>OX359249.1:25429584-26040678 GCA_947179485.1 Allacma fusca | reverse complement strand
GTTTGTGGTATCGTTTCAAATTTTGAAACTTTGGTGACGTGTCCTAGGAGAACGGGGCAAAATGCACTCGAGTTACATGAGTTTTGAAACATACTAGGTGAGTACTAAAACATGTGCTATCATTTGTTTGAATCGGCTTGTACCATCCCAAAATCTTACCTTGTTAGTATTATTTGTTGTTGAAATTAGACAATTCAATCATGAATGTGCTTGGCTGAGTCTCTGACGCTTATTGAACACAAGATAGCTCGAGTCCACGATATTTTGACGCGTATTTTAGTAATAACGAACTGTACGATGGCTCAGTGTTTAATGACTAGAGGGAGACATTAGACATCAATTCCAAAAATGCTAGTGCATTAAAATTTCACCTCAAAACCAGTTTCACAATCAATCTAAATTAAATAGTACACCGTACCGCAAATTGACCTAAATCTACACCATTTCCCTAACTTTGATACAAGATGTGTTCACCTGGTCAGGTATGTATAGTAAAAATGAATTTGTCTGTAATCCTGAATTTTAATTGTCCACTTTATTTGATTACTGCTTTTAATCGTGCAGTCCAGGCACGCAGGCTGTGACATGATCACAGTCACAGTTGCAGGTGGAAGGTGAATTGATGAATATAAATGGTCATTTTGCGGAACTGTAATAATTTTTGACTTTCCAGCAATGTGTAATATCAGGACTCCAAATCCCAAACTTTCCTGGATGTTTAAATTGCCAAATCCCTATGGAAAACACACCAGGCTGCAGAGGACCAAGGTACGCAATGAGAAACTCCCGCAGTTCCTGCAAATGAAAAAACCTTGATGAATTTGGCAAATATTATGTAATGTTTTGAAAATTCTTTTAGATGTGGTTGCTTTTGCCCGTGTAGACCACCCACAGGAAGGGCATGCTACTCTCTACCGGAGCCGAAATGCTTCGTCCCCCCACCATACTGCAGACCAAGTTGTATTTCCAGCGCACCACCTCCTGCAATACGATGCACATGTTGTAGAATCCTCCCCAGCTGCTGTCAATGCTCGTCGTGCTGCTGTCCCCGAATTTGACCATATTTCTAGCAATCAATGAATTATAGCTTTAACGGGTTCTTTGAACTGTACCTGATTAGCCTCATGATCTGACAGTCAGAACTGACGGGAGTTTAGCGGGAATTATGTCCAAAATAGTATGAATATATTATTGTGATTTTACGCCCCATTAAATGAATTCAAAAATTTTAAGCAATATTCTGTTGGAATAATGTCGTTTTAGGAAACTATCACTAACAGTAGTGTACCTCATTAATGGTTCGTACTAATTACGGCATGTTTTCATTTGGCGTCAAATTAAGTAATTATTAGTTTCAGCCTCAACGGGTATATACTTTCAAAAAAAATTTTAAAGCAGGAACGAGCTGAGCACTTATTAAATTATAAAGTTTGAATAACAACTTTCTTAAGGCATCGTTCCATATTTGTATTTCATCTGACAAACATGTCCTTCTCCAATGTAAGCAAGCTTAAATTTTAGTCTGACTTTGCTCAAACATAGAGTTAAAGGTTGTTTGTGTGTAAATAATTCAAGAGGAACTATAATCTATATAGTTTTGTGTTTCGCAGTCATATTGTGCGAACTACTGCAATCCCTCTCCGGGTCATGGTTGCTGCTTTTCAAGCTGCTGCAGATCAAATGCTCCTTGCAATGAATACAGCCACATTTGCTGGCCAGGAGGCTGTCCTTGTCCATCTATACGCCCGTATGATTCAACAAGCCGTTCTCTGAACCAAATTTCCAATTAAATATTCTGAATTTTGGTTTGTTTGTGTCCATCCCCGTAAAATAGACTGATATGTAAATGCTGCTGCCCACCACCACCAAAAGTCCCAAGGCCGTGCCCCTGCGTACCTAAACTTGCTTGTGGCTGCGGATGTTTACCAAGCTGAAACTTTCTTGGACGACTGCGGCACCATTTTTCTTGAGAAGAATGGTTAGTCAAAAACGCAAATTCTAGTGATATTCGACTTTGGATAGCACACTGCTAAAGTTTAAATACATTAGTTTGGTAACGCGTTTTGTCTTGCTTTAAAACCTGGAGACAAAAACGAAGTATATGTATATTACAGTATTGAATGTGGTACAATAAATTTATCACTATCCATTACCATCATAAACGTACTGCTACATAAAAATCAACTTAGTAAATTCCTTTATTTCCTACACCTGCGTTTTTTATTTTTAGAAATTCAGGCATGACTTATACAACTTATGGGAGAAACTGTTCATTCTGCAGGACGGTCAATAATGATGTATTTATGTACTGTGCATTTACTAACAGTGTAGCCCTATCGCGCAGTGAAAGATGCAAACTAGTTATGGCGTTAACCAAAGGACTCTAAAATGAGGTCGAACAATTTTGGTCAAAAATTACATTACATTTTTTTGAATACTTATTTGAAAGGTACTTTTCAAACTTCACAAAATGCCAAGAACCATGTCACTCGAGCACCAACCTTAACCACATAATCGAAGAAATGAAGTAACGCCAGGAGTGATTACACAATACATACATATCAAAATGAAATGTATTCAAGACCACAATTTACATGATCGGTGTATCCTAATTTGTTTTCGGAATCTAAAACTGATTCCTGGCGTGTCTACACGCATATTGTGGATACAAGATACAACATTACTGATGTAATTTCTTCAGGTTTCTAATATTTGATCCCTGGATTAAATCAGACGGTAGAAATTTTACAAATCAATTTAGGTTCCATCAAAGTACACTATAGGCCTGCGCTACCTTGTTTTCATACTAGCTTAATGTTTTAAATTAATCTGATTTATAACTTTCTTTAACAGCGTTATAACGAAAAGAGTTTCAGTTTATTTAGGACAAGCGAAATCATCGTTTTTATGTAGTACTAATCGAATATAGACATTGTCGTAATTTTATGCTGAAAGCTTATATTTTAAACTTTAAAACCCCTTATTTCATTTACTATATAATTCACCCGGCTACAGAGAACAAGTAGTTGGAAGTTGGAACACAAATGTCCTTAAAATTATGTTTCCAAACCATAAGAACGCCAAAAATTTCCTACCCTCATAATGATGCAATTAAAGTTTCATCAACCTTTCTAATATTACTGCTCAACTTTTTGTATTACTTCGGTGTTTAAAATATTTTGTATCAAAATGCTCTGCCCGAATGCAACATCTAACATGATGAAAAGATTACCAAATTGATTTACTCATAAAACTGCTAAACATTCGTTTGTCGTTCGAATTCTTAATAATTGATTTTTCCAGTTTTTGGTACAAAAATCTCTAAAAGATATCAAATATTGACAGTCTTTTCGGGGTGCTTGCATGGCAAAGATCCCACAGTTACGTTACATCTTTAATTACTATTGGAGACTAGATATTTCAAAATTATTAGAATATTATGATCCGTAAATGATTACAGCAAAATTATTTCCATCTTGGTTAATTTGATGTATACGCATACCCGGTTGAACAAAATATTGCACATATTGGTACTTACTTTTGCAATCAGAAATGACAATATTTGTAATTTCCTATATATTCGATATGGGAACTTACAATTTCCGGGAGGTGGGGACAACTCAATCATTTGCTGGAGGATTGGAGTTCTGAATGTCGGGGGTTTAAAGATGGTAGTAGTTTGGAAGAAAGATCTCGAAAGACTTCATTTAACATATGTACAGGAATTAAATAAATTTTCAATGAGCATATAACGACCTATATACAACATCCCAGTCAAAAGTCATTGAAATTTTTCGAGACTGAAGTCGCCCCAAAATCGTTATTTTTGAAATTTTACACCCTGGTAGACATGCGTGAGAAATATTTTCTTAAAATTTTCATTAGAAGACAACTAGCTCTAGGAAGGGGGATAACATCTCAGACAGGGGTGGAATAATAAAATAAGTTTTACCCTAGCCCTAAGCCCAAAAAAAATAGCAAAAAAGCACTCAATCTGACGGTCTTCGTTATTTGTTTTTACCCTGGCCATGTCAGGGTGGGCCATCCTGTAAATCCCCCCCCCCTGATCTCAGATGATTCCTTTAAACGAGAACAATGTTGAAGTTCTGATCAAAAAAGTAGTACTTTTCATTACCTCGCCAAATTTTTAACTAAGATTTCAAAATTTCTGCTGGCAAGGACAATTAAATGACTTTTCCATAAACTATTAATGACTGAGCACCGAAGTCAATATTTTCGAAATTTTGAGTCACAGTCGATATGTATTTAAATTGTTTTTAAATTATTTGAAAACTCCATAATAAGACGATTGGTCCATAGGGGGAACCAAAATCCCAGATAATCCCTTTTAAAAAACTGAGACGTCAAAAAATTCAGCAAGATTTACAATTTTTCCAAAAATTCCAGGTCAAGATTTTGAGAACGTCTAAAAAATTCAAAAATTGATTTTGGGATTAACACGATGGTTCAAACGAGATATTGTATTGGTTCTGTACTTGATACTCCCGGAGTCACATCAAGATTTTCTCCTTCATTAATTGGTCTAATATTTTATCCGAAAAGTTTCTTAGATAAATTTAATTAATATCATTATTAACAGAAGTCACTTAATATAGTAAAGCAAACTTAATTTAATGCTCGAAGTACTTTTGATCTCAATGCTATCACGCGTAGATTTTCACGGGGTATGCAATAACACGCTACAATGCGAAATTATAAAGTAATAATTTGATAACCACAAATCGTGGTGTGGCGAGGGAGGTAACAATTCAAAACCGGACCCCAAGAGGAGTCTCTTGGGTTCATATTTTGGGTACATCAGCCTAAAGCATACAATTAACAACCTGTAATAACAGTAAATTATGATATTACAATAGTTATTAAAATGTTCCACTTCCTCGTTAATTAACAACTGCTTCAACTTCTACTTTAAAATTTCTAGAACAGAAAAGGTTTGCTATCGTTAAGACTGCGGGGTGACCTAATGATCTGTGAGCGCAAGTGCATATGTATGTAACTACTTGTGCGACTAAAAGGCATATTTTATGTACGACACATAGTTCATCTCAGAACATGACGATACTTACCCCAACGCTCTCTTTAAAAATACATTAAGGGCAAAGCAAAAGTCACAATAGTGTTTAAGACTGGTGGAGAATACATGATATGTAATCAACTTAAGTTTAAGACCTTAAAAAAATGATCCAAGCATTGTAATTGCATGGTGTTTGCGAACGACAGGAAACTGAAAAATGCAATTTGATCATCATTTGAAACCCCAACGTTCCTTAGTAAACTTTTATGGTCTTCACTAAAATAAACATTGAATACGTCCACAAATATCTGTTACATACTATATCCCATCCATGTTTACTTTCAGTTCCGTCCTAGTGTTTCAAAGTCACGTACAGGAGTAGCCATAAAAGAATGCAGTACCAAATTCCAGAGGGTTTTGCTGACACCAGACATTCGACAATTTTTATCACCAGAAAAGTACATAGATACATACAGCTATTATGCCATCTGTTTCTTTGTAAAACCCTCTGAATTGGAACCAGTACCTACGCGCTCACTAGTGGAACTCAAGACAGGTTAACTGGAATAACTAAAAACAAATATTACAGGTAAGCCAGTAGATGTACTGCTTGGCTTCAATGTAGTCTCACCTGTGTGAAAGCAATTACAGCGTAGCTGTGACTCCTGAAAGCATACGAGGTTGCCTGAGTGGTCCTGTCTAAAAGCACTATTTGTTTCGTGCATATGGATTGAGCAGTGTTATGGATAGATTAGATCCACGGAGACTTATGCAATGATGGCTTTTTGGATGTATACACATTATTTTTTACTTGGCTTTCAACCTGGCTTGATACGAGGTTTCCTTTCATTACCTCCATATAGGGACTTACAGTGCTTCAACCAGAGAGATAGATAGAGAGAGAGAGAGAGAGGAAATGTGAAATGCAACTTGTAGCTTTATCATTATTAGCACGAGCTGTGGCTTGTCACACTTAAAACATAAAAATCGGCAATGCAGAACTGTTTCCTTTCACAGTTCTCTGCTCATTCTGCGTTAATTTAATAGTTTTTCTCATTCCATTTAAGCCTCTTACAAAAAATAGTGCCTTGTGAGGACACACACACAATTGGCAAATAAACTTAATAAACTTGTGAGGCCTTTGGTATGTATAATTACATTTGAAGTACCTACATATGTACACAAGCCAAAAAACCTCAAGCTCATAGACAAACGTGATCAGTGTGAGTAGATATAGCTGTAAACATCTGAAATACAAGCAGATGATTTAATACTACCAACAAACAATATTATTATTACCATTTAATAACGGTGAGTCAGAGAACAGAAAGCAGTGATACTCATTTACTCATACGATGATGAGCTCTCGCTTCCGTTCAATTCGTTCTGGTTCTTGATAAGCACCTACAGTCACTACTTGTGTGAATTCTCTGAAGCTGTAAATAATTTACTTCTCCTATCACCTTTTCTACATTTGTAGCCTCAACTCGTCCGTAAACGTAAATGTAACGAAAGCTGCTACACCTTTGCTCCTCAAGTCAACAAATTGTTTTCCCTTGAACTTCTCCAAAAGGACTCATGAGTGTACATACAGTACTCACTACTTTTTCGCACCAGACTTGATCTCATCTGGGAAAAACAGGGAGGTAAAACTCTCGTTCTGCATCTGATTCTTCCATCCATGTGAAATAGAATAGAGGATACCCCACTTTTACCCCTCAACATTCATTTACGCCCATCCTCTTATGGTAGTTTGTTTGAAACCGTTACCGTTATTGCAACTTCCTTCGTAAAACTTCTCACACTTCTGCGTTCCTCGTGACATTTGTGTTCTGAAAAAATACTATTCTTTCCCTTTAACATCTCCGCTTGACAAGTGGTTTCGCAACTGTTTCGGTGACATTATTCAAAAGCACATAATCCCTGTCCGTGCCCGCAAATTCATTTTATCAACATGGGTAAGTGAAACCTCGTCATTCAACTTTGTACAGTGCTTAAAAATTATTTCCCATTTTAAGACTTGCTTATTGCTAGGAAAAAAGTCGAACGCGATTTCTACCTTACTTTCAACTCACTTTTGAAGTTTATAAATTGTAATAGCTATGATAATCATTACTGTACATACATATTTTTTACGAAGAAATTTGGGACTGCAAGTGTTTTTTTTCTTATTGTACGTTACGAAGCGGGATGTAACGCAAAATGCCAGTGTGTTATAGAAAAGTGCCATGTTAAACTGATTTGGATAAAAATTCGGGGTGTGAATGTAAACATGGGCGCAGAGTTAATTGGAATTGTTTTGACAGCATGTTGTTTTGTAGTAATAATGTGGGAATTTTGCAGGTCGAAATTGTCAGAACTGTATGACGAGGATGCCGTACGCCACATTGATTGCAACAATAATGTGTTTGGCGGGAGTTGGGGTATTCTGTGGAACCATGTACAGGGGCATTGCTCTGACACGGCTCATGCTTGACGAAGTCTTCCATTTTAGACTAGACTGGTTAGAGACACTGCAACTGGCATTTGTGATCACTGGGGCTTGCATGGGTGCCCTTGGCCTTATGATGCTCTTTGTGGGGTGTCTGACAACTGGAGAGACGAGACGGTCAGTGTACAAAGCATGGAAGGCACGTGTGGGGGGAAGGATATCCTGTGCCGTGGTAAGGAATTCCTAAGAGTACATAAAAAATGCTAAACCCAATATTCACGCTAAATATTATACAGTTTCTGATTAACACTTGTTATGAATGTTTGGAGAATTGCTATCAATTATATGGTTTTGTAACAATATAATTAGTGTGAGTAAGCTTAAGTATTTAATGGCAGGACTTTCATTCAAATTGCAGTTTATGGTCATCACATACCTCCTTGAGCTAGCTTGGTTGATTATGTTTGCCTTCTTAGTTTTGGTCACTTCAACGTATTCATTATTCTGGTCGCTCTGCTCGCACAAGGAACCTCCTTATGAACAGAATAACTGTATTGACTTCACGCAATTCCGTAAGAAATAATATTATTGGCACTGAGTGACATTAATTACTGCCATGTACTTACATTTTTGCAGAGCAGTGAAATATATACATGTCGAGAGCTTTCCATAATGGGAGGATTGTGAAATAGAGATGTATTTGGGGAAAATGACCCTGAGCTTAAATTAACTACTACATAGGGTAAATATATTTTGAAGATGTATTCTTTTTTGTCTAGATTTCCTATTTCCACAAGACACACGTGTGGATGATATGAAAGTTTGTGAGACAAATGAAATGAAGTTATTTTGCAAGGACTATGTGGCGAAAGCTGAAGTTATGTTTATTTTGGCTACAGTATCCTGTGCGTTGGTCGTAATGAGTTTGGTAAGTATGAAACCTTAGATGTATTCTGGGTTAGTCTAGTATTTGTTGTGCTAGTCTTTCGTGTATACACGATTTCATAGCAAAAATATAGTAATTGCATTAGAATATTTTATTTACATGGTGACTAGTTACAGCTAAAATCATGAGATAACCCCTTGGTATATTTCAGATCCATTACCTCATGTGTTTATCAGCCAATTATGCTCATATCAAGGGACATGAAAAGTTCCAGGATTTCCAAGAACTACAGTACTTTACAGGAGAGTCAGAAATGACTGCGCTGGCTGGAAAAGATAGATTTTAAGATTCTTTGCTTCTGCTTGGCCTTAGAGAATAAGTCCGAATTTGGACGACGCAAGCACCTTCGTGAGAAGTTGTTCTTCCATAATGATCTTCATGGGATGGCTGCCAACCTGTGTATATTTATTTAATACTTAAAAGTATCTTGGCATAAGTCAAAGAAGCAGGGGTATTGTGAAAATCGGTCTCAACTTGACGGCAATGAACCGATTAAGTATTTTAAGTACTTATGGTAATGATGTCCGAATTATAAAAATATTTTGTTATTTTATTCCTGTCAATATTATTACGGTAATTATTATTATATATTCAAGTTATAAGGTATTATAAGGTTTCGGTTAAACCCCTGACGGAGTAATAAGAACTGCTAAGGCCGATATTTCTTGGTGGTTTTATGTTATTAGTCGATATAATCCAGAAAACCACAATAATGTGATCAAGATCATTTAAAAAAACATTTTATTATTCCTCATGTATCAAAACTAGTTGTATTTTCGGTAAAATATTCAAAATTACGATGTTACAATTATTCCTGTGCTGTATACTAAACACCAAGAAGACACTATTACAAACTGGACTTGTGAACACACAAGTTTTTATGATTACACAAGCCAGTGTAGTACGGCTCTTCAAGAGTGAGAAGACAATTCTAAAATATTGGTGTATTTTTCCAAACTTGTAATAAACGGGATGTTAAATAAAAACTTTCCTAAGTGATGCTTCCTAAAAATATTATTTAAAAGCATTTCGTGCACACAATAGCGATTTAAAAACAACAAAAATAGACGGTAGATGTGTCAAGCGGCTCATTTTCTGCATAAATATGAGATTAAACCAATCGAATTCTTCGATCATTGTGAAAATTATACATTAAATAGAAGAATGCTAGACTAAGGTTGTCAGCTATGACAAAACACGAATAACCAAATTTTAAAACACATATAGAGTTTAAGCTTGTACAATTTGTGGACTTAATATACATACAAAATGTAAGTGGCTAATAGCAGCAATGAAGCTTCGTTAAAATCTTAACTTAATTATTGCAGTACTGTAAAACTCATGATTTCACATAACAATTATTTTTGCGAAAGTAGTCACCTACAGTCCATTAAAGCTTTTACAATGTGAGGCATTTGTCCGAGTTTAGTTCTAATTTCGGATGGTATTGAATCACTCTGCTGATAATGGAATGATTGGCCAGCATGAGTCATGTAGGACACTTTTGCAGATGAGGAATTAAATACTAGACGATTACCATCTTCATAATTAACTTCTATATCGCCAGTAGATAACTGAGACACTCTGCCGATTCCAGCTATACTTGTGGTTTTTAATATTTTCCTCGTCTTACCCAGTCCAGAACCTGCTCTTGTACTTGCCACAGATGTTTCGTAGCCTCCAATCTGGTAGATAAAAAAGATGATTATTTTTAACGTGTTTTGCTTGGTCTTAGAGAAGATTTCAATAAGTGAAGAAGTGCAAACAATAATACTTAAATTACCAAACTTACCGTCGGAACTCGTATTGCACTTGGAGGAGAGACATTTTCTTTATTGCTTGGAATCTGCTGAGAATATAGCGTCCGTAATGCTAAATTAGGTGGACGGCGTCCCACTATGATAGGAAAACAAGCATCATCTGTTCTATTCCCAAGATCAGACAGTGACGATTCTAAGGCCTCGCAATGTTTATAGCTCTTCCTAAAATGTTCCCACATGAGTTGGGGTGTTGGCGACATTGGAGGTGTATCAGTCATATGGAAGGTTGAATGGTGTCCCGAGGGTTCCTCCAGTTTTACTAGACCTGACGATTTGGTAATTTTCCCCCCTAGTCAAAACAGCAGACCCATGTAAGAAACAAGGCCTGGTGATTTTTTCAGTAATCAATCAATCGCATGTATACGTAACTGAAAGCATCAAACCTTCATAAAAACAAGCTTCAAAATCTGCATCTGGGCCATTTTCCATATAGAAACATTTCGCACTTGAGCTATAGTATGTAATTTTAGGAGTTTTACTTTTCACTAGATCAACGAATCTAGAAGCGTAACAATATTTCTTCCAGTGTTTTTCAGGAAGGTTATCATAATTATATATCGCATCCGCGCCTTGCTCTGGAAGTATGGGTGGTTCTGATCCCACTAGTTGGCCTTTCCCGCGATTAGGTTGATATAAAATAATCTAATTACGCAAAAAAAGGAAAAAACAAACCATTAATTCAGAATAAAATGCTTCCATGGCATATGACAGCTATTGGGTTGTAAGGCTAAGAAACGACCCTTAATAAATTATTATTATTATTATATTACAACAATTTTGAGATAAATATTTAAATCTACTCGGGCATAAACTATACTAGTACTTACTCTCATGCCATCGGGTGAGATTCTCAGCACATCATAAACTTTTTCGGTTCCATCCCGATTTTTGAGAAATTCCAAGCAGACTTCTCCGTTCTCCAATATATTGACAACAACATTTTTGGTTTTTTGTCGGACAGGTCTAAGTCTTTTGGACAATAAAGGTGGAACAGGCACTACTTTTTTCGGTATTTCTACTTCGTGATTGACAGGTTTCACGGGAACTTGAGAACTTATTTCATGGGCGAAGTCTCGATTCTGACTTACATGGCTGTGGTGACTGTGATTAACTATACCAGATGTGTTAAGCGATCGATGAACTATATTTGCAGTAATGTATTCATTATGTTTCAAACTAGAGTTTGAGTGTTGTCCACTAGCGAAACTGGGTTTTCTTGTTGAAAGACAAGTACATCCATCATGATGAGAACATTGTTCACAACACTTCCAGTTATGACTGCATCCATAGGTGCTTCCAGGTGCACTGTTCGTAGTCACTGCAGGATTCCACGGGTAAGATGCTGAGGCCATGCCACTATCACAAGAAACCCACTTACACCCTTTTGAAAATACTGGATTATTGTTGATCCCTGATGTGATAGAATTCTGTCGGAATTTCCTCATGAAGGGATGCTCCAAAATCGCTTGCAGCTTGATGCGTTCATTCGGATTTTTTCGTAGCAAAGATTTAATTAGGTCCCTAGCTTCAATGGATAAGTATGGAGGATATTTTACTTCTGCCATTACCACCCTCGTAAGGGTGGATTTTATCCCATCCTCAGCATCAAATGGAGCTTTCCCTACTAGTATAGAATACATCAGCACCCCCAAGCCCCAAACATCTGTTTCAAGTCCATGGGCTCCTCGGGTTGCAACTTCAGGAGAGATATAATTAGGCGTCCCACACATTGTTAAATGCTTCTCATCTGGCCGCATAAGTTGAGTTGCTAATCCAAAATCAGCTATTTTCTGTAAACGATAAATGATCCATCAAAATATACTCGGAACGAGAGGACCACACCACAAAATCCAACAGTTGAATTTAACCAAATCTCAACATACCACGTTCATGTCCCTCGTCAGAAGCAAATTTGCCAAAGATATATCCCTATGGACAATCTGATGCGAGTGTAAATACAGCAGTCCTTCCACCACCTGGCTCAGAATCGTACAGGCTACCATCCACGAAACAAAAATATCAGCACAAGCTAACAAATCATCAAATCCAACCTCTTCCCCAACAACCTACTTACCATCATCCTCACTCATAACGGAATTGCTCCTTTTAAGGAACCTCTGGACCTCCCCATTGTGACACAGCTCCAAAACCAAGTACACATAATGGTCATCCTCGAAAAACGTATACAGCTCCAGAATTGACGGGTGCTTCAGTCTCGAATGAATTGAAACCTCTTGCCTCACTCTAGCCACCATCCCCGCAGCCTTCATCAGGTTCTTATCAATCTAAATCCAAAAACATCCTACCTTTCAAAACTCCTCAAATCAAATTCGAAACATTCAACCCCAGCCCAGCACATCCACTACTAAAATCCTACTAACCATCTTGATGGCAACTTCCAAACCAGTACGTGTGCATCTCGCTCGATACACCGCCGCGAATCCTCCTTTCCCCAATAAATCATGGACTTCATACTCCTATTAAACAAAATCATCTTTCAGCAACCAACACAACTCCAAACAACTCAACTCTCAACATTTAATTCAACACAACAATTCACACTTCTAAATTATCCCACCACTCCACACTACAAAATACCCAAAACCTAAACAATAGTTCCACAATCAATATTCACAACAATGAGCTCTCCGAATACAATCTCCCACAATAATTCCAGTAACCCATAACACCTGTAGACAGGACGTACTTATACTCCTCTAAATATTTACTTAGCAGCACTTACATTAGAATTAAACCCCAGCCCTAGTACTATACATAAATTGACTATAATTCTCTTTAAATTTAATTTCCCCTACTGACCTACAAATAATCCGAAAATTAACTTACGTTAATGGAATTACCAAAACTTCCCATGTTGATTGACAACCATCCAACCAAAAGCTAAGGAGAGTAGAATAGTGACGGTTGACTTCAAATTCTTCACACGCGACTTGTAGCGGGCCAATGCTGTGGACCTGGATTGGAGGGATAGGGGAAGGTTTCCAAACCAAACAACTCGTGCTAGTACATACTCTATGCTTCATATGTTTCTGGATGTAAACACACACAGTTCACAGTGCACTAGTGCAGGAAGAGGATGAGCTGCTCGATGGTCCTCCTTGAATTGTTATACCGCGCCTTCTCAATAATCTATGGCTAACAGTGAGTAAAGTGCTCGTCTTTTATTTCTATCTTCTATGGGGATATAAATGACGAAAGAGACGGAAGACTTGTCTTCTTATTGAGTCGTGTGTGTGGAAGATTTTCCGCAGCTAGAGGTGAAATGTTCTCTGTATAGTGGACGTACACACTCAACGTACATACAAGTCCACACTGAGCTGTATTTTAATTCCGAGGAGCACCGAGACTGCACTTACTTACAACTTGTACAAGTCTAGGAGTATTTACTTTACACGGGACCGCAGTATAGGACTATGTACGATTATTGTGAGATTAGAGTGAAAAAAGTATCAGGTTAATGAAACTTGACTACTTTGAGTCCTTTTCCCCCATAATTTGTACATAATCATATTTAGTTAAGTAAATTTAGGAGTGGGACAGGGAAATCAACAATTGGAGGAAGTTAATTAAAATTAATAAATATACTAACACTAGCTGAAGTTCCGGATATACAAGGTACAGGGGAATCTTTTAGGAGTAGTTATGGGATTATTATTATCCATGGTTTTTGGAGATTCTGAAATTATTTTACTTTGATTTGGATTTACTGGATATTTAATTGTGGGGAGTTGTTTCTTACTTGTGGTATCTTATTTGTCACCAGGATGTTCCAGCTCGTTAAGCCCAGTCGGTTCGACAGGAGGTCAGTAGCGAACATTAGGATTTTACTTGGGAGACAGTCCAGCAGTTTCGGGAACAGTGGATCGTCGGGAGAGAATAAAACACCGGGCTCGCAAGTACCTAAATCATCGGCCTCCACAGCGACCCACCCGAAGCCCGTGGAAGGGTTGGAAGGCCAAAGGGTGGTATTACCATTCAAGGAAAGGTCGAGAGGCCGGCAAATACCTTTGGATGTGCCGTTCCCGGGCGTGTCTAAAGTTGACTACCAAAGTGTGGAGAGAAGTTCGGTGGAGACACAAGTTACTACTTTGGAGAGCGGCATCCGTGTGGCTACTCAGCCCAGATATGGGAAATTTTGTACGGTGGGAGTCGTTGTTGGAGCTGGATCTCGATATGAAGCAAATTTCCCTACGGGGGTTTCACATATAATTGAAAAGCTTGGATTTATGGTGAGATTGGAGTAGACTGAATGTGTACGGTTTTGGGGAAGGGGATGAAGTTGATGGGTGATATTTGATGGATGTTAATTTTGGGATTTATAGTCTTCCCGGAAGTACCCCACGCGTGAATCAATTTTTTCGGAGTTGGAGAAGAATAGTGCTATTTGTGATTGTCAGACATCAAGGTTAGATTTTGGAATTTTATGAATAATGTGATGCTGAGGGTGAAAGAAGTGAGGTTTATTTTGAAAGGGGTTGTAATTCTTTTTATGTAATCTTTAGGGATGCTACTTTGTATGCCATTTCGACAGAAGTAGCAGGAGCAGCGAACATTGTGAAAATGTTATCAAATATTGTACACGAGCCACTGATTACTGAGGACGAACTCAATGCAGCGAAAATGGCAGCATCTTTTGAAGTGGAGGATTTGAAAATGAGGCCGGAGCAGGAAGGGGTTTTATTAGAAATGATTCATGCAGCTGCTTGGAGAGATAATACATTAGGTTTTCCCCGGCACTGTCCGACAGAAAATTTGGAAGTTATCACCCGGGATCATCTACTTCATTTCATGAAATTGCATTACAGCCCTGAGAGAATGGTTGTTGCGGGAGTTGGAATAGACCATCAGGAACTCATCGACATCACCAAAGCCTACTTTTCCAGTGCTGAAGCTACTTGGAATACTGAGAATTTGACTGTTAATCAACCTACTAAAACTGATTCATCTGTCGCCAAATACAGTGGTGGAATATTAAAGGTTAGCCGTAAAAAATTACTTTCGCTGGTTTTCTCCTGCATTGAGTTTTTATGAAATTGATTTGATGGACGAAATTCTAATTCGTACGAGTATTTGGTCGCGAACTTTTGTAGTGATTTGGATTAAGCACTTAAATTAATAAAATTGGTGTCTGCTACAGCTATCTTCTATTGTTGTTTCAGGAAGAACGAGATTTCGGTATATTTAATGCTGGCCCTTTACCAGTACCAGATCTCGCCCACATAGCGCTAGGGTTCGAATCTATTCCTCATCATGATCCGGACTTCATCGCGTCTTGTGTTCTTAATCTACTTATGGGAGGTGGTGGTTCTTTTAGCGCCGGAGGGCCTGGCAAGGGAATGTATTCTCGATTGTATACTAATGTCCTCAATCAGTAAGAACCTCATTAATTTTGGAAGAATAGTGTGTCCACTTTTACGGTGAGAGTTCACAGCGATGGGATGCTTTTTAGTTTAACAATCGCTGTATTTAAACTGTATAGATACCACTGGATTTACAATGCGACCGCATACCACAACTCGTACAACGACTCTGGTTTGTTTAGTATTTATGCCAGCAGTCCTCCTCATATGCTACGGAGACTTGTTACTGTACTCATTAAAGAACTGCTTGGTATGAAAGATCCAGTGAAGAAGGACGAATTTCAGGTAATAAATCTACATAATGATAGATTGATAGTTTTGTCGTGAGTATTTGTAAGGGAGAAGAAAATATAATTCCCTTAAGTATTGGTAATCTAATTTACGTTTTTTAACTTCAGAGGGCCAAGGTTCAACTTAAGTCGATGCTGCTGATGAATTTGGAATCGCGCCCAGTTGTTTTCGAAGATATCGGTCGTCAAATTCTTGCAAACGGTTTTTACAAAACTCCTGTGGAATACATAAACTTGATAGGTTTGACATTTTTTTATATATGAAAATTCAGAAAACAATGAACTTAAGCTTTTCCGTAAGAACGATTCACTAGTTCTGAATGAGTCTAAAGACAGAGACTGGAGTACAAAACTTAACTTATGGTGGTCCTACTTCTCTTGCCTTCTAATATTCCTGTGGAGTTTTCCTTTTTCAATTCATTACGATTACTTGCGTGACTGAATATCCGCCGATTAAGTTACTTTTGCTTTTGTAGACAAAGTTCGGGAAGAAGACGTGGAAAGAGTTGCTCGAAGAATATTAGAAAGTAAACCCAGTTTTGCCGCTCTTGGAAATCTTGCTGATTTGCCCACAATAGAAGACGTCACAGCTGACTTAGCACATTCAACCAGCAAAGTAGGAGGCAGTAGTAATAGTAGTCGCTTCAATTTCTTCCAGGGGTAGCACAAAATGTTTTGTTTACTTTTAAAACGCTCGTAAGTATGATTCATTTCCCAGCCCAATAAAAGTGTCCCAGAAATTTCTAATCGTATTATGGTTCGCGCTTTTTGTTAGTACTCACTTAATTTTATAATGGAAGCATATCGTGCAATTCTCTTGGATATAAATGCCTCTCATGAAATCCATTACCCTACATCGGAAAATTTTGAACCGACGTGGAAACAAATTTCCGTCACAGAATTTGTGGGAATATTAGTGTATCCACTAGTTTAATCAGTTTACTCATGTCAGCACTTATTATTTTTGTTCCTGGCGTGTTCACAGCTACATTTTTCTCAGAATTATCTATTTCGTTTGTACACGTAAAAAAGGGAAAAGTCCACCCCCGCTAGTTTTGTAATAAATTTTGTCTTGTATTAGTTAAGTATAATAATTCTATAATTATTAAAGATTTTAATTTCTTTTCTTAGAGGATGTAAGTATGATTTTGTTTTATGGTGAATATTTAAGTTCCATTATACCCTAAAATAGCCTCATCCCATTTGAAGTGGCTTTTAACAACTTCCAAAACAATAGTTGTTTGATGAGCTGTTGTCATTGCCCTACGACGAAGTACCCACAAAACCTATATAGATTCATAAAAGAAAATGAACATCGATCGACTTCTATACTCATGACAGTTTTATGATTGTGTGATTGTATTAGCAATAGTGCTCAAGAACAACAAAGCTTCAAGATATACGAAAGTACACCGTTGAGTGTAATGGAAGCAATAAGTTGAAGGGATTCATGAGTGCATGAAGCATGGTAATGGATTCAGTGTAAGAGGAGAAATAAGTACTCCCCTACCGTATTGTCTTATTATACCCGCATTTTGGATATGTAATATACTCATTATTCAATCTCAAGACTCTCGTGGAACGACTCCTCAATCTCTTGCTCCTATCATATCACGATGGTACCAGACTGATATTCCAGGACGTTTGAAGACGTTTATGAAATTTTCGGTGACTGGTATGCTGAAACTTACTTGAGCACTACTGGTAGGTAGCTTTATGTGTATTGGTGTGAGGAAAATCTCTATTTTATAACTATCCGCATCCGCATATGCTAGCTCCTCAAGTCAACGTAGCGGACAGACTAAAGCCCATAATAGCAGTGTTGCTGCACGCATTCTCGGATCCTTCCTGTCAGCAACCCAAAGCAATCGTATAATAATCGCCACGTCACACTTTCGTAGCATCTTACTTGAAAATAAATGATCCGTTATTCTAAATATAGTCCTTTGTCTGCCTTCATTTTATTATGAATAGCTAAAGAGTCAGCAGTCGTCGTTCTCTTTTCTCCTTCCAAGGGATAATAGACATGAGGCATAGCTCCATCGGGGGAAGCTACATTTCTCAAATGTATTTAACATATATAGCGAAAGAGTTGTCCTTTTAATGTCTCTCACATCACACCATTCCTCACCCTGTTGGATTTTAAGACACTTTTAGCGAAAAAGTGAACCATATCACCAAAAATGTAAATCGTTACAAGAGTTAAGGTACAATTTGTATATGTTCTGTATGTACCATCCACGTATGATTCAATACGACGGATTCTTTTGGAAGTAACACACTTACCATAAAAGCCTGCTTTCATTTAGCATGAGCATCCTCCGACTCTGTCCATTGAAATTTGAAATGTTATTGAGACCTCGAAGACGAAGCGAAAAGTGTATGGATCAGCTAAAAAAGCGGGTAGTCTGATGCCTCTTCAGGGTTTTTTGCACGTTGGAAATTGCTATTCATGTTACCCCGACTTACTGTGAAAGCTTACATCGTCCCCTGTGTACAACTTGCCCCTCCGTCTTTGAAAACGGATAATGTTTCACTTTCAGGTCGCGTACATCATTCTTGCCTTGTACAAAAGCTAAAACATCGTGTTGCCTCTGTGTAGCCTGCAGTTTTACCTCTGTCATTACGTTCCAAGTCAGGGTACAACACCTGCAGCCAACTGCCTCAATACAGTAATTGGATGTTGCATGATGCCAGCCTCTTTGGAAGTAAAGTGCTCTTCACCCCAAAACATTTCTTGGATTCTTCCCTCCTCTACCCCGAGGATCCCAAATCCTTTGTGACCAATTTCCATCTTCGTGTAGGTATTTTTGAAACCATATTTTGGGGTCCTTATGCTTGACATCCAAAAGAGATTTTCAAAACCATGGAACTTTTTAGGATTCCAAAAGGAAAGCAGGACATTACATAATGTTTTGTTCAAGGCTTAGACACTTCCTGGTATCAGCAGTCAGCATAAAAGGGCATGCAATGTATTATGTAATACAACTAGCTGATTTAACCAATCACTGTTGTCAAGGGTTGTAATGTTTTAAAGCAGGACAGTTTAACATTTTAAAATGATTACCGTTTGTAAATATTTGTTTCGAGGGTTTGACAGGAAGCAAATACTTGGTGGCGCAAATTAAAATCCATTCGATATTGATTGAAATGTTTGAAGAATCTATAAGTTCTTATAGCTACACAGCTCCGAGCTTGATTAGGAGTACTTTGTTAAGTGCATGAGTGAATCAAGTGTGACATGGTTTGTAACTAATTACTCGTATACTGCAATTGAATAATTAAGATGAGGCTTTGACTGAATGGATGTGCACGTTTGAGCAAACATAATAAGCCATGCAGATGCATTCGTCTGGACTATGTAGGACTATGTATGTTTTCAAGGTAGAACAGCCTAGTACATGTATCTAAAGCAGAGATAGATGAGTACACACCTAGGAATGACTGATTCAAAAAGTTGCGTAATTTGTGATCTTGCACATAAAACCTAACACTAACGTCCGGACAGAATTGCTTACTTAGAGGGTGTATTAGTTTTAATAATTTTACAAGTTTCCTAATGGTATAATTTTTACATTAGAGAGTCAAGCCAGGAGAGGGGTGATTAATGGGTGGAATACGGGCCCATAAATTTTTCGTAGGAACAATGTAGGATTGCTGATGGGTACTGAAGTACCAATACTTGATAAATTTAATGTACATAAAGAATTTCCACATAAGTAACCTTTCCGAACAGGATGGTAACAAAGTGTCGGAGTAAGTAATTATGGAGTGAGGTAAAGCATGTTCAAGATAAGAAATCATTGGGTAAGTAATAAATACACACTTAAGGTATCTGTGGTGTATCATTGATATTGTTGCGGGCGAATAAGAGATAAAGCAGGTATAGGTATGTCGGAATAAGGAGAGGACGACGAAAAGTAGTAAAAGCCAGCGGCGGAGAGGAAATTCTCAGAGGGCTGAAGATGGGAAGTCTAGTCGTTTTCTTTTTTCTTACTAGCAGTTGAAGAAGATGGATAGATGAATGGATGGATGGAGGAAGTTATTCTATTTTTTCCCAAGGGGATTTTCTATTCTATAAAAGTAAAACTAGGCTCTTGTCTTGTGTCTGTATTCATCATGTTTACACGTATCTAGTCTTGTTACATATGCCTTGACTGTGCTGCGTTCACTGAACACTATCCATCGGGAACTTCAACAGCAGTGTGATTTTTAATACAACGTTACATTCCAATTTCCAATACATCTTGCCTTGGCTTGGTGTGTGCCATCAACAACAACAGCATCATCAGTTTCATCACAGGCCCTTCAGTCTTCCTCTTCCCACATGGTCCTGCATTACTTGAATGTCCATCTTAACCTTAGAATTATTTGCTTATAAAAATAGTGTAAGGCTTCGACCAAGGGCTATTCTTACTCTAGATTGCTCTAGCATTGAGTAATTGTGTGCTGGGATGGCACTGCTTACTTAAAACTTGCTAATGTTTCGTGCAATAATAATGTCATCCTCTTGGTGAATGTATGCTTTTATGCAAGTGGTTACAAGTCTATGGCGCCACAAAAAGTACATTCTTTTGTACTATGACGGCAAAAATAAATACACTTCACCTACATTACTTTGGTTCAAGTACTTGTAGCTTCAAAAATTAAAAAGGAAGTTTAACAGAAATTACTTCAGAGTGAGCTTCACACATATGTAACTTTCGTTCCAGGAGGACAATTCCCAATGAAGCAGTAAACCCAGGGTTACTCATGCTTATAAGCACTGATGCAGGCTTTCATTTTCATCCTATTTTGCTGAATCATTGCATACTCAAAGAAGGTATTGACCACTGGCTGAAATATGAAGCAATAGAAACGTTTACACATGTGGTGCACAATTTACAGATATTTTACAAGAGACTTTTATGCTCAGTCTGTAATAATTAATCATCCACAATAATAATTATGGTCATTTATCTGGGACTCATTCAAACAGTGGACCTTGGGTTTTGCCAGCGTTTTTCATGTAAACCTTACAATTGGTGACAAAGCCTTGTTCTTGATTCCTTAAGTAGGCACGAATTTATGACACATATTCAAGAATAGGATGAGAAGACGATTTCCGGCAAGTTTTCTAATTAGATCCTCTACCATACACCTTCTGAGATCTTTTGCATAAATGAAATATGCATGGTTATGGTTGCTAGACACTTGAAGTTATTTCGTTTTGTTCCGGCGCCCTATTCTGTGAGCTAATTGCTACTTTCTAAAGAAAATACCACGTGTGCTTCTGTGAACGGTACCTCGGAAGGATTCCGTAGCTCACCGATTTACATGTAATAACTATAGTTTGTTATCTCTCCTTATTCTTTGCTTTCTTCAAGATTATTTTCCTATCTGGGTGTACGGCGAGTGAAGTTAGTATTAATAAAGTTGAGATGAAAATTTTAATATCAAAAGAATACATTCCAGTACAAGGGGGAAGTTTTCTTTGGTATCTGTTGGTGGGAGAATGGTTAAAAATCTCATCACTTGTAGGTAGGTACGAGAATAAAAATTTAGTGAATCATAAACTTACTCTTTCATAAACTCCATTTCATAAACGTTTTATTATTTTGAATACGTTTTGTACTGCAGCTGTTCCTATGCGTCTACCTCCTCCCATATAATGAAACACAAACACAGGTATAAACTCCTACCACAACTGAAGATAAATATAAGTTAGTGGTATAACATAATGTAGACGTAAGTTGCATTTCAAGATTGAGTTGCACGTGTGCAACTGAATCTTCACCCATTCCAATCAGACTGATGAAGGAGTATGAAACAATGATAATAATACTAGGCAAAGGAACTATCGTGCCAAAAGTGTCTACACGATAGATGAATTTGATTAAAACGCAACATGCGATACACTTATAATGTTTCTGTAAATTGCCATGCACAGGTCTGTGTTACTAAAAAGCTGAGATGTGCACACGCGTTAATGAAATCGAGCCATATAAGGTTCCTTAGGAAATCTCTCATTGTAAAAACGTCTCTTGTTTGCATTTTTCACACTTACTTACGAGATTTTAACACGTATGCTGTGGAGGATTATTATTAGTTTTGAAAGCTTCATGTAATGAAACAAACTTGACAGTCCTGTACCTCAGGTTATTTATTTCCCACCCATTCAACAAATTATCAAAGCTGGACAAGTGTTGAAACTGTTTTAAAAGGTGTGCAAATAAATTTGGTATACATACATCTTGAGGCGTACGCCGATAACTGATGTTTACTTGTCAGATTTAAGGATCTATTTACCCCATTTCAACGGCCCGACAGCACCTCTAAAAATTCAGCCTATAATCTTCAGAAAGCTTTCGGACATATGGGGTTTTGAGTCAAGTAACATTGAAATCGTTTCATTTCCAGGGCTTTCAAACTGTCATATCTGTGTTTGTATTTCGGGAGAGCTCTATAGATACACAAGAATTCCGAACGGAGTCTCAAATCGTATGTAGTATAGGCAGCATGGTGTTGACGTCTCTGACTTGTTTATACATATACCAACACAAGATTTCTTTTTCTAGTAAGTGCACGTAAGTTGCACTTATTTGCACTCGGTTCTTCCATTTCTATGGGAAGCAATTGCGTTTACCGATAACAACAATAAAATGCTACTTTGTTCATATCAAGTATCATAAAATATGACAGCCACAAAGCACCGGATCAAGATTATATACCTGGAGCAAAGGAGTGATGTGGGCTCCAGGGTTGCCCATATGTTTTAAAAAAAGAATAGGCTAAAATATGGGACCGCAGTTCGCACACAGTGAAAGATCAGTCTCGTTGAACCTCAGAAATAACCGAATATAAAGTGCAACATCTTTTTTGGTGCTATTTTGGAATTTATGGTCATGCTTCCCCTGAAACCTTCATTTGCATCTAAAGTATTACGATGAAATCGTAAATATCTGTCATTTTTTCTACGTGAGAGTATTTCAATTTTTATTACTTCTCTCACATTCTCATATCAACTACAAGTTTCAGCCTCGGCTTTCCACCCAGATACCTTTCAAATAAGCCCCAGCACTTCCTAAGGTTAGCCCAATATCACGGCACATCTACATGATCGCAGCGAAACTTTTTTTGGCTCTATCCTACATTGAACCATGAGATGCGTAGCCTGTACGATAAATGGTTGCTGACTGTAACGAATGGAATTAGTAAGAAATTATATCCTTCTTAATCAATGGACACATTCTAAATATGAATGACTAAACAGGACCAACTAATTCACATCGCTATAAACCCACTATAGCACACTGGGAGGAAGGTGCGACAGAAAATACTCATTATGCAAAAACAGAAACAAAGCTTACATAGCATGAAAGACTTTCCATCATGAATGTAGCACTTTTCAACAGCTACTTCTTCACACGTCGTTGTATTTTTGGCTTGCAAAATACAACCCACCAAGGCTTTCCATTTCGGTCCACTTACAAATTTTAAGATTCCCGACACTAACTATGGAAGTAATTCGCGGTCAGTTAATAAAAGCAACAAGCTCATCCCATTGAATTTTCAAGTAGCAATCATTAATACTTGCAACATGCAATAATAATAATTATTACTAATGGGATTCATGTAAGCAGCAAAAAAAACTTCCCAAGTATTAAGAATCAATAAAAAAAAGCAAAACCATTTTTAATTGCAAACCATCCTTGAATTGGAATAAACGCTTTGGCCTTTCCTTATAACCTAGGGAATCGGCGCCAGTCGACTTCACTCAACTACACTGTAAGAAGTGACTCTTGTAGCGTTCTAGAATCAAGTATGTACTTATTAATGGAACGGAGTATCAAATTTTACGTGCTGCTCGTGAGCTAACTAGTAAATCAATCGAGAGTCGCGAGTAAGAACTGTTTGATTTTTGCGACTTGTCAAACGCTCCGTACATACAGGGAAGAGAGCTCTGCTGATTGTAAATTCCTATTAAAAAATAATTGCTGAAACGGAGCTGCAAAAAGTAGTACTTGATTCAAAGCGATTACATGTCATTAATAAAACAAAAGCTCCAGTTGAACGCTCCTCACATGAATTGGCAACTTGAAGTGTCTGATTATTGGAATACTTATTTAAATTGGACATGAGTTAAATATAATGAATTGAAAAATGAGGAGCCCCAGACGTTGATGCAGGCAGGTCACGGAAGATGGTGTGAGCCATACAGTTGCCTGTGGGAGGATCACAAATACTCTTTCCAGTATTTTAATTCATCTTTATGAAAAGGGAATGTATGAGCCTCCGTCGTCAGTCCCCTGGCTATTAAATGCCAGAGTCATGGAGAGCTATGAAAAAATAGCAGAGGCCAAAGTAAAGGGCAGGCAGTCGGAGGATCCATATGAGCTGAAACTTAGTCGAGTCATGATTTCATGTTTGCCAGTCATCAAAAATATTGTACATACTTGTAAGTATGAGTAGGACGGCCCTGGCACTACACAGTAAGAGAGTATAAGGGGAAACATGTGAAGTTTATCGTAAGTTTTCTGGCTGCTTGTTGCTGCCATAAGCATTTAAGTATGCAGCCGTTCAAGTTGGAGCTAGCACACAGTGAGCTTTGGACTTGTATCCTCTCTGTGACTGTGTGCTCATGTTTTGGGTAGCAATAAATACTTGCGTAACACAACTGCTTGCAAACGTATGTGTGTATGAGCCATAGAGGGTCAAATGTAGCAGAGAAACATACATAAGAAGCATGATGAGTGAAGAGTGCCGACACTGCCGAATGCCTTGGGGAGTAAATAAATGTGCATAGAAAAATATGAACATGGCAGGGAGAGACGGAAGACTGAAGAAACTACCCAGGACTCTTCAACTGAGTGGGAAGTGCGACTAGTGTCAGTGTCACTGTAGTCACACAGAGTAAAAACCGGACTGTGAGAATCAACAAGAAGTGAGAGATAGATAGAAAGAGTGGGAGATGTGTATAGAGAAAGAAAAATTGGAGGATCTAAACCGTATTTTTTAGACTCGTGCTCGGTATTACTCCACTCGTGTTGAGGCTTTTTCCGAGAGCAGGCACCACCAAAAGAACATCTTCCACTGGCACATCCACACTATCATTGTGCAGACTTCCACGAATAAAGCCCGAGCAGAAACATGATGGTATACTCTTCTGCATATTCCCTTGTACTCATCGTCATTTATTGTGATGCATTTATATGAATTCCTCCTCACACAAAAACAGACGCACGACATGACTCAGAATAGATGTGCAACATCGGTTTTGTGGCTCGGTTATCTCGCAAATTTTAACTTGAAATTCCAGATAAATTTGTACTTGTCTAACTAAACGTGTTCATATTTCTGGGGGATTACAGAAGTCTTCCGAATGTACATACATACATGCCAAGGGGGTAGCACAGGTTGTGCGTTTGCATGTTGATTAAAAAAAAAGTTTCTAAAGGAGGAATAAATTGTATGACTTGTGCGTTTCTGTGTGATGCATTTCCAGTGCTGTTTCGATTCACTCTACTTACCTTCCATCCTCTTGATACCCTGTAGTTGTGATTGAGGGAGCAAAGGACGAGAGAGAAAAAAAAACTTGAGTTTGAGTCTTGTCCAAATTACCTCTCCGTGAAAATGTGAGCTATTTCGTACCGGATTCAAGAATATTGTTTGTATAAGAATAAAAAATCATGGAACCGCCGAACAGATCCGAGAGGAAATTGTTTCACTATCAAAAGTATGAATATATTTATGGAGCAAAATATGGTTTTTATACATTTTATGTGCTAAACTAAATACATATGAAACCTCAGGGCATAAATTGAGTGATAAATGAACGTATGTATAGTGTGTCCAACATCAAAGAAAGTGTTTCCCTGGTCTTCGACGGTTCCCCAAGAGGGAGGAGAGTCAGGAAGTTGGAATTTTACTCTTATAAGAACAGTTTGCACCAGCCAGGCAGCAAGGTCGTTGCTACGCTTTCCCATATTCCGATAAATTTGGTGATATCCCGTCTTGAGTTGTGTGTTGTGTACATTGTGTCTGAAAACTTAAAAGCTTGACTTGATGGGAGAGAAGTAAGAGGTAAGAGAGGAAATAAGAGGCAATTGGTCTACCCCACCGTAGTTAAGCTGCACCACTTTCATCTTTTGCAATAACGCGGATCCCAACTGGAGTTCACGAAGGGAGAATTTAAAATATTAATAATAGTAATTACAGTATTAGAGGAACCTGTGCAGCTAAGAAGCAGTGGGCTTGTGTGCATGGACTACCCCGATTCTCCCAAGTAATTCACGTGTAACATGTGATTCATGTGGAACTACTATGTGACATCTTGTCTCAAACTGCTACAGGTTCGAGCTGTTCCCTCCAACTTGTGCATGTACATACAAGTGTTCGTCTGTATGCCGGTGTCATTTATGTTGCTCTGAATTTTCCGCTCCACTCCTCCCTGATATTTGAGGGTAAACCAGAGACTTTACGTAAATGCACTACCTCCCAAGTTTAATTTGAAAATATTACGGAGAATTAATCTGCTATACAGAGTAATGAACACTACAGTGAAGATTTTGAGCCAGCAGCCGTTTGTAATAATACAACTCACCCGAAATGGTGGGAGTGTGCAACTACCTATGAAAATAATAGTAACGGAGATGAGTTTTTGTGTCGCAGAAAGTCTTAAAAAATAAAATCCGAAAAATAAATCCTGCAGTCTTACAACACGATTACAAAGGAGCTGTAAATCAGTCACCAGCGAAGTTCAGCACCCGTCTTGTACCAATATGAACCCCTATATAAGCCTGGATGGAGAATAAAACTCACGCAGGGAGCAGTATGAACACCGATTCCCATCCTCGCTCTACTCATCCGACTATCTGTAGTCTACTCCTTACGAGGACAAAATCCGAATAAACGCAGACATCCTCCGAGTATTTTCCGAGGTAAATTGCGTAGCCTTGTCAATACTACCATTCTTCTTCTCTCTGAAAATATTTTCTCTCATATATAGTCACAGCAAAAAAACTGATTCGGAATAACAGGCTTATTTGGTGTCTAAATACATGTTGTGTGTCCTCATTCATATTCCGCAGAAGGAAAAAATATAAATTTTGTTTATTTTCTTTCCCTATATTTTTTCGGTGAGGTGGTCGGTAACAATAGGTCTGAATCAATCTGAAAGTTTTCTTTGGGAAAACTTCCTTTGGTGGGTTGTTATTATAGGAATACATACTTTCCCATGTGCTTCCAATACTTCCAGTACTTTTCCTTTCAGTTACAAAGTTTCGAGTACTAAATGACTGCATGGAGTATGTGATAGGTACATTTTTAATACAAGTTTTTAATACGAGATACGGACCCAACACAAAAAACTTATTAAGGTTTCGGAGCAAAGGGGTTGGGCTATAAGGACATCATATGTACATATGGACATGCTTCGTATAGTATGTGGCAGCATTTTGACTTTTTGGTATGCGTTCCAAGCCTTGCTTGAAAATTTTATTTCAAGCAACCTAAAGAGGTGAAAACATTTTAGATGCATATGTGTTCAGCTTTTTACACGGTTTGACAATATTTCGCATTTTCCATGTGAACGTACCGTGGAAAGTGCAAGGAGAGGCGAGCACTTTGTTACGGGCTGACTGCAATGTCTACTATATTATATTTTTGGAGTATAAACGACGCTTTTAATTCATGATTCTATTCGGAACCATGCCATGGTGGAAATAACATTTTTCGAGGACTGGTATCAATTTCACGATAATCGACGCTCCAATGTATTTCGTATGAACGCTCCACTAAACAGAATATCTGGGTTGGTTTACACATGCAGGACAATGTAATTTTCAAAATATCAAAAGAGTTATGCGTGCAGTGTGTTTGGCAAAATGGAATGAAGCATCTTCTTAAAATCCGCAAACACTATCAATGCACACTCATGAAACTCTTTCACCAACGAAGGGTGTACATGATGGAGACGAGGCGAAGTCAACCGGTGTAAAGTGTGAACTGTGCCTGTGTAGTCATGTTGGAAATAATAGTTGCTACCAGTCGGGATGCACGCTCTTCCCAAGAAGATTTGCTCTCCATTATTTCCGTGCATGTTCCATACGACCATACGAGGAGAAGAGTAAATGAAAAAAAGTACACTTTATTCCCTTCTCCTTATGAAGCCAACTTCTCCTCAACTATTAAAGTACTCAGTCAGTACTCCCACAAATGCGTTATTTTGAGGGGGACATGAACTCAAGGGAAAGGAAATGTACGGTGAAGTCACAGAGTAAAGGCGTAAACCAAAACCCCGCATCTTTTTATTTATCTTCTCGTTGGGCTTTAAAATTCTTGAAGGAAGCTGCATTCCTGGGCACAACCCGTGCCGCACTTAAGGCAAAATCACAATATAAGTCTCTTCCCGCACCTTATAAATAGACTAGTGTACATTGTTTGTGTCAGATGCAATGAAGCGCAAATATCCCTGTAAGTACAGGGACTCCTCACAGGACAAAGCACAAATGGGTAAAATACCGATTTTAGAACTAATTTGTTCAGGTTTTGCGTTTCAACAAAATATTCATGACAGACAACTGCCACATGACATATGCACCCGCCACACAGTACCCTACCATTACCATTGCTGGCTACGCTTGTGTATTTGGGGTACCAGCCATTCCCTTCCCAGGAGTTCTCCACAAAGGCTTTTTGACGGCTTCCTTACTTACTTCCTTTTTACACAGACACAAGAGAATTTGGTCAGCTGCAACTATGTATGTACAGAGCCGGAGCTCAGACTTGCCCTTGTTCCCCGTTTAACTTCACAGCTCTCAATCAGAGTCTGAGTCTTGGAATGTCCTCCGGAATAGAAGTCGGTAAGGTGGAAGATCGCCGATAAAAATGCTTCTCCAGACTTTATGAATGAACTTGAATGATTTTTCTTTACAAGCGGCCTAGTCAAGTTGCGAACGGTCGCTTTGTTTCTTATCTAATCAGTACCGTGATGGATAGGAACTCATCAAGCATTGTGTAGACTCAGGGGAAAGAATAATTGATGAATTGTAATTTTTCTGATTGTACCCCGCAATTTGGGCCAAGTTACATTGTCCGACACTTATATATATATCCTCCTAACTTTGTAATCTTACTCTGTGAAGTACCTCAGCTCCTGGTTTTTCTCAAGTTGTTTTAATTCCTGTAGTTCCTTTCGGGTCCACTTACGAAGAACGAAGGAGTTTTATGCTTCCACTGCCTAAGGTTATATGCATACGGTTGGCTGGATTTCAAACCACTGTCACTTTTCGGTGGCCCTTTTAAAAGACAGCAGTTACAATGAATGGAGAAAATGCTCTGTTTTCCAATTTAGCTCCAAATGTGCGACAAAACATACAAAACTGCAATCTGAAATGAAATGATAATTAATTCACGCATTAGAAGATAATAGCGAAAACGTTTTGGGAAATCATTTATTATCATAGATGGGAAAAAAGTTAGTCAAGTGTCTTCTTTCATACAACTATGCCCACCACTTGACTTCAGGTTTTGCTCTGGGTTTTCGCACAGTTCTCAATGTGCAAGCTCGAATACCTTTTTATTAGAGCATCTTGCTTAATCTTCCCTGCATCCACGCCTGCAAACTTTTCTCATTTATTATTTGTTCGTTTTCATGAAAATTGTTTACATTTTTCCCTAATTTGCATGACTACCTCTTCCTACCGTGTGCCTTTAAAAGAAATTCCCTTATTTTCCTTCAGCCACTCCAGAGACTTTGGATAAACAGAAGAAAACATGAGCAAGGAAGAGGAATATCTAATCTATGCTAAAAGCTTCCTTGTAAGATTTCCTCCTACTCCATTTCTCAGGTGGAAAAAGAAGAAAGGAAGGGGAGAACAAATTTTGAGAATTTAAGAGGCGCACTGAAGGATATTTTATATCTTGTAAAAATATTTGCACCAGCTACATAAGTACAAGCTGACCTCAATATTCCTAAGTTGTGTCAATTAAATCTTTAAACAAGATGTGTGCTCTCTGCCTTCTTACTTATGTACGTTCGCTTTGTATTTTAGTTTGCTTATGCAAACAGTATGCACAACCTGGCATAGATCTACAAACATCTTGGGCCCATTGTACCTGCGTGCATATGTATTTGCCCGTGATAAATGTATTTTCAAAACTTTGAGCATTAGTTTTTTTTTTGCTGAAAGCTTAGAACCATACAGAGTTTGTACTCTCATGTGTGCTATTGACCGAACTCTGCTCTTTCCTTCAGGTACATACATACTCTGTGTACTTCTGTTCCCTCCGCTCAGAGCCTCCGAACACACTATACAGCAAATTGAATTATTTGAATTGCTCATTTTATTTATTTGTATTTTTACGTCGTTCTAGTGTACAAACAATGCAAATTTACTGCAAGTAATCGAATAGAGCACAGTCGTAGAGTGCGAAGTAGTTCCAAAGTAGTTCGGAAAGTTCACAGGCCGCAAGTAGCCGTGTTTGGTAAAGCGGAGAGCATACGTAATTATAATGGAATGAACGTGAATGACAAGAAAACTTTCAATTTACTCTGTTTATAGGAGGAAACACGTTGGGAAGTTTGTGGAAACTTAAAATCATAAATAAAAGAATTGAGTGAATTTGAACACTTTTAGACTCTTTAAACTCTGACTGTCAAACCTACTCGTTGCAATACTCAATTACATGTCATTCAGCCCACTGCTTTTCGGCTAATTTGTTTTTTTGTAAAGTTGTAAAAAATGTAAAAGACGACTTACGAAACTCCGCACTTCTATGTATTCGAAAAACTTAACTTGAAATGGAGACTAATTGTCTGCAAATAAGTATTTCTATTAGCCCAGTTATTTTACCAAACACGGAACAAACCACGAATGACTTGTGCATTGAAACGTTTAGAAGCTTCGTCGGCTTTTAGTTTCATTATTTCTTACATTATCAATCTTTAACTAAATTCAACCTAAAATAGTGGCTTTGGTCCCTTTTCCTCATTTCTTCATTCCGTAATTACTGTCATGAAAAGAAACCACAGTGTCTCCACGTTGATCAATTATTCACCCGAGTATATACACGTAAGCAAAAGCTGATTGAGCACCACAACAATCAGCCTGGGCAAATTTGAGGAGCTGGGTTAAAGTGGAATTGAGCCAAACTGCGAAAAGGTCTGTGCTCTATTTCATCCTGTATTCATGCTCATGTTAAATATTTACGGTACTAAATAATTATTGTCAAAAACATGTGAGGAGTGCTGATGCAAAACGACATAAGTCCATTTTACTAGATTTGTCAGGAGAAACAAAAACATGTCACAACCCCCAACCGTTCAAAATGCAAGCTACTAATATTTTTAAATTGAAGAACAACTATAACAACAAGAGCGTATTTCCTTTTGTACCAAAGATGTAGCCTTTGGACTTCTTCCGGTTTGCATAGTTTATTGTACTAATTATTATGCCCAGTTCCGATGACTTTGACCTTTAGTATTTTACTCATGGATGATCCTTGCTCTGGAGTAATTAATTATGGAAAAATGACTCGAGAAAAAATGGACCTCTGCCGTTTTTCATTTATACTCCTTGCGTACTCCTTATTAAATGGATTGGACAAACATTAGAATGATTTCGACGGTACAATCAAATCACCATTACTAATGCAACTCGTTGAAAAACAAGATACACTTTTATGCAAATTATTCGATCGTTGTGAAGTTTGTGAAGGAGTCCGGTGTCAGCGTACCATTTGCAATAAGAGCACTCCGTGTATGGTTGTATTGAGTGGAGTCAATAGTGAGAAACAGTTTTGAACTGTCGTCGGGTTAATAGTACTAGGAGGGTACTATGCAGGAGTAATCACAGAACTCCATCAAATCCAGAGTAAAAAACTGGTAACATTGTATTATCTTTGATAATGGAGAGAATATTAATTTATAGGTGGGTTCATAATATTTTAGCGGTAGTATATACGAGAACTATATTTCCCCTAGCTCTGGATTATTAAATAGAAGCAGAGCCTTGTTTAGTGAATTGCGGTCACGAGTATCTTTATAAATGCATAGGATACCATTGTATGGATTCACTAAATAAGTTAATCTTCCATGAGTGCTCCTTTTACAGTTGATTCATTGGCTAACTGCTATTGTACAATGCTCCTAATGTATCACCTGAACGAATCCCTCAACGGGCTTAATCCCATTGAGCTGACAAATGTTTTTTGAGTTAATCAGCAAAAGGTTTTACTTGATTTTTTAAACAGCTCCATATCCCTGGCTCCGCACAGTATCATGTGTTATCTGCCTATACTGCAGGACTGTTCTCACAAGTGATTGTGTCTCCAGTGCAGTGAGATCACTTCCATAGTTAGACATGTGGAGACGCTCCTCATCATTATTGTCAGCAGCATGAATGGGAATTGCAATCTTATCTCTTGTCTTGGTCTCCTGTCATCCTGACAGTCTTCGCAGTAATTCGAGCTATCACTCGAGCATCGAAATGTTGTCCCAACTTCTCAGCTCTATCATGTGATCTCAGCGCTGAGTTAAGTTAAAAACTTTGCAAGTTGATTAAACTGATATGTATGTTGGATGTGTCCGCACTCCGCACATCTCAAGGATCAAGATTGAGCCGAGTAAATATCCCTTTATAACAAGAGCTACATTTGAAGGGCAGCGTCTGAACAACAACCGCTAGACGGAAGAAAAGAAATCAATTTATAACCCCTGCGATCTAATTTTCCTACAGGCAAGACGTATAGCGGAATGTTATTGCCCCGTTAAAAGGAGCGAGTGGGCAATTACTACTTTTATTATATTATTTAGAAAACTTCGGCACGTCTTACATTCTCAATAAAACGTAACTCCGATACGCCATATTCCTAGTACTTGGAATAAAAATCTTGGAGATTAGTTATCTCCCTCCGGTAAGTAGACTTGTTATTATGGATCTTGTTAAAATCCTCAATGCCACTACTGCTCAACTATAAAACTTTAAAGCTACTATTACCCTGCAAGTGCATACTAAATACAACTACAATTTGGACTTGATTGAAGTAGCCTCATGATATTGATGTCAGCTGTAAGAAAGTTATTTACAATCTCTCTCTCTCTCTCTCTCTCTGTCTCTCTGTCTCTCTCTCTCTCCCTCACTCTCTTCCTCTCTCGATTCTCGTACTCCCAGGCGTCTCAGGTATTAATACATGCAAAAAGTTATTAGTTGAGAGCCAGCAAGACTTATTACATTAATCTTGCTCTCAACTGCAAGCTGGTTTATGGGGTAAAATTTGAGCACGTATTTGTTTGTGGTCCAGCATCAAGCATTACGAAGCAGAAGATGCAATCATTACATTATTGTGGTGGGATTGGGTTGAACGCACTCGCAACAAGCTCCAGTTCTATTGGTATTGAGTGAGTCCCAAATGAATCGGCTAAAATGTGCTTCCTTGGCTTTTTGGAGAAACGGTTCTTTGGAAACAACTGACTGACGGAGAGGGAGTTGAGTTTGTAGTAGGTGTATCGGTAAATTTCTTGTGCGAGCGGGAAATAAATGGATGTATACCAATGATTGATTAATCTTCTACAGTGTATGTACACTTAGTCGATTGGTCTTTCACAAATGTTTGATTATACCAAAGGAAACGCTGCTTCCATTGTCCACGAGTCCGATTAGACAAAGCATCTTTTATTTATCTTTCTTATCTAAGAGCAATCTACGAAGGCAGGTCTGAGAGAGCTTGTTTCAGCAAGGTTGATATGTCAATAAATATATAAAGCAGTTCTAACAATAAGATACTAGTACACCTGTATTTTTACGGTGTATGTATGACCATTTTATCCTACATTACTCTTGCTAATACTTTTCTCACATCAGATCTCCTCTTTGGCACTTTTATGTACCTACAGATTTGATTAGCAGGTATTCACGCACCCCATAAAAGCCTTAGTGTACATTTTTCTGTCGGGGTTCAACCCAGGTCTGAAACCTTCCTGGAGCGTTTCATATATCTCTGAAGTTACGTATGTATTTGATAAGTAATTATGTACAGATTGTCAAGAAACAGTTGTCTATACCCTTTCTACACCCCCTCTTCACATAGTAATTGAGGAGGCCTAAAATATTTGATTGCATCATTTTGCACACAATTCTCTTACAGAATTTATTTTTATAATTTACATCTCTGACTTGGGTCCAGAGCTGCGTTCAAGTTCAAGTATAACTTGAATAGTTCAAGTGCGTATCAAGTTCAAGTCAAGTCAAGTGCAGACAATTTTGTAACTTGACACTTGAACATCAAGTTCAAGTGAAATTATAATTTTAACTTGAATTTTCAAGTTCAAGTTCTATCAAGTTCAAGTTAACAATTTATTACTTGATTGTAAAATCAAGTCAAGTTCAAGTACAATGAATGGAAGTACTTGAATAAAACTTGAGTATAACTTGAACTGAAAAGCAATGTAAGCAATGCCGAATTGCATCCCACTAAAAATAATATTGGGCGTCAATCATCATAATAATGTCATCTTTGCATTTGTTTTCATTCCATCGACATTAAAGTCGCCTCCACGATGGTGGTCGAGAATAATTCTTGTGTCCTGTTTCCATGCTTTGAATTTTGAATAATTACAATTTCCGTCTTATTGTTTTGTAAAAATGTTCTTGATACTCGGGGTTCTTGTTCCATTATAAAAATGAAGTGATTGTTCACTTCACCTGTTCTCAAGCTAAGAAGTTTAAGAATAATTTATTATTTCATGTAAAAATATTTTTTGCTGATATTAAACATGATGGCGCAGACGGACAACCAACAATCTTATAAATCAAGATTGGTTAAACAAAATTAACGACGACAAATATTTATGAATATAACTGCTGGTTACACTCACCAGATGAGTGCAACACTAATGTCAACCTTCCAGTATTGTGATTTCTAAACTCTTAATAGTGCAAATTAGTAAATTAGATTGGACTACAATGTTTACAGTTATTTGATCAAGTATTTTAAATTTTTAAGCAATTTTAAAGCAAAGAATATCACCTGCATGCCGTTTAGTTCATCCTAATCACGACCTAGCCATTATTAGCTATAATAGTTGTGGACGAAATTTTTAGTATTGTTTATTCATTTACGAAAAAATTACTTGAATAATCAAGTTCAAGTACAAGTTCAAGTTCACGTTCAAGTCAAGTTATGTGCCCAACTTGAACGTCAAGTTATGATCAAGTTCAAGTTCAATAAAATGAACTTGAAAATCGAGTACTTGAATACTCAAGTTGCTTGAGAAACTTGATTCATCAAGTACAAGTGCGGATACCTCGCTTAGACAATTTTTTCAAGTTCAAGTCAAGTTCAAGTCAAGTTGTCTAAAATAACTTGACTTGAACGCAGCTCTGCTTGGGTCAAACTTCTCGACAATTATGTCAAGTCATGCTTTTTTTATGGCAATTTATGCTTCTAAAAGCTTCCGGACTTACGACTTTGCTTCTTCTCTGGCCACTGCAGTTCAGCCATTGAAGTTAGGTTAAGTTGATGAGTTAAATTACATGCACAAAATCTCTAGCAAATTTTCGACCACATAAATTCACTACTATCAATATTATCACTGTATCCCTCAAAATGAGTTGGTTGATATTATTTACATGTTTTTAGTTAACCTTTATGCAAATTTGCCCTTATACATATATTGTTTCTGCGTCTACGATTTCCACATAGCAAGGTTAAATTGCTGTATTGAATTAGCCCTTTGGAAGTCCATAACAATTCGCACAAATGAACATCAAAATTTATGTCACAATAAAAAATACAATTTACAAAAAAGTTGAACTTGGGACACGCAATATATGTTGAACTATGTTAGTGAGGCTTTATTTGGAAAGTCTGCAGGAAAAAGTGTTATAAAACAAGGGAGCAAATAATTTACAGTTCATTTGCTTATACGATTGAGAATGGGGGAAAGAAAGTGCTTCTGGACATCCTGTATGGAGGGATTTGAATAGGTGTGACCATGTGACGATGCCAGTTACAGCTTTTGAGTAGTAATTTTTTATGTAGGTAGGTGACGAGTGACTAGTCATACTAAACTTTTAACATACAATAAAGATTTTAGCACCGTTCGAAACAACCAGAAATCATTTTCACTACTTGTTTAGCAAATATCAACATTATATTAACAAGGAGGAGGTGACCGCATGTCATTTAGGGCAGGGCCTATAGTATGACATTTTATATGAGTGTATTTTAAAGCCAGACTTTTCTTTGAAAACTCTCTTCTCATGGTTTAGAACCCATTTCCATCTTAGGAATTTTCCTCTGTACCATTTCCCGTGGTCGTATAACTTTTAGAGAGGGCATGCAGCCCGGTTATGACGAGTTTGAAGGGAATATATTGTAATATCCGAAAAACTTTTCCTCTTGGGTTTTAAAACAACAGTATAGAGGAAAGCAAGTAGGGGCCTCCTGAAAGGACTATTTTATTGTACTTGGAAAAGTTTTAATTTTTTCCACTCTATTCCTCGTATTTTTTTTTCACTCGGAGTAATCTCAGTAACGAACACTCAGATTGATGCAGTGCCATAATAAGCGCAGCGCTCCGCTCAAGTTTACAGAAAGTTTCCCCATGTGATGGTGAAGATTATGTAGTTTATTCAGCAATTAAATACGGACGAGTTAATTGTAGAAATATTATACGAACACAATATTTGGTTCCGACAACTCTCTATTTGGAATCCCATGCAAAGTGTCGTACTCAATCTAGACTAGACTTCCCTTTCCTGCACGTTCTTCCGTTAAGATTTTCCATGTCCTGAAAAAAAAATTCCTCAAAGTTTTGCTCTCACCGAACATTTTACTTTCTCCCGTCTCCTCCCAATCCTCTGTCCCCGTACCTTGCTCAACTCTCACTGGTGGAACATGTTTCTCGCATTTGGGTATACACAGTTGTCAATGTAGCCTTGTAGCTACAAAATACGGAGACTTTTGCCAACGAATGGGAAGAGTATTCAATGAGGAAAATCTTTGTTTTGAAAACTTGTTCCAAACTTGTTGACCCCGAATGTGTATTAAAATATACAGTACCTTTTCGACAAATGTACTCTGTGAATAAGACTTCTCTATAATTTTGTATTTGTATTTACTCAAGGTAGAAACAGACAGCCGACTGCAGTTTCTCTTGAATAATTCAGAAAGTAAAAGAAATTACGTTGAAGTAAAATGATGCCTTTATGCTCACCGGAATACTGGAGAAATGGGGTCGTTCCCACAACTATTTTTGCCCTACAATGAGTTCAGTTCAGACTCTGCCACAACAGGAGTGAATGCGAGGTAGAAATGAGTTGGAAAACAAGGAACAGATATGAGTAGATATGTCAGGAGGAAGACAAGTTGAATTTGTTTGAATTTCGATGCTCTTGCAGCCAACAAGGAGGAAACACTTGAATATTATCTTCCGTTCTGATACACCCACGTTGACTGCATCCATTAAATCAACCAAAAGTGAACGCACATACGGTCCCAGTTGAAAACAAAGTACTATCAAGAAGAATGGCTTTCTTTCTCGGGTTATACAAACAAACTCCAGCTTTTCAGTATAAATTAACTTACGCTTTGCCCTCTTGTTTAGTAAAGCTACTCATCCGTACATGTGCATGTCTTTGCTGATGCACTCTCTCGTAGTAAGATACTGTCATTTAAACACACACACACACACACACACACACACACACACACACACACACACACACACACACACACATCCACATCCCATACAAGCACGTATGTACATACTTCTACAACCCGCCAAGGGATGCACAATGAGCACAAGAGACTATGTCTTTCTAAATAATTTCCGGTACTCAGGAAAAACAAATTAAACAACTTTACATTATTGCCTGTGCATGTATGGGGGACTTAGGTACCTACATTGGCGCGTATCGGTGTAATATTATAATGATGACAACACTTTAGTTGGCGGCAAAAAACTAGTCAAAATATTCTCTAATTTTGTTGTGATTCCGTCAAGAGAGTTTCGCTTTCGAAGTTTGTCACCAAAAAAGCTCTGGCAACTTAGCATTCACTCGTATGGAGCAGCCAATAAAGCAGTTGTCATCCAACACCGACTGCAGCCACATAAAAGCTTGACTTTGTGCAAACATTCTATCTGTATATTTGTAACGTGTGAGGATATATAAGTGCGTGCTGGGCTTTGGTATGTAAGTGTATTCGAGAGAGAGAGAGAGAGGGAGAGAGAGAGAGAGAGAGAGAGAGAGAGAGGGCGAGAGAGAGATAGAAAGAGGGAAAGAACGAACACGTTTTCACTTCAAGCAGGGATCCGTGCATAATCCGTGCCTCCGAACATCCTACATGTATAAATACTATCCTAACTTATTCCAACTCATTTTTCCTGTGTGTGCATTTAAAACCCTCCTTGAAGCCACTATGAATGAACAGGAAAATCGGTATACATGGAACTCGCGAGGAGGATTGCTATAAATAGAAAAAATTCCTTCGTTAGGCAAAAAACCTCGTTATCTTGATAGTACTTTAGTTAGAGACGGGTTGGGAGCAATAAGTCTCGTAGTAGTATCGGATTCTCCTGCTATAACAACAGTTATATAATGTGTTTTTCTAAATAAGCTTCAAATACACTTTTTTTACTCGTTATCATCTCTCCTTTTCTCAACATGTGACAGGGGACTTGCAATAGGCATGTAAATTCTAAGTAGTTGGGAGAGTTGTACTAGATGCTGTAGTTTATAGTAAAGCCAAGTGGAGGTAGAGAGGAGAGCACGTTGTGAACACTAAAACTCTTCACATTTTGAATGAAAATGAATGTGAAGTGGTATCATGCTCGTACTTTGCATTTTTACACACTGTTTCAATGTGTGCTTACTAGCTGCTTGTGTGAGTCAGGTTGTAGTTACAATCTTGGAAAATTCCTCCAGCTTTCTCTGGACGATATGTCTACATAAGTTCATATACGAACTCCATGACAATTGTGGGAACCCAAAAGTAGGCCCCGCTCAAGCCCTTTTATTGACATAGTTTCATCAAATCCTTCTGCATTTCCTCGTGTCATGCGAGCTTTGTGGCCTATTTGGCGCCAATTTAAAACCCTGGGAAATTTATTATCCAATCAGATAACAATTCTTCCAGTAAATATGGAAATTTTCCGCGGTCCAATGCTGAGGGCGAAGTAGAAGTTGAGTCTGAATTGAAAGTGATAGTATCACTGGGATATGCAATTTCCCGTACGTACAAGTATAGGGATATAATTACGTAACTCACTATACAACTAAATTAAGTTTGCAACTATAATACTGTACATTGACAACATACCTGATATTTGGGACTCTTTTTTTTTCTACCTGGGACATTTGAGGGCGTATGGTTCTAAAGAGGTTTAGGAATTGAAAAGGACATAGATTGAAAGTGACTTTCAGATGATCCCTAAGTGACTCGCTTTTCTTGCTAGTTTTTGTGCAAATTGGTTTTAAAGGAAGAGGGTCCGTGTGGCATTATAAATGCCAAGTAAAAGTTTGGCTCTTTCACGACTGATCATAAGGAAGGTACGTACAGGGAGGGAGAACACTGTGCCTTCGTTTCTTCTCATCATGGCTTACCTTTCTCACGGCTTACACATTAAAGGTTGCCTGGTTCTTTTATTGGCGGTGAGTATGTACCCTGCGCTAAATATGCACGGAGAGATAAAGATGTGAGGCTGGTTTCATGAATTCGATAGAGGACTTGTTCACCCACATCTAGGAAAATGCAAAACGTCCATGGAAGTGTGTAGTTGTTACGGGTGTGTGTATCTGTATCTGTGCAAGTTTCACTTCTGCTTATGCCGCATCCCATTCAGACTACGAGTAGAAGAAAATGCCGAGTACAAATGTAGGTGCTTGCACTACGGGAAAAAGTGGCTGAATGTATATTTTTTACAGTTTCCAATATACATAGATACTTGGACGAGGTAGTTATAATAAACACGTATGTACGACACCCGTTAGGTAGAACGGGCATGCAGAAAATTTTCATTTCACAATCTGATTCTGGTTCCAAGTTACATATAAATCGTGAGAATAGAAAAGGGACTGGTATGGTTAGAGAAGTGAGGGTTTCCCGTTGGTATTGCAAATCGATCAAGGAAATGGCATCACCCTCTTATGGTTGAAACCAACTTGGTGTGTCTGGATTTACCAGTATAGAAATAGAGGAGAGAGAGGAAAGAAGTCGATATAGTGAAACATATTATCTTGTGTACGTAATCGGCAAGTATGTACTCTGTTTCTCTGTCGCTTGCCGAATGCATGTGTACATAGGAGGCTGGCAGACAGAGTACATGAAATGCTCTCATCTCCAGACACTGTAGTAGTTTTTCGATTCAACGTACAAAACTATACAAGGAATTTTATAGGAAGAAAGGAGGGCTGAATGTTGCGAGCTCTGAACAGTATGATGACAACAGAGAAAGGGAGAGAGAACGATGTGTTGTTTGGTACAGAATGAAGTTGGAGTTTTCTCGGAGACCGGGTGAGTGCTTTTCGGGTTTAGATGAGCCGAGAGGCAGGGGAAGAAGAAACGAGGATGGAGGGGAAAAAGAACCGAGTCGCGAATTATTTTAGTGTTCATGGGGAGGATGAAAGCGATTTTTCTCATTTCCTTTTCTTTGCTGCCTCTTTCATCATTCCATACAAGGCACGGTGATGCAGACCTTGGTATTCATTCATATTAGTTCTTTATTTTACCTCATTTTAATTTAAACGAAGAAGAACAACTTACTGTAGAGCGAACTTGCTTAAATAGTTGCAAGTATATACAGTCAGTTTGCTGAGTAAGCATGTGCTATCAGCTTGTTTAAGGCTCTCGACCTGTGCATTTTACCCTGGGACTGTGACTTGCATCTTGTCTCATCAGTATTTATATGAGCAATATTCTGTAGATACGCAACACCATGTAACCGTAGGCCGAGCTCAAGTCGGAACATAGATGAAGCACTCTAACATTTTCCTCTATAGGAGTGGATACATGTCAAATCCGGGTCTGAACACTTTTTATGTACACCAAACAGCTTTAGACATAGCGGGAGTATGTGCTATAATCCACTTGTATGTTCCACACTCTTAGTGAAACATTCATAGGTTATCTGTATTAAAGGAAACAAGATCATGTATAATATAACTTCCATTTAGTCCCGTTTCATTTCCCCATTTGATCCTCCATATGAAATATTTGTTTCATATTTCTAGCCAGAAAACTCACTCCGGGGAAAGTAATGGGTCAAGAAGTCACACCCCAGTGTCGTTTATTTTTCCTTTAAAACTTGTTAACATCATCCAATATATCCAATCTGGTTGGGATTCCAGTCACGATTTTTAACTGTGTACTTTTTTTTTGCACGATTTGCTTGTTCAAAAGCCAAGAACTAAATTTCCCTGAGGCAGAGAAGCGGCACTTGGTCCATCTCATATTCAGTTTTCTCTCGGATTCGGAATTAAAATAGAGATGTAACCAAGAGATAAATTTGACAGAAAAAAATAATTCTGCATTCAACATATACATTACACTGGAAAACCACCCTTTTTACAACACATATAACATTACGTAGAACTCCCTCCTTGTATGTACAACAGTGCAACACATACATACCTACATAGCACTACATACAATTATTAATGTGATTTGGAGCTGTTCCCTAATAATTCTTCCCATGGAAGGTGCTAAAAGGCGGTGGGAAACAATCAGGGTCATTTGTTAGCTGGCTCTATGGTGAGCAGTGCATGTTGAAGGAGGGCGATTTGCAAGAAAATGTTCAAGAAAGCACTTGACTTGACTTGGAGAGAATTAGGGGTAGTATAAATAGGGATTTCCCTACGAAAAAGATAGAGAGATTTGACTTAAGTATTGTTATGCCTGTCTGTGGATAAGTAATATTTGTAATTTTCTTTCTCATTTAATCGTTAAAAATGAGCACTGAATCGGACTTTTATTGGTCTTGTCCACGTGTTAACGCCAAATAATGCTGTTGACTTGGACCGTGTAAACATCCAGGAGCCATATTGCTCACCGACTTTTGAGCATGTACTCACATATTGCTACAGTGTTACATATCTAGTATAGGTATTGCCTCCAACATCGTTTGATGGTCCACAACGAAAACGGAGCCCTGACTGGAGTTTTACCTTGTTTATACATGGTCTCGTTACATGCACCATCCTGACTTCTGGTACTGTTGTTATTATTTTCTGGTGTTTGTACCACACTGGAAGTACTACTACTACAATGCCCACTCCTCACTCCCGTAGTGATTCCGGAGTTTCAGGATTAATTATATTTCAACATCCCGAGTAATTATTCTGCCTTCGGAGCGGAAATCTATCTGTAAACTGTGGGGTTTTCTTGTGTGTTGATTGCCTCAAAACGTCGGTTGAGCAGTGGTAAGCTTATGGAGCCTCCACACTGTCTTCAGCTTTCTGCACCATTAATGTACTCTGTGAATAGCAGTGGTCGTGGGTGAGGGTAACTCATTTGGGAAATCAAAAGTTTTACTGGTTGGCTGCCTCTTTTACATACTTATTCAGCTCGAGCTGATTACGTGATTCATGGGGTTTGCTGAGGAAGAAACAAAAATAAGAGGGAAAAAAAGCAACAGAGCTTTTTTTGTCGTTATTACGTTATTCATTGAAAAAATAATATCATCTTATCTTCAACTTGACTTTATTTCCAGCAACATTTACTGTCTCGCGACATGAGTCATTATTTTTCTTTTATTTCGTTTCATCCATCCCACCAAATATTTATGATCCTTGGGTCGTCTTTACCTAGATCCTCTGCAGATGCTATTCTATATATTTACATACCTGCAGAGTACTTGCACGTCCCATCCCTCTAATGCCCCTCGCATCGAGTCAAGCTCATGACTATTTACTTTTATACGGGGCCATTCCTTAACACCCAAATTGTGGACCCACATGGCTTTTTCCTGTCTCACCAGTGAAAGTTTTAGTTCCGCTCTTCTTACGCACAAATACACAACCATTCAAAACATCATACTTGAAAGAATTCCAATGGTTAACGATCGGACTGCCATCAAGTATTTTTCAGCGTAGTACCACTATGTACTTTCTTTTTCCCTTGATATCTATATATATATATATGGGTGTACGTCCCTCTGGTGTGTACAGTGTACAGGTCTGGATAATAACGTCTATAAGCTCGGCTGTGTATAGTCACCCGAACCACCACCCTAAGTTCCTAAATGGAACTGCTCAACAGTGGCAACATTACTCTACGCATAGGCACTTTTCTCCCTCGCATCCGTCTCTACGAGTAATTGTTCTTTATTAGGTTGACGTTGTTCCCAACTACTCTATGGATTCTCCCTGTTTCTCTGTTTCTCAACTCTGAGAATATTTAATGATTAAAAGAGAACCAAAATCATGTTTCCCACCCTTCCCTGCTCTCTCCAGTATTTTCCGTCAGTCAGACTCAGAACCTGGATATTTGTTTAGGCGTGAGGGTGTAGCAGTAGGATAACATGGCCATATTAATTTTCCACTAAATTCTCCTCTCGTGGAACTAGTTAATTATACCGGGGGATTGATTAAGCTGTAAAGAGAGCTATTTCAGAAAAACCTCCTACTTGACTGGTGGGCCGGGAGGAGTGAGACATAAAACTAGAACGGTCACAGAGACCAGTAGGCATTTTTCCTCCGTGACACAGATGCATAAATAATGTCTGCAACGTTATTAATGTTGTCCGAGTGTAATCGCTTATTGATAATTTTCTTATGTATGGGAAATGGTTAATTTAATCGCATTAGCTACAATACTCGGCCACCCCACCTTCCCAATTTGAATCTACAGAGTTTCTCTTTCTCTCTCCACTCATGCAGATAGTAACAGTATCCTGCTAATTGTAACTTATTTCAGATACTACGCACTTTGAGTATGCACAGCGAGCCAGTTCCTCCACTATCCACAGATTACGGAGTGCAATTGCCCCCGTATACACTGAACCGAACTCTAGTTATTAAGCCGACGTTGAATCTTATATCTATCTATCCGTACCTACTGGGTTACCGAACAATTCGTAAGTTCTCATCCTCGTTTGAAATGTATGTATGTAGTGTGTGTGTGTGTGTGTGTGTGTGTGTGTGTGTGTGTGTGTGTGTATGTAAATGGTGTTTGAGTTGGTGAGTGTATGCGTAGGCATTAAATAATATAGGGGCATATATACAGAGGTAGGATTGCTTGGCATTCACTTTGCGCACTCCCACACGTGAACCTATGAGTATTTGCATATTGGAATGCATTTACACGCACAAGTTGAGCGAAAGGCGAGGGAAATTAGGTTTGATACCTTGAAACTCATTACGAATTAGCATAACATGAGGAGCTCAGGCTTGCGTAATACCCAGCCAACACGCACCGAACGTAATTAAGATGAAACCACGTTGCCCTCTTGGTTGTCTGATTCCCGAGAAACTGTCCGGGATGGAAGCAAACTTGTTTTCTAGAGGAGAAAATAATTTAAGTACAGCTGAATTACTATTTTCGGGGGAAGTGCAACCATTCCTGTGGGGTGTAGGTTTACCCACTTACCCATAGCATATTGAATGCATGGAGTATATCTAATATCTACTTCACCTGGTGGTATGCGACTCTGTTGTGGATGAAGAAAAACCCATTGAGGTGGTTTAAGACTACTGTAATTCATGGCTTTTGGGCATCAAATTGCATAGGTCTCTAGCTATGTGCATGCTCAGCTGCACTGTCGTGCAGTTTCAGTGCACGTACATACACAGCTGTTATTCAATTGGATCGAATATTGTGGCCACGTAATATGGTTATCTCTCTCGGATACTACTTACTCATTTATGCATGCAAGAAGCCTGGAACTATTCACAGCTCCTATTTAGTTTCAGCTTTACAGCACTGCACAAGTTACTTGAGAAGATGACCTGCCATTGAGTTCCTCCTGTATAGGAACTTTTCTGCCAAGATTAGTAATTACAAGCAATTTGTATCTTTACAAGCCTCTTCCACAAGTTTCCCTTTACCCTGGGATCTTCCACGTTCTAAATATACTGGGCTTACAAGAGCATTCACAAGTTATCTCTTTGGTCTGCTAATCTAAAAAGTGTATTCACAGTATATTTCAGATGCCTTTTGCTAGCTTGGGGAAGAATGGGACAGAACAATATCCGCACTCTGTGGGTTGAAACTCTCTTGCTAATAAACTTTTCCGAGAGTAGATCATGTGAATCACATTGTGTCTGAGTTAGAGCAACTCTTTTATGCGTTTGATCATGACTAATAAGCGAGTGTGCATGGGATGGATAGTATCCATGGGAAAATACTAGGAACCTTAAATTTTGCTGAGCTCGTCGTGGTAGCTAGTGTTACCGTGGTAGTAAGGTATAGCATGTCTGACAATGTAACTCATCCTTGATGATGCTGGGTTGTGTTCATAGATTATACTTGCCATAAAATAAATGTGCACAGTTTCATTCCAGCAACTACTCAATTCATAGGCAAGCTTTATTGTATTACATGGGGTTTCGTATTCAGGTGTTGAAATGAGAGAAAACGAGTTTTGGCAAGATTTTTTTCAACTCTTGCAATGTGTATTCAATAACATAAAATGTGGACATTTCTCAAAGATTCATTATTAGCTTGTAAAATCTTATACTTTTACTCAAGAAACTTGTTGCACCTTGAAAAAAATTATTTGGAAGCTTCATCAACAGATTATGAAGGGTGAGAAATGACTTGCTCTAACAAGTTATAATTGTTTTATTTGTTAAATAATAGGGAACTGTCTGAGGCAGCCCAGTTGGAAGTTTTTTCCCAAGTTTTTATTTCCAAATGGGAAAAATTAATAGGGCGGAGAAAATTATGCATTATGAGGCTCGGAACACTCGTGTAAACACACAGTTGTGGATGAAAGACACTTTTTGCAGATTGCCGATGTAATAAATTTCATTGTTAATATTTCTCTCGTCTTTTGTGAACTGAATATTTTTTATGCCTGTATCTGCTCAAATTCTGTCTCAGAGCTAATAAAATTATGCAGCAAAACCTTCTGGTTAGCAACCCCATATGAGTACACACTCCAACCATTATACTATCGAAAGAACAATGAAAAATCTTTCACAGCGACAAAATAAACAAGACAGAGAATAACATTACAGCCCACTCACGAAGACACCTCTTTGTAATTTTGAAAAAAGGCACTTAACCGGTAAAACTTGCCAAACTTGAAATAACTTTTTTTAGGCTCATCCTCACCGTCTGATCGGATTAGAAATGCCAATAAGAATAAACGTAAGTTACATATATATCCTGTTCTCCAGAAATACTGAATTATTTGGCAGTTTATTATGCTCAAGGTTTTATGTTAAAAATCTTCAAAACCGCTGACATCAGGTCAAGGGATCTGAAACACGCTTTCATTTCATATTCAGTTAGTAATGCAATGATCACAGCAGGGATTATAGCAGCAGGTTACGCTTGAACTAACGTTAATCCTCGTGGTTCATCTATTATCAAATACTTCTTTTGATATGCTGCTAAACCCCAAGTATCGTTCCTGTTTCGTCAACAAGCTAGCAGATCCAAAAGCTTGGTGAAGCCCAGTGTGGACTTTGGGTGTAATTAGTATAGTGTATAATGCACGACTGAAAAATCAGAAAAGCCTAAGCCTTGAGCTTATCAACTCTCACGTTGTGTCTAGTCCACCAGTCAATCTTAAATTGCAACCTTTTGAACAGTACTTAAGATACACACGTAACCTAAGTGCTCATCCCCCGAACGTTGCTATCCATTTACTTTGGTGATGATGTGGCTCCGCGTATCTTTTTGTGAAGGTATATTATACTAATTAAAAGCAAGCGCTTGGAACTTTATTGAGCTTTTTGACATTTTCGAGATCAAAGGTGAACTGTATTATATTTCGTGGGCATACAGCTATACTCAAACACTTGTCATAACAAGGAAAACTCTACACCATCGATTATAACATTTGCTTTTTGAAGGTAACAGTATCTTCTTTGTCTAGCAAATCACAAAGAGAGGGAAATAGAGAGAGAGAGAGGCTGCTCGCCAACTTTTTATATCTGGGTTTTTGGGAATTAAATGGAGGCTTTTATATTAAAAGTTACCTCAACTAAAATGCCTTACTATATAATTTACTACTCTCCATGATTTTTATTGGAAAAAACTGTAATTTTGGACTGGAATTCTCTACAAATCTTAATTAAAATGCTCAACATTACATCACTATATTTACGAGCGATCTGTATAGCTTTACTAAGAGAGCATGATTATTGGTCTCCCACGCACTGACGCATTTTTCTATTTATCAAAATCTAATAAATAAACTTTGAATATGATCCTTATCCTTCTTTAATCCCATGTGAGGAAAGACGACAGAGGAAACAACTTGGCGTCGCTGATACGTGTGGGGAAAATGATACCACCTAGTCGTCATACCCATGATTATTATTTCTTCCACACGTAAGTGCCATAAAGGGCAAGGGAAATTAAACGTAAATACTGTGTTGATTTTGGCAAATATTATAATTTGATGACAAGTCCCCATCTCTCTTTTCCCCTCTCTTCTCATGTCCTCCTCGGAATCTCGAAGATCACCTTTGGGTGTTGAGACAAAATTAGGAGTTGTTTGGGATGTAGGTGTTCTGAACATGCCATGCGTGCTTGAAACGGCAAACAAGAGTTGAATCTAATGAATGTGATTATTCTTTTGCGTCGAGCACACAACTACATTATGTAGTCTGATGTGACTCAAATTTATTTGATGATATGTAAGAGACCAGAGGAGTTATGTATTTAAGCTATTTACATGAGCTGTAATCAACAGACAAATCCATGAGATCTTCTCAAGGGCAGGAGTTAGTGCAAATGGAACGTCAGCATTTAGGTGCGCTCTGGGGCCATTTTTCATGTGAAGCGTTAGGTCGAGTTAATAAGAGCGTATGGTAATATTTGGTTTAGCCAAAGGACAGTCCTACCACTGCCACTGCGGCTCGGTCATCTCATACTGCTTCGCAACTCATACCAGTAAATTATCGTTTTATAGTCATTAATTAAGCCGAGTTATTTTAACGAATTAGAGAGCAACAGAGCTGGTCTCTGGTCTCAATTGTCTCTGACGTTCATTATTTTATAATTTATTTGTTGTGCCAAGAAAATTTAATAAACATTACAATTTATTATTCCTCTTGTATAATTTGTTTAAATAGAGCATATTATTTTCATGAGGCCATAAGGCTGAGAGCGAAACAAACCTTTTTCGGCGAATCCAAAGGCAGGTGGAGTTCTGCATCATAACTAGGAGGAAATGAGAAGTATTGTTACGTTGGCGTTTCATGCTATATTTACACTTCATCCAAAGCCATCTGAAACAAACTGTTTTAAATGATTGCTTACAACAGAAAACGGTTATTACATGAATTAGTATAAATCAGACAGTTCATACGTTATTGCTCAAGTAGTTGCAGAACCAGAGAGAGAGAGAGAGAGAGAGAGAGAAATGAACGACGTACAAAAAATTATTGCATTCTATGTAGACGTGAGAATGATATTAAATTGGAAGAATGTATTAAGCACCATAAACAAAAGTGAATAACAACAATAAAATAAAGGAATATGGTAGCACAGCATGAAAAATTAATTTTCTGTTGGTGTGTGGCACATTGATGCTTGGAGTATTGTATATCGGCAGAACGTGCATACACTCATACGTACACTGCATATGCACATGAGCACATTAAAAGTTCTGAGAGTATATCACATCCTACGCTCCCTGAACTTTCTGCAGGTACATATGAAGAAATATACTATATGGGAAATGCGTTGGAACGCAATCATACCTGCACATAAGGCCAGTCACAACTTGTCGGTAGTCAGTAAGGTGAATGGGTTTAGATTGGGAAAAAGTACGAATTCGCCCATTACACAAGTTCAACGGGGAGGACGAAACAGGGAAGGTAGAGTTGTTTTTGTGAGGAGGTGGCGGTGTTGGTGTACATAACCATCCCATGGTTTAGGATTGCCAGGGTTTGTTTTTCCTGGTCGGGAAGAGCTGGCTCGAGTTTCACTTCGGGTTATTGGGCATAGTTGATGTGCCGTCTCCTTTTCGCACGTGTACGTTAGGAAAAGTAATGGTACTATTGCTGAACTCCTGTCATACTCTGGACACTAAAAGAGTGTCGAAAGGAATGAAATGCATGGATGGAGAGTGGATAACTCAGCAAAAATCATTCAAGAGTCTGGAGTGAGGGGAAGGAACGAGCAAAGTTTAGATACTCTGTCGACGCATATTCCGACTTCACCACATGAAAACTTGCTGGGAGCGAGAGACTTCGGTAAAGATGACAAAATGTGCACATGGTGCGAGGAGTGAGAGTCAAATTACTAGCATTGTCGTTGTCTAATGTATAAAAAGATTAGGAATTGAGCGTTAGTGAAAACACAGGAGTGTTTCTGTCTCTACTCTATTGACTGAATGAGTTTGTCTCGTGGTGTTTGCTGGATATCAGGAGAATGTGGAGTCGAGGAAGTCTCCTGCTGTGTTTTCCTCGAATTGAGAAAAGACTGAGTGAGGAGAGGAAGAGTGCGAGGGAAAGAAGATAAAAATTGCACAAGAAATAAAATTTATTACGAGATCCTTCGTTTTCAATTTGAGGTTATTGTATTTACCGCAGAAAATAGTTTGAAATCTAACCGAAAAATGTCTCCAACAATCTGAAGACCATTTGTTAGGAAGAGAGTGGCGGCGAAATTATAGGTATACATATAATCCCAATGATGTATCCTACAAAGAGAAGAAAACTGGAGGCACCCATCCATACCGCATGAGCGCTGTGACTCAATCAATTGAATTTTCCACTTGCCTAGACTTTGTAGTTAGAGACGTAGGTATGTGCACACGAGGACGTAACTTTTCTAGTCCCATGTATACCTACATATAATACCATTCCTTGATAGACCATAGTCGGGTTTGCTCTGGATATATTCCTGGCTTTCGGAAAGAGTGAAAGGCAAAGAGTCGCGGGATATCCATCAGAGACTCTGCTTAAATATAACCCTGCATCAAGCTGTAGCTACATAAAACAAGGAGAGTGTTTTGGAATTGCTTTTCCTTTCCTGAGCTACCTGTAGTTCCGAGTATCAATGTGTCTACATTTCTCGCGTTCCCTCACTCTCAGATTGTTCTCACTTGTTTCCAAGAAGGAGGAAGAAGGGAAAAATATACGTGGCAAAAATAATGCTCGACTCATATCAAAGTTGATAGGAAGTGCTAGAGGTGCTAACACGCAAAGTTAAACAGATATGTGTGATCCTCAGGTTTAGTGTGAGGAGTCAGGTGGGTGGGTATCCCTCCATTGAGTGATGGGACGAGAGAACAGTGGCTGTACAAATGAATTCGATCAAGTTCTAACTTGCCTTCTTAATGTTCTCCCATAATTATGTCTTCCAAAGGACAGGACTACTACTGTCTTGCCTTGACACCAACTCTTTAGGTGACAAACTACTACAAGGTGCGACCAGCTTCTTTTCTTCTGGTCCTCTACTCTCTCACTATTTCCTTGTTTACATTTCACAGGGCTCTGGATATACATACATTCGTCACAGCACATAGTAACTACTGAACTGGACGGACTATAACTTATGCATAATACGTGCATAGGTGCGTATAGACTTAATCGTTCACCCACCAGAAAGACATGGAGGTAAGAGCTCTTAAAGGAGGTAGTGCATCATTCACTCATTTATTATGCATTCTGTAACTACATATGTGAGTGTATCCATATAGGCAGAGCTTCCTGCAATCTACACGCATAGATTGAATCCAGCCACCAGGCAGGTGTTTTCAGCTGCATTGCATCGTCCAAAGCAGTATCCCTTCAGTGCATGATCCTTGTCTCGCCTCACTCTTTCTCTCTCTCTCTCTCACTCCCAGTGTACCACGTATTAGTACCTAAGACCATACAGAACTTTTTACTCTTTCTGGCTAATATTTCAGGCGTGCATAATGCATGCCATACAAATAAAGCATTGCATACATATGCAAACTGAAAGTTGTAAAAAGTGTTCAACTTGCTTGTTCCATTTGCTACTTACTCAGTCCTACTGCTGCACCTACTACATGCTCGGTTACGATGCGACCTCGTCTCTCCAACTCGTCTCTTTTGTGGAACTGTAGTCAGACTACATATTCTGGATAACTATGGTTCAGTGCAAAGGCACGGCTCTCGGCAGTTCGCTTCACATATTATCCAGCTTTTACGCCCATATAGGAAAGAAATTACAGTCGTGAATATTTAATACACGACTCGCCTTCTACACGCTTTAACCGTTGAAAAATTTAAAAATTACAGTATGCATTTGAAGCCGTGGACATTGGCTGGAATTGTTATTTATTGGTTTTCTCACCGTAGCCCTCACCCAAAGTTAACTGTCATTCAGGAAGTAAGCAGCAGAAGCACTAAGGAATAACTTGATTCTCGGGCAGTGACAAGCTGTGAGAACAGCTGCGTTTCCCTCACACACCGACAGTGTCTCTTTCATATATATGGATGCATATCTACATAGACAGAGCAACTTCAATAACTTTACTTTGCATAGGACGCCCTATTCCCAACCTGCCCACTGCGTCCTCCCAACCTCTCTGCGCTCTCTGCCTGCAATGTTGTTTGTGGGTTTCTAATTTTTGCAACAGCAAGACTCGCGAGAAATACCTCGGTCAAATTCAGAATCGGAAGCACACTGCAAAGCACATTTAATGCATCTGTAGCCCATTTCTGCACAATTTCTTCGCGACTGTCTCTAATTTCATCCAACACAAACCCGCCGACTCATCTTGTGTTTTCTAATACCACCAAAAGATATTTGTTTTTTTTCTTCTTTTTGCTTGGAAATTACAAAAGAAGGTCAATATGCTTTTGATTTCCCAGTGATGTTACATGTCAGGAGCAGCAGCCAGTCCACATGTGTGTGTTCACTGACAGACACACATGTGAGAGGATGCGTGGATGTTTGTGCGTGGTTATACTAGTTTGTATGCATGTAGATATATCTACTTATATGTATATAATAATATTCCTTATAGTACATACTTCTGAATTTCCACCGCTATCAAGGAAGGGGAATGCATTTCATGAATGATATGTACGAATGAGTCAATGTAGGCATTTGAACCGTGATCGTGATTAAATGAAAGTATAGTGGGGGTATAAGTAGCAATGCATTACGTGCATACTGGAGTGGTAGTGGGTTCCTTAATTTCATTATTTTGATGTTCAATGTAGAGTAAAAGAGATGGAGGAAAGTAAAACGAGAGACGTACAAAAGAGACGTGTTTGCTCTCCTACTGGCATTTGTAATCCGTCGAGTATAATCGTACATACTTATTTCATGAGCAGGTTCTGTAGAATACGGAAGATTTCAAATGAAAATGAAATAAGTTTGGCATGTGGGACTACCATGAGAGGAGGCTTTGGATGCATTAGGTGCTTCTCCACTCCTTCCATTTTCCTCCACGCCGGGGTTTTCTTTACCATCGCCTCCTTCTCCTACCTTTGCCTCAGTCTGACTGGGCTTGACTGATTTAAAATTGCGTTATCACTTTACGCTATTCATATAGATACTCGTTTCTATCTGGACTGCAACGTCGTGATAAGATAGGATGCTGTGTCCTTCGGAACTTGTACAGAGAATACAGCATATGATTGTCTTTCAATTTTGATGAGGTTAAAAAGCCGTAATAAGCCAATTGCTGAAAATGCATTTCTCCAGTTACTTTTATTTTTTTTCTTTCGTTTGACTCTATTTATTTAACATAAACATAAAGAAGATACTCGAAAGGGAACGTGGAGTGGATAGGACGAATCATTTGAGATTCAAAGAACTACATAGGATGTGATTACCACTACCAAACTATATAAAGGAAGATTGATGCGGGGGGGAAAGTTTTTGGTAGGATTTTGATACAGTATCTTTATTTGTTTTATTGCATATCTACATTCATAGTTGGATGTTGTGTATAAAATACAAAAACTGATTCACGAATGTAAAACTTAACTCATTCATTTTATTTATTTCCAGCTCGAACTGAGTGCCTTCATGTGTTCTCTTACGCTGTAACTAACCTTTTTGTCTGGAATAAAAACTTTTCTGAAAAAAAAAACCCGAAAATATACCAATCTTCATCTCAATTCATACGTCTGCTCTCACACAAGGATCTATTTATTTCCCGTACACTCCAGTATTATTACAGTGGATGCAAATAAAGGGATGGAGATACGATTCTGAACTGCGACGACCCTTGAATACTTATTGAGTAGATTTGCTGCATGAAGAAAAAAAAATCGAAAACTAATACTAGAGAATGGGACAATCGTGTAATGATGTTACTATTATTACTACTGTTTTTACGGGGTGTCGTAATGTGATCATTGTTAGCCCCTCGACTATTCTACTTCTGCTCCGCATTATTTACAGTTGATTTCAGCCAGAGCTTCCCTAGTGTGTGTCGACTCAAAGGGCTCAATGCGTAATGTTGCCATTTTTTTGTTAAATTGATTATTTGTTTTACATGCAGTGGTATGGGGGGATAATTATAACCCCCTGAATAGCAATGAGTGAATGATTGTATGTATAACTATCATCCCAACTGTAAAACTGTGTTACTTCTTGGTATGTATCTGATGCTAATGGATCCTCGGTATAAGGAAATCTCCATGTACTTATCATTAGTCAAGACTATTTTTAGTGCATACTTAAGGTAAATGGTACTTGTTCGTATGCTAAAGAGGTAGATAAGTGGTCGGGGATTCGTATAAAGCGGGATGAATGTTGAAGAGCAGGGCTGAAAATAATTGCTTGATTTTTCATCTCACTAGTTTCTCCCACACAGTCCTTACGAGTGTGGCGTAGTCGCGTAGGATATTTTGCAATGGTGTAATTATTGTCTCTTTGTTTTAATTCCCATTAAAAAATAAATGACTTCCTTAGTCGTTGCAAGTACCTTCCTCCAAGTGCCATTCGACATAGTTGATGCCGGGTTGGTGAACAATTAATTATATGCAGGGTCTGCAGGGATTTTTAAATGTACATGTCATGTTTCCTCCTTGAAGCTTACAATCCGAGTGGTTAAAAGCTGTGAAGACGTGTTTATGATGGAAAAGTAGTAAAAATTGTAAACGATCCAGCAGCGATTGAATTGAAAGCAATTACACTCGCAAATACACCTTCATTATTTTATGGTTTCGGACCATAAAAACTTTTATGTGCAGAATGATCAAAGATATATTTATTGATGAAGAGATCAGGCGCTATTTATTTGATTTGTATAGATATAATCAACTGTAATTTATACAAACACACATGCAGCTTCCAATATTTAATGCTTCAGCCTGCACACACAAAATTCAAACATCTATCCGTCATTTGTAAATATAAATGCATGATGCCTTCTTGAATGAAATTTCCATGTAGTCGGAGTAATTGGAAAAAAATGTTACACAAAAGAAGAATAACAAGAAATTTAACGACGGTTTATTCATGCTTTAGCACAGTCCATGTACCCAATCCATGCTGGAAGGTACATGCACTGATCAAATGTATAATGTTGAGCAATAAATACTGCTCATCGCAATTCTCATCCTCCGTCTCTAAAATTATGCCTTCGCCCAGTCCCACAATATGTACTAGAATGGTTACTGGAGTCGTCTGAGGACGGCAGAATCCATTTAATATTAAATGTAACTCTCCCCTTCTTATGTACCCTGGGTCCTGCCATAGTCAGACACAATGACGGAAATCTTTTGCAGTCGCCCAACGCCAAGGTACACATTAATACGATGATTCTGTGAATGCAGCTATTTCTGATTATATATTTTTTGTGTGCTGCAGTTTTATGTGCAGCTGCACTTGTGTGAATCTCCTTTCTGTATAATATGATCCCCCTAGATTTGTGTGCGTGGTGGAGTGTGTGTGTACATACCCAGCCCGAATGCTGATGCGTGCATGAGTTTGGACTCATAACATGGACTGATTCGATGGTGATTTCTTCCTTCCATCCACCCATCCCTTGTATATTTTGAACCACAACAGGAGGAATTTCGTGGGCTTCATCGAAACTTCCAACATGGTATACTCACTCCAACTCTGATGCACAAACACACATGTAGATATAATATAATATATATAATTATATATATATATTTACGAGTATATCTCTCTATATTTATATATCTATGCACACATCTCCACACACACTGAACGAACTGAGTGGCAAGAGCACATACGAGAAGTTAAGCAGTGCTTTTGTAAAAAGGCTGAGGAGAGAATCCACCAGAGAAACCCCGAAAACCCCCTTTTGCCTCCCATCTTTCCTGGGTGAACGACGAGGTTCCACACATTTTGTATGTCGCAGTCTTGTATACTCGTTTTCCTTTGGCCGTCAGTATTCACTGAGCTGTTGGCCGGTTCGTGCAGTCACTGGCGTCAGACACTTTCAAACTTCTAGCTCCTCACATAGACAGACAGCCAGTCAGTGAAACCGCTCTTGTTCACTCATCATTGTGTTGAGACTGATACAACTTAAACGTACTGTATATGCATAGAGTATGCATAGAAATCTGTGAAAGCTTTTAGTTGAACTTGTCTTCTTCGGTAACTAGTTTCACAACAAGCAAATGAATAACAATTGAAGCGTATTTGTACGTGGTGTTTTCTTGGCAAGTCTCATCTCTGTGGAGGAAATAGTAATGTGCAAATTTCATGTCATTTAAGTGTTTTGAATTTCAGTATCATCTCCGCACGAAACCTAACTTGAGATTGTAAGTACCAACGGCACTCCATTATTACCCAGAGTTGTTGTTCGGAAGGAAACTCTCCTTTAGTTTCACCCATAAACTCACGAAGGACTGGAATATAGAGGAGTCTGTGTTGGCGTGGGAAGGGGGAAGAGAAAAATCATCGGAGAGACTGACTCTCAGATATTGGGAGAGTAGTGTGCAATCCTGTTATCATTTCTCCTTGGCCATGGCAACTGAATTCGGATAAATGGAAAATCCTAATGTCGCTTGAAAAGGATCCCGGCAAAATTTCCATTGATTGTCACACAGTAGTGGAACTGGATGTGTGGGTTTTACTACCCCAGTCGGCACCGTTCCTCCTTCAACTACTCCTACTCCTACTACTGGGAGAAGTTATTGTTGTTAGTGTGGAAGAAAAAGTGAGTGTTGCAAATGTGGATTTGTGGAATAAGCTGTTTGAGAAACAGTTAGTTAGGACACGGAGCCGTAATGGAAGTAATGCTAGAAGGATTGCACGCAAATGTAAGCTGGAATTAAATGTTTTGTTATTTATTAACTCATTAGGACTAATACGGTCGTTTCCAAGCTTCTCCACAAGACAGCTTGAGAAATTCCAATGAACCTTAGGAGCTGTAGATGTATGTATGTATGTTCCGTTCGTAATCATTACCTTAACTTGGGTTTTTGGGTGTTCTGTTTCGTACTCCAGTAAATAGTTGAAGTTTGGGCTGAATGAAAAAAAAATACTCAAAGTTTTGCCCGGTTCATTCTGTATGGGAGACAACACGTTCTCTGGGAGTCTAGGTATGTTCAATTGTATGTGTGTTGTTGTTGGGTGTTGCTTACGTGCATATACTGTACTGCAAGTTTTTGAGAGTTTTTCGACGTCGTTGAGCGCGTATGTACCTGGAGGTAATACTGTGACTTGTTTCTGCGAGTGTATTTGACTACATATATTAACAGCTAGTAGACAGAGATCCACTGCTTTGCGGCATCCGAGAGACAAAAGGTGCATTACATTTACATGAGTTGGGTTGTGTGCTCAGCATATAGGTATTCGCTCGTATATATTTACTCACGACTGGGACGAAATGCATGGACAAGTTGGATGGTGGGTGTAGAGGCAGTAAAGTGCTTTTTGTCTATTTGTTTCCAAGTGAATTGCTGCCGTTCCTTGTGATGAGAGACAGTGTGATACTTACATCAAGTGCACCAAGAATCTCGGCTGAACAGTGTTTTATTCTCAAAAAAGGCTAGAAGGTTAGGATGGCTCTTCGCTCCTATAATTTTCTCGGAAGCAGTAATAAGCAGTAAGTTCTGCAGTCCGGAGTTTAGGAAACTTGTGACAAACAAATCCTACTTTATTGCCCACATTTGCATCAATATCTCCTACTATTGCTCAGTTTCAGCTTTCAGCAAGAATGCTCTCGGAGATGCAGGATTTGAGGATTTTTTGTCACTTTCGTGTATGTATTCATCTTCATTTTTATGGTTTGGACGGAAGGAACCTGCAGTAAGTAGGTTTCTCAACAAGTTTCCCTGTGTTCTCGTACAAAGACACCCTGGAAAAAAGCATATAAAATATCAGACATGGTACTCTGTTGTTAGTTACCTTCAACTTACTTATTACTGGAAGTCTCTCCCCACATGATGGGAAAAAAAAGTCTTGAGGATATCTCGCTGTACATAGCACTAAAAACAAGATTGTCGTGTCAACTCGAGATTGTGCAGGGTCTAGGTACTAGACTGTATATAACGTGTAAGAAATGAAGTACACATATTAGCAGCTATTACAAAACCACCTTTTATTTTCCTCCTTTGACAACAACTTGTAAGTTATTAAAGGTGGTATCTATACGCATAAAAGAGTAACAACACAGGGGCTTTAACTTGAGCTTTACTTTTCTACGTCGAGGGATTGACAGAACCCTAGTGTGTCTATATGAGTAGCGCGTTTATGTAGAACTCCCAATATGATGTACATGCGTCCGTTTGCATCACACGCAGCACCGAGTCCGTCAGATACCTACTGATTATACATATATGTATATGCACCAACTCACACACACAACAACCAACCCAATGTTTTTCCAGCGGATGGGCAAGAAGCCGAACATGTAAACAATAGATCATAAAAACAGCCTTTCAGTCTGTGAGAACCCTAATGAATTGAAGCGGTAGATGGTTCCATGGTTCCCTCCCCCTAAGAAACGTTTGAATTCCTCGACCTTTTTCAACCTCCGACCCAAGGGTAGACTTGGTTGGAATTGAAAGAAACGAAAATCTCGGCTGACAGTACAGTGCTGTGCAGCCATGCCGCTGGTTATTTCTGTCACATTGAACCCTGGAAAAGAGTAAGTATAGCAATGCCAGAGGACCGATGGAACACTTCAATACTCGCACTTCCTGTATCGGCTCTTATGTATAGAGATTGTGAGTGCCGATATGTACTTGCCAGTATTGGACTGACCATAGGACCATCGGAAACTTTTCAATTAGTCAAGAGGAGAGTATAAACTTTGATAACCTGATAATGTTGGATTAGGACTGAAATATAGATGCGTGCGTGTAGCATGGGACGAGATTGGAAAAGGATGGTGTTGTTGGCACTAGAATGTAATACCAAGAATTACGCTCCTCGTTATTAGACTTCATTTGTGATTGCATCCAAGTATTGAATTTTCACTTCTTCCACTAATTAAGTACCTCCTGCACAGTCAATATTTTATACAAATGGATAAAGTTGGCCCGCATGCAAGGAAAACCATTACCAGTGCCGTCAGGCTGCACAAAAGGGTACCACATTTTCCCTCAAGGGGTCGACAAATATATGTCACAGGAGGAAATGGAGCGTTTTTATACTTATATGTACGGAACTCTATATGTAGATATACATGGATGGGACGGCGTAATTTTTCAGAGGAAAATGGACATTTTGCACGTTGCTGCACTACTAATGTAACTGACACGAAAATATTACTTCATGGTCTCTCTATCTCTGCAGAGGAATTTACATAGCAATTAACTTCGGGCGATGTGAAGTTGCATAAAGGGCATGAGATCTTTTGTAGTGATGTTGGATTCGGACTGAATTATAATGAAAAAGAAACTTTTAGTTCATTGAAGAGCAACGACCAGTAGTGGTGCATTTTCTCAAAGAATTAATGCAGTCAAGTAACTGCTCACTTCTGCACATACATAGCAGAGTCACGTTTGCTTACTTAGTCGGAAATTTAGGGAATTGGACAACGGACATTGAGTGCACAGAAAGGAAAAGGATTACGTTCCACCATGCTTTTTTTTTTGCTGAAGAGATTTTAAAAGATTCCTTTCAGTCTTGCGGAAACAAAGAAAAATATTTCAAGTCTTGATGTTAACGGAAACTGGAAGAAGAACTGTGGGGGTAAAGTCAGTGTAAAGTGACGGAAGATATTACCATGGAGCAGAAAATACTTTCGGGAATATATCCACTGTAGATGCTGTACTCCGAATGTTCAGAAGGATTTTAAGAAGTATTTTGTAAGGAAGATTTCCCCTCTGAAAGCTTTTCCCATGGCATCCACTAGGTTTTTTTCCGACAATGGTAACTTAAGAATTAAAAATTACATAATAGAACATCCGTAGGAGTGCAGTGGAGTAAATTATGTAAACTTTCGTTTTTTTTTCTTTCACTGTCATTTTAAAGGTACACCAGCGATGTAGAAGTGGAAGCGTTATAGAAGAGGAACATTTGGATAGGTTTTAGTAGGTTTACCGTGAAACGTAACCAATAAAATTACAGATTGAAGGATACCCGAGTGAACTGACAAATTAAAATCCTGAGTGCAATAGTAGACGATGCGATGGAAGGAATTTTTACCAGGCATGGGGTTGCTCGAGTCCCCTTTTTTAAAGTCCTGAGTATCGTAGATAAGCTACCTAACTAGTGTACAAAACAAGGCGATTACTTTTTTAACTCGGCTTTCCACGACGATTTCGTAATGAATGATTGTATACTTCACGGAGAGCCGTAAAACCTCTTGAGGATGTATATTCGGCCGTGGAATATAAGTAAAGCATTCACCAGCATTTCTGCCTTTGCGATTGTGCGTTACACATGCACCAGATGAAATAATACGAACGATGTAGAGGAAAATAAGCATGCACGCAGAAAAACATGATGAGGCTGGCTAGGAACCCTTCCGAAAAATACCAGTACGTGTTTAGGCACGCCTAAATGTTACTGCCACATGGCAAGCTGGCTTGATCGTGTGAGTAGCTAACTTCACTTTTGGTGTATTACAAACAAGAAATTTACATGTTTCGTCTTATATGAGGGCTTATCCCTCTATTTTAACCTTATGCACCATGGCAAATTGCCTAAGAGGAGCAGGTGAACGCATCCTCGAACAACTGGAGCTTTGGGTTTGACAACAATGTTTTTTACGTGCTGACGTACTCCATATAATTGGAAAGTTGTGAGGTCTTGGATAAACCTCTAATTTTACAAACAAAACTTTTTTTTACCTATCCCAATCCAGTTTTAGTGGTTTACGGTGTTGTGTGTAATATACATGTAATTGTGAAAAGTAGGTATTTTCCTTGCGACGCCGAAGTTGCATCATTCGGTACGTTGCCTATTTTTTCCCAACATTTAGGTACAGGGGGGGGGGAACTTTTTTCCCAGAAACTTAAGCCGTAAGTATAGGCTTTAATATAAGTACTTACGTATATGTAATCAATTTATTGGGAACCGTGGAACTTCAAGTTCAAATACTAGGAGGGATGCACTGAAATAAGTAGCATGCATAAGGTAATGGGAGAGGAAATGTCATGTGTAGCAATTCTTAGTGCAAAGGTATCAGGGAACGACGAAGGAGAGAGAGAGAGAGAGAAAGAGAGAGAGAGAGAGAGAGTAAAGGGGGAAACGAATATATTTTCGAGGAAGATGACATGTAAATTTGTGTGCTTGAAGCAATCATCATTTCATGTAGCATTGCATGTCACATGTGCCTTTTCCCTTTATAAACCACCATGGCAATCCTTAACCGGAACTTCTGAAGAAGTAAATTTAAATTGAGTTATCTGTTGGTGAAGTATGAAAGTTTAGGGAATTTGGCGGTTCGGCGTGACGCATAAATAATGCAATGGAAATGCAACTGATGTATCTTATATGTGAGCTTATCCAATTGCACGCGAAAATAATTAGGGATTTGTATGCTATGACACATTGATTTTCGTACACACGCTAGGTTGGATCCTAAGTTTATTTGGGGATTGCTTGTTAAACTTTTGTTTATTCCCTGCCTTATAGCCTCTCATGTATAATGGAGTGTATAATGAAATTTAATGTGCGGGAGCATTATGAAAAAGACCTTAAGGTGGAATATTTTTATGTAAAACTGTAATATTACTCCAAGTTTATGTGTATTCATGCCGTGGAGAGATGGACTGTGATTTTACAATGATGTTCCCAAGTGCATTAAGAAACTTTGACGCGGGACGCGTCTGTAGCATGCAAAATTTATATATAGGGTCTACAATACAGACACACGGGATAATCGTTTCGTTATTTTGTATTATGTTTACGTATATGCAGTCACAATGAAAAGACTTAAATTTTCTGCACGCTGTGAGGTTTCAAAGGCGAACGTGCACGTTGACAAAAGTGCTAACAAATGTTACACTGTGTGGCAAAAGTTTTCAGTCCCAGATACGGGCCTGAAATTTTCAAAAAGTAAGAGTTACTCAATTACAACAGTGTGAGACCAGCACATATGCTTGATGCCCTCCACTTTGCCTTTTGTTTCCGAGGACGGATATTTATTTCATTTCCATTTGCGAATATTTATACTCTCATATGTTTCTTGGTTTAACCACATTGGAGTTCATAAGGTGCATATGCAAACAAGTAGCTATTTATGTATTTTTGAGCTGAATCGCTTGTCGCTGTTACTGTTGCTGTTTTTCCATGGTTTTATTTATGCATGTAGAGCACTCATTCCTTTTCCAGGAATGAATGCACTCGTAGATCCTAATGAGTCCGTTACTTTCATTTGAGATTCATTCAAAATAAAATTATCCTCTTGTCATTTATATTTATGCATTTAGTTGGGTTTTCATTTACGGTTTCATTCATTTCGTGGCATTAGGGTTGGGGAATGCCATTATTTGGAATTGGTATGCAAATATACTGCATGGGACGTAATCGTCGATAGTTTTTGTTTCATTTGATACTTGGCTACGGATTTCAAATGAAAATTGCATGGAGAGGGGTTATACGATTTCCGGAAATATGGTACATGTGTATATATATGTATACACAATACAAAAGCATGTCTGAAGTTCGCTATTGTTTTTAACAAATCACGGGCGTTTAACTTCCCAGGGGTTTGCACGTGTAAAACATTTCAAATTGAGGTTGATACAATCCAGAACTTGAATATTTAGTGTAAATGGCTGAAGGGATGATGGCAGTCATAACTAGAGAGAGCTGTTTCTGAACGTGGGGAAGCAAGCTTTTGTGTTGTTGCAGAGAGTTTAGTTGCCAGATGCAGAACATATTCCTCTAGTTGTTTGCTTTTTTAGCAGTTACCTGCGTACCTCATGCCTTATGTTCTGTATATGTTGGGAAGTTGTGAGAACCTGGAAAGTTAACTTGAATGATTGTAGTTTATTTTCATATGTTCACACTTATCGTACTCATATTTAGTGAAGTGTATGAAATTAATGTGTCAAGAACCTTGTATTATGTACTTGACTATGAGTCATTCATTGTCGTGGTGATGGTGATACTGCCATCGTGCCAGAGCCGAGGTGTACTGCAAGATTCTGTGTGTGCCAAGAGTTTCGAAATGCCGCACGGAAAGTGAATGTTGTGGATTATTCGCTAAATTTCCACGTTTACAGGAGCTCATTCATAAGTTTAACTTAATCAAATTTTCATTCATACGTCTGACCACTTTATAATGTCCAGAATGATACGTAATCATAAATAATAATCACACTAGACGTACTGAGGTAGATGCATATGTGAAGGGATGCCGAGCGTTGATAGTCCGGGTACCAAGACATGTAGTGTCTGGACGTACAGGAGATACACAGTTTATTCTTTATCCGACTGTAGTGATAAATCAAATTAGAATTGATGGTCGTTCCTGTGTAGAATTTCACGTGTGTGTAAACTAGTATTTACTTTATCAGAATCCACAGCCTGGCCGAATGGCCATTGGTGTTTACATACATTATTCTTTCTGCTTCTATGAAATATGCATGCAGTCATGGGGACTACCGTGAATGTGGACTAAACTGTGTACTAGCTGGAATTTAGTCTCGATGGAGTGAACCACCTTGCTGCAGTGTGTTTTATCCGTCCGATTGTACCTTCCCAATAAATACATGGGCGCACGTAGGTGGATAAATTCAGTTGTGAGGTTAGAGATCTGGTTGAATGCAACCCTGATCAGATACGCTGTACTGGAATATTCAGTGGTGTTTCCCTCTTGTTTGCAGTCTGACAACACACGGGTTGCGTGTGTACATTAGACAATGATATTACTTCCAGAAAACGAAGTTAACTTAAACATGGGAAGTTCGACATAAAACAGCGCATCAAGTCAAAACCCGTAGAAAGGTATGGTAAAGCTGTGAGTAAGCACACATGATATGTCTTAATGCATACCGAACTATAAAACCGGTGGGAAGTAGCTTAGAGTTGCCTTTATAATAATAAGTACAGGCTTTTGTTCCTTGGCCAGAGGACAGGAAGATGGCCGTATTGGCTTTCATGTCCTCTCTCTCTCTCTCTCTCTCTCTCTCTCTCTCTCTGTATACTTTTAGGATCATATTGATTTCGTATTGGACAGGCGATTCTTAAAGAACGAAAGACTAAAAACCTTTGAAGGAAACCAAGTCTCGTAGAATTCTAACGCTGTTCCGTCCGGTTTCATCCATATAGTAGCATTCCCGGAATGAGGCTCCACTCCCGGAGCGTATAGTAGATGACTTTATAGTGAGCAAGCTCAGGTTTTATTCGGCTTCTGTAAGTGCTTACTTCAAGGCGTTCGTTTTATGGTTCTACAAGGAATGAAACTGTAACAAGGAACCGAAAAGATGGAGTGGAGTCATTGCATGCCACCCGCATCAACCATCCACGGCTTATAGTGTCGACCAAAGTCATGTCATGTATATTTTATGTGTGTAGAGTCGTCCTGAAGTTCACGCAGGGAATTTCCGTACGAGAAGGAACATTGTTTGCTTCTCAAGAAATTCGTATCACCAGTAATCGAAAGATTATTTAGCGCTAGGTTCCCTTGCTCGCATAACCGATTAGTACATGCGTATGTACAGTACGATGAAATTATGGTAGAGAACAGCAAAACCTAAAGTGCAAAAGAAGTAAGTGCGAACTGATTACATCTTCACTCCGCGGCTATTTTTTCACACGAGTCACATATAATAGGAGGAAGGTGTCTGAATATGAATTTTCCGGACGAGAATATGAGATATTATCTGTCCTTTTCTCTCAGAAGTTAAGCTATCTTGTTCACCCAAAGTTTTACTGGAAGTTCTTGTGGAGATATTTAATAAGAAAAAAATGTTAATTTTCTGCAATTACTTTGAATGACGGTAAAGGCTGGGCAGATGAATTTTAATGGTTTTATTTTTGCTTTTAATGGGATTTTGTCCTTGTTATGCTCAATCCTTTATTGTATTTTCATGCTCATTGCTTATTGTCATTGTGAGTATTAACTAATTATTCGGCTATTTATTTTTATGGGAGTTAGATGTGACGCTCTGAGAATCATAAATCTTGAATAAACTTTCATGTTCAGGATTATTATTGTTGTAATCTCTATCTCACTAGAACAGAATCCGTTGAAAGAATATGCGGTTATGGGTACAGACTTTGAACCAGAACAGGAGGAAGTCGGGGAAGTTGTCTGTCAAAACGATGCATTGATTATATGTATATATATGTATATACCCACTGTTTTGATAAATTAGCTTACAATATGGACAAGGCCCGTAAAGGCAATCAATGGACCCCTTGTAGATTGAATGATTGGAATATTTTTACATTGTTTGTTTTTGCCAGCTCGGCTTGCCGTTTTCTTTCAAAGTATAGATTCGGGTTCATGAGAATGTCATTCTCACTTCCTGCTGTGCGGCATGTGAAACTGGCAACACACTGTCACAATCACCAAGAGTCATCTTTTCCTACTACTTACCTTTCCTTGATATTCGGGTGGTCCCACATTAATTTTAATTTACACTAATTATTGAACTTGGCGATTTAGCCTGACTCGAGCTATTGAGAGTCATTGCCACCGCAAGTCACAACACAACTGGTGTTTAGTACCTACTGAGAGTGATTCTGGTATGGCCTTTTGCGATTCGACTAGCACATAAAAAGAAGCAGTTCAGTGCACGCTTGAAAGGAACGCGGAGGATGTGAACTTTTTTGAAGTTTCCTGAAAGACTCATGGTGCTTGTAGTGTTGTTCGACGGACCATATGCCGTAAAAATATTGACCAATATACGACCTGAATGAATTTGAATGAGCTAAAAATCTACTTGGTTTATGATGGTTTAAAGTTTTCATGGAATTTGATAAGGAGTGAATGCCAGGGAGGACAAACCTTTTGAAGATGAGACAGTCTATGGTCATAATGATAATCAAGCCATAATTTGGGTTCCATTAGTCCATCAGCGTCGGTGTGGGATTCTAGATTATGTTTGCGACGGGGTAATTTAGCTGACACCATATTATGCTGGAGCGTTTTTGAAAATAATTTTAATCTACCATTGATGCTGTGTGTATTAAGATTGACATGCCGCGGCACATATTTAATATTATTTGCTTCGTTTCCCTTCAATTGCCTACTCCATTTTCGCTGACCATTTAATAGTTAATAATAAAAGGTTTAGTTCATGTTTTCTAGGCGTACTCCCGCGAGGCATCGCATAATTCTTTTGAAGTGGAATTACTTTTTAGGGATATATCAAAGTTTGTAACCACTTAATGATATCTTTCAAACGAGGCGAACGATCGATCCTCTCTCTCTGAAGAAATGCCGTTTACTTTACATGTCCTCTACGTCTCACATGTATTGTTTTTCCCCGTTGTTCTTTTTGCGGAACTCCATCCCAGTAATCTAGTCGGCGTACTGGGTAAAAGCCTCCACTCGTTTCTTCCTAGTAATTTCTGGGCCTATGCGTATCTCTATGGTCGTACATAAACTTCCTTTTTAGTTTCATACGTTATTACATTTCCAATATTACGTGATCCAGTCATTGTAATTTATTCCCTATGCTGTGGCAGTGGTAGCTGGTAAGTGCCTATGCATGTATTACAGTTTGGTGCAAAAATCTTTCTCAAATATACTCCTTCCATTTACATGCGCGTCTACCTCGCAACAAGAAGTTATTAACAAGTTGTTCGTTTGGCATATTTTCCCTCCTAGTACCGAAGAAATAGTTACCTTGTTCTATTTCCCACTCAAATCATGTAGGTAGAGTAATACAGTAAAGGAGTAAAGGGTGAAGAGGATATGAAGCCCTGCACCTCCTTATCGGGTTATCTCTAAGGGTGTTAATCGATAAAAGAGCAACTAAAAATTTAATGCTTATTTAGTCAGATGTTTAGAAAAGAGTTGAGATTTTAAAATCCATGCAGCACTTTTGCGTGTATGCAGAAGATAATAGCAGAACAGGACCGAATGTCATGTGTCATGCAGAAATCCGCTCCTTCGCAAGTGATAAGCTTTGGCGACAAAATGTTGATGACGGTCCCACGTTACATATCCGTGTGTTTGTGTGACTGGGGTTTTAGAACGTCCATTATACATAATGTGTGAAATTATTTCAGAATTTTGTTGGTCATAAATTCCATGGAATGAGACTTTAGGATTAGTCAGTAGAATAGTACAATGAAATCATCAGTGTGATTAAAAATGCTTTAAATATTTGTAGCCGAACGTAAGGGAGTATTTATGCACATCATTCATAGTTGTACAATGTACATTGGTTCAGTTTTAAGTTTACTTGCGTTTTAGTATGGATTTTTAACCAAAAGGAATTTAAGGACTTGAGGATATGCACGTACTCTGCTTAGCTCCTACCACGTAATAAGTTTTAATACAACATTATGCTCAACGATCGACGAACCACTCATGGGAATCTTATTATTACATCTCGTTGAACAAGAGAAAACGCTTTATTCGTAGTTTTCATGTCATAAATTTTTAAGGGGATGTGTGTGTACATGAACGCGTTCTGTATAATTACATTCCATAAGTTATCGCCAGCCCAGAGTGAGAATATTAAAGAATAAATTTTGCAGTAATGACGGGAATATAGTGCGAAAATTTGATTGCGTCTACTTTTTATTATTAAATTATGAGAAAATTTTCAGTTCTAGCCTTTAAGGTTTACTATTTTTGCTGGCTTCAACTATTTCCCTCATTATGTATGCATGATGATGGCGGGGAACAATTTTTACTGGGTTGTCTGCGTACGTGTAATAAACATAGTTACACTAGTTTGTGTTCCATGAGGATGTCATGTTTCATTCATAGTCATAATTATTTATGCGCATCTTGATTTTTACATTTCAGGCATGACAAGATGAATTACATGTGGAAGTACACCATCTTCTTGTTTCACGTGGTTTCCTTTGGTCCGGTTCTATCCTACAATTACCCTGGATTAAGTTATGAAGAATCAAAAGATGGATTTCGTTTCACGCATTCCTTCTACAATGCATCTGTGCCAGAGAATTCGGTCGGATCGACGATGGTCGTTCCAACGGAGAAAATGGGGATATGGAATGTGGTACCCAGTCGGAAAATTCATTATAGCATTGTCAGTGGAGATCCTCTGCAAATGTTTCTCGTGGAACCCCTACAAGTCGGTGATTTCTGTTTCCTTATTATACGGGTGAATAAAAACGATAGAATTTTAAATCGTGAATTTAAAGAATTGTACAAAGTTCAAATTCGTGGGGTTGTGCACGCTGAGAGTGACGCCGAAGACAAGAGTATTAGTGATGGTGTGGTGATAGGGAGGCAGACACATAATGAAACATTAAAACATCACTGGAGTTTACAGGATAGTGCGTCAGTACCTAATAAAGCAGAAGTCGGAAATTCATTTGTATCAGATGTGAACTCAGATGTAGACACAGAGAATGATGCTAGTTTGAGAAAACTCTCAGCCATTAAGAAAGACACTACTTTAGAATCTGAGATCTCAAGAAAGCAAAGCCACCTGGAAGACTCCGAGAAGAAGAACCTTTTGTTGTCCTCCACTCGACATTATGAAAATAATAATGGCCTGAGGGAGAAAAATCAACCCGCTCAAGAGATTCCAATTTTAAGTATTCAAAATGACCAGCTGGTAGACGATCCAAGGCTGGTAACTTCCCCCAGTGTTCATATCGACACTAGTACCGAGCAGTCCATTTCCGACCCACTTCACGGATCCAATTCACGTAATGCAGCTGAAGCAGGAGTTAAAGTTAACTCAGGGAAGAAGAGCCGAAATAAAAAATCCTCTAAAAAATCCTTACGGAGGAATCTCCGTGATGAGCGTCGAAGCAAGGCTCGAAATAGAAACAAGAATAGCGAGAAGAGGAAAAGTCGGAAAGATAAACAAATTATTTCTCCGGTAGGGTCCAAAATCCCCGTCTCACAATATGAAACTCCTCAGACAACGATGCGTACGTTAACTACAACTAGACACCCACCAGTAGCCATCCTGGAAGCCACCGCCATTGTTTACATTCGAATTATTGACTTGGACGATAACAATCCTATTCACGAGTATTCCGACTATGATATTGTGGTTAATGAGGATGCAACTATACTATCAAGAGTAACCAAAATAACTGCAGCTGATGCTGATATTGGTAGAAACCAAGAGATTTACTACAGGTAAGTTCAGCTCTCTACATTTGACTAAAAATTTATCCCAGGCTATATATTCCGTGTAGTATACCTATGGTAGCAGTAATGTGTTTCTAATGATACATAAACATACGTAGCTCGTACATACTTAAATGCATACTTCCACACTGGATGTTTGTGTGAAGCTCACTCACGAAGTTTAGTTCAGGTGGTTATGAGTCTACACCGAGCTCTGGCTAGTTTATTGAAAACAAAACGCTGCATGTCTCACATGTCAGCAATAATCATTAATCATTTATAAAATGATGTGGTAAATGCGGGTATTCGTTACTCCAATAACTATTGCCGTCTCTTAACAGTCTAGCACACACTAGATAGAGCCCATCACGGAAACATGAATTTGTACATCAGTGTACTCTATCATAGTATTTTTACAGCAAGGGGCAACTGGTGACTGTACTTATGCGTACATTACCTATACGGAATCTCTTCGGATTACTATATTTTCCTATCACTCCGTGCCCATTCATGAATATACCCCCCAGTTACACGACTATATGTTAAAGGCTCTGCTAATGCTTAGGTTATTGTTGTGGCAGAAAATATTTTGCCCATTCGACTCTAAAAACAAAAATCAAAGGGTATCAAACTGATCATTATAAATCAAAACGGTTTTCCATTGAGATTCGATGCTACGGGTTCATTATGTCAAATTTAGCACTCATAAACCTCAATTTAAATAAAAAGCTCTTCATTTTATTGACGCATAACATTATCGATATTTTCTGCTTGAATGTTATAAGTGGGCAATCTCTGCAAACCTGATATTGATATTCATCATTTGTATCATAACGTGTCATTTAGCGTGAGAAGTGGTAATTCAATCGACATGGATGTATGACCAATAGTCATAACGACGAAGGAAACGTTTCGTTTCTCTCTCTCTCTCTCTCTCTCTCTCTTTCTTACTCTCCCTCCGAACGAATAAAAACTTTACAACTTTTTTTAGCTTTAAGAACAGTCACTACCCATAGTACCCATCCCATCAACCTGTTTCTTCTCCCTTTTCAATTCCGAATATTATATTGGTTGGAGAGTGAAGAGTGATAGAACTTTACTAATGATCTCACGGAGGCGCCGGGATCTACTAAATGAGTAAAACTAAATCTAGATATTAAGTGCAGAGTTTGGGTAATTGGACATCAACTTATATTATCTCCTTTGGGAATAGACATTTGGAGCTGTGGATCCCCGTACCTTTAAACGACACTATTAAGCAATCAGATTAATTTTATTTCAGGAAGTAAATCGATGAAAGCAGTTTTTTTCTTCCACATGAAAAATCCTTGTTAATTTAAGGTACGGTGTGGGTAGGTGCACGTAGAAGCTAGCATGATTGCATTTCCTGGTTGGTTACAGTTTGGGAACGTTTATTTCCATGTACGAGTAAAACCTCCAACTAGTTTCATTCGCCAGTGTATAATTTGCTCATACATATACACACAGAGCGTTTGCACGAAGGTACGATTGTCACGATACTGTATTTATCTTTCAAATAGTTTATCCGAATGGAATAATTATTGGAGTATTGATCCAATTACTGGAGTTCTGTCACCAATTCGTCCCCTTGACATCCGATCTACGGAAGGTGGTCGACAACAAATCCGAGTTCGTGCCAGAAATCGTTGGAATCCGGCAGCATCCTCGGGAAGTGTGGCCACAGTGAATATCAGCATCCGTCCAGTTAATCGCTACGCCCCACAGATTCACATTACTCGACCGCCTCAAGTATTTCCTCTCTTATAAATTGTCCCTCTTTAATTTTTAGTAAATTATAATTTACACAGTTGACTCGGTTGGAGCATTTAATCGCTCGTAAATATCAATGAGGATGTGATTAGCTTGAAGTCTTTATCTTGTTAATTCTAACTGGAGAAATGGACTGGAAGTGATGTCTGTATGAAGTAATTAACCTACCAGGTCAAGTCTGGTGCGTGTATGTTTAAATTAACGTTGAACTGCAATTTCAGGTTGAGGTGAGGCCCTATGGTGTGATTTATGCCGTCGTGGCCGTTCGTGATCAGGATGAAGGAGAGAATGGACTCGTTGACTTAGAAGTCAAAGAAGGAGACCCTAATGGAATTTTCCGAGTGAGTCCGACAACAAGTCGTAATGAGTTCTACATTGAGATGTCTCCTATTGTCGCTAAAAGTTTCGATCTGAGGGGACACAAGTCTCAGAGCTTTAATTTGACGCTTAAAGCAACGGATCGTGGAGTACCTACTAAAAGTTCCGAAAAGGTATGACTCAAATGAGTAGGGCCATGCTCAGTAAATTAGATAATTCTTACTTCAAAAGACAAGTCATTCGGGGGGAACCCGTTTCTTGGCTTTTTGGGCCAGTAATTAAAATAACTAAATCTCCAGTTTTCGTCACTTCTTCTACGGTCTTCTAAGTAGCTTTATTTACACTTTTAAGGATGTTTTCTTAAGAATCAACTGTAACTGTAGTTCTGAAACACATGCTGTAGTTTGTAATATGACAAATACAATGGCATGTGTAGTAATTTCCTTTGTCTGATTTTCCTCCCAATGCACAGCGTAGTATCTGCCAAGTAATTACAGATAACTAATCTAGAGAAACTCTTTGCAGGACATGCAAGTGAAAGTCACGGATTCATTGTGGTCCAGTAAATCTAATACGGCTATTTTCAACAAGGACCTATATGAAGTAGAGATTTCCGAGACAGCCCCTCCACACTCCGTTGTCTTTCGTTTCAAACGTCCCGACTCCAAAGTACTCCTCAGTATTTCAAGTGGAAACGAAGGGGAGGACTTTTTCCTTGAAGAGAAATCGGGCGTTCTATACACAGCCAAATGGCTTGATGCCGAAAGTAAATCTTCTTATACGTTAACTATTGACTCTCGAGACCGCCGACCCCACCGGATGGATTCATCTAGAGTCCGACAATCTGTGGCGAAAATAATTGTCAAAATAAAAGACTGCAACGACCATGATCCTAAAATGAGAATTTCTTACCCAAATAATTCATCGGATATATTTATAATGGAGAATGAGCCTATCGGAACCAGAGTTGCTAAAATTTCGGCTAGAGATTTGGATCAAGGAGAGAATGGGTAAATCATTTGCTTTTTATTAAATCCAACTTGCGTCCGAAGCATTTTTCATGTCATCCAGAAACTATTTATGTCCGTCACAACTTTAAACTCTCTTGACAAATGTAATCATCCCCATCAACAACAGCCATTATCTTAGTTGATATTACTAACATAAAGGAATCCATTTGTACCATCTTATGAATCGATTTCCCATTCTTTTTTCACTTACATATAATTAGATATATATATATGTGGACCACATTTAGCTTAGAATTTGCAGGATTTTGCAAAAAAGTTGTCTGTAAAACTCTGACGTTGATTTTCTATTCAGAGAAGTTTTAAGAGCAGAACTCAACATGTACATAGATAACGTCTTCAGACATATGTATGTATGCTCGTACATAGAGTATAGAGGGAACGTTAAATGCCGAAACCATTCTGATTTCTAAGCCATTTCATTTCCCGACCATTTTATCAACCAGCGAAAACGCTACTCCAAGTGAAAGCTTACACCAGCTATCTGATATCCTGGTTGGTTTGTGTAGTGTACCATTTTGCTTTTATGTTCAGATAGCTTTTAATGGTTGCGATGGTATTTTCTTTACATGGCTACCTCTGATACAAATCTCTTCCTCCCATTCTAGTTACGTAACGTATAATATTGCAAACCTCAAACCCACACCATTCACTATCGATCATTTCACTGGCGAAATTCGGACAACTGAGACTATGGACTACGAAACTAGCAAACGGAAGTACACATTACGGATAAGGGCCTCTGATTGGGGTCAGCCATCCAGAAGAGAATCTGAAATTACAATTACCGTCAATCTCAAAAATGTTAATGATAACAGGCCTGTAAATTTACGTAAGTTTTACTTTTCATCCCGACTCTCTCGCCCCAGTCGTCACTCATTAAATATACCAACCCCAAGCGTGTTGGCTCGGATTTTGTATTTTGCACGAAGTTTACTTTTAAGAAGCCATTCACATATCTATTTCATGTTTACTCAAGCTCATATTCCAGTCAAAGAATGTTTATACCCCGATCGTATAGATATTTATATTGAGATTATATCAATATTCAAACTTATGCATCTATTTTTTTCTTTCCCCTACTATATAGTGAGCAACTGCATTGCTGTGATAGATCGCAGCATTAAGTTCGAGACAGAAATTGGAAAGTTGGAGGCGATCGACTTTGACCGCAATGACGTGGTCTTATATCGGATCGTGGGTGGGAATGAAGACTCTTGCTTCGCTATTGATCAATATTCAGGGAAGTTGAGAGTGATGTGCGACTTGCGAGACTTGAGAGCAACGAAGCGGTACATAAACGTTACGGCTAGTGATGGTGAATATTACTCAGATGTGATGACAGTAAAAGTGGAATTGAATGATGGGCTTCGGAGTAATTTTAATAAGTCTGACACGATCAAAAGTGGAATCAAATTGTTCTCAACGTCTCAGTCTGTGTTTGAGTGCCAAGACACTGGAGTTCGAGAGCGGTACGACCGAATGGCGGCGTTGTCAGAAGAAAACAATAAAGTCGATGATTCCGATTTAATTGAGAATGGATTCGCTTCCTTGCCTAGTCGTTACAGCGAAAATTTGCATATTCCTCAGTTTGTGGACCTGCCCAACGAAATTACGGTATGTCCATATTTTTATCCTCTCGCTGGGTTTATAATTATTCAAATGAAGAGACATAAATATTTTAAGTATTAGAGCCTACATCGCTTCATTTGAGCACAGACCCATGAAATTGGACGTTATTGGAATTATCTTTGGAGCTTCCTCTAAACTTTTCTGTCCCATTAAGTTTTCATTCATAACTTTCTATCATCTTTCACGTTTCTCTCTACACCCCAATGGTGTGTAAGGTCCTACTATTACGTGAGCGGATCTATGGATAAATGTGTTCGTGCTGATTACTGTAGATACAAAAGTGTTAAAAACGACGAGAGAAAATTAGAACTCCAATACAGCACCTTTTGGTGTCTCATTATCTTTCATTCTTCGAGCATTTTATTTACGTTCGAATCAACATCTATGAAAAATTGCATTCCTCTTGTGTGTGTAATGCCAAGCCTGGCAGTAGTAATTGTAGACCTGTACTAGGAATAGTTAGCAGCAACTTTTTGGTACACTTCCTTTTGAACAAATTGTCTTTGGGGGTTTTTAGGTAAATGAGAGCGTCGAAGTTGGAACTACTGTGCTCGCACTGAAAGGACGGGACATGGACAAAGGCTACAATGGCCTATTAACTTTTGTCGTATCTAGCGGAGATGAAACTCATGGCTCTTGGGATATTGTTAATGTTGAGACAAGCACTGTCGCTGGTGGCATCACTCAAGAGGCTCGTTTAGTTGTAGCTCTTCCACTTGATCGAGAAGAAATTTCCTTGTATGTTCTCAATATTACTGTCTGGGATCAAGGAAAGCCTCCAAAACAAACATCCAAACTTTTAACAGTCAAGGTACAGAAAAAATAATATCATGTTTTTCTACCATATGTCAAATGTTTCATACGAATGCTTTAACTTCTGCTCTTTCAAGCGTATTAATACATCAATGAATGTATTTATGGACTTTTGTATAATTATTGTAGTAGTTATGCATGACATGGAACATACAGTAACATGACAGAGCGTACATAAAATTTTCATAAACATATCTTCCTGTTACTGTTGAAATTCTGACATACAGAAGTTTTGCACATGAGAATAACCTTGTTACATTATGCCTGTATGTGTGTATAGGTACAGAGAATATGTCAACACATGTTACTTATATTTTCTCTCGAGCTTTTTTTTTGGCACTCGTTTTGTTAGCTTATAATCATTTCAAGATAATAGCATTTTCGTGAGCAGCCACTAACAATTTAAATATATTTGGAAAAGGTCTCTGACACCAATGACATGGCGCCTAAGTTTCTAAAACCTGCAATGAAAATAAGGTTTGGAGAGGGGGATCAATTGATTGGGGAGCAACTACTCCAGGTTATTGCAGAAGATGAGGATGAACCTGGAACGCCAAACTCTCAGATCTCATACAGACTCTTGAATAACTTCCCTGAATTCAGCATTGATGAAAAGAGTGGATTGATCCGATTAATGACGAACTTAGATCGAGAGCGGCAAGACCTTTACGAGCTTCTTGTGGTTGCTGAAGATCACGGAACACCTCAAAAGCTCTCTTCTATTGCCGTAGTTACAGTTGTAGTGGAGGATAAGAATGATAACCCTCCCAAGTTTGAAACGGAGTCATATGGCGTGAGTAAGTATAAAATAGCGAAAATACGTGAAGATTGGCCAGTTGGAGCAGTGGTTACGCGAATCTTCGCCAAAGATGAAGATTTGGGTCTCGCTGGGACTGTCCGTTATTCTCTAGTGGACGGAGCCAAAGGAGATTTCGTTTTGGATGAAATCTCAGGAGTGCTTAGGGTTCGTCAAGAGTTGGCATATGAAGCAACATCTATTTACAATTTAACTATCCGAGCTCGAGATTTAGGAACACCATCTCTGGAAACGGAAAATTTTGTTGTCGTCGAGGTATGATTTTTTTCCCAGGAAATTCTAGTATGTACTCCATGCCTGCTCTCCTTTGTGATTTTACACTTGGATTCTCTTTTTCTCCGTCTCTTTATTCCCTTTTCTATGAATGAGACCAGGGTCTTTAAATCAGTCGCTCCAGACTTTGTGCCTCAATCAATCAATATAAAGTGCACGAGCGTCTTCCTATAGCCAGTATCCTCACTGAAATCTTGGAGGATAATGTCAAATACCCAGTCCATGCGTTGTAGACTGGTGTGGTAGGGTAACTATGACTCCCACAATGTTCTCCTAACACTGTTGAATATGTCTTTTAACCATGTGTGTCTTATGATAACCTTTCTTACTTTCTTCGGAGTTAAAATTTGGGATGGAGAAGGATATCGAGCATTATTGCAAGAGACTTTATTGAATCAATTTGTGAGACTACGAGTTTCCTGGAGAAATCACAAATCAAATCATGCTTGTTATTGGAGCACGATGTGGGAGGGCAGGCTAAAATATGGTAAATATTCAGGTTGCATACTTACAAACTTGATTTATCATTCCAGATTTTTGAAGTTCGTAAGAATGCCCCTCTCTTTAGTTTTACGGACATTGTGACCACCGCAGAGATTTCAGAGGATGCACCTGTTGGATCACTTGTCACCAAAGTCACTCCTTCTTCATTTACTGAAACTAAGTACCCCGGGGTGATTTTTAGTCTTGAAGGGCCAACTCGTTTTCTATTTAGCATTGACCACACCGGAGTGTTACGGACAGCTCATATGCTTGATCATGAGAAGCAGTCATCACATTGGTTGGGCATCCTAGCCAAAAGCGTCATGAACGAAGATAGTGTGGCTCGGTTAGAAGTATTTATCAATGTGACTGATGTGAATGAGTGCGTTCCTCTTACCACAGAACCAATGTATATTATTGAGATACCTGAGAATACGGACCCGGGAATCGCTGTTCTCCGCTTGCAAGCCTTTGACTGTGACGTTAATAGTGATTTCAAGTTTCTTATAAGAAGCTCGAACCCATGTTTTGAAATCGACCCCATTTCAGGGGAAATAGTTACCACTGATGTTGCACTGGACCGAGAGAAACAGTCCGAGCACACTTTTGACGTGTATGTTTTTGACTCGGGATCTCCGTCTTTGAATTCGACCACGAATGTAGTGATTAAAGTGACAGATGAGAATGACATGAGTCCAGTATTTTTGATTAGAAGTGGAAGTGTTCATGTAATCCCAGAGCTTAGGTCTGATCTACAAGGAGATGAGCCCAGTGATGATGATAATGCGGTAGAGCTGGAGAATGAGGATTTGGAGGATGCTGTAAAGTGGAGTGAATGGCAAGTAATGGATACTACGGAGGATATGGTTAATGCGGAAGGATGGAAGAAAATATTCCGTGTGGTTGCCTTTGATGGGGATGCTCAAGAGAATGGAACTGTTACCTACAAACTTAAATACCGAGTGAGTACGGCAGGGAGCAGTTCCACAGATGAGGTGTTTTCAATCCATCCTCAAAGTGGGGAGATCTACACATCCGCATCAGTAGTTAAAAGTGATACTATTCTTAAATTTCTCATCCAAGCCAGCGACCAAGGGATTCCAGTGCCGTTGAAGAATGAAATCGAGTTGATATTAAAAGTTAAAGGGGTTAATAAAAGAGTATCAAAATCCCCTTTGATTCTTTTACCCAACGACCAGTTTGTTTCTCTAACAACAAAGGAGAAGCCCGGCTACACTGTGGAAACCATTGATGCCATGGATCCAGATGGGGACCAGATTTGGTACGAAATCGTTTCCGGAGATCCGCAACAGAATTTCCTTCTGCTCCCTGACTCACAGAATTTAATTTTAGCACGTCCTTTGACAAGAGAACAAGAATTTTTACTCAACATAAGTGTTAGCGATGGATTTAATAACGTTTTCACACAGGTAAGTGTCATTTTATCTGATTTATAGCTACTTCATGTCCTTCCATACCGTCTGTACCTTTGACGTTTGCTCCAGTTTGGCCTTGCTGGCTTCTGCTGAAACAGCACTAGTTGTCATATTTTCAGTATTAATATGGTATCACTCGACCGAAACGTAGTACCGAGGCGCAGGACCTCTTATAACCTTTTACAGAATACTTCCGGTGTCGACTCAATGATGTCAACTTACCTAGCAATTTTGTACTGTATGTACCAAAGGCCTCAGAGTTCTATGATGTACATGCATACATACATACATATATGCCTAGGTATGCCTATTTGAAAACGGCAGTGTCTGTTTTATAGTGACATTTTTAATTGGAGCCGGGAAATTAATCAAGAACTTTTAACCTCCGAGTAAAACTTCCCCATTGTTTATTTTCAGCTTTGCAATGCTGTCTATGAAAGTTCACTCACTCATAATAACATTCACATATGTTGATGATAATAGCTTTGTGACAGTAATCAAAGGGTTAAAGTGCAGGTTAAAATTGGCACCGCCATTTTATATTGCAAATAGAAGCTTCTAAGAGTGTATGTAATTAATGAAATGCTCATTCACGTTACGCTGTAATGACAATGACATTATGTGATGGAACAACCGAACAACACATCAAACGACAGACAACAAATCGAATTAGCTAATGAGAGTTGAGTGAGTCCGTGCTAATAGGGTGCGTATAGCTAAACCGGTAGGTAGTAATGGAAGTTATTTCCACATTCCTTGGCACGATTACGCAAATAAGTTGAGAGTCTTGGGTCTCCTGTGCGAAAATGACTCGGCATCATGGAACATGAAAATAAATGTTCAATAAAACAACATGATGTTTTTGAGAGGAGAGCCTGCGTTGGGGTGATTCCCTCGTTCGTAATTGTGTGTACTGAAGTGAAAAGATTGTTGAATAGTGTTGATGCTCGTGGTGATACGGAAGATTGTGCAGAGTGTCAATCTACAGACTCTTTAGATTGTAAAATTTATAATCACCATAGCTTTTGAAGGAAACACCCGAGACTGATTGTGATTAATGCTTTGTGGTTGTAATACAGCATCTGTTTGTACTTTGTAGCTTCTCGTCAAAGTAATCGAGAGCGAGCGGATTTCATCTTTGATTTGGGAACAAGAAAGCTATGTGGCGTATATCCGTGAAACCTATGAAATTTCCCCCATGGCAACAATCCGAATCAATGCTAGCCTCTCTACTAATTGGACAGGTTCCTCAACCCCTATCCTGTACGGTTTCCATAATGCTCAAGACTTGCGAACTCTAAAACTCTTCAACATTGACTCCCTGACTGGAGATGTGAACATTGTCAAGCCAAACGATATAGATCGAGAAACCCTTCCTCGACATATCATAACGATAAAGGCTAGAGATCCTCAACAATCCTACAGCTTTGTACGACTCGTCATCAATGTCATAGATAGCAATGACATGAGTCCCATTTTTCCTTCAGGAATCTATGGAAGTATTCTTCGAGCGGAAGTTCGAATCCCTGAAACAACCGCAGTGGGATCTCTTATTACACAGGTGAGATTCTTTTCATACTTGAAATATCTCTTCTTCTTCTGTCCTTTTTGTCGTCGATGTCAACTGCATTTCCCTTTCTTTTGATGAATTTTCTGGTTTCCCAAAAAATCTGAATCCAAATCAGGCGTTCACGTCCCAAGATGAAAGTTCAACGCGGAACTTTCATGTGTGTGTGTGTACACACTGCTCACTAACATCTGATGAATTAAATGATAGTGACTTGTGACGCGGCGTTTGTTTGCGTAGAGCCCCGCTCCAGTATATTATGTATATACATACATATGTATATGTATACACCTTCTCTCCAGCCCTTGAAACCTTTCCCACTTATGCCTTGTAAAGCCTGACCTGCCTTTCTTTGGTTTCTACTTACATACCTTATCCGAAGTTTTGATTGTAACCTTTATCCTGACACAATGATTTCCTGGTGTTTTAACCCTTTGACGCTACACGCTCGACTCTGGAAACTATTGAAAGTCTCAAAGGCTGGGTTCCTTCTCTCCTCATCCCGTTCTCTGGATGTATGTACCTATGTGTATTTTTCTCTCCCTTCTTTTCTCTGTATCTGTCTTCTATTCCCAGTGGCATTATTTATACGTAGCTAAAATAATAGAGAAATGGGATTGAAAACATTTCCTAGTACAATAGCTACTCCGTAGATTGTAGATTTTCCCAGAAGATTTCCTTCACCGAATTTCCAGCTTTTCAATCACGGAAAATATCATTACAATGCCTTCATTAACAATGGAGCATTTGGAGGGCAAACTTGATGCTATTTTTTTCGACAGGTTTATGTGCTTTTAATGAATAGCTTCTTGAGTTTTCTCGAACGAAAATAATTGAGGGCAACGATTTTGTTCATAAATTTTAGACGGAATGCTCAAGCGGTTATTTTGAGGACAGGGAACGTGTTTATGAGAGAACTTTCGAGATTCTTATCTTTTCCTGGAAGGAAATTAGCTTAAATCAATCTGACAGGAATATCTTTGGCAATTGTCAACAAATTTTAAAATATTGGCGAGGACATTCATGTCAGTTATATCTTTGGGGCGTATTTGCCCTTGCTGTAATATTCTGAGCAGTTTTGACCCGCAGAGGTCAGTGGGCTTAGTACAAGATCAATTTTGTTGTCACATGTTTTACCCCCGACTTCACTTCATGAGGTCTATTCTTGTACATATCGTGGTTCGGTAATTAAGCTCTTTGGTGATTTTCTTGATGTGTGGTCGTATGCACGTCACATAGTAGTCTAGTTTTAGTAAAACTAAACGGTAGCATGGATGTCAGTCTTGCTTGATTTCATTTTGTGGGCGTGTAATTAAGGACGCCTATAATGTTTTCGGAATGAATCACGTACAGTTACTTTTAGGCCTGTCGAGCTTCATTGCCATATTTCAAGTGCCAACGGTGTTCTAAAATAAAAGTTTCCGTGTAATTTTATGCGTATGAGCTTGGCTTATCTATAAGGAGATATTTCATTCACGAGTATATTTCATGTGTCTGGTACATAAGCGTGTCTGCATGCGAGAGATTTTCTTATTAAATTACTAGTTTAGTATTCTTTGAGCGAGTTTGCGAAATTTTGTGCGTTCTCAACAGCCACCATATTCTATGAATGGAAAACAATCAAAAGTAAAACAAACATTTGGTCTCGTGGATCGGCGAATGAATAATTGGATGTTGACAGGCCTGCCATGTGATTTGATGTATCAATACAGTAATTTCATTTTCAACCAACTCTGTTTGTAAGTACATACTATTCACGTAGTAAGTACTTGTCAACGAAGTGGGACGTGGTACATTTAATTTTAGCATGGTGCATTGTTCATAAATGACTGTCGGTTTTGAACGTGATTTTGTATTCATTTGCAGCTTCTAGATACATTCATGCTTTTTATTGTACTAGTTTTGAAGGCAGAAGGCAATGATAAATTATTAAAAGGGGTACAATGGCTTAAGATTTCATGAGTGGCAAAATGGATATTAGCATCACAGAAACATGCACCTTTGGTTCAGTTGACAGATACAGATTTTTTAAATTTATTGGCACTTTCCCATAATTTTTAAATCTCCGGAGAATTGTACCTTCACCTTCCTGCAGGGACATTCCATTTGTAGTGTATCCCTTTGGCTTTGATCCGAGTTTTCAATTTATTTTCCTTTTCGTGAAAATAGTATTGAGTGGTGTGGGAACGGGATTGGAAAGTGGAGTTGTGGTCTATTGCTATGTTTTATTTATTCCTTATTTACGTTTGCACTTTAGATTGAAGCCTTCGATATGGATGAAGGTGAGAACGGAAGGCTCACTTACTCAATAACATTTGGAAATACGGGCAACATATTCGGTATCGAAAGTGATTCAGGTTGGTTGTATCTCAACCGTCCTCTGTTATTGCCTGCCGGAGAAACTAGCGTTGAATACCAGTTGACTGTGAAAGCAATGGATAATGGCAAACCGCAACCCATGAGTGCAACAACTAACGTGAATGTTTTGGTTACACTCGCATCTGACGACGAATCACTTGCGCTAAGATGTGATGATGAAAAGCGAAGTGCGAAGGGATACAACCGTGAAAGCTGGGTACACGTGAAGGAAAATTCTATACCAGGGACTTACGTAACCACAGTGAAAGTTGACAATAGTCTGAGCGTCAGTTTTGAAATCGAGGAAAATCGTAACAACTTATTTTGGATCGATTCCACTACTGGAGTAATTCTTGTGGGAAAGAATAGAAGGCTTCTTGATCGGGAAACTAAATCAACTCATGAATTGATTGTCAGAGCAACTAATTTGGTGAGTACGTTTGCACTAAGTCAAGTGTAAAGGTAGTTTAGACATGTAGTGTTGATAATCTGATCAAGTACTACTCATAAGTACTTGTACACTTCTATGGCTACCATGAATAGTTCACAGAACGTGCTGGAAGAATTTCCGAGACCTCACATGTTCTGCACAACTTTCCTCGTATGTATTTAATAATAGGCTGGCATACTGGCATGTGTATAGCATCTTTAATATGAACAGACTTTAGTACGATTTACGGGTCAACTTGCTTTTGCTTTTATCCCTGGAAAAAAATTGAAGGAGGAAGATTTCCAGAGGAAAGCATCCGCAACCTTAGTATAGACTGTGCTCTTCGTTTTATAAAATAAGAAGAGAGAAATACCACTGAACAGAGCCGCTAATCATTATGGTATTATCATGTAACATTGTCTTTTTCCAGCGGGGCCTGTTTGCGACGTGCAAAATCCATATCGTGGTGGAAGACGAAAATGATAACCGACCAACTTTTACTCAGATTTACTACGAAGGGCAAATAAGTGAAGCAGCAATTTTAGGAACGTTGGTAATGGAGAAAGTTACGTCGATAGGGTCTGCATCTGAACCTGAAACAGCAGACCAGAGTAAGCCGCTGGTGCTACATTCGACGGACTTAGACGTGGGAAAAAATGCTCTTGTCATGTATTCAATCATGGAGGACGAAGAAATGAGAACTGTGTTTCACATTGACCCGTCTACTGGAGCCCTTCATCTAGTTACTCCCCTGGACTACGAGAAGCGGAGACAGTACGTGTTCCACGTCCGGGCTATAGATGAGGGCGGGCTGATTTCCTCCAATATTGCTTTGGTCAATGTCAGTGTGTTAAATGTTAATGATCAGCCTCCCCAATGCAAGTCCGCCAGAGTAGAACTTTTCATACCGACAATCAAAGGACTTCTGGTACACACGGTCGAGGCCAAGGATGCCGACGGCGATGAGTTAAACTTTAACATATCTCGGGGAAACGTCCAAGGTTTCTTCGTCATTGAAAGGAAGACGGGGAACATCCGCATTGCTAAAACAGATAGTTTTGTGGGTACCAAGCATGTTTTGGAAGTCAGTGTAAGTGACGGGCGTTTTACTGCAGTAGCCACCATCAACATTCACGTAAAAACGCTTGAGGGAAATCCTCGGTTCGCCTTCCGAAATTCGACTTTTGTGAGCAGTGCCGTGGAAAACTCCACAAAAATTGTTAATTTGCTGTCACTGACTGTCATTGGGGCTGAAATTAATGAGAACCTCCGGTTCAGGATTCTGAATCCCACACCTTTCTTTGGGATTATGCAAACATCTGGAGTCATTTTTACTCTGGGGAAGAAATTAGATAGGGAGGAACAGCCACATCACAATTTATTAGTTGAAGTAAGTGCACTTTCTCAAATCTTTACCATTTTTTTCCTTTCTCGCTCGCTCTTGGCTTTGTTACACATTCGCGTCTTTGTACATACGTTCACACTTGGTACGACTACTAGCTGCCAGGTAGAATTATGTACACTCATTGATACATCTTGTGAATTTGAATTGCGATGGTGCTGTGGTAGGCTACCACATGTCACTCCTCAAAGGCTCTTCCTTTCATTATTTTATTTTAGAATAAGACAAGAGCTGACTGGTTCACGTTTGCGTTGACTCTCAACAAGCCATTATGAATTCAGCATGCATATTTTTTCAACGTGCTGGAACACACAATGTTGTTTACTTTAATGGAGAATTTGCATTTACATTACGGATTTGCATACATTTTAGGCACGAGGAGATGGAAGCAGCCGGTTAGCCCGATGTTTCGTAGAAATCAATGTCATCGATGTGAATGATAACAGTCCAAACTTTTTGCAACTTCCTTATGTAGCTGTTATTCCTGTGGATGCTAAACCGGGCGATCCAGTTATTCAAGTAAGTTGAGAGTTGCTTAACAAATTTTTGCGGTTTCTAGCATCCGTATACAATCTCGATAGTCACATTACATGCATACGCACGTACTTTCGTATTACAGTAGAGCATGCTCCACAAGAGATTTTTATAGGGTTACCATGAGTGGGCTCGTGGAGAGCATCTAATTGTCAATTAGCGAATCTTAACAAGCAATTTCTACTTGTGAGCCTCTCATGTAAACACTGTGAAAACTTCTCTTGTCAAAGAAAGTCAATAGGCATGAGTTAGGGTAAAAGAGTATCTTATTTGGACATGAAAGGTTGGTCTTAAGCTTGTCCTCCCATGTAATCATTACAATTTCCTGATCCGCTGAAACAGGTCAAAGCCTTCGATGCTGATGAAGGAGAGAACGCCATGATTCGGTTTGAATTGGTTCGCAGCCCTTATGGAGATATTTATGAGCTAGACAAGAACACGGGTGAGATACGGATGAGGCGGAAACCGGATGGAGTTGGCCACCACGAGATCACCATCAAAGCCTACGATGGAGGTCATTAATTTTCTTGAAATTGTTCCAAAAATTTCCCAGTTAGTGTTTTTACCCTTAGTAAATATCCGCATGTTTAGTGTTTCCAACCTCTCTTCACACTTTAATGCTGCAAGTCATGATTCCGCATGTATAAAGTTCCACCCGTGAAAGTATTTCAGATACAAAACCCATTACTCCTCTGAATGGGTGAAACTCTCTTTTAATGCTGCTGAGTGGAGGCTCGCACGGTATTAGATCAGGAGGAGAGACTCAGGTTACAGCCGTAAGTCTCGCAGTTATGTAAAATCCAGTTGGCGTCAGTTTCATTTGAATGCCTACTTATTGCCAACGAGCTGTTCCACAGGCTTGGAAAAGTTCTCTCATTTAGCAATTGAGAGGATAGTTTTCAAGGAGGGGATCCGATACCCGACAGTAATTCAATCCCATTAATGACTTCATAAGCTTGGCAAATTCTTGTACAGACTGTCTGACCCTGCGTCTCCCTCCTGAGCACATCATGATTTGTTGACATTTTTCCTCACTGTAGCTTCGTATTTTATAGGCGTGCCTACATGCACCACGGAGACACCTGTACAGATCAAAATCGTTACTCATGATCAACCTGTCTTTGAGCAACAGTGGTATGAGACTTGGGTTCCTGAGGATGCTGCAATCCAGTCAACTGCCTTGGCACTCCAGGCTCATGCCAAAAATCCTATAATGTATTCCATTGAGGGTGGAAATGAGTTCGAAGAATTTGGCATTGACTATCAAACAGGTAAGCTTATAATGCCTTTCGGATTAGGCCTAGCGTACACATTGGCATCTGAACACGTGTGTGTGTGCTGGCTTCATTACCCACCATGTTATTTACACTCTGCACGGGCATGGCTAAAAAAATATGTTTATGCGTACACAGTTTGGAGAAAAAAATATATACAAATATCTACTTTTTAACTCCTACCGTGATATGCAACATAAAGTATAAGCATATTTTTACAAGGGAAAATACATATTTAAATTTTCTCATGGCGGAAACTCATAAAAAATGACTAATGGCTCCGAGATTGCTCGGTTACCCCAGCCTTCACTTTAATACTTTCTTAATTACTTATATACGCGACTCGTTTCCTTTCACTTTTGAAGATAATAACGTTTTAAATTTATTCTTTTCTACAAGTTAAATATGACCATGTGATGTTGGAAGGAGTGTTTTCCTACCGTCTTGTCACCCTTAATTACTTGGGTTTATGTACGAAATGGGAGTAACAAGGTTAAGCTTCTACAATGCTATTGTACCGCACTGAGCTCCAAACAAGTTTAACTTTTTCTTTAATAACTTCAAAAGCTATGGCTTTGAGGAGCTAACTAGACTTGAGAACAAAATGTGTGGTTGAGACTGATTGACACTGTGGGGGCTGGTGGTATGTTATTGAATGCAGCAAATATTTATGATTTTGTGATCTTTCTTCTTGCTTTCTGTAAAGACATGGGACGAAACCGGATCTGTAAGTTGAACCAAACTAAACTTTGTTAAAGCTCTTTCCTGTTTTAAGTTTTAAGACAGTAGCTTGCAGTTTTACGACGCATTTATTAATTTAGAACACAAAAGGCTTGTTACCCTAAGCCTAAGTGATTGGTGGCAGGGGGAAGAGCAGTGAAATTGGTTATTAGTTTGCTAAAGTTTTGCCTCATCTGTCTGATTCTCTGGTTTTGTGAGATGAGTTAGGTGTATGAGAGGCTTGTTTTAAGTTCGCCTCCTCTCAGTTCTCCTTGCATAATACTGTGTTCATCTGAATGGCAGTTGCCTCCAAGTTATTTTAGATGTGATGAGGAGATAGATGAGCACGTGGAAGAATTGAAGGAGGGAGGGATAATTTCATACTGTTTTTCTTGGTCTCTCTCAGGTGTCTTGTACGTAAACTCACCGTTGGATTATGAAGCTCAAACTATCCACCGTCTGACAGTCAGAGCTACAGACTTAGTCACTTCATCCTGGTCGTCTACCGTTGTGTCTGTGCGGATCCGAGACTCTAATGACATACAGCCCCGATTTGAAAGACCCTCATATAATATTCGTCTCACGGAAGGCTATATGCCTCCGAATGGAATCGTTACTGTGCTTAAGGCCCACGACAATGACACAGGACTTAATGCAGTGCTTACATACGAAATGGTAATCGATGATGTACGCAAAGGGGAGACGTTACACCGAGCTGCCAGAGATCTTGCAGAAAGCACATACGAAACGGATGGCATTAGCTCGTCGCTCATGATGAATGAGGATGCCACGAGTAATAATATAAGTCTTGACGCATCCAAATACTTCCTGGTTAGACCTAATGACGGGACCATTGTTTTGAAGCAAGTCCTTGACTATGAGCGTTTCCATGAACTTCGTTTCTCCGTTGTTGTCAAAGATGCTGGTCTACCTTCTCTCAGCTCTACTGCTCGCGTTGTCATTGAAGGTAAACCGTTTAGCTTTCTACAAAATTCAATACAAACATTTAGGTACTTTTCTGACCCTCAAATCCGCTTTATACTTCGATCCGTCTAATGCTACTTCTGTAGCAATATAATGCTTCTCATTCAAAGTGCTTTTTTCCATATGTCTCTGTATACGCTACTATATCTTCGGCAGAACCAGAAAGTACCACTTGCTCCGGCGATCCCATTTAAAAAGCAGTATTTCTGAAAGGGAAGTAGTAATTTTTTGGAATTTTGCCGACGGTATATTTTATAGCTCTGTGTAGTCAATTTGATCCGCCTCCTATGATCTATGTGTATTGGGGGGTGTTTTCATGATATCAACATGTATCTGTATTTCCGAATGAGAAAATTAATTGTTATGGCAACAGGGTTTGATAGCGTTGGCACAGACTGACTATTGGCCGTAGTTCCAGCATGTCCCACGCCATTCCTTTGACGGAACTAATTTAATCTCGTTAACTCGATTTCTTTTCTTGAATAGTGGTGGGAATCAATGACCAAGGTCCACTTTTTGAGAAAAGTGTTTACGCAGCAAAAGTGTCGGAAGTTGCTCCCAGGGGTCATTTTGTAGCGAAAATCACGGCGTATGACCCAGATTTGATGGATACGTTGCGGTATGCCATCGTGGGTTATTACCATAAAAATGCGTTCGATATCGATGAAAAATCTGGTGAGTTTTTATGATACGATATTCTTTCCTAGGGAGAAATTTACTCCTGGAGATTTATGTATGTGTGTGTGTATAGGCCATGTGATTAATATGTGCATTGCTTCTATTTTATCAACTCTGGATGATAAAAAGATTTCGTTTGATTTCCTTGGAAAGAGTGTTGATAAAATTGTTTTCTTCACACATTCGTCTTCCTTGGTGTTCACAGGTATAGTCACAGTGGCTCAACCCAAAGTTCTTCTTACAGAAATGAGCTTCAGCCTGAATATCTCCGTGACTGATGGTGTGTTCACTTCTTTCGCCCGACTTCACGTAAGTCCCCATTCTTTCTATAGACTGTGGCCATTCTTACAATGAATCTTGATGGCATGGTAGGTATTTTTGCCGAAAATCTCATTGCACTGATCTTGCTACCAGAATTTCTTTTTCCTCTCTCTTTCTCATACAGGCGTACATACGGAGAGGAAATGGTTTCATGTTGCATCAATCCTTTTTACAAGATGAAAAAAATTTGCCACACTCGTCTTGTCTGTACTTCATTGAATTTTATACGTGGAGGCGGTGTTATTTTGTATTGATTTTTTTACTACATCTTTGTACACAGCTACCCAAGTGCATTAGTTTTAGTGGGTATGTACCAGTGCCTACATTACTATCAGAATGCTCATAACGTTTAGATCTCTGGATCTGTTCAAAGCTTTTCCCGTTTTTATTGTGAAGATGCTATTAAATTAACTTAGCCATATTTTGGTTCAGACAAGTAGCATCCAGCATATACATATATCGTCGCTGAGGAGGCAAAATGATTTACGTGTGGATGCTTTTGTACAGCACTTAGACCATTTTGTCTCTTCAGCGACGATATTTTCTTTTGTTTCTACTAGTAGGAATTGATTTTTTTTTCATTTTTGGCATAACTTCTGGACCACTCATCCAAATTACGCCATCAATGACTCAAAGTCATTTTCATGTGAAAGCATATGTATTTTGTGTATATAACTGGGAGCTTAGAATGCTCCAGAAAAATCGCCGGTTCTTGGAGGCAGTTTCTAAGCAGTAACTTTCTAGCAATGATTTGAAAACAATGAAGAAATCTAGGGTTCAATTCCAAGTTCTAGCTTAGGCAGTTTTTTTGTACTGCTTCTAAGTATTCCAACGAGAAGTAACAAAATCTGCGAGGGTAATTGTTTGACATATTCGCATCCAAATATTGTGTATCTTCCGTTTACAGAATCCGACTTATTTACATAATATCATTTAGGGACTATTTTTCAGAGTGTACGGGAAACTCTTGTTCATCTCGATTCCTGAAAAATATTACTATTTTGTGCCAAAAATTCGAACTTATTATTATTTCTCAATACATAAAGAATTTCAGCACCGGTGTCTACTTCATTTGTGAGTATTTAATGCCAGTAACTAGTGCTAGTAGTACATCAAAATATTTCGAACCAAGTTGTACATAATTGTACAGGTCTAAGAAAGCCAGACGGGGTTAGCTTTTTAAGGATTCGATGCGCATATAAATGAAAGTAGTGCTGTAACATTGGCTATATGTAAATATTCAATGCATGCTACTGAAGTTTTTTGACTTCTTCCTTCTGGAATAATTATAATGTGTTTTCCAAGCTGCTGTCCCATATGTATCTTTTGTGTATAACTCACCACTCACTGTCGTCAGTGGTTTTACGTTGACTGAATTACGGGTAATAGGCAAGGACATGTTACAATAAATATAGTTGCGTGTACTTATAAACAGTATCTATGTAAAGAAATTGTGGATACCTGAAAACAAATATGTACAAAACAATCAATAACACGTAATACCAGTATATTTATTGTGATATTTATTGACGCTATTAAGCACAAAACAGTGAGCAAAGCAGGTTCACAGAATATTCATTGGTTGCAACCGTAGCAAAAAGGCCTCTTAATTTTAACAATAGTTTCGAGCAATTAGCATTTGGTAACACTTAATAGCCAAGAATTAGTTTATAGCTTTCTACGCTCGATCTTAAAATTACTATTACCTCATGATATTAAATTATACGATATTATTTTCATTATTCAGATAATTCCGAAAATGCTGAGAACAGTGGTTGTTTAATTATTTCTAAATTAGTTATTTGTGCCACGAACTGCTCGGAAGTATTCACAGTTGTTTTAGGGTATTTTTTTATTTTTTGTATATGCGATTACTATCAGAAATTCTTTATTTGCGGGTGTTTGTCTCCTGCATGAGACAACGTGCCAGTAATGTAAGCCGGCACCCGAGGGAAGGAAACAAAATAAGTAAAAAAAAATAAAAGAATCCATCTGTCTGTGAACGGGAATCGCTTGTTACATAGAATTTTTGATGGATGAAAGTGTAGTTCAAGAAAAATGGAATGATTCGAAGAAATTCTAAGTCGTGCTTGAAAATTTTTAGCCGATTGCTACACGTAATTGTATGCATATACGAACGTGCACTACATGTTCGAACATGCATTTGCGTGTGAATTTAAGATTCTATCACACTTTCACCAGCATAAATCTTATTGAGCATAAAATAGCAAAACTGACAGGGATGTGAGTAGCTCCTATCTTAGAAGCATTGAATTATCATGTAGAGTATCATCAATATCTTCGCTGTCCATGTATTCCGACACTGATTCAGCACTTTATAAAATATTAGGAATAAGGTAGTTTGTACCAAAGCAGAACACTGACTTGCTCTTCCATACTCACATGCAACTTGGAGTAGAATTGAAGAGAAACTTTTTTTGCTCTTTCTAGAACTGTAATTTTCAAGAATTTTTGTTACCGTGCACATTGTATGTGTCCCATCCATGAGTTATGTACATTTGGGAACACAAATGAACAATATCTCTATATCAATATATTCTGGATAAAGTAGACTTCTACTTGAAGCCCAATAATAAGTCTGGAAGAAATATTTGCCTGCCTGTACATTTGGTACAAGCAACGACAGCATGCAATTAGCTGTAAGGTTGTCAAAAAGTTATAATCAGATTCATGGCAGGAGAAACCGATAGAGCATAAATAAAGATGGAAAGATGGATCTTGTGCTATTTCTGGAACTTACAAAGACTGAAGGGGAGCAGACAGCATGAACTTGTAGAAACTCTTCTAGCTTTTTGAGATTAGCCGTTTTGGTAGGTAAAATTTCACATGCAGGAACTAATGTGGCCATATTTTACAACTTGAACGAACACAGATCGATGTAGAGCCCAAGAATCACCATTCCCCGTCGTTCTCATCCTTGATATATGAAGTGGGGTGTCCTGAAAATTCCCCCGATGGGCACCTCATTGCAACACTGACAGCAGTAGATCCTGATCGTTCCATTTTTGGAAAAGTAAGGTATTTCTTGGCTGACACGGACGAACCGGGCTTATTTGTCGTCAATGAGAGTACGGGCGAAGTGCGTCTGTCATCTATGCCTGATGTTTCCCTTGATAGAGAATACAAGGAATCGCATACCCTTGAAATTGCAGCGCAAGACGGCGGAGGCTGGCTGGGCTTCACGAAGTTAGCTGTGAAAGTAAGTAATACGAACATGATAGCAAATAGTAGTTGATAATATAAAATGGAATTAGGAAATGGTCTTGAAAAGATTTACGACCTTAGTTTATATATATGAACATGTACTGATAAGCGGCAGAGGCATTATTGCTCTATACGAAGCAGTTAAATGGAATGATAATGATCCTTTCGATACTATAAAAATTGTTTGGGCAGAAAAGATTCCATACGTATGTACATATAATGAAACATGGTGTATCTTGCCAAAGGATATTTTATATTTAAAACCGGATAAATTATTTGGCAAGGTGGGTAACGTGAACGAAATGCAGCCCAACTTTGTAGTGGAGGAGTACCGAGTGACTATTCCAGCAGAGAAACTAAGATCTAAAAATCCTATATTGCAGGTATGACCGGCTATTTATTATCATCAAGTATGTAGTTAGGTTCATGAAATTCTAGCCACCTGGCTAAATGTACTAAAAGTTGTGCTACTCCCTTTCCCTGGGAAAAGGTTTTCCCAACAGAATAAATCCTGCTGGTGGTGAAAATTTCTGTTCTACCTTTCTCTTAGGTTCTGGCGATTGACGCCGACACTGAGTTTGGGATTCGTTACTCCATCTTGGACTTGGCGGAGTCGAGTAATTCTAGCACGAAGAGGGACTCGAATTACTTTGAAATAAATGGAGAGACGGGTGAAGTGCGGCTCAAAATGAGTGACGATGATGTAGCCAAGTTTGGCATTGACAGAGTAGACTTTCAATTCTGGGCAGTTGCGACAGATGAAGGAGGACTTCACTCTCATGTCCCTGTGACTGTTGTCGTTTTACCTGATGGCCAACCCACACCTGAAATGCAACCTCGAAATGCCACATTTTTTGTCAAAGAGGATACTCCAGTGGGCTCCATGGTGACAACTTTCCAAGTGACTAATATCGACTCTCCCAGGTTCAGGGTGATGAGTTTCAATGAGGAGTTTTTCCAAATTGATAATAACGGGAATCTACTCATCAAGGCCAGGCTGGACCAGGAGCAGGAAGACAAGCATACGGTATGTGCAGGGGGAAATCAAAAACATTACCTAAAGTAATTACACATGTAGGTTTTCATGGTATAGTTTCATAATAATGGTAGCTGTTTCAAATAAATTCACCTTCATTTTTTTAAAACTTAATACTTACTTAAATAAGTTGTCTGGAAATCTCAGCATCAGGATTTTGTACTCCCGTGGGAAAGTGGGAGAGGGGAAGTTCCTGATATAAAGTTTTTGGTGCATTTCATCTCATTTTTTGTTTCCCTTCACCCTAGGTTGTGATCTGGGCGGAAAGTGCTGATGGAATGAGTGTTGCCACTTCGCAGGTCACAATCCGTGTCCTGGACTCGAACGATAAGTAAGTTCATTACATTTGAATTTTTAATTTTGCTAAATCCCAGACTTCCCCTACTCGTAAAGTAATTAAATAAACTTAACACTTCTACTGTAAAATAGATGTTTGTTCAAAGCACCGGCACATGCACACATAAAATTTATGAGGGCAGCATGATACAACTGTGTTGGGAACCACTTCCTTCGCAATATGTATACCTACGTTTGTACAATGCAAAATATGTTTTTCTTTTTTGAGTTTGTACATACTTCATATACAGCGGGTGAGCTCTTGCTTTCATTATGTATGAATTTTTTTTTTGTGTTTTTACTCAGCCCACCAACCTTCAACGCTCAGCAGTATAACATAAAAGTGGCAGAGGATTTTCCCGAAGGATCTCTAATTTTTACGGGTACAACAGCTTTTTTCCTCAATTCTGCTTTTCTCTTACTAGCATTTGTTTTTATATTTCAGATACTAAAGTAGCTAAAGCAGTAGCGTTGTAGCCGTAGCAGTATTAACCTTAACAATCCTGGTGTAACATACACATAGGAAAGTTTTCGTACTAATAAATTCTTTATCATGCTCTCGTCGTCTTGTTTAAATCCATTGATCTTGAGCCATGTTTCAGGGAACGAACATTAACTCTTACTTGAAATCCACTTTGTGTGTTAGTTCACGCTGCGGACGCGGACAAAAGTCGTAATGTGAAGCAACGATACTCATTGGTACCATCTGATTCCGGTTCAGAAATGTCTCACTTTTCGGTCAATCAAGAGCATGGCTGGATAACTTTGGCTAACAAGCTGGATTATGAGGTGATTACTTTACTTTATGTGTTCAGGTTACAATGTGAACCGTATTTCATACTTTACTGCATATAGTGGATAAGCATAGTACTTGTGTTTGTCATCCGGGCATGCATTTGACTTGAAGTTGACATATTCTTCAATCTGCAGTCCCGTGCACACAAACTAGTGTCCCAGTCTCGGTTATGCCTTGAACGGAGCGTTTTCATAATCAAATATTTAACTAGAGTAATTAATGTTTACTCACTTAACATAATTTTCTAGATGGCCACTATTCATACCCTACACGTTGTGGCCACGGACAGTGAAAAGCCGCATCTCATGAGCACTGCCACGGTCATTGTGGAGGTTTTGAATGTCAACGATAACCCTCATACGGTAAGTGTTGTAGCCGTAGCAGTAGAGATTTTATGGGAATGACGAAAAGTTAAAATGTCAGTGAGACAAGTTGTGAAAGTAACTTTGTTGTAACGGTGTTTTTTATACTTTTTAGTTTGATACTGGACATTATTATTCATCAGGTAATTCATTTAATTCATTCTCTGTATAAGCTTGTACGTTCCTGAACAACTTATTATTTTGCATTGTAAGCGAAAATGAACATTGTGAAACTTTGAGTTGGCTTGGTTTGAAATGTTTACTTATGCGTATAAGCATTTCCGGGTATACGCATATATGAGACGTTACCCACAAAGAAAGTTTTGCTCAGACAACTCCAAGTTTTGTGTACTTATTGTTAGTGAGGTCTCAAGTCTAATATTCCCAGTTGTCGAGTGAAATGTGGGGAATTACTATTTGAGCAATTAAAAATGTCCTGAGGAATGGGGGTGGAGAGTGCGCAGTGTTTAACGTAAGATTGTGTTTGTTTGTTGACATGTAGTGAGAGAAGATGTTGCTGAGGGATCCCTCGTTGCGGTGGTCCACGTTACAGATCTGGATGATGTAAAGAGGAATGGTTCCACAATAACTCCGGGGTATTTGGCCTACTACATTGTCGGTGGAAACGAGAAAGGTCATTTCAAAGTAAGAGTTTTGAAGAAAGTATTCTAAAGCCATCAATTAACTATTAGAATCACCTTTGGGCTGACTTTAATGTGAAAATATGACGGCATAGGGGTTGTCATGATTTCAAGAGTACAGTAGTGCAAAATAGGAAGGAAAAAATCAGAAAAACTTTTAAGAATAAAAAATGCACACACATGGCAATATTTGTGGTGTATACTTTTATGATACAAGGCTTCTTGGTGAAACCACTGGCACCAACTTAACTCTCTACATGTTCTGATATTCTGTACGCTTTTGTGTGGCACAGATTAACGACCGCGGAGAAATCTCTATCTGGCGTACGCTTGACGCAGAAGTCGATCAGAAGTTTCAGCTAAGAATTCTTGCTACAGATGGATTCTACACAGACTATGCTAACGTTACGGTTAACATTAGCGATGTTAATGGTAAGTAAGTACAGGAGAAAGTGTCTTGCTTGGGAAGAAAAATCTCTCTAAAGTTTCCACTCAGTCAGTGTGTTTATCGCTTTTGGTTTTCTTTTTTCTGCCCTTCCCACACAGATAATTTACCGATTTGCCCCGTGCCGGAGTATGAAAAGCAATTACTGGAGTCCGTTCCCATTGGAACCTACGTTGTAACTATCGAAGCCTCGGATCCCGATATAAGTATGCTTTCTCTTCTTGAGTCTGTATTAATTGGTTGAAGTAGCAGTATATCATACGGATGTATTTAGAACACCATAAATGTATTACGATCGCAATGGTTTTGTACGTCTGAGTGTACAAGAAAAGTCTGATTTTGGCGTACAAATACAACAGCAATTTGATTTCCAGGTGGCCAGCGTCCTTCCTTCTCAATAACTGGGAAAGGAGAAGGGGATTTTGAAATTGATTCTGACTCGGGAGAGATTTCCACAAGGAATAAACTTGATCGGGAAGCGAAGCAAGCGTCGTACTCCTTAGTTATTCATGCCTTGGACAAGGACTCTCAGCGTGAATGTACAAGTAGCTTGAAAGTAACTGTTGAAGATGTTAATGACAATAAGCCGATGTAAGTTTTTCAGTTGGGGGTGGACGGGTTTAGTGCCGTTGAATAAAGCTTTCCAGCTTTAATATCAGCTTCTTTGCAATAATACCATTTTGATCTCTAGTAACTTGTCAAGTCAACTTGTACATTTTTTGATGTTGTATAGATTCACCGAAGATGTTTACACGGTTACGGTGAAAGAAGACGCACAGATAGGAGCATTGGTGGGCAGAGTTCATGCGGATGACAAGGATGTTGGCATCAACAGGAGAATTCGATACTCGCTATTATCCACAGTTGCCAACTCTGATGCAGTGGTGGATAACCAGTTTGGCATTGATGCCAATAGCGGTGAGGTGTCTCTACTCCGACCCCTTGACCGAGAGTTGGTGTCTCATTACAATCTCACCATAAAGGTATGTTTTTTGTGTTCTACAAATTAACTGGAGATTCGATTGTCCCCCGGTTATTTCACGGATCTTATTTCACATAAACCCAATTTTTATATTTATAGGCTACGGACGGAGGGCATCCACCGCAGTCAAATACAGTTTTGGTTTACCTTATTGTGTCTGATGTTAATGACAATCCGCCGGAGTTTTTCTCAACGTACTACTCGGCCATCATATCAGAAGTAGGATTTTTTTTATGGGAAATGCTCTCTCGTTTAAATACGTAGATGCTTTGACTCTAAACCTTTCAGTTCATAATGATGATTTTTGGTTGTTCAGCTTGCCCCAGTGCCGACGGAAGTCACTAGAGTTATGGCTACTTCCAAAGATATCAACGAAAATGCGGAAATCACCTACAAAATTGTTGGTGGTAATGGGTACAATCATTTTGGAATCGATCCAAAAACGGGTGTGATTTTTGTCAATGCTACTCTGGACTTCGAAAAAGTCCGGGAGTACGTGCTGGCTGTGAGAGCACAAGACGGGGGACAACCGCCATTAGCAGCTCAGTGTCTCGTAAATATTACGATTCAGGACTACAACGACAATCCTCCAGTTTTCTCTGGATCATTTTCTGTCCAAGTTTCTGAGGATGCCCCACTTAGTACATCAGTTATTCAGGTATTTGATGAGAAACCTTTTCAATATTCTGACCTCAATTCATACATGAATCCTTGGACTGGTTCACGTGCTGAAAATATGCTGAATTTCCGGTTTCATTGCAGATCGTAGCCAATGATTTAGACAGCGGTGCAAATTCGGTTGTTAGTTATGATATAATTTCGGGTGACAGGATGAAACATTTTAAAATCGATCCGTTCACGGGAGAAGTAGCAGTGGCTTCTGCACTAGATCGCGAAATGGTACGTGTCACATTTCAGCCCCTCATTTTATGGGATTTACTCGTTTGTAATTACGTTCTTGAGTTTGTGGGTATTATACATTTCAGGCCTGCTGTTTATTTAATTAAAGGTTGTTTGAATTAATTTAAAATGAAATTTTAGATATCCCATTATTCATTGGAAATCCAAGCCATTGACCATGGAACACCACCACTCTCTTCAACGACTTTAGTGGAGGTAGAAGTTAATGATATCAACGATAATGCTCCAACGTTTTTGAATCCAATGGAGAATTACTCGGCTATTGTTCAAGTAAGTAGCTTTTATGCTGATTCGACCTTATTTGAATGACCGAGAACTTAGGGCTTACAAAATGCTAATAACTGGCAATGAACTTATTCTCAGGAGGATCGTCCGATCGGCTTTGTTGTACTCACGTTTGCTGTTAGTGATGCAGATTCACCTCCGAATTCTGCCCCGTTTAGCTGGGATTTGAGAGACCTAGATGCCCCAACAGGAGCTCCTCTTCCTTTCACTGTGTCTGATACTGGAACCTTGAACGTTGCAGGGAAACTCAATTTTGCGCGTAAAAACTTGTACAAGCTGCAAGTAAGTGTATAGTTGTAACCTCCTGCTGGTTCTGTATATAACAACTAAAATTACAATTCTTTGAAACAAATTCTAATTCTTGAGCGCGTCCTCTGGGTATGGAGTACATACTATCCTGCTGAGAATGTGAAAGTACTTGAGGACAGAGTTTATACTATTTTAAGCATTTGCCATGAATTTAAATTCCTGGTTCTTGTAATCATCTAGGTTCGAGTTTTTGATAACGGCGATCCTCCCTTGTACTCGGATACGAATGTTACCATTAAAGTTGTGGACAAGTCCCAGTGGCCCCCAGTCGTGTCATCTTTGACTGTGACAGCTATTTCATCAGATGAGAACTACCCTGCTGGTGTGCCTTTGGGACAAGTTCATGCATCCGATTTTGATCCATATGATACCCTGGTGTACTCATTACTGGAAACGCAGTCCTCGTCAATATTTACAATCGATTCTTTGAATGGTACTATCAAATCCCTCATACCGCTACGTGAAGGAACATACGAATTGGGAGTGGGAGTCAGTGATGGGAGATGGACTGCAAGAGGAGAAGCTTACATAAAAATAATAACGCTCGCAAGCCTCGTACCTGACATGAAAACTGATTCTAATTTCTTTTCTCAAGTCACTCCTGCTGGAAGTAGTAGCAGTTCTGATGGAAAACTTGGAATTCCAAAGGCTGCTACGACAAAAACTAGAAAAGATATCAGCTCATTCGGAGTTGTTATGACTCTCAGTGGGCATAATCCTCAAAGCCTTCTTACTCGAATCTTTGGGTTAATCAGTGTAGTCAAGGAAGCGATGGGAGTGGAACCAAATGGTGTGTCTCCCTATGATGTTTTTGTTCTGAGTGTTCAGTCATCAAAAAATCAATTGAACCAGTCATCAGTTGAGAGAGCGAGGAAGAAGAGAGACACCGGCATTCCTTCTGTTGATGTACTTTTGGCTGTGAGAAAGTCAAGTGATGGAAGCTTTGTTCCACCTTCGGAATTAACCAAAAAACTTAGATTTGCCCTACCACAGATAGAAGCTGTTTTACAGGGACGCATCATGAGGCTTACGTATGATATATGCCAGGAAGACTCTTGTGACCGGGGCCGGTAAGATGTTTAACCTCCTTGTATTTACTTACCCTTCCTTTCTCTTCCGTAACATCTCCAGGCACTCCTAACTGCACTGCATTCTCACGTTACATTCTCCTATTTGATTCTATTCCCCCACATTGTTTTGCATCCAGGAAAGGAAGCCATAATGCTTTTATGATGATGTAATACAAAAGAAAGTAACTCGATATTTTATGTAACAGTTGTCGGACCGTGGCTTCCTTTGAGTCAGCCCAGTCTTTCATATCTACCGAGACAATAAGCCTGATCACGCCCAATCACCAGTTAGACATAGTCTGCATTTGTCCCCCTGGTTATGGAGGTAAAATCTTTAGTAATTCCTTAAGAAAATATTTCCTCAGTAGGGAGACAAGCTTATGAAAAGAGTTTTCTAAAGGGGAAAATAAACATGTTATGGCAAAAATTTCATCATTGCGTTATTCCATAATTAGGTACCAAGTGCGAGAAAGTTATCAACGCTTGTGCTCACTCGGAATGCATGACTGGCTACATATGCGTTCCTGACTCCTCTGTGAAAGGATATGCTTGTCTCTGCCGCAAAACATATTGCTCTCCAGAGGGTAATTGTGAAGATCAGTGTGCTCAACAGTCAGTCTCATTCAGGTACGACAAAGTCTCTCGTCAGTCATTCTCACTTATGTCAAGCATGGAGCTTTAAATGGTACGTAGCATAGAGGTAGGTATTGCAATTACATCGTGAACATTGTCATTTATTCCAGTGGAACCAGCTTCTTAGCCTACAATGTTGGACCCAGTTTAGAACGTGAATTAAGTATCAGCCTCCGCATCCGAACTTTCTATACTTCGGGGACTCTTCTTCATACTTACGGGCACTTTGACTATGCATTGCTAGAGGTAAGTACTAAAATTTGCCATCCTATACTCAAGAGCCACCATCAACCATGACATGCTCTGTATCATTCTCGTAAGCTGCACATGCTACCACTATAATGCGCTGCAGAGCATCCCTATCAATTTCAGCTCTTTGAGACCATTCCGTGTACCTCCTACGATACGAACTCCTACCCCTCCGTTTGAATGAGTTAACATAAAACGAGAATAATTTTTTGATAGATTAAACAAGGACTTGTTCAGTTCTCCTGGGACCTGGGAACGGGGAAAGAGGTACTCACTGTAACCTCCATTTCGGTATCTGATAATCGATGGCATAGAATTCTTCTTCAAATTCGAGATAATTTCGCCGTTCTCCGAGTGGATGAAAGATCCACACAGCGACAAAAGAGTCCTGGTCCGGCAAGGAGTTTACATACAGGTGGTGTCATATATATCGGAGCCCGGATTATTGGTATTCCAGGCGGTACCTTGGAGAGCTTAATTCCAGCACAGGGCTTTATAGGTTGTATGAAAGACCTACGCTACGGCTACATTTTCGAAAACTCCTCAAGTAACCTGAAAAAATTAAGTGAGTTGCACATCCAAGAGGTTAAGCACTACATCACACCAAGTCTTAACCGCATTAATACAGAGATTGATATGACCGCTGATGATGAGGAAGATGAGCCTTTTGATCCGGACCCAAGGAACGCTCGAATGCCACCATTACCTCTTCACTCCACTGATAAGGATAAGGCTGGTTCACACCTCATGTGGTCCAGGAATATTTCATTCTCTTGTGAACGATTTCTTCATGTCGTGGAGGCTTGTCGGTCGCAGCCTTGTATGAATGGTGGGACATGCTTTGAAGATCGTACAGTTAATGGCTATAAATGTGAATGCCCTTCTCGATTCCATGGGCTGAACTGTGAAATAGATCTGGACCCATGTGCTTCGTCACCGTGCTTGAATGGGGGCAAATGTACTCCAACTACTTCCTCACCAATCTCCTTCTCACCTTCTTTGGTCGGCGGAGACCACCAGGAACCCCAATTCTTTTGTCATTGCATGGATGGAACGTTTGGCTTTAGATGCGAGCGTGGCCGGTGGTGCAAAAATAGTGAAATTTATGGTGAAAGTGAGGTTTGTAATCGCCGGGGAGACTGTGAGGACGGGCCGATTGGCCCGATTTGCTGGTGTGAGAAAGGCTATACCGGCATGGACTGTAGAACAGATATAAATGAATGTGAGAGGGGAGATGCGTGCGGAGCGGGTTCTACGTGTGTTAACTTTGATGGGGGGTTTCGATGTCTCTGTCCGGCAAATGCTACTGGGAGTCGATGTAACAGACTTTTGACAACACCTTCCATCGTCGCGAGCAATTACCAGGAATTAATCTTGATAGTGGTCGGAGTCTTCTTTCTCCTGATTCTTCTCATAGTGTTCATTTTTGTGCGACGGTGCTGCATTGCTCGGGAGAGGAATGTGGCTTCCAATGCGATCCCACTCACCAGCTCACAGCTGAAAGACAAAGATAATCGTATTCCCATGGGAAGGGACAATCGTGAGCAAGTGTTGCGTAACAGAGACTCGAAAATTTCTAATCTAGAAGTACGACCAGTGTCTGCAACCTCTGATCTCTTTTCGGAAATGAGGAGTCCTCTGGATCCGATCAAAAGCTACGGTTCAGCTGGAGATGACTTAGAGAAACCCTCATTTATCAACAATTTAATGAAAGGAAGTATTGACAAGAAAAGATTACCTGCTGCTAGTTGGGAAACCAATCGGGATGATTATGCTAAGGTTCAGAATTGTAAGTTTCAAAGAATATCCACTCAAGTTGTGTAGCTTGAATTTCATAACATCTAAAGATCCTACGCATCTGTGTTTTTCTTTCTATGCATGGAAGTATAAAGCTAAAACTGAAAAAGTGTGTGGACGTATATACGTATGTACATATGTACATACAAGCATGCATGCATATTATGCACATGAATGTTCTCAAACCTCCATCCGTTGTATGTACACTTTTTTATTATTTATACTGCATAAAGTGTATCTATTGGTAAATTCATATACCTATAAATACAATCAGATAAAGTTGTAGGTATGAATGCGCTCATGTCTTGGAACTGTGTGTGTATATATACACTCATTTCTGTTTGCATGCATGTTTGTGTTTGAATGTCCATGTCCTCCATCCTTCATAGTGTGCAATGTATAGCTTTGACTTTCCGGCACATTTGTTTACTTTTGAGAATGTTTCTAGCCGAGAATACATGCATGTGTATATCCTTTCAGATATGAAAGACGAAATCAATTGGGCTTCCAAGAGTAGCAAGCCAAGTTCTCCTGTATCAACTGGAACAAGTTCAGGTGTGCAAATATTTGTAGTTTACACAAAAGTATTTCCTCTCTTCCCCGAACGATCCTGCGGAATGCTTTTTGTAAAGAATAAATAAATGTCTTTCGCTAAACTTTTCCCTCGTTTGTCCCTACAGGTTACCATTGGGACCACAGTGACCTGACCCAACCGGCAAATATCTCCCCAACCCGAACACTACCACCTCCGGACATCCCCGACTCTATATCCGTTGTCTCCCATGACTCAAATACTGAGGTACCTGCAATTAATCTAGCTTCCCTGGCCCCTATTGACTCAGCCAGGGATATGGATACTTTAGTGGAAGAAAATCAAGAGTATGGTGGGTGCATGCCTCTCTTGGATGAAGGTACCTCTTGTGATGTAGCTGCTTGGTCTATACCGCACCCAGACCAATATTTACTTACACATAGAATGTCCGAAGGGACAGACACAACAGACCAGGAAGATTCACGTAAACCCATTGCGCTGAACAATCGTTACCGGACAAAAAAGAGTTCCAACCATAATTTTAATAATCACAAACCTTCAGCTCAAATAAGTGAAATTTCCGAGGATGAGATTAATGAAAATTCGCATTTATTAGGACCCGGTGAGGTTCGTAGTGCCCAGGTTTTACCCCTAGACTCGAAAACCACGGCTCATGAGGCACCAATAAAGACACGAAATGTTTTGAATGCTAAGCCAAATGCTACTCTGTCATCTCAAAAGAAGTTTGTATCTTCTTCGTCGAGTGCTTCCACATCCTCGAGTGCGAACGGAAATAATGTCGGTGGCGGTAGAAAGAATTATAGCAAAACCACACATGTTACTCAAGTTTGATACATATATGATTAGCGGGGTTGAGTTTTAGTTTATAGACCATAAAAATAGTATGTAATTTTTTCCCCGTACAGAAATCCACTTTGTACAGCTCCACTGTATGTATAGATGAAGTTATATAGTACCGTTATATATATATACGTACATGTAATTATATAAATATACTAACGCTACCCGCTAGTAAGTGCATCTCAGATATATACAAGTACATACCATCGTGATGGCAGTTTTACGTTTCGTACCACCAACTCTTATTCCAGTTGCAAATAGGACAACATTTCCATTTGCATGGAATTTCCATTGTGGAGATCACATAAAACTTGCGAGTGAATTTTGGGCAGCTAAGACTGCGGTTTTCCCCTATAATAGGCAATTTGTATGTGAAAACTTGACGCTGGAATTTATACATCCCCTGTACACTGTGGGTATAGTAAATTATTTTGATCTTTGCTTAAAACTGCGTTCATATACTTAAGTCACCAATTCTGGTATTGTAAGAATTGATACGAGAAACCCGCGACTGCCACATGGTGTAAAAAAGCCATTTGGGTGTGTATTTAATACATTATGTAATGTATTCGCAGTATAATATATGAACCACAGCTGAACCGTCTGAGCTGAAGCAACAGCTTTTACTTTGTAAAACATTCGAGTCAGCCGTAAAAGCACTCCAGGCACCTTGACTCATGCTCGGTTCACGATAAACCAGTCCCCGAGATATTCATACAGGCCAAAGTACATACAGCCTCATTTGGTATCCATAATTCTTTTGAGAAATCAAGCCTATAGAAACCCTCAGAAATTGAAAAGATCGCACGTTTCTGTCTTCTATTTTTTTAGCTTGAAAAACGTTTTTAATAAAATGTTTATGAATTGCATCATATCTATCAGACGAGTCACGTATGTAGATAGTCTCATGTCCCACCAAATCATCGCAGCTTCTTACGCTAAGGGTATTTTGTGAATTCTTTGCTAAAACAATACCCAAATTAATTTTTATTAGTGCTGATAACATTTTATTATCGATTGTGACTTTGTGAAAAGTTGTCAAACTGATGTGAGATTTTTAAAATTTTATCAATTCGGAGAGGTCGTGAATCACAAAAGATTTTTAAAGCTGTTAGAGTGTACTACATGTTTTATTTTTTTTGAACAGCTTCAGCCATTATCGTAAAGTCTGAAATAGTTGTGGAACTGTAGGTATTACGTATAATTATGTGTATGTGACTGCAATAGTTTATTAAATGCAAAACATTGTGTTGTAACATTTTCGTAGAGGCAAGGTGTACATATACTTACTGGGCAAGCTATCTGTATTTGAAGGGGGAATAGGAACAAGTAAAATAATATAATTAAAATGTTCACCACCACAGCCATTGTGTAAGTACAATACTGCCATTTTAAATGTCTGCCTATGACCCATTTCAATTTCCTTGGAAGGTTTCAGTGTCTCTAGTTGGAAAAAAGCTAGTTGTGAGTAAGGGACCCTGCATATCTTTTTTGAGAAAGGCAGCTATCAGGTCGTCATGAGTTTTATTAATCATGAGATTAAGGGGAATAAATACTGCTAGAAGGGAGAACGTGCGAAAATATTCAGGGCACACTCAAGCATTTAAGTATTACCACACACCACACTATACATGTAGGGAAAGATACTCTGGTCTGGAGAAGATTAGAAAATTATTCAAAAACAATTCTGTTTCTCATCTGCGCATACTTATGTGGTAATTTTCAAGTTTTATTAAAATATTTTTAAAGGTGCTATTACCAGGTGTTGGAGTTTTATGAATTGTAATTAACTATGAGTGAAGGCTAAGCCTGTATTCTAATAACAGGGGTATATACATATATATATATAATACTACTTTAAGCAAGGGCAACACTTCCAAGACTGTTTCACTATATGTATGTACTGTAGATGCGAGTAATGTCAGATCTTTTGTTTATATGTTTTTAAATACAGTCTTTAGTTTAGTTTCTAGATGGTTTCTAGATTCATGGACAAATCAGATTTGTAAAGTGTGTACTATTACACCATTTTCTCTCTTATTTATATTACACTTGGTACTATTGTAGACATAATTTACTATTGTACAGTATATTTTAATAATTCTCCGATTTTTGCATACATACATTGATGCTGCCAAATGTTACATGAGAATGTGCGTGCACTCCTCACATCCCGAGAGGACTCCACGGGTGTTTCTCATTCTCATGTTTACCCTTTCCACCCACTTGCTCCGGAGCCGGAGCACGATGGTATGAAAGAAACCCGAGCATACCTACTCTTTAATGCCTAAGACTTAATTAATTATTGATGTTCGATGCAAGATTTGTTGTCACATTAGGAACATACATACGTTTTAAGGATAGACAAGAGAAGAAAGACATTGCACTCATGTACGCAGTTGTAATTAATTTTCGTTTACAACCCGTTTTTATCTTCATTTTATGGCCACACAAAGTAAGACATTTTGTAAGTTAATTTGTTATTTATACGTATGTGCTTTCGCGTTCCTTACAATGAACTTCAGGAACTTGTCGTTGAGACCAAAACAGTGAGTAGACAGGGGCAGGTTGGATCTGGAAATGTTACTTCCAGCTATGTACAGCTGCAATTACTTACTTGAGCAACCCATTATTTGTAGAATGTAAACAATAGCTAGGATATTTCACTCACAAGCCGAGTTAATTGGCTTAGAGGCACATCCTGATGCTACACAATAAGAAATCTGATTAATGTTCAAGTTGGACAGATAATAACTTACGATGTACTAAAAATGCATATATGGGCACCATGAAAAATCAAGATGTAGGTATAAAGAGCAGTTCGTGTCAACTGTCACTGTGAGGACACGTTCAGGATTCTGTAATATATAGCAAAAATCTTCCTTCAGGTGAACTTTAATCTTCTAATGATGGGGAAATATAATAAGTAAGCATATGTCATAGGTCTACATACATATATAGTACAGTGTTATTTAGAAATCAGATTTTTACTCGTCTTTCAAGTGCCTATATTCTATTCCTCTTGTGAACTTGTACTTGACCTTTTTAAGTATGTAACCAAGTATACATTGAATATATAATACCTTGTACATAACTAATTGAATTCGAGAGGTTGGAATATTTCCGGTTATACTAATTGTAAACAAATCCTATGTAAGCCTATATACTTATATGCAGTTAGAAACTAACGAAACTATGCATGTTATATGACGATGAGTTTCTCGAGAAATGTCGTTCACCTCCTCACTACTACCCACCATCACTCACAAATCAGTACCTCCTGGTGAATTCTAATCCTTGATTTTAGCCTGTTGACATTAGTAAATGACATTTTGATCACGTACCGCACGATGTAACTATCACATTATCTTCCTTGACACTAAAAAGGAGTCCAGTACACATAGTCAATATATAAAAAGTTCCCTCATGCCATTCATTTGAGTTTGTATTTGATGCTTACGTAAAGAGGTTTGTTTGTATCTAGTAGTAGACAATTTAAATATATTCCATTCAAGTTTCCTGTTACGAGTACATACATAATTACCAATGTAGTAAGTATTGATGTAAGTACGTGGGTTGTATAAAAGTCTTAAGTATTTTAAGTGCATTTTGTTTTTGTAGGAATGGTTGATATCTCGATGTAAATACATCTCTCGATTCGCAGCATAATTGTAAATAGAAGAATTATTTGTAGCAGGTCTAATTTTGACATGATGACTGTGAGTAATTTAGTTCAACGAGGATAAATGTTCATCGTGCCGATTTCCATATGTTTTGTAAACACAGTTCAGTTTGTGAACGATGATGAGTGCTTGGACAAATTTTATGATCATTTTCTCACTATTTTCTTTTATTAACTTTACAACATAAACTTTTGACGACGACGCCGCAAAAAAAGTTAATTGTTAATGCTATTAGTGCTACGATTAGTAAATACGATGAGTAAATGTGTTTCTACATAATTGGGGAAATTGGCAATTTACTGAGAAACTAGTCGTTGATTGTAATTTTAGTAAGATGTTCGATAAATATGTTTGAATACATTTTCAATAAAAAATGACTGATTGTGAGAAATGTAAAAATAATGGAGATGTCAGCGGATTCTTTTGCTTTCTGTGACGGCGGATAATTTCATAACCAAAACCATTAGTTTTCCTGCGTACACCAGTCACTTACTGGAGCGGATGAGGAGAGCACCAAGGGCAACCGCATGGTTAATGTCGCATGGAGTGTCTTGATTTATCTTCCTATAATTGATGAGTGAGATTCATTTCCTTGCCTTGGATTTATCATCTTACACCTTACGAAGCAAAAGCTGGGAAACGTCACTCCAGCGCCATGGCGGTCTGTAAATTAGCCACAATTGAGCTTAATGCTGCGCATTCCGTATATTTCGACTTTAGGAGGATAAAAAAATCATATGGTATTTATGAACCTTCTAATGGTGTGGGAAAACACTTGTGACTGACCCAGATCTGAGGTTATGTGATTAATCTAAATGTTTTTACGCTCAGCTTGCATGTGTACGTCTTAGGGAAGAGGAGTTCTAGGTTCATTTCCTACCCTCTTCTGCAGCTTAAATATAGATGTATTAGCATAAATAAACATGCAATGTTCCAAGATTACTCAATGATGAGCCTGGCTGAATGGATGAAATAAAAGACTAACATTTCCAAGGGGAACTTTAAATATAATTATTAGACCAGTCAACTCCCAGATTAAGACTTTAAGTGACCAAGGTCGAATTGATTGAAGCGACTCAGACGTATTATTTAAAGTACAACACGAATCGGTAAATCCTTTATATAATGTTGATACCGAGGAAAATCTCTGTTTTGTCTCACACCAGCTAATAATAATCGGAATTCTTGGAGCCATGAAGATAACTTGCGAGAATAGTTAGTTTCACCAGGAAAAGCGTCTTACAGGCTACTTTTGTAAGCCAAAGTGTACCACGGGCAAAGGAAAAGTCCCAGTCATTTTTGTTTGTGTGAGTGTGTTGAATAAAGCCCAGGGATAACATTTTCCTGGAAAATGGCCGGTGACGAAGAGAAGGAACAAAGTAATCCTAAAGGAATTCCCAGAGAAAATTTTATTTCCTCATCGAAAGGATTCGACGGAGTTTTTGACCTCGTGGGAGGCTCAAATCTCTTTCAATGGCTGCTCTTTTCCATAGTCTGTATACAGGTCAGATTTTATCATGTACTTTTTTCTCTCCTCTACCCATTAACGTTGACCACTTTTTCACATTTACTATAGTAATTTACGGAATTCAGAAACAATTTTCTAATTTACTTCTCCCAATGATTCAGTTACGCTTGTGTGCTCTCGTTCGTATGTAAAAGCGTCAAGGTGCGTAGCATGTGCAATGAACCAGATATAACAGCATGGTGTGTGCCTGCATGTAGCTTCTGACGCGTAAAAGCCCTAAATGTGGGAGCCACTTTTTTCCTATGTATCACAACAAAGCTATTTTCCCACTTCCACGCTTCAAAGTTGGAAATAGAATGTGTGAAAAAACCCAGGAGGGTTGCTAAGCCCGATTCTTTTTATATTTCGGGATGTACACACTGAACCATGAAAAGCTTGTATTACTGGCAGCAATGTACTGATGACATATGGGCCTTTATGAGCTACTAGAAAATTTTTAGACATTGTGATTTAATGAGGAAAGAACTCAAATTTTTCAGATTGTTCCTCGAGTAGTGTTGCATGTTCGTGAACAATCCAATGTAAAGTATTAGCAGCAAGTAGGAAAACAGTTTTGTATCTATGCTTGTATATTATGCTCGTACACACGTTCTATCTTTAATGGGCATATAGTAAACTAAGAAGCAGAGCTGCTCTGAAGATTTCTTCTGCCTGATGCCATTGTGCCTTTTCACTCGAGTCGAGAGAAGGAAATTACCAGATTACATTGTGTTTAGGGCGTTGTTTTGGTCAACCATCATCTCGGGTTTGTATTTTTGGGCGCCGTTCCAGCGCATTGGTGTCAAGTAGGTGAGCTGAGTAGTTCGCCTTGGACTTTGGATCAAATTAAGAACATTTCTATTCCCCGGAAGACGCCGTTGTAAGATTAAAGTTCGATCGATGATGCCTTAATCAATGTCAATGAATGAGCACAGTCTTTCCAAAAGCGAATTATTCCTCACTAGATACATACACAACCTTTTACACTCCTGAAACCTGAAAAGAAATCGCCTACTTGAGTCAAAATTAAGATCTAGTTCGAGAGAAAGCGAGGGGTAGAATCTCCTCTGATTAGTTACTTTCCTTTTCTACTGTCGTTTTTCACTTTGCTTCTATCTAAGCTCCGCATTTGTAACATTCTCGTTTCCAGAGAGTTTGGAGGGTATCTTATGTGGAGGAGGAGATAAAAGAGAGACGAAGCTTCTTATTTACTTTCCATGTGCATAATGTGAACCGACTTAATCTATTATTTAAATCCGCGGATTCCTACTGACCTGTACACACATCCCTGCTTACATTCTAGGGAGGATGGCACTATCGTTTGGGAAAATTGCGACATGTATGACATGAACTACACTGAACTAGTATCATCCGGTTTGTCCTTTGATGAGGTTTACCAAAGTATAAACTTCAGCGCTCTCTCAACCAAAGTATGCTCTGAATGGGCTTACGATCGGTCCATTTATGAAGACACGGTCGTCTCTGAGGTAATTAGTAATCATTTAATTTCATAGAACATTAATAACAAGTCAAGGAAGTACATAAATAGAAACATTCATTCTCCAGTCAAACGGTTCAAATTAAATGTTTTAATGGTTTAAAGGCAATGAATGATGGAGTCGACAATAAAAACAAGAAACGAGGTTTCATTCGATGATAATTAAATTCATAAAACCTCTAACAATAATAATTGCTTTAGTAAATGCAAATTAATTATTTTGGGTAACTTGACTCGTTACGGAGAACGCAAAATCATTTAATCATGTTAACGACTACTTAAAGTTATCAACACAACCATCCAACATTCAACTGACCGGTATAAATGAGCATGGTGGTGTGTGGTGATGAAGTCCAGTTGAACTGAAGTTCTTATCAAAGTTTGTTTTTTCAAAGTTTAATTTAGTGTGTGGACGTCGCCATCTTGTCGCATCCATTCAGGTATGTCCTAAGCTTTGGAGAAAACGATGTGGAAATCCTGCTTGACAGAAACAAATACATTCCTACTACTTTCACTCTTATAAAAATTTTGTTCTACAAGCGCAATCGATTTGATATCTGTAGCGGGTGAAAAGTAATGTGACTGAATTGAAGATTTAATGCTCCAGCTTTTTTCACTTGTGACACTGCTCTATAGAACTGAGGGAATCTAATAAATTATTTTTAGAGAAAAGAAAAATGACTGTCACGGGTACCTTTTCTACCCAGTGGAAGGCATTCTTTCTCCATATGATTTTTGATGATGATGGGGTGTTAAGTTCATGGAAGGGCAGTAGACCGGGAGACTTTTGCTCCTATACAGTTCTCGAGGTTCTTGGGTAATTTTGATAAGTAAGCAAGTAAGGGTGGGTTTAGTATATGAGCTTTGTTGTGACATCTGTACTTGTATCAGGTCATTTAATTCTTTGATGGGAGAATAGATAGCACATTAGTTGTCAGTATATTTCATTTCAGACGCTCAATTTTTTTTAACTGAAACAAAAAAATTTTGCTTTCAAAAGAGTACACATGAAAAGTGAGAGTGAGGGAAACAACTTCGGTAAATAGGTTTCTGTCATGCAGGATTTCTTTTCAACACGAACAAACTCTTCAGGCATCTTACATGGTCGGTGTGCTCGTGGGCTCCCTAGTTCTTGGTTCCCTTTCTGACAAGTAAAGCTGACTCTTGAAACTACTTTCCTACAGTATCTTCCGCTTGTTGAATTCGCACTTATCTATTATGCTCCTCTATATACTCTCATAGCCTGTGTAAAGGGACTTCTCAAGTAACTCTTCATTAGTGATAGCTATTTTCTACGGAAAGTATAATTTTTCATTAAAAACTAAAGTAAATTTGAACTTGTATGTTGAGTATGTTCAGAGCTCAGAGATCCTATGAAAAATGTCATCTTGAGACTGTGGAAATGCTTCAAATTTAAGGGATTAGGATGATGACACTATAATCGAGGCTCTTGTGTACGAAACTCATTAAGTTAGGCACGTAAGGTAAAACTGTGTGTAGGTTTCGTGAAATCAATTCTGCACCTTAGATGAGGACAGGAGAGAGTATTTATCTTGCTAATCTTGACTATAAATAGTGTCAGATTGAATGCCGTATAATGTCATTATGAATGGAAGAACAACGCTATGTTATGAGGGTCTAATCGATGTACAGCAGGACAGACTATGAATATGTTGCTTTGAGTTAGGTGGTTGTTTGTATGTATGTAGTACACACTATGTGCAAACTTCGTAAGTTACTGCAGATAGTTAGCGTTTTTCTTTTCTTCTTATTGTTCGGGGAAGAGACCCCTGAGTCGTTATGTAGTTGCTGGAGCTGATAGAATGTATTTTATTGTGAAGACACTGAGCACACCATAGTCTCCGTCTCTATATTGGTTACAGGCTACTAGGACGTCGAAAAGCAATTTTGGCATCCGTGACGTTGATCATGTTGAGTGGTCTTGCTGCAGCGTTCGCCAAGTCCTTTATTGCCTTCAGCTTCTTCCGGTTCTTGGTTGCTGTCGGTGTGAGCGGGTCTTATCAAAACTGCTATGTTCTTTGTAAGAATTTCCACCCATTTTACTTGCCTGCCTCCCTTTCTATCTCCTTCACTCAATACTCCTTCGCAAGGTTCTATTTGGAAAACAACTTAAGATTTACTATGAAAGCTCTTGGCAAATACATAAATGAACACCACAGGATAATTATGGTATGCTTTACCCCGGATGCATTTTCCTTGTCGATAGCAGTACAAGAATGCCCCAACGACATACAAATGAGTCTACTTATCTTTCCGGCGGAGAAAATTTCCGGGTTTACTTTGTTTGCTTTGCTTTCGTGACTTAATCATATTTTCAAAGACAGGGTTGATATATTTTTCTCAAGTATACTTCTACTCCGGGATGATGGTGTGCTGCAAATACTAAAAGAGGAAGGGCGATGTGTATACCTTATAGGCTCCCCCATCTTGTACCAACCTTTGAGTTGTAATGTGTGGATAAAGCGAGGAAAGAATAATACTGACCCATAAAGTTTGTATTCTGGGGACTTTAGTGTTCCTGTATCCCTGCCCTGGTCTGGTCGATTTAGCGGATGTCTGCAAAATAATTATTTGCATGTTTTTGTTTAGCTTGCTAACTTAAAGCAAATAAACAGTTGTGAAAGGAGATGGATGTAGGCTTCAAGAGAGGAAAAAATATTACGTTTAAGTTTATCTTTGCCAAATATTTAGAGGGTTTCTTGATGCTGTGTGTAGGAAGTGAAAACTATAGCCAGGTTTTGAGCCCGCATCCTGAACTCATGAGCTAAAGTCATGGGCATCAATACAAACGAAGGGAAAATAAGCTTTGAAAAAATTCAGATAGATTCAAAATATAGATGCTGCTCTATTTACTCTCCAAGATTACGATCCGTTCTCGCAGAAATGATAATATTTGCCCAATTTACTTGTAACATAGTTATTCTCATCCTGTCCTGTTTATTCCATTCTACAAGCAATTCAGAGTTAAGGATCCATGTAAACCATTATTGCATCGTCGATCGTTGGTTATTTGATACAATCAAATTCTGATATGATTCTTCATTCTACCCTGATCTGGTTTCGAGCTACAAGTCTTGAGGGTGCAACCGCATGTATACATCTATACACTCTGAATGTCTGTGTAAAGCGTCGTAACTACGTGTTTATGGAGCATAACTTTTCTGTAAACAATGCAGATACATACTCATGCAGGGGAAAAGTTTCATGGCCGAGAGTCGTGGGCTGTAACTTAAATATTATCACCATATAAATAGTTTGGTGTAGGACTTTATCGTAAAAAAGGGGGAATTGAGGTGAACTTTGTTGAAGGGATGTGGTGGAGAGATAAGAAAGATACACGGGGAGCCTTACATTGGCTTCCAGGTAGGGATAGGAAACTAGGCAAAGAAATGATTTCGCTTAAAAACAGATTGAGGGAAAAGGAGTATTCCCTGTTTTGCAATTACAGTTATAGAAGGGCATTCGGTTAGCCGTTTCAAGTACCAGAGTTTCATCAAAGTGCAAATGAACAAAGTCCTTCCAACTGGGCAACATAAATGAGTTTTCATGTCTCTTTGGGGAAGCTGAGTTGTGATTTAGATTATGTATATTTTTTCTGTCCCGTGTTAAGCACACTTTCTCCGTGCAAGGGGAACTGCATGGTAATGTATGTCTGGTACTATTAAGTGGGGAAAGCACATTGGTTGTGTGTAGCCAACTGGGAAAAGAGATAATCATTATTCGTACGAGAATCTGGAAGTTTATTTACACTCAGTATTTCGGTGCGTCTAAAATGCCACTGCTATAGTGGATGTAATTTGCTTGAATGTGTAATTTGACTGCGTATGCTGATACATGTACTTATTGATTTTTTTGTGGGAAGTATCTTCCTGGTTTCTCAATTTGTTTTCATTCGTCTTCATGGTATTTAGATGGTGAGAGTTACACCCATTTTGATATCAAAACCAAGCCAGAGAAACGGAGTCAACTGAGAGCATTGTGGCAGTACTTTTATTTAGGAGTCACAGGGATACACGCACGCACCATGTGTAATACGTCCGAGCAGGGGGAACTTTTTACCTAGTTTTATACTCGTTTGACAAAAGTTGGCAAAAGTCTGCCGTCTGTTTTCAAAGTTTTTATCTTGAAAACTTTTGTTCTTCCATTTGGGATTCAGAAACGAAAGTTGTCTTGTTATTCTTAAGATCACTGGGATGATTGCTCTTGATCCACACATTTCAACTCGTAGTTTTCATAACTAATTCTATGTATTACATGGTATTTTTCGTCCGCGAGAAGTAAAGGCGTTATTTGCTTTTACACTGGGAAATCACGCCAGAGAGGAACTTTTGATGAAGTAGAATTAAATGGAAATAAAAAATTGGATGTGATGCAATACGGAGAGGAATTATGAGATTTGAGAACCCCTCTCCACGAAATTTTATTACTAATTAGATCCAGTTTCTCAGGCATTGGAGCATTCACAGCGGAATACGCCCCATGTGGACTCCGTACCAAATCTCACAGTATTTATATCACCAGAGTATTTTGAGAGGCTGTCGTTGTACAGAATGTGAGGATCGAGTTAGTTAAGGAATTCGAGCATCAAATATTATTTATTACGCAAACTTTTCACAACGCTTTTCCTAAATCCTCGGGAATGAAATATGTGTATTCCAATCTTCCAGGCACGTAAACTTGAGATGACAGATAAATAATACTGTGTGCTTTTCCAAGCTGTCCAAACTGTCAGACAGAATTGTTGAAATGCCCTATTCGTATTGTTGTAGTAGAAAAAATTACTACGGATTGAATACTTTTGTCAATACTCGTAATCTCAGTTTTGGGAGTATTTTATAACTCGAGACAACCTGTTTTCTTTTCATTTCCAGTACTAGAACATTCGGACAAGTCTTATCGATCTCTCCTTGGCATCATACAACAAATGCCGTTTGCTGTTGGATACATGACAATTCCGGTAAAAAGTGAAGTCTATTTTTTGGCACGGAATGGTTGTAGAAATTATAATGGCTGCAGTAAATTCTTCCGAGTATGCTAATCTTTCAAAAAAATCAGTAAATTTGTGTTAACGTGTCATCTGGGTATTGTGCATCACTTTCACTTCCAGCAGTGGAGCGTGTTCCATATCTGGACAGTGATACACGAACCCAAAATATTAGCATCTTGGAGTGCTAACCTTGGGTTATATTTTCCTATGCCCATATACGTGCACATTTCGAATGCAGGTTTCATAGTCAAATGTATGACTTGGTTGAGGTTTGTGCTAAAGTAAAATAATCTATCTTGTACAATCCCTATATTCAGTTGTTTGCCTACTTCCTCCGACGATGGGATCACCTTCAGCTGTCCTTTGCAGTGACAAGTTTCGCTTTATTGGCCTACTTTTGGTATGGAAACTATGGTTAAATTTTCATTAACTTTATGAAATGTGGTTTTTCAGTGAAATAAAACATATGATAAACTCATATACTGTTGCGTAAAGTGAAAATGAGGAAAGTTTCCTTCGCGTCTTGTCTTTATGCGTCAATGAATGCCTTGGTCTAGCGAGCGACAGTAATAACAAATGATTCACAGAGACTTTGTTGGCCTATATGTGTAACTAAGTGCGTTTGCTGGTAATGTACGTATATGTAATGCATATGTCTTTCCACGTATGTATGTACCCAGGCTACTTCCAGAATCACCAAGATGGTTGGCTTCAGTGGGGAGAGATGATGAAGCTATTGAAAAGTTGCATTCCATAGCAAAATGGAACAAGAGGCCTTTGCCAGACAAAAATGTGTTACTACCTATCCTCCGAACATGTCGAGAGGAAGAGACTGATACGCAAAAAAGGAAATTTTTGCCGGGATTGTGGCACGATCTTCGATTGACTTCATCAAACTACTTGAATCTTATCAAAACCCCTGAATTAAGGCGACGATCGTTTGCAATTTGGGCTCTATTCTCCTTCGTAGCACTTGTGTACTATGGAGTCGTAATGGACTCAGCAACTTTCTCCAGCGATCCATTCTTGATGGTTTTCCTTGGGTGAGGATATACAAGTTCACATTGAGTCATGTTTATTCCAATTTAAAAGTACACAGGCCATATCGCAATAAGTACGAGGAAATAGTTGAGGATGAATAATTTAGTTGAATTTTGCTTTCAGAGGCTTAATGGAAGTGCCCGCGTACTCCCTCACGGAACCATTTGTTTCAAAGTGGGGTAGACGTCCTACTTTAATTTTACTTTTTGCCCTGACGGGAGCTGTATTCTTAGCTTTTGTGGCTACACCAGTGGGTAAGATGATACTGAAATATTTCTCTTATTTACCTGTAGGGATTTAACCACTTCTTTTTCCCTCAGTGTTCATTAACCGAGCTGACAGTTCAACTGACTTGATTATATTTTACAGCGCATCAGCATATACGAATACTCTTTGCGATGTCCGGGAAATTATTTGTATCTTCAGCCTTTGCGGTGATTTACTTACTAGGAGCTGAGCTCTACCCTACTTCTGCAAGGATAACAGGTCTCGGTGCAGCTGTATTAATGGGACGCTTTGGGTCTATCATTGCCCCTTATGCAGTGGATATGCTGGTAAGGTCACATTTCTCATCTCATACTTGCTGCATTGCATAATGACTTCAGTGTAAGTACACCTATGTGCACCCGTGAAGATGTCTATCTAATAAATTGCAGCAACCAATCTACCGAGATTTGCCGACACTTATATTTGGAATCGTTGCATTTTTTGGAGCAGCCGTTGCCTGTTTCCTACCCGAAACTAAAGATTTAGAAATGACAGATTTAGTGACTGAAGTGGAAGAACGGGCGCAACCAGCGTCTTTAGATATGCCATTTATCCGACGGAGTAGTAAAGCCACAGTGGAAGCTCCAACTCTAAGTGTAACATCCATAGCGCAAAATACGAAATAATGTTAAAGCCCACTACTTCTGTCTCATTTATTATAATGACTAATTTCACATTCATAAATATGTCAGTGTTTTCAATAAATCTTTTATCTCTTATGGCAATTTGCAGTTACTCCTAGAATTCCTTCTTTCCTCTCCATTTTCAACATTTCCCACAAGATCTATCTATTTGATAACATTGTCCTCATTTGAGGCAATTCATGTGTAAAACTCATTGGGTACTTGGAAAGTCTTCAATAGTTTTTCATATGGCAAGTCCTATGAAAAGCGATTTGATAAAGTATCATCCCTCAGACATGATGCAAATGAAAGCAACCAGATGTAGCAAAAAGTTTAGCAAATGGGATGCATCATGCATCCTATGTCATTCTTTTAGAATCCTACCATTCTACTAACATGCATCAACATACAGCACGCGATTTTCATTAGCGTCCTCCTAGAAAACCCACTGAGTCACTTAATGAAAATAAGTTTACTGCCACTATTGTTTAGATAATATTAATCTTGATAAAATATACGAGTTCTATTTCCAAATGTCTCGTTCTCAAGCACCCAACCACAAGATCCATGTATGTGTCTACGTTCACCTACAATAATCCTGGGAAGGAAGGATGCTTTAACTTGAGTGCCAGCAAAACCTAGTACAAGAATTATTTTAAAAAACTAATTAAACGTTATGGCATGGCAAGTTTTATCTGAAGCAATTTGTTGCGGTCGTCTTAATTTTGTCTGCATTTCATTCCCTTGACAGAAACCACTATGTTCCTCGTATTACAAGTAATCTGGGAAAATCCCAGAATAATAGAGAAAGCGGTTGAAGGAAGATGAGAAAGATGAGTCAAAGTAGTCAAGTTAAGCTGCCTACAATTACATATATAATTACGCACGAACATGATGGGAAACGCAAATCATTTATTATTGTGGGCTGAAAAGAATACAAATTAGACAAGCCAGGGCGCAAACCAAAATACAGACACCCTACTAGCACAACTGGCTCGGGAAGGCGCGGAAACGACGCAAGCTGTTTGCGCTTGTCAGACGCACGGTTTGGCCAAGTTTCCCGATCATTATAGGGCGCATAAGTTGTGACGCTGATTTTGCGCCAGTAAGTTTGCATTCCAAATGCGCACATAAACCAGCGTAAATACGGTGCAGAAAACGTGCGGTGGCTAAATGTATAATTAGCGCCGAATTTATGACTGATGATGGTGGAAATAAAAGTTCCGCTAGAAATATTGTGAATTATATATTTATGTTTAACAATTGGGCGCACACCAAGAATTACCAAAAAATCATTAATGTCTATTTATATTAATGAGGTTACATAAGCACTTGGAATTAATTTATTGGTTCTGGACGATGGATGAAATTAGAGACGTGATTGTTTTCAAACTCCTCTGTATATGTTGTTGTTTGCAGTGGAAAGTCTGGAATTCTTGATTTGTCGATGCTTGAGATTGCTCGCTGAAAAATTCAGATCCTGTAATATCTTTTCGATAGAAATTAGGTTGGTGATCCCGATCTGCTGGAACTCTAAACCAATCAAAATATTGAGAACTATTAAATAGGGGCTTCAGCAAAATACTAAAACACATGTTCCGATTTCCGCAAGAGCAACATCATATATAACGGAGGCCCTCACATTGATGTCATGACCAAAAACGCAATTCAGTAGATAAATGGTGATTATACAGTTTCACATCTCAATCAATTTCACCTTAAAATCGAACCATTCCGTGTGATTTAGAAACACATTGTATCCATGAAACAGAACACTCACGTGGGCTGATGTTGGAATTGAGGATTGATTTGAAGTTCCTGCAACTTCTTCAGAGGATAGTTGTGATAAGTGACTAATAGTCTGGTCAAAAGGGGACTTCGGTTGCTTATAAAAATAAGTGAAGTCGTCGTTTCTCCGTCGGGGATTCTGTCTCCGTCCATTCCGACTGCAATTCCGAATTATCATGTAGCACAATTATTTTTACCCCTTCATCAATTTATTCTGGAATTATGATTGATTATAAAATATAAATATTATGTATAAATATATTTTATTTATTATTATTATTATATATTATTATATTATATAATAAAATATTAAATATAAATTATAAATGCTTCATATGAACGAACCTTACCACACTGACTCCAAACTCTATCATTGTGAAACGGCCACTTGGAATTAGGGTTTGTTCCGAATTGCGATTGTCGATTTAGTAGGTAATTGAAATGAATTATCTTCAGCGTTTACCAAAGAACACGGAACATTCTGAAACCTTGTTTTCCAGGAATTTAAGTATTTTTTGTAGAACTGCACAATTAATTTAAGCTTTAAGACTTAAGATAAAAGATGCTGACATTTGCATGTAACTGAAAACTACTGGATATGTTACCTCCATCCGTGCTGACAGTTCAGTTTGTGCGCATGACTTGTCATGTGACTCTAATGCCGAAAGTTTGTTTGCAGAATATGCGCCGATTTTGCGCTATTTTATCCCCTTGTGTAAATGAGCTGTAAAACTGGCGCAATATTGATGCAAAACTATGTCATAATAATTGGCGCAACTATTTGTGCGAATAGCTTGCGCTGGTTATGTGCATCGCTCCCTGCACGTGCACGTTTCCGACACTCAGGGCATGGAAAATGCGCTGGGCCCACTCTCTTGTGCTAGTAGGGCAGCACTTGACGACTGATAATATCTACCCCTTATATGTACATACATATAACAGCATACCCCAAAATATGCAAACCTCATCAAACCTGCCGAATAGAGTAATCTTTCTCCCAACGAATGAACACATTCTACATGTATTGTCGCAGATCTGTCACTGGGTTACCTGCGAAGCCACAAGCATCATCTGCTGGAACTTTAGCCAAAATTCCAAGCTAGGATCGATTGGAAACGATCGTTTGTCCACAGAAGAACGAGCAATAAGGACTGCCTGTCCCGAAACCCGACAGCACTGTAACCGTTCCCGAATTTACAAGTACCACAGAAGCAACGCCCACTCTACAGTCGAATAAGCCCTCTATGTTGCTGATGGTAAAAAAAACGGAGCTATTAGGCAGAAGGAATACAGACTCAAGCTGATTTCACACCTATTGCTAGAAAATAAGTTAAAGCACTTTATACTGTCACATATACACTTTGGTAGTCGAGAGAAACATCCCAGAGGTAGATTACTTTAGAAAATACTATTACGGTTGGGGTGGTTGTGGTTGTGCTTGATATTGTAATTTGCTTAATAATGATATGGATGAGGAGGCGTCTGTCGCAGCCGCAGGGATTGTGGAAGACGTGGGTAATAAATTACGAAAAGATTCTCTAGAAAAACTGGAGTTGACAAAGGAAATTAAGAAGGGAGCTTATAAAGAGGTTAAAAGATTTCCAAAGCAATATTTAATCAAAATTTCCTTCTCGGGATATGGAAGGAATGCACATGCAAGAAATTTAACCATAATGGATAATTAACCATTTATCCCTCTATATATTAACCTAGAATCCCTTAATTCCCAAATGTCATCAATGTCATTTTAGGCGCGGCAAAAGTTTTTTCCTGAAACGATGAAGCTGCGGAAAGTTTTTTTTCATGTGAAACCCTGATTAAGCATACAGTACACACTGAGCTAGGATATCTATGTACATTGTGTTAGTAATGAAACACAGAAAATTCGCTGTTCTGTAAAAGTGTCAGTTTCAAGTATATAGCCAATTAATTTTCTAAAAGTGCAACCAAGGGGGCTTTGCCTTGGTCGAACAACGAAAGAAGAAAAGTGATGCTACACACAACGAATGCAAAGAGTTGTGCCACTGGGACCAGACAACGAGCTGAATATATTGTACAAAAGCAAATGAGAAGAAGTCAAATTGCTACATTTTGTGATGCAACGTAATGCTTCAAAGGTTGCTTGTAGCTGTAATGCAGAGTGAATAACGCCAACAAATAGTTTTCATTTATTTTATCATCGCAATTTACTTGTATGCATGTAACAAATTTAATTTATTACTTTGCAACGATGCCACAATATCTGTGTTATAATACCTTCAGCTGTGCAAGTACTATCTAAATAAAGTAAGCAGTAATATTTCAATAAATGACTAATTGGAATCTATTGCTAAATTTATCAGGAAAAAAATGGAGGACTGCCGGATATTTTCTCCTTCTCTATATCTTTTGCAATCAATGATTCAGTGAGGAGAGGTAGCTATGCAAAACGTTTGGACTGTTTCCTACTCGGATGTGTTACTTGATTTTCACATAGCGGATGTTACCAGGCGATAATAGTGATATGAGAGATAAAAGTATATTTTCTCTGTATGATTCATACGGTGTGATAATTATTCTATCTGAACGTTGTTATTGCCGATTTTTGGTGAAGAATGATGTCACGGTTGACTGTGCTCTGTGCTAGTACAGTACTCATTCTTGGAATAGTACGAAAATTTTAGATGGTTGTTGGTTCAAAGTAGAAACCCTCTTCAATTCACAGCTATGATCAACAGTCACTATTATGGATAAATTGAGAGGTGAGCGAAAATGATTAGTAATACATTCTTATCGGAATGGATGTTCGAGATAAGATAACTTTCCCCTAAAGTGGTAACCTCATTGAATCTACGGTCTAGTATATTACAAGGTTTAAAACTGGGTAGAAGATACTTAATGAAGTGTAACTTTTTTAGTGACTGGACTAAAAACTAATTTTATTGTTAACTTAAAATCAAGTGTTTAGTTGAACTTAAGTAAAAACAGTGAATTCATAGCGTGTAAAAGTTATAGATTTTTTGTTCAACTCCTAATCCGGCTAGATTGCCAGAATGGCAAGCCACAGTATGGCGACGGCCGCCATTTTAACTGTCATGTTCCTCTGTGTCTTTAGTGAAGTAATTCCATCGTCGGAAATTAGCGAAGATGTTGAAATGATAGGTGAGTTCGTATTTTTATTAAGTGATGCGTACATTCTAAGGAAAACTATAATTTTCTACCGGTCAAATTGCTACACGATAAAGTTACCTACGTTACATTTCACACTAACAATAAATAGTATATTAATTAAGCGGCATATTCCTATGAGGAGTCTTTAACCTACACGATATGTAATCTCAAACCATTCAGGAATAATTTAGTGCTTTACATCATTTCCCACTTTTACAACCCAAATTGATCAAGCATACTTACTGTGTATTAATTTACATTATGCAGTACGGGGTAGTATGTCTTTCCGGTTTAAAATTATTGTATGTTGACGAAGCATATTATGAAAATCATTTCATCAACTATTTATTCTCATTCTATTTGTATTTTGGACTAGTTTGAAATATATTCATCCTTATTAGGAATTTCCTTTCTAAGTAATAATTGTTGAAGAAAGAATGTAGGCATCGACACGCAGGGTTATAAAACCATACCATTCGTAGTGTAGTATGATTCCTCCGTTACGGAATATTCTATAAGTACATTTCCTCTCAAATTTGCCATAAATAAAAATATTTAACATGATTGATTTGAAAGAGAACTTTGAGATACATATGTATTAATAACGGTTAAAATTATGCATTATCTTTTACATGTAGCACAAATGGCTATAATTAAGTATATAGTAATGAAACGTATAGGTCACAACGGTTTTTTAGAATTATGTAATGATTACGAATTATCCCATGTAATACATGAAGTATGCTGCCAACTCACCCTTTGTTGACTTAAGCTCTTCTTGTCTTTTATCGCTGTTATGTGAGGTGAGGCAGATAAAAAATGAGGTCATCCTCTGTTTAAAATTTATACTTTGTTTATAATCGAAATTTGTTGTTCCCAAAATTGACTATAACGTTCACAGAGAGCATTCCGTTGATCTATAATTCGTTTGTCCATTCGATAATCTGTTTACGCCTCTTTTGTCATCGAGGTATGGAGCCTACGGTGCGATGATAATTTAGTCAGACTAAATTCAACAAAGTTTATATCATACTTAGCTAAACAAATCCTTGTACAGATATGGGAATTGTTCCGCCCCTGTTAAGTCAATCCTTCAGCAGGGTTCATGAAATGGCATCAAAATAAAATAATATTTTTTAAAATTAAAATAATTTCCATGAATTATTGACTGTAAACAGACACGGGGGATCCTATGACATCAAGAATAGCACCTCCACCAACTCAGGAAAAATCAGGAAAACAAACCTACGCAGATACTAACTCTCCAAACTACGTTATGACGGCAGACCGTTTGAGACAAATTCGCCAGGAACTTCTGTATCCATTTTATGATCAAGGTGAGTCTGAGTTGGGTTTGGGAAAGTATATAATATGACTACAAAACCAATAGAGTGTGTGTGCATGTTAGCATTGAACCTTGGAGTGCGATAGTGCTTGGGCTAACACACACATACATCCGGTATTACTCATCCTCTTGCTGTGAGAAAGATTAGAAAAAAGTTACCCTTTACTTGCAGGTGGTGGTACCGACAATATTGGAGACTATCAGAAAACAATTAAAGATCATTCACCACAAGTTACAAAGTCTTTAAACTTCCTTTTACCATATTTTGGTTTTGGCTACAACTACACTTGGGTATGTCCTATTGGGTTTCTGTATTGATGCTATGTGAAAGCCATTTCATGCTCTGATGAAATAAAATGAATATTTTACACATGTACAAACTGATATTAAATGTATGGACGTAAAGCTTCAATAATGCTTTGACTTGTCGTAGGTGTCCCTCCATGGATTTCTTGCGTTCAGTGATGGGCCGACCCTCTCTCCGGAGTACCCACTTGAATTTCCTATTACCGATTACCCCAAGCACTCTGATCCTTCCTTTATTGGGCCTTTCTATTCAAAATGTAAGATAGGGGAACTCAATGGGGATGAAGTCGACAAGAGAGGCTCTGGCGTGTACTTTAGGTGAGGAAGTTCTTTTCTCTGCTGCATATCATGAGTAATAAATTCCTTGAAGTGAGGAAATCCAGTACAATTTTTTTGGCAGTCTTTCATGGGAAAAATGAACGGAGCTCACAACTAAAATCATAATATTGTAACATTAAATGATGGTGTTTAGGGTGGAACGTGATTTGCCTTCAAGAACGGATCGATTGGGTGTTGAATTACGAGAAAGATTACTTTGGGACATTAGAGAAGGCATTGTAGGAGCGGAATGGTTCGAGCCCAGGCATGCGGTTATAGTAACTTGGAAGAATGTAACGTTTGGTGGGGGCACCATCCATGCTCGTAAAACCGTGAGCTATTGATTTTGCATTAGTTTTTCTTCACAAACTCATCTTTTAGTTATTAACTGATTGCTAAACAGACAAGGATGCCTCAAACATGTATTTTCTTTAATAGACTAATACTTTTCAATTGGTTCTTGGAACGGACGAGACACGAACCTACGCACTATACAATTACAAGCATCTCGGTTGGATGACCCACACTGAAGCCGGAGGTTCATCTGAGGATGGAAGTGGAGGAACTCCCGCATTTGTAAGGGCTATATTCTTTTCATTTGTGATAACAATAATGTTTTTTCAAGACTGATTCTTATCACAAAAAATTATTCTCCCGACTCCACGGCACATAAATGCGAACTTTATGTTTTACGTACTCACTCAGATTGGATTCAATGCTGGCAATGGAACCCGGGCGTTTGAATACAAACCCTACTCACAATCCCCAAAGATTTTTGATATCCTGTCAAGCGGACATGTAAATGGAATGCCTGGACGTCATATTTTCCGGGTTGATGAGAGAATTATGCCAGGACAATGTATCCCTGAACTTTGTAAGCTTTACAAATGGTTCTTTAGCTTTAACAGACTTTCTATTACCACCGAAACTTTCCCTCTTAACTTCATGGGGTTTTATTTCAGTTCAAATGACTGCTCACTCACAAATGTTGACTTTTGCTCCGGAGAGCGGTAACATGCTGGGTGGAACTATTGTCAATATCACAGGACCTTGTTTTACCCCTACAAAAAGTATTACATGCAGGTACGTTTTCCATTGCAGAGTCTTGCATGCATAAGTAGATGTAAAATTGTTGACAATTCAAGGGGATATTTCAAATTTCTTCCCTGTGGGGCCTCTTTGTTGAACTTTGATGTCTATACTTACTCTTAGATTTAACACACTGCGAGTGCAAGGTTCCGTCATTAATTCCAATCGGGCTACCTGTGTCATGCCGCCGCTCTATGCTACGGGGTATATTGATTTGTTTGTGGAAGTTGACGGATCAAATGATCTCCTATGGAAAGGGAAATTCTTGGTTGAAACGCCCTTTCAGGCCCCAGAACTCGTCTCCTTTCCAGACAACGACCAGTTACAACAAGATCCACAGAAACTTACCATCAAATGGGATACAAAGAATTTAACTATGAATAACAACGTCCCAGTGTCAATTACACTTTGGGGTTATAAAGAAGATACTATAAACCCGGAGTTGGTTTACATTGACACGCTGGCGGTGAGTTTTCTTTTGGAAGCACAGTCTCTGCTTTCATTATTCACTTGAAACTTATTTAAATAAAAGTAATTGCCTTTTAAATGCTTATGTGAATTTTGTGTAGGATTCTATTCCGAACGAGGGTAGATATGTAATTGATCCAAAAATGTTCCAAATTAAAAAAACTGCTTGGGCTGTTGATCTGGAAATTGGAATTATTACTGTAAATATAACTAACCCCAGTGATGCGCTTGGAGTACCATATGCACCGTAAGTGTAACGAGCTTTTGTAACTTTTTACGTATGTATACTTAAAAGTATGGTACAGATAGAAATCAGTAACATTATCAGTATATTATAATAGTATATCATAATCACTATCATTTGTTGTGGTCATGAAGTGTCCTATGGAGTAGACCAATACCACTCGCCTGGTACATGTATAGACAGTGGCAAGAAAAATATGGTATGCTATGGAGTGAGCAAATGTGCGAAAGATGGATTGTTCGTGATCGCCTTTTGAAAAATTTTGCAAGCGATGTAAGTCTTTCAAAAAATGTAATAATGAGGTATTTTGTGATCATTACCTCAGATTTTTGCTAATATTTACTACGTTCGTTTTCCACAGCTCCCTGTTTGTCCTTGCACTTTGGAGCAAGCTCTTGCCGATAAAGGTCGTTTCCACCCGGATCCTAATTGCGACAAAGATGGAAAAGTCAATTTGTGCTATTTGCATCAAAATGCAAGGCATTGTGTTCATTCGTCCATGCCAAGGTTTGTCTTAAATGTCTTTAATAAAGTTGTGTAGATGACTAAGGTTATGTTTCAACTTATCCCATCTTTTGAACCTTCTATTCTTTCTGTAAAATTATTATTTTTTACCAAATTACAGTCAGTCTGGAGGGGGACAACAATGTTGCTACGATATATTTGGCTACCTCATGATGACACAAGATAACAAATGGGGGGGAAGGCCCGGAAGAGCTCATGACCTAGGTCACATCCCATGGAACGAGGCCAGCAAGGTTTGGGAATCAATCGCTAGAGTAAATATATGATCATGCCTGATATTGCTATTATTACTGAGATTTGGTAATTTAGGTGCCATCACTTTCTCATTACCTGCATGATGTGGCTCCATTTTTCCCGTGTTGCATGTGGAATCACGATCACTCCTGGTGGTGTCTCACTTATCGTTTTGAACGAAGACCTTCACAGAACTGTGTAGGATATCAGCCACCCGCAGTTGGTAAGTATAATTTTGAAATTCCTCAGGCCATTTTTTCCCAGTCAATCTGATTTTCATTCACTTGATTAATAAATATATAGCTGGAGTTTTCGGGGATCCTCACATTGTCACTTTTGATGGCATGCCATACACATTCAATGGCAAAGGGGAATACGTATTAGTAAAATCCAACACCGACAGACATAGATTGGACATTCAAGGCAGATTCGAACAACTACCCAATAACAATTACGGGGAAGTTCGTGCAACAACACTTACAACAGTGGCAGCCCGTGATAACCAGTCAGCTACAGTAGAAATTCGTGTACGTCCTCGTGACGCCCAATGGAGATACAAACTAGATGTCATTGTTGACCATCACCGAGTATTTTTTGATAGATACCCTCAAAAAATTCAGTACTTCCATGGTAAGAGCCTGAGCCCAAATGATTGGTTAATTATTACATATTTTAGACTAGGATTTTAAAGCAATTATTCCACTGCTTGAACAGGTGTCACTGTTTACACTCCGTCAACCATTCAAAATCAGTCCCATGTTATCGCCATGTTCGAATCCGGAGCTGGTGTGGAAGTTGTTGAGAATAAGGGCCATCTAACGGCCCGTGTTTATTTACCCATGACTTTCCTCGTAAGTTTTACAGAAAATACTTTTTGCGATACTTTATTTAAATCCCAGTTTACTACGAACAATTATCATTACCTTGTTTTATGTTACAGAATCAAACGAGAGGGTTATTTGGAAACTGGAGTGGTATAATTGAAGATGACTTTGTTCTTCCCGATGGCTCATCAGGTCCAATTGGAAACACTAACAGCTTGGAGATGATGCATAACTCATTTGCTATGCATTGTAAGTCACCATGACCATTTCTTTATCAAAAGTCCAATAACATATTACTTCACGTATATAAACTCTCTGCAGGGAATATTGACGAAAAGGATGCTTCAGAAAAAGGGTCATCATTGTTTTACCATGAAAATGGCAAAACAAGTAGCAACTATAACGACCGACTTTTCCGACCAGTGTATTATACAGATCCAGCCCAAATTGTTCCTCTGAATGTGTAAGATTTTAACTCCATTAAATGCGTTAGAACTCATTTGAATATACTAACAATGCTGATTTTATTCATTCGTAGTACGCTGAAAGCCAATAGCATCAATGAGTTCTGCGGGGATTCTCTCCCTTGCAAGTATGACTACAGCGTCACTCTGAACAAAGAGTTCGCCCACTGGTCTAAGTATTACGAGAGTGAATTAATCAACATCAAGGAGAATAATCTTAAAAAGAGTAAGAGTTTACGCAAATTGGATTTACGCCACCTATAAAGGATGTCCCCTGGAATTAGCTTTTAACACACAGATGACATCCATTTAGGATTATGCGAAACCCTTCGAAGACACTTTTTCCTGATTGTTTTCATGAATTATTTCAGTTATATCCTGCGGAGCTTTGATGACACCAATTCATGGTCGCAAAAGTACCTTTAAATACACTCCTGGTACAGAGGTGGCCTTTGAGTGTGACCCAGATTTTGTGCTGGTAGGAGATAGGAAACGAGTTTGTCAAGCTAATGGTGAATGGAGCACTCCTGCAAAAGGTGGCTCGGACAAACAAACTGAATCCGAATGGTTCAACTGGGTACCTACCAAGAGCACCAGATGTATTGGTAAGTTCATTGCCCTAATATATTCTGTAGTATTTTCGATTTGCTTCTCATTTCAGGCTTACACGCATAGTTTTGCATACCTGTCAAGACCACTGCTAGTTTTGAGCTTGGTTTCAAATTTTTTTATGACATGCTGCTAATAACTCTGTATACTGGGCTTGTGTTTTACAAAACGAGCAAAACGTTTTTAGCTAGTAGTTGTTAATTTAGTCATGGAAATGAACGAAACTATGAATGGTGTAAATAGAGGAAGGCGAGTATCAGTCGGTAGCAAGTGCGAAAACAGCGGGGATCGTGCTGGGTGTTATAGTGCCATTGGCGCTCATTGCATGGTGCATTGTCGTGTGCTGTCGCAGAATAGCGAAAAATTCTGAGGATACTCCAGATGATGACATATACTACACTGAAAAACAATCTGAAAAACAGAAGCTGCGCTCCAAACTCGGCTCTCCCGGTACAAAAATCGTTCCCATGGTGCCCTTGGTGACAGCTCAACCAGAGAAAAACGTAACTGTTCTTGAAAACACAACGGAGAAGACGAGTCCCAAGATACCGCTGGAGACCATTGTCCCTATTACTTTACAACATTCACCTAAATCTACCAGATCAAATGCCAGTACTGTAAGGGAAAACAGTTTTTCTGATGCTTCCTCCATACCTTCAGATCCCGGAAGTGTTGGGAGCGGAGCGAATAAAATTCCTCCAATGCAACAGATACCCTCAGGCTCCAGGAACAGTTTCCCCACTAAGTACGATGGCGTGTACTATACTGGAGAACCTTTACCTGGACGTCCTAACATTGAATTCAGAGAGGATCCTATTGACCCCGACGAACTTCCCCCACCGCCTTCAGAAAGCCCCAGCAGGGAGGAACAGCCTTATGTATCGTCCACTGTTAAAGTTTAATGCTCTCAATCTGTCTAGCTTGTTAGTTAAGGCTGTACCTGTAATCAGGCATGCACTTTATTAAATGTGTAGTTATATGTAATATATGATTTAATTTTAGCAATTAGTGTAGGTTTTCGGGTAAGAAGCGAAACTGGCATATTGTAAAATTCCGTCAAGTTTTGCCAGCCACACATTTTGTAATTATTCCCTTTTGAAATACTTGCAGATGTTCTCATTTGCTTCATAGTCGACGATATACAATTACATATAATTTACAGACAATAACATATTTTACGGTGCATTTATATGTTCCATTAGGATACTTGTCTATGTGCTGGCTATAAAGCTAACCTGAGGTCAGTCTATCCATTTCATATGAGTTGCTTTTTATAGCAAAGTCCGCATTCATAAATTAAATTTTTGTAAAATTTTATAATACAGGGAGAAGTTGTAAGTTGCAGTATAGGAATAAAGTTGGATATAGCAGTGGGATCTTGACAGTTGTGAAAAGTTAACTAGTTTTTGTGTCCTGATTGAATAAATCTGCAGATGTAGTGATGTAACATTTTTGTTACTTATGACTGTAATGAACCTTATTTGCGTAGAGGAGGGAGAATACCAATCTGTCAATAGTGCAGCAACAGCCGGAATCGTCCTAGGTGTCGTCGTGCCCATATTACTCATTGCGTTCTTTGCCTACACGTGTTACAGGAGAAGGAAACAAGAGCATGTAGTTAATGCTGCCGATCCCAGATTGTACGTTGAAAAAAAAATCCCATACTTAAAAATTTCTCAATAAAACAACTAATGAAAAAATATAACAATAATAATTATGTTTCAGGCGCAACACTACCGCTGTAGAAATGACAAAATCAATGATTCCTGAGAAATCAAATGGGGAAAAAGGATCACCATCAGGAAGACATGAAAAGTCAGTTTAGGATATAGCCTGTACAGCAATAGTTAGTGACACTGGTGTGCAAAAATAAAAAAATCCCATTTCGATATCCCACCTTCAGTTTAGCCAGCACATGGAACATTTAAATGCTATCCTCTAATACAAAACTTCAACTGTACTACATACAAACTGACACAATAGTTGTTTAATTATGCTTCTATATTCTTTTATATCGATAATATAATAACCGTGCAACTTATGGAAAGCAAAAATATGTGGTATAATTAATTCCATATCCCACACCACCTCAAATATTCCGTGTAAATAAATGCCAATACAGAACTAAGTTTAAATAACACGAATTGTCAAAATAGCACTTGATTTCTTATCGAATCCTTTTATGCAAACAACATTTTCCTTTATTTTTAAGTTTCATCAGTATATAAATGTTCTTCAGAAGTTGAAGATAATGACTCTAGCAGGTTAATAGGGCTCTGGACTTATCTCTCATAAAAGATTGGAGGGACGATAAAAATTCTTTCAAGCAAAAAAAATGTACGCTCATTTTGTACAGTACATGAGAAAAATGTAAGAAATGAACTTTATGTCCATTAGATAAAACATGTAATATGTAGTAATTGACGTTCGACGAACACAATAATCTCCCACTATAAGTTACCGACCTCGCTTCGGTTGCTTGGACTGGGAATATGATGACGATGATTCATATGATGGATCACGGCTGGAATGGCGAGGTGACTTATCCAATTTTCGTCGCTTCTTTTCTGTAATAACAAATGAGGTAAGGGAATCTGAGTATGAACGGTTACCAAAAATACCAACTTCGGTTAAGAATTCTGCGATTCAATAGGAAGAGTTGTACAAGCGGCTTTTTTTATGCAACGGTTGCTTCTCCATACCTCGACTGTCCTTATCGCTTCGGTCTCTTTCTCTTTCTCTGTCCTTTTCCACCCTCTCTCTATCCTTGTCTCGCTCTCGTTCTTTGTCGTTCCTATCACGATCTTTTTCTCGCTCTCGATCTTTTTCACTGCGATCCCGACCCGAGTCGCGCTCACGTTCGCGGACATCAGTTCTGTCCCTGTCTTTACTTCTATCTCTGTCCTTGTCTCGATCTGTTCTGTCTTTCTCTTTTTCACGGTCCCTGGTTTCTTTTTCACTTCTTTCGCGCTCCCTCTCCACTTTTATAACTTCTTCCTTGCTATCTACCTCCATTGGCTCGTCTTTTACCCGCACTTTCCTGTAAATAACAAAGTAAATGAATTTTTATTACCACTGTCGAGTAATTTTGGTTAAGGTAATAGCAGTAATTACCTATAACCAATTGTATCAACAAAATCAAATGCATTCAAAATTGATAAGAACTACAACTTACGAAGACGGAGAGGTACTTGTACTACTAGCGCTATTAGACGCTGTGGGTGGTCTGGTACTACTACTAGGAGCTGAAATGGTGGTGGCTGAACCATTAACACTTTTGCTTCCTGAATTTGATGCATTTGTTGCGGCAGTTGTTGCAACAGCTGCAACAGGTGCATTTGTTTCAGACGTAGTCGCAGCCGTACGTGAAACAGGTTTCTTTTTCGTATCTTTCGGAGTCGCCGGCTTTTCAGGTTTTTCTTCCTTTACTAACGTTTTATTTTTTGCAGCATTAGCTTTGTCTGATGTAGCTTTTTGGTGAAAACTTTCTTCTGCAACTAACGTCGACCATTTTAATTTTAACTGTCCGATATAGCTAGTAGCTAAAGCAAATAAATCTTGTCGGTGGTCTTTCTCTTCTGCTCTGACCTATATCGGCGAAAATAAGTACAACATTCGATAAAAGCCCATGTAGGATAACATGCTACGCTTTAGTACAACATACACATATAATTAACACCTACCCTTTCTATCCATCGTTCGACAGCATTAGCCAAATTGATTACTTTTGGGTAGTGAGGCAAGATTCGCTTCAAAACTATTAACGAATTTCGAATTTGTATAAAGTCTTTAGATTCCAGACAAACAATCACACACTGTAGGGGAAACACATATATCAAAATTAAGTATCGATGCTTCAGATGTTACTACTGTGATTGTCTGGTGTAATATTTCATGAGGATTTTGAATTTGATACCTTTGTAATTTTATAATGCCATTTATGACACACGTGTCTATAATTTTCGTAATCCACATGGTCGCTACTTTCTGTCATACTTGTGTTAGCAGCACGGAATTTTGTGACGAAGCCGGGAAAACTAGCACATTCCTAAAACCAAAATTAAAATTAATCATAAAGAGCCAGTTGTGCAGACCCATCCTTACACATACATATCAACTGAACATTTGATATAACGTACGATCAATTAATTGCTAATTAGTTATTACTGTAACCATTACTTTGTCGAATATTGCTTTGTCTCCATGCCACTTCATTACAGTTCCAAGTAATGCACACAAAAACCTTCCGTACCGGTTAGCCTCATTTTCCGTACAAGAGGTTACGGTATAAATGATATCACAAAATATCTGAAATCATAGAAGGGGACTAATTAAAAGACGTAATTATTGAACCAGTGAGCATGAGCACCGGGCTCAATTTCATGAAAAACATGTAAGGGCGAATTTACAGAAGATGGCATACCCGATCATAACAAATCAATGTAGAAAAGTTAGGAGTAGACAGCGAGTGAATTATATTCACAAAATGTGCACAGTACAGGGTATCAGGAGCAGTAAATATACATCTAGGAAATAAACATAATTGCAAGAAAGCAGTAACGGCTTCATTTTTTGCAGATTTGGCTGTTCGTGATGCAAACCAAGTTTCTTTTTCCTGAAAAATCAAACCCCAAAATTAATAATAAAAACCAATTTTGAATGAATTCTTTAATGTAATATAGCAAAACCCTATAAAATAAATCACAATCATATATTACCTTATTTAACTTAGCCATTACACGGTCTACGTGCTCACGCTGGCGTCTTTCTTCTTCTTGAAGTTTTTCAATCAAAGCACTACATCTCTCTTGCTCTTTTTTTCGTTTACTGGATGCCAAATCCTTATTCTCTCCTGCTGCTACAGACATCTGCTTAATCCGAGCTATTTCGCGAGCATAAGCTTCTGTCGGTACATACAAGTCATACAGAGTATACGACCAAAAAGTCACGTAGAAAAGTGGTGAAATGTCTTCCCACGTCTTTGCCGGTAAACAATTTTTCATGGTTTCTACCACAGGACCTAATACTATTCCAGAAGCCTGAGCATACTTCTTTTGTCGCTGAATAGTAGTTAAGCTCTTGTGTGACTTTTCTGCCCTTCGTAACTCATCATACTTTGCCTATACAATGAATAAGTAATATAACACATTACTTACAAAATATTTCAAAAAATAAAAAGCCTACTATAAAATAAATACAAACAGTAGTAATTGTAAAAAGTAGTAAACAAGTTTTCATTCTGGGTAAGCTTGAAAAAATCTTATACACACTTACAGTGATTGAATGAGCAAATAAGGGACGCCATAAGAAAAATGCAGCATCGGAAGAAACATGGTATTCTTCAACTAGATTCTCCAGACATGGAATCTTTTTGGCGTAATCGTCTAATGTGCAAGATGTTGCTAAAAATGTTCCAAACTGAACCAAGGTATCTTGACACTAAAAAGCGACAATTTAGTTATAATTATTATATGTATGCGGTAACATTTGGAATCATTTGCTCTCAACTGAAATATTTATAGTGAAACTTGATTATTTCATACCTGATCGTAAAGCTTTCCCACTAGTTTTGTATGCAGAGACTGCGACTCGTCGTAAATAATGCAGTTTCTTTGTTGGGCCATCAGAATACACAAGGATACAGCTAAGTCATTGACTGAAACTGCTTCACGAAGTCTTCCAGCGGACTTTTTCGCAGTTCGGACTTGTCCGAAATAACCCGCCTGTAAATAATATTTAAGTAATCAAAACAAGAGCCACTATATAGTGAATGTTAAGCAGTGAATGTTTATATAAACAATGTAATACCTCCCCGCGTAAAAGTTCACCACCAGCCATGGCATCAAGCTGTTCTGTGGTCATTTCCTCTGCAGCTTCGATGCCCGTCATTTTATGTACAATTTCTTTCAGAAGCAATAAATCCAAACTCTGTTTACTTTTCAGCTGATTGGCAACGTATTGCAATAACGGAACTAGTTCTAATGAATATTTTTTACAAATGGCACCCACAAAGGAGGCCAAACTTTGTAACCATTGTGAAATTGTTGACCCATCGTGTTTAGTCCTCGGACGGTTAGGCATTAGCATCTACAGTGCAACATAAAAAATTGAATACATAATCAATCAAATATACAGTAAAAATAATGACTGTAATACGAAAAGCGATAAAATAAGACATACACACATACAGGAATAATGAAAATTCTAAACACAATAGTAAAATGTTATCATTATTACCAAGGAGAGTTGGCCAGAAGAGCTGTTCACACTTGGTGACATTGCTTCCAGCAAGCAATATCCTAAGACATCATAACTCAAGGAAGTTAAAAACTTCAGCGCATCAATTACTGGTGTGATCAAATTGTCAAACAGTTGTATTTGTGACAGTACCTATAATATTACATAAACATTTTCATAATATAAAATAATGCAATAAATGAAATCTATGTATTTCATATAATATTCACATACTTTCAGTGACTGCTTTTGAAAGAAATAATTCAGTTTGTTACACCACAAAAAATCTACTCACGTAATCAAATATTATTGTAGGCATGGAGTGTGACAATTTCCCTAAAAGTCGCCCCATGGGTTTCACATTTTCCTTCGAAATTCTTCTCATCAAATGCTTGACTTTCTTGACAGCATCGACCCGTTTTTTGATCAGAGATGGATGAAGCAGGACTATTGAATCGCCTTTCCAGGATCCGTACAGCCGAAATCTATTCATTGAATATTGAATTGTACGATTGTGCATAATTTATAATATGTAGGATTCGATTGCATTTCTTGAGATTCTAAGCAGTAACAATACGCATCAAGGGATTCACTGAATATTCAAAAGTAAATACTTGACTGGGTAACGCACATATTAAAGGACTATCATTTCACTACTTCAAAATAAATTTTTACGAACCTATAATGGTAAGGATAGTGATGTAGTACGCTCCAAATTTCTTCTGAAAGGCTGCAATTCGCATCGAGGAAACAAATTGCGGGTAGAATAACTTCATCCAAAATAGTGAGGAAATCAAAATACAACTTCGACTTGGGTGATTGCTTGTTCTGAATAATCGAAGTAATTAGTAATTGATATTAATTCTGTAGAAGAAACTATTTTTACTTTTGATATCTTTAAAATTAAATATTATTATTATTACTACTATTACACTGTCCAAGGGAATATTTTAGGTACTTACAGTCGATAGATAACTTTTCATGATACGCAACAGTTTGTAAATAACGACCGGGTCATTGTAAATGTAGGGTCCAAGGGTTAGAAATACTTTGATATTCTCCTGGAATTCTTCATAGGTCGCAATAGGATTGATTGCTCTCACATAGTTGTCAGGAGCATTGACAGTTCGCCCGGCCAGTAAAGGATTCAAGGCATTAATCCTTTAAAAATTTCACATTAAATAAAACAGCTTTTCTCAACTATCTCCGATCACTAACATCACCACTGATACAAACACTTGTAGGCATGAATAACTTACTCTTTGTACAACGGATCGATGAGAAAGTGAATGTACTGAATAAGTTTTTGAGCTATCCTAGCGTTACTAACACAACAAAATTCTGGAAGTCTTCCGATCAACTTCAGAGCTTGATCCCAAGCACCCATACCTATCAGAGCTTCGCAGAGGCAAAACTTTTGGTTGTCCAAGTACTATAACGAAATATAACTTTTATTCAAACAAACTTTCACTTCAAAGCACTGATGTTGATTATTTCCTGTACGGCAATTAGATACTCAATTAACACTACAACCATGTTTGTATTTTTAATTTCATTTGGTAAATTAAATCATCACTAACTCTATCTACATCAGTATTGAGATCTTCCTGCTCATCAACATTTTCCTTATTGATGGTGACAATCATCGACTTCCGTGCATACTCTTTTGCATCTTTGAGCTCCCGTTCCCAGTCCTTTTGAATGATACGATCATCAGGAGTTAGCTGTAAATAGCAAATTCCGAGTTAAAAATCAATTGTTCCAGCAATGAAACGAAATCCGGTCGAATACAATAATTGTGTTAAAAAATATCATGCAAAAGTTTTGCAAACCCAAGAGTAAATCTTCTCGATATCTATAATATCGTTCACGATTAGCAACGAGATGAGCTGAAAAAGGGACTCAGATGGAGTTTCACTCGAAGTTAATTTAAATCCTAACAATTCGCAGATTGTCTCTGAAGATGGTGATAATTTTTGAAGTAGAGGTATAAAAAAATCTCCATCTAGTTGACATTCAAAAGCTTCAAGGACACAATCAACGACGCGATTAGGATCCAAATTGAAACGACCTGCAAATTAAAAATGTATAGCAAACGGTTGCACAAGATTAACTAAAAATTTACTACATGTTACTACTACGCCAAAAGGTTTTGTGGGATTTTGTACCAATAAGGCATTGGACGACTTCAATCATGTAATTGGGATCAATATCTTCTACTTCTTGATTCAATTCAGCAATCAACTTGGCATAGCCTTCGCTCTCTTCGCGAAACAGGTTGAACTTTTGTTGCTTGTAGCTACACAAATTTCAAAAAAGCCATTAGAATACACATTCTGAATATTTACATCACTATTACCCAGCATAATAACTTACTACATCTTGGTTTTGATACGAATAAATCGGGTATTGAATAACTTCCTGTTATTCACAGCTCCGACTTCTTGCAGTGAGTCCAGATCCATTCGCTCCTGAAGCATATAGCTTAACATAGGATTGCAGGATCGGACAATAGAGCAAAAATATTCCCGATGCACACCAGCCGAATCCGAGGAGGAACTGGCAGTCTCCAGGTCAACAATAGAAAAAACATCTGTGATGATTGCAGCCGAGTGCTGGTGATGCTTCATTATCTCTGTAAACGCACTAATGACCCTATCTTTTCTCAGTACTCCTTTCAAACCTTGTTTGAGTAGTTGATAAATAGCAGCAGATATTTGTTCTCTAGGACCTGGAAAGAATGATCATGCATAATTTGTCCTCAATTAATTTGAACAGCTAACAACTTAACCAACTACTCAACTTACTTATTAAACATTTCCGAGCCCGCCTATCCCTCCCGTTAGAAGTAGCCTTCACAGGGGTGGAAGGGAGAGATGGTGAATCTTCGGATTTAGAAGGATCTGCGAGTAGCTTCTTGCATTCCTTTATGCTGATAATAAAAATAAAAATTAGACTTTACTTATTTCCGTCTCCATGAGCACTAGCGTAAATTCTTTCTAAAAAACACTCCCTCCACTAAACTACCCATGAGCAAAATGCATCCCGGATACTTCCGTTCACTACTTACAATGTTTGTTTTCCAACTTTATCCCAATTCTTCCATAGATCCGGGGTGAGCCACGGAAGGCTCATGGTGATATTTTCTTGAAATTCTGGATGGTAACTGAATAGATCTGGAGAAGCAGAACAATATCAATTCCACCCAATCCTAACAATTTCTCTCCGATCAATCAACTCTACCTATAATTATTCTCAGCAAAATCCAGTACTCAAAGCATCAAAAATCTGATACACAAATTCAAAGAAAAACTTTCTCAAATGAGAACCTACCCCAAGAGCTTCAAAATGAGCTGACACTGCTTGTGAGTCTACAGAACTTTTAGCACCAGTTACAGCAACTATGTCTCACTCAACCTTAAGCATATCTAGTTAAACTCTACAGAGTAAATCGTAGGTCAAATTAATTCAAACATACTTAAAACTTACAAAGTAATATTCTCAAGTCAAAACAAAACATACAATAAATTAAAGAGGTTTCTGAGAAGTCCAAATGTGTCCACATGCATTACTTCCACTATAAAACATTCTGAGTCCCACAATTATCTCGATTTTAATATTTGAGTCAGTTCAACGTCCGGTCCGGATCCGGAAGGAAATAAATTAACACAGCTTACTTATGCATGTACTACAGATCTTCTGAGAACCAAAATGTGATAAAAGTAACCGCAAGGGGCAGTCACACGTGTCAAAATAAATAACTTTAATATTGTTTGTAATTTTTAAGACTTGGATCCGCTTGTGTAAGAGTGAAACTATATGTAAGTAAATGTTAAGTACAGTCTAATGAAACGGAATTCACACACACACACCACTTCGTGTAGCTTCAGATGTGCCGCGATGCCGATGCCTTTTCAAAATTATTTTGAGAAATCCCCGCCAAGTTTGATTATCTGAGTTTTTCCTCTCCCGCCGGTTGGCCGGCCTCAAACGTTGAAATTGTACGGTGTACATACTCATTAGTCCCTAGGCATCTTATTATACGCGTCCTTCAATTCTTTACTTAATTATTGAGTTGAGTAAAGAAGACTTATGTTGTAAAGCTCAACTCAAAATAAGCAAGCCAGCATTTTGCTGCATAAACCATAGTTTTATTGCAGGAAAAAAAACATTGCAGCCAATGTTCCAGAAATAGCTATGACTTTCCATGCATTACTTATTTTATGCGCAAATATGACCACACAAAATATAACCATCGAACTTTAAAAACAGCCAAGCTCAAGCATATTATTCCATGATTTATTTATTTATTTATTATCTTAAGATGTTGATTCGGGTTTAGAAATATTCAGGGATGCAATTTACGGGCTGGCAGTGGCGATCCCTTTCGATATATCAACAGTATACCTTTTAGAACTAATTATTATCAAGATAATATGTAATCCTACATCAAGGAGGAAAATATGGGGGATAATTCAATTATTGAACTTTTAAAATTCCAGACAAAATGTTTGGGTGTCTGATTCTACGATTTGGCAGTAGGAATATTCGGGGAGGACATACGGGAGCCATTTCGGTCATACCAAATGAATTGCTCCCAATGTCAGGATCTCAGTCATTATTGACGTTTTCCTTACCCTATCCCTCCCTGTGTAAAGAGTCCTACCAGGGCAGTTCTCTGAGATGGTTTCTTCAGGTTTTAGACCCCCACAAGAGCAGTAGAAGACAGATTTGGACCAACGGGTATGTTTTCTTTCAAGCCCAGCCTTTTTGAGCTTGCATGAATTTCCTTAGCATAGATGGATTCAAGATGAAAATTAAATTGTATATGTAATTCCATTCTCATCATTTCATTTACATACTATTACCTACATCCAGCATTGCTCCAACATTGGGTTGCGACTTCGAGCATGTGAAGGGAAGATATTCAAAAGCATAAACGAATAGAAAAAAGTAAATAGTAGTAAAAGTCAATATAAAACGAGCTGAAAAGATTCGTCCTGCAAAAATGTATTACTTGCTTGAGAAGCTAATCCAAAAGTGTGAATATTAAGACTGGAGTATACAGCCATCCCGAACTTGCTAAAATCTTTGCAAAATCTCCTGACTATTTGCTCGGCAGTATAATTCAATGTATTGTACGGTTAGGTAGATTGAAATTAATCAACTGAACAAAATATTTCGGATTGATCATAGAGTTGATGAGATACTCACAACTCGACTACCATTCAAAATTGCAAAAGCCCCTGAAAATTTTGTCTTAAGAGGTCAAGTGGCTATCATGATTCCACTTTTATGAAGTATGTACAGTCATGATCGATTGAATAAGGCAATTGAAACACAAGAAACAGAATCTACAATGCATCTAAAAGCCCTCATTCAGGTCATGAATATTTTTGGATTATTTTCAGCATCGTGATCACAATTATATTGGTTTCATAATACTGCGTCAAAAGCAGTTAGACTTACTGGAGGTCCACCCTTTCATTTTAGGGCTGAGGGCCAGGGTAAAACAATTGTATAAATGGATCCCTGGTCTCTTCCATTTCATTTTACTTATAATTACATACATCCTTTTCGAGCAAGAGGTGCCTATCACAATCAGACATTAATAAATATAAATAATAAAAAAATATGTTCACTATTTCAAATCTGAGTAATAGCTGAATACCCATGAAGACTGTCATACTATCATACCTCAATTTCTAAATGCCCCTAATAAAGAGCCGGTGATGGTATGTAATTCAGAGAACGGAAGTGTAAAGCACTAAAATATTATTGTCCCATTGTAAAAACATGCTTTCTGGCAATTGTCCACTAACATTTAGAATTTATTCCATGATAATTTTATTACATTATTTCATAACCAATAAATTATTGATAACGACTGCCCGAACAAATAAATATCTATACTTACATAGACATGTATGTATGTATGTACTCTACCTCAATGTTACTATTGGTTATGAGTAAGTACATTATTTTTTATGACTCAACTTTTATAGTTGCCACTATTGCTACGATTTTAAATCCCCTATTATTATTATTCCCGGAAGCGAAGCCCTATTGATGAAAATACACACACGTTCTAAAATAGTACTGAAGTTAATTAAGTTATTTGGTAAAATTAAAATAAATGATTACAAAAGACCTACAACAATTTGAAACAAAATATAGCCCAAAAAGAAACCTCTTCTTTCATTCACCATCATCATTTTCATCCCATCGACAATACATCCCTGATATCCGACTAACTAAGAGCAAATAAACCTCACAAAACTCCAATTTCATTACAATGATCATCACCACAATAGAAATCATCCCGTTAAAGTTTATGACTAACATTACATGACTCAACCAGTTATGACATCATTATAAAAGTTAATCGTTTTCATCTCTACATGCTCAAGCTCTTATAGTGTATTCCTTCCCTCCACAAATAACACAAACACCACATACGAGTAAGTACACCTTAATGGTGAAATCTTCCCATTCCCAAGTTTTTAGCGGTCATGTAAAACTTTTTCCTTCTATTATAGCTGCTAACCTTACAAATCCCACCATATACCCAAGGAAGCCCTGGCCTCAAGAACCTTCGATGCTATTGAAAGACCCTAAACAAATACGCTCAAGAATGGCTCAAGTAATGGCTACAACAGTCCTCTCTATTATTGCCCCCCTACAAGGTCCAATATATCACATTCGAACAACTCAACAAACGAACGCTCTTGTAAACAGCAAAATTAGCATTGCCCTCAATGGGAACTCAAATATTTCCACCCCAAAAATTCCTTAAAAATTTCCCTCACACAAGAGCCATGGGGCTTCTTACAACAACATTTTACTCTTCAAATAACTACAGTAAACATATTCTACTTTTCATTGAGTACTTACAGATACTTTTTTTTTTGCTACAACATACTATTACTAAACGAATTATAAGCAAGATTCAAAGCAGTAATTGCTTTGACAATTGCCACTTGCCACTTGCCACTTGCCACTTGCCACTTCACCTTTGTCTCATTAAACGCATCACAAGTTTCAACTAAAGGGGTTTCCAACTCCAACATGACACTCATACAGCCCACTGTCCGCTTATTACTACAACCTCCATTAAAATCACACTATTACAGTAATACTTATTGCAGCATCAAATAAAATCCCACCATTGCAATAAAATAATTATTACAGTAAACAATAATTAGTTAAAGTTAATAGACACACGGAGCAAGGTAAGGTCAGGCATGATAGGATGAAGGTCTAGGCGAAATATTCAAGCTATGCCGTCACTTGCCATCTGTTGCTTGAGAGCCGCATTAGATTTGGGACACTCGTTCCGCTTTAAAGCAATACTCAATACAGTGTGTAGCTCTATAGTTGCAAGTAATCAAAAGGAGAGCTGCACTCTATACTGTAGGACTGCGACTGCATATGCATATGTGAGAGCTGGATGAGCTCTAGCCACTGCCACTAGAATGAAGGGAATAAGCAAGCTTAACACTTAACAATAGCAAGGCACATACTCTCAACATTGGAGGACTGCAGACAGTGCAGACAGCAGTGCAGAGTGCAGAGACAGGGGCAGTGGAAGGAGTAGAAGCAATGGAAAGGAAACAAAGCGCAAAGGCTTTTATTGGATGGAGGAATTTTTCCTGCAACTTTTGAAGTATAGTGGATAGTGCGAGTGCGGATACATCTGCGAGCGTATCCTTGCCCATATACACAGGTAGATGGTAGAGGGACGAAGAATTGTAGTAATTGCTAAACAATGAGTAAATACAGTTGGACTTTTGGGAGCGAAGACTAAGAAGAGCACACGGGAAGGGAATAATGGGTGATTGGCTAAAGCCGTTGTTGAGAGTGTGTTCTTACAGGAGGAGAGAGAGAGTTAAATATTATTAGGGAAAAAAGTTACTCCTGACTGAGACCAGGTCCGGGACCGAGACTGTAATCTCGTGCTATTTTGACTTTTGGGCCAGGTAAACGGTGTCTTGTAAGTTTTTGTCATCTGTGTATATAGATATGAATTAATTGGTGTAACCTTGTTGGTGGTGACTCGAAAGGATGTGTGAAGTACGTGCATCCATGTGCTTAGAGGCTAGTGTTATTATTATTGTACTTTAAGCACACACGGTGGAGATAGAGTTGTGTGGTCTGAAGCCTATACTGCAGGGAGAGCGTGAAGCAACAAGGCAGGGGGAATTGACGAGAATGTGCAAGAGCGAAGGTTAAAAATTGGCATTGGGTGGACAATGATTTCGCATCAGACTTACGTGGACTGACCTTCCAATATACTACGTGACACCTCAGCCGTAGGAGCAGGTGACAGGGCAGAGAGTGTCCATCCAAAATGGCAGAGCCAGAGTCCATGTCGGTCCTGGACTCGGACTACTACCCGATGACCACGGCGAACAAATTGTACAATTTAATACGAAAGACCATTGCGGAAGATACGGGGAAGAAGAAAGCGGCTCCGGTCCTCATCAATCGCTCTGTGCTCACCTCCGCCTTTAAATTTTTAGCTTACTACAATAGTCAGGAGGATGGGGAGGGGAGGGGGAAGGAGGGGGAGAAGTCCTTGCAGAAACCGGTAAAAACCAAGAGCTGTCTGACCGTGTACAGTACACCGTACAAGTCGAGGAAAACAGAGGTGTCCACGGAATTACCGTCTTATGTGAAGAAAATGATGGAGAATGATGCATCATTACGACGCTTGCTGAAGACTGGAAATGTCACAATTTCGCACATCCCCCATCACCGGAAAGATTCTTCTGACACGAGTTCCGATAATGACACAAGTACAAAGTTTACGTCTTACAAACATTCTGAGCGAACGAATAGTCGGGGTTCTAATTTACTCAAATTGTTTGCTAAAAAAGCCTCGATTAAGGACAGTTTTCAAACGGAGATCCCCAATCCTGAGCCACTGACTGCCCTTGATTTCAAAACTGCTATAGCTCGACTGCGCCTTCAGAATCCGTCCAAACCTAAAGTGCAGGGGAAGAATCCATTCCATAAGAAGAAGTCCTCTGTTCAACGAAACAAGCATTTCCTGAGCTGGACAAGTAAGGAGGAAGAGGAAAGTGTCCCGCCGCAGTATAATCGTGATAGTGATTTTGATCCAACTAAGTTTTTAGAGGTATGTTGTTAGTTTGCTTGACGGGGATGAGTATATTAAATGTTATGATGAGCATATTATTTTTAACTGCATATGATGCGTGAGACTTGTAGCAATGTGTGTCGTTACTTCGATAGGTATCCTTCCGAGAGGAGGAGAGCGACGAGCAACGTCGGAAGTATAAGTGTCCACATTGCGTCAAGAAATTCTGCTGGTCAACGGACTTGAAGAGGCATATATTAACCCATACGGGAGAGCGGCCTTTTAGTTGTGAATATTGTCCTGCCAATTTTACTAGGAAATTTCTGATGCAGAAACATGCACGAAAGCATCATCATGAGCAGGTGCTTGCTAGTTCAATGCACTCAGATCAGAATGGTGCGGTGGAAAATGGTCATGTTGACTCCACCGTCACTGAGGCAAAGAAAGATATAGGTTATGCTGATGGTGATCAAAACGAGGATCATGACGAAATGGAGGAAGAGAAGGATGTGAAACCTGATCTTGACGACATGGTCAGCAGTAATATGGATTCTACCCAAAATTCACGACCAATCATTATTAATGTGTTCTCATCCGTTAATGGAAATGCCTCAGTACACAAAAGCGGCCCGATAAGTTCTCGTGACTCATCTTATTCGCTAGCTTCAGTCCCAAGGGGTTTAAATGATTCCATAATTAATCAAATTTCGGGGAATAAAAAGCTAAATGGTAACCAATCAAGGAAATTCAGTATGTTAGTTAACAGCTGATAATTCACCTATTGAATTATTAACAACAAAACGACTTAAAGAAATCAGGGTTTATCCTTCATGTGAAATTTGGTATTAATCCTTTATTTATGTGTACTAGTTTATTCACTTCTTCATCTATTTTCCAACCAATGAGTGATTGTGTATTCTAGGCTTTATAAAGTAGTTCGTAGATTTTCGGATCTGTAGTAATCTATGATATCTTACATGTGCTGTATCTATAATTGTATATACGCTCTTTTTTCTCGCGCATCGGTAAAATATTATCTGGTGTTTATTCATGAATATTGTTATTGCCACAAATACTTAATTATATATATTTTGTAACCTTATGCATACGAGGGCAAGTTCTCCCAACTCTTCACCACCTTTCTATACAGGTTGTCGCAATGCGTTTTTGTACCCTCGTATCTAATATTAGGGAGAAAGTTGAAGCATATTCGATTCTTCCGTATTCTAGCAAATGTTCGTAGAGATTTTTCAAGATATATGTCAACTCGCTAGTCCTAAAAAGTCTGGAATTATTTGGAAAAAGTGGGTTGCATTCATTATTTTTTTATCCAAATTTCAAAGTAAAATTGACGCTCGTTTGTAGCAAATTTAAACCACCCCTTTTCGAAAAAGCACCATCTGGGACCACTGCACTGTATCGAAAACTTTAGGCAAAGGGAGCAAAAGTGTGGTACGAGGTTTTATTTGTAAATGGCATATCAAAGTCAAATATCACAAAAAGCCTTAAGTCTTTCTTTGTGTTCGCTACAAAGGCATTACATCACAACACATCACATAAACACTGGCGGACGCCCCTTATAAGAGTATTGTCCACATTAATTTTTAGAAAATTCATATTTCACGAAGTGGTAGTTTTCGGAGAAATCCTTAATTTATCACAATGTTGATTTTGAATATATTCGTATTTCACTCATTAATATTTGTCCATGAACGAGAACCAGACAAATATTTCAAGCTGCGACAATTTCTTTTTTGATTTTTGAGATTTGGATGAAAAATTAGTACTGTCGAAATTTGACTCTTTATAAAGTCCTAACTCCGCCCAATTTTTTCATCGCTGTAGCGGGGTGAGACAAATTTTGAAAAAATTGAAAGATAATTTGCTACAATATGGAATAAAAATGGATATTTGATATCACTGTCCCTTCTATATAGCTTCGGGGGAGAAAAAGGTTTTGGAGCACCCTGTACATGGTATCTAAATAACAAATTTTATTAAGTATTGCCACATATTCGTGGCTCCGTCTTTGTTTTGTATCTCATGTAACCATTTACAACGCAAGATGACTACAAAAGTATAGAATAAAAAAGTAATCAAATTGTTGATTTTCATTTTAACAAACGTACACTGATTTATTTTTCTTACTATACATGTGTTTTTTGAAAACGTGCGCACCAGTTTCCTTGATCATAATACGAATCTATGATACTAGGTTGTGGCACAATTTCTAAAATTAAATCCTCAAGTTCACCTTGATTAAAAACATGATAAAATCGATGATGGACTTCCGATTTGTCCGTGCTACCTTTAATCCAAGGTACAAGCATGTCGTTGTGGGGAAAATCTGATTCACGGTTGTGTACAGGCAGAAATGTGTAATTTTTCAGAATATCTTGTTTAGAATCTGCAGCTAGATCATTTGAAGTCGTTTTCACATCTTGCTTTTGGGCATATACGGATTTAGTTTCATCTACCTCTTGATTCTTGGCCCACACATATATTAAAGCTTGCCCACCGGGCCTTAATGTCCTGAATATTTCGTTTACTGCTTGTAGTCGTCGTTCCTGCATTTAAACCAGGTCAATGAATCTGTGCTGCCTAACTGATAGCGTATAATTTTAATCAGGGTTTACCTTTGTTGATAAATGGTGTAAGACTGCTATACAAATAATGGCGTCAAAGGTATTATTTTTAAACGGGAGCATCAAGCAATTAGATTTAAGAACTTCTGCATTTTTTGTTGAACGGCAAATACTCAGCAAACCGGTGCTCATGTCAGTTCCCACCTACATTAATACATGAAATGCGTAACTATAACTGAAAGGAGGGGTTATAACAAGACAGAAAACTGCTTTTATATTTATACCTCACAACATGAGCCTCGAAGTTGCAAATATTTTCCATTCCCACAGCCTACATCTAGTAAAACATCTGATTGACCCAAATTTTGTACAAATTCCTTTATTTTTGGCCATGGTGTATGTCTTGTGGAGCTAAAATGCTGAGCTATGTCTTCGTAAACCTAGACATGACAGACAGACCCATAACTAATTGATTTAAGAAATAGATTTTACTTGACAATCCGTATACCACTTTCTACTCACCTGATGAACTAAATTATCCTCTAAGTTCGAGGCATTCTCGGAAGTTATTTTCCCCTTTTGAGAATCACACATAAATGGAAACCTAAAGACAATTAAATTGCATCTGAACGACTCGGTTTGCAATGATGAAGTTAAAAGCAAGGGAAATGATTTATTCAAAGTCCCTCACAACACGTACCTGCAGTTGCAAACCTTATTTTCTTTCAGTAATCTAAAAGTTAATGATAACCGAGGTTCACGTGGGCGTGCGGTTACACCTTCATCAACATCAAGTAATACGTCAAAGGTACGATTGGCTATCCCATGAGTCCATAAAAACCTTTAAAAACATAGATGTACTTCAATTGATACGTATGATTCTAGTGCAAGCGATAGCACTTAAGTGCCACAAAAAATAATTATATTACGAAAATTACGTAACATCTTGTCATTTCATTTACAAGTGATCACAATCTTGAGACACCGCAAAATAATAAAGTGACTAATAGTCCCTAAAATGGTAGTAAATGTATCCCCAATTCATCATAGTAAGCTAAGCTATTATCTTTTATCATCGTTAGCTACCTGGATTCACCCTTCATTACAAGAAGAGATCTGCGTGGTAAGATGATCGCAGAATGCCTAATTCCATCGCGGAAATCCATGACAACTGATCCTTTTAAGCTAAGGGATAAAATCGGTTCCTCAAAAGGGCTATGTGTGTCCACATGCGGTGGAATACCTGTGAATATAGACAGAAGAGAGAGAGAGATGTTCAAAATATCCACTTTTTTGTTATTAGTGAAGCCATAAGCTAAAATATACATAGATACCTACCTTGGCCAGGTAAATAATGATTCAAAGTAATTTGCTCAGGCTTTTTCCGAACAATATTTTTTTCAACTAGTCGCTCTACAACAGGTGAGACACATTTAGGAAATTCAGCATAAGCAGAGGGTTTTGTCGTATCGACATTGTTCGTATCATAGTCAAAATCAAATCCAAAATGGCGAACCCACCGTCGCTTCAAAGATTGCCCTGTTGTGTTTACAATATAAGATACTATGTAATGGCTGTACAGTGAAAACAACACAGTACATGCACTGATTCCCAGTCACAATCCACTAATAAAAGCAGCAATGAAATTGTAAGTAGGAAGTAGGGAATGCCCACAACAAAATACCTAAACCATTCAAATCTTCTGGAACCAAAGTCTTTAAAATATTTTCTTCCTCCTCCTCCGAAATAAATTCTGGTATAAGTTCCAAGCCCTCGGGAAGCCCCACTTTAAAAGGCGAAGCCGCTTCAATGGACTCTAGCGGAGGTTCTGCAAAGCAAACCAAAATCTTATACCTCAATTTCAGCAGAATAACCCTTCCAAGAAAAGTAAAATAACTATACCTCCCCCTAAAAATCCAACGTACATTGTTTGCAGCTCAGCAAAATCCCTCCCACTCAAATCTGCTTTAGCTATGGCAGCATGAGCTGGATCCAAAAATCTCATCGCCGAAAACATTTTATTTTCATACTGGCGTATCTCGACAGGGGGCGGATCACACATTTTCTTCAGATCCCTTTTTGGTGTCCCAGTTGACAAGCTGGGTCCCCAAATGACAGCCCACTGTAAAATTCCGCAACACATTCCTCTCAAATCCACAGCTCAACCTTCACAATAAATCTTAACACACCCAGACCTCTCCTTACCCACATCTTCAGCACATACTTCTTCAAAATAAATACAAATAACCCACTAATTCCCCCCATACACACACATCTTGAAACTTGAATCCCCAATTTTACCTCACTCGGCCGCTGTGAAATCTCCACATTCATCTGTTTCGCAATCACATTCATCATTTTATGCTCTTTCCGACTAAGTTTCTTCGTTCCTCTCGGTCCTCCCTTATTACTCCCACCTTCCTCCACCGGCTCCGCTTGCCTCCTCTCAAGTTCCATATCTAGCTGGATAAATCCCCCGTTCCTCAATAGAACTCTTCCGCCGGCTCCCAATAAAGCTCCTCCCAATGCCTCAAACACCTGCAAAATTAATATTCACATAAATAATCCCACCGACACCATCAAACAATCCTCCATTTATCATCACTACAAATCCACAAACTTCATTCAAGTACCTACACTATCCGACTACATAATCTACACTTATATTAAACTATCCCCATCCCCAGTAAATGACAGACCCACCGTCACAACCATTCCCGCTACCACGGCACCCATTCCTAATCCTCTAAATGCATTTTAATAAATATTCATCTTAACCCAAAAAATCTGCCACCGACTCAGAGGAGTATACAACAGGTCCTGAATTTAAAAAAAGGCACTTAAAAAATTAAGTACACACCTGTAGCCTTAATTGTCAATCCCAACAGATGTGTACCTCTCGAACCTATTTATCCCCAGAGTTCTGATACCTTCTTCCTTATGACGAGCGCTTAATAACAAAAAATTAATTAAACTATATGCACTTCTTCAAACGCACTTACCTGTAGATTAGGGACTAAATCCAAGGTGTCTGATTATGTTTAGTCACTGAAAAAGTCCGGCCACGTGTTTGAACATTTTAAGTTTAGGATTATAGCAGTTCCTCTGCGGCGGTGTGTCTGTCCGTAGGACTGTAAGTACTTATTGCTACTGTTTGTATACAGACAAGGAGGCAGGCACAGCCAGTGCTGTGTGTGTGTGTGTGTGTGTGTGTGTGAGGAACGAAGGGAAGATAAACAGGTAAGGTAGCATGTAGTAAAGGGGAAGCTTTCCGAAGTAGCAGACTATCTATGCTATGCTGTGATATAGTGAGGATGAGAGCCACACAATAATTCAACTTTAGCGGCTTCTGACGTAAGTGGAAAAGTAAAGGGAATCAAAGTTGGCGGGTACTTATCATTAAGTTCTCGGCATCATACAGAGACTTAAAGATTCCTTATTCTTCGGCTGTAAATAAACATTAAAATTTTGGTGACCATAACAGGCAAGTTGAGGATTTGTGTCAACGTTTATCCTCCCAGAATCCTTTGGAAAGTACGTAGAAACGGAAGGCATGAGGGTTCCGAAGGTAGATTTTTCTTTTGGTCTTCTGACAACAACATCAACGACAAGAGAGGAGCATCAGGAAAAGCTTATTCGTCTTTAAAATCCTATGTAGAAGCGTCCTCATCAAAAGAGTATAATAGTAAAGGTAATTTTTTTCAATGTTTTTTGTCGGTGTAATTTTGGAATTGAGAGTCATATGAAAGAAGAGGGCTTTAAAAATGTGTTTGGGGGAAATAATTGTGTGACTACTGTAGGAGTTGTAATAAGTTTTGAGTACGGTGACGGTGACTAATGGGAAAGTTATGTTGTTTGTGACTGTTGTTGAGGTCCATCACGCCATGTTCCTGAAATATGGACATTGAGGACTAATTGTCGTAATCGTTTGAGGATGAGGGTTGATGTGTGTGACTTTGGTTTTGCAGATACGGAGAGAGGTGGAGGATTTGGGGGAGGCTTTGGTGCCACGAAGGGCTTTCCCAGGAATAGTTTTTTTAATCCATGCTCGGATGTAATTACGCAAATTCTGTCGAGATGAGCTCTGTTCGGTCCCGATGTAAGTAACTAATTGAAGTCCTTGTGTGAGTCGTGCTGAGTGTGACGGTCGGGCTTGTTGCGTAATTCCGCATGGTTGTACTAACGGGCTTTGGTACATTTATTCGGTAGTTTAGAACGCAGTCAGAGTTTCCTGGGGTGAGGTACGGAGAGCGGAGGGGAAAAGGGTGACACGGAGCACTGTGTCACAGGCAGATGTAAGTGTCAGTTGTGCTTTCAAGCTGAGGTGTTTATACTCACCGGTCTGTCAAAATAAAAACGGTTCTGAAAGGACTCCCAAAGGTTCCAACTAATTATATTTTTACTTGCATTATTTGTCATCATTGATGAACATTCAAGAGTTTTAGAGACAATTGACGCTGGAGAGATAGGGTGAGTTTGAGGTTTATTGATTATAATGAGAAATATTCCTTGAGCTTGGTCAGTCAAATAGTGCTTTTTAAAGGGAGTAAGCGGGAGTTCAAATGCTGGACAATTTGGGTGGAATTCAGTGAACATTCATTTGAGTGTAGCGGTTTTTTTTTCCAAATGGAGATTATGCCACTGATGATGGTTTGTAAAATAGATAGATTGTTAGTTTCTGGATTTGGATGTAAAGGGTAGTAAAAGGTAAAATCGGGGAAGTAGTCAATTGAACAGATGACATTTGGATTAGGGTATTTTTCAGAATTACCGGGTTAACCCATCAGTTGGAATTTTTTTCAGTTCATGTCTTTTAGCTTCGTATTAGTATTTGTACTAAGGGATTTAGGGGTGATAATTATGAAATTTGTCAAATATTTTTACAACATCAAGCTCAGATTTTCATGAGAAACGTTAGATAGCGTGTTGTACCTTTTTTGAATGCTTACTCTGCGTAGTCTAGATGTGCATTTGGCGAAGTGATGTGTAAATGTAAAAGATTGTTTGACAAGTTGGTGTGTTGCTGAATGAACGAAAAAGAAGTAACAGGTCTAAACATATTTAATTTAATTTAGCGAATTCTGGTTCCTCGTCGAATTCATCAATGCCATTGCTTAACAAGGAGGTTGAAGATTTTCCGGAAGATGGAAGCAGCGACATGGGATCATCCATGTCATCTGAATACCGTTTCCGTTTGCAGCTTATGAATGACAACGTAAACGATACCCCTCCGCCCATATCCCCCAATTCAACCGCATTTGACCCTGGTTTACGACGGGGTCAAGTGAAAATAATCCGAACCGGGGACACAATGCATGTGCTAACTTATGAAGTGGGAGGCAAACCCATGATAACAAGTTATGCGAAACCGTTATCGTCGACATGGCGCGAAGCGTCTCCCAGGCCTAGAATAGATATGTCACCGATTAGGTCAAATTTTAAAATCGAAGGAGAAAGTGCTATTAGGACTATCAGTAGATACTGTTTTCCTTCTTGTATTGAAGCCCAGCTTGATAATTTGACTCTTCAGGAAATTCTGTCTCAAGCACAAATACTTGCAGAGAAATGGTTAAACGCGTCTGATAATGGTTTGAACGAAAGCCATAAAGCATTTCTAAGAAATCAGTTTTTGCCGGCGAAACTAGAGACAGTGGTAATGCGAGATTGGGAAATCTTGGTAGACATATTCGAAACTCACCACCTGTGGAAAATTGAACAGTCCATGTATGATTCAAGCCCAAATGTAGTCGAAGTGTCATATAAAAAATCGTCATGCGTGAAAACGTTACCACGCCTTCGACTGGCGAAAAAACGAAAAGAGGATCTCAAGAATTATGAAGCATTCGTTGATATGGGGGAACGGTTGGATCTACAAGGGTTACGCAAGAAACGTGGAAAGCTTTACACTTATGTCATAAATCACGAAAAGGCTGAGAGGCTTACAGCCAAGTCTATGTATTACAGCAATTACAACATGGCGCCCATCAGACGAAAATCACATGTTTCCAAAGTGGCCCGCCACAGTTCTAATTCCTACATCAAAACAGCTGCACAGGTGAAGCTTGCAAAGAAAAAAGCCATTAAAGCTAATCGACTTCTAAAAAATGCCAAATCCGATAAAAACTCAGACAAATTAAATCCTAGAAGAGACAAGCCAATGGCTAAGATCAGAAGTCAAATTAGGAAAATCGATCGATTTGCCAAAATGAATGGAGAATCATTTCACAATGCAGCATTAACTTTATCAAAAAACCGAGGACTTAGTAATGCTCCTATTCGAGTAGTAGCACAAAACGTCAATGATTCCGATGCTGGTCATAATATTCCACGCTCCTCAGATTCTGAGCCATACCTGGCTATTCGAGAAAAAGACCTAGATTTAGGACTTGAAGGTGTGTGCTTCGATGCAGACGTTGCAGAACTAGCAAACTCGATGGTTGAGACTGATCTTGAAGATCTGGAAGGGCTTGGTCGGTACCAGCCTGAATTAAATATATCCAATGCCAGCGACCAAGGAGCTGGAAGTATGGTCGAAGCTTTACATGCTGCTATCAATTACGTTCCTGAATACCCCGATGAACCCTTTGTAGAAAAGTCATTCCAAGACATTGCATCGATGGACGATGGCTTGCTTGAAGCTATCGATACAACTCTAGGTGTAGATATTGACGTGACAAATCTTATGGGAAATAATACAAATGTCTCCAAAGAAGAAATATTCTTAATGACCGGACTTACAGCTGCAGAGCACAGAGCTTTCGATAGTCTGGGTCAACAATTAATTTCATCCGAGGCTGCCCAAAAAGGTGACAGTACCCCTAAAGATATATCGCAAGCCAAACGAGCAGAGCCGCAAGGCAAAGCTTCAGACGCTACTAATAGCTGCACAGATAACGTTTCTCCTTTAGCTGACTGTCACGAAAATAGTTCGAGTTCTTCAAATTCTAATGCGACAAGTGATAATCAAGAAAAAGAAGCGGTTTCAGTTAAAAAAATCCCTGACGAAGGCACTACCACACCAACACCACCCCCTTCACCGCGGAAGGATACTCCTAAGTCAAACCACGTGGCTGTTGTTGCCGATGATTCATTGTGTGAAAATGTACCTACTAGTACCCAAGTCCCACTTCGTGTGGCTAAAGAGTTCACTGACTGTTCAACTAACAAAACAATGTCAACAAAGTCCAATGCTCAACGCAAATCCGAAATGAACCTATCCAAAAGTGATAATACAGTGTCCGTTAATACCCACCGAAAGTCAATGCCAGCAGCGTTGATTCATGCCAATGGCAGGGGCCAAGAAGCAACGAACCCTGCTTCAAAGAAAGCAAAAACGCTGCTACAATGTACCTTGACGGGAAGCTACTGGCAAATCCCTGAAAACAAATTTCCTTGCAATCGTCCTAAAAGAGCAAATGCAGGAGCACTAATGACCACTAAATCTGGGTATGTAACAATAAAGATCAATTTTTGTATTTTCACTTTCGGTTCCCATTTTTTGTTTTTCATTTACATTGACACAGGTATTTGAGTTGCGAACGCGAAGTATTTTGCAGTTATGTTTTAAGTTCGTCAGAGTTACTAAGAATCTCACAACCGCGTTACCAATAACCTGTATGACAATATAATTTCAACAAAGGTTTGATAAGTATAGTTATAAAATTAAATTGTCGAGCGATAACCCGCAGGTCTTATGTACATTTTCTGCAATAAAATAAAGTACAGAGGTACACAAGAAATAGTCATAGATGAAAGAAGCAATGAGTGTGAGGCGCACTGAACAATAGAAAATCCCCACGTGCTTAAGTCTTCGAAAATCAATACGTTTCAGCGCGAAACTAGATATTGATAAACATTTGATGTTTACTATTCTTTCGTGAAAAAAATGCGAAACTATTTTTCAAAAATGCTATGGTAGTTAATGCAAACAAGCAGGCAAAATAAATGCTCATCGATATACAGCAAATTAAGTGTCAGTATTGTTAGCAAGTCAGTACATCGATATGGTGTGTACTATTAGGATTGTCGTTAGTAGATTTTCAGCCTCTGACAGGTAAAGGTGACAGATTAACCGATGGTTAGATCTTGCGATACCCTAAAAACACTAAATGATCAATGTATCTAAAATAATTTTAATGATTTAACCAAGTTTGAGAACTTCATGGTCGACATATCAGGTTTCCAGATAGTTAATCAACTTTAAAATATCTGTGCATAGCTCAAGAAATCGTGATAGAGACAATTCTTCCACGGAACCGTGTCCACCAGGAAAGAGGAGAAATTCCAAGGTACATAAGGTTTGGGCTGGGAAATTCACGAAGAAATCCAATTACGCTATTACGCCAGACGATATGATCGTTAGCAAGAAAGCAGCTTTACGCTGCATTCTGAGCATCCCTGATGAAATCTGTCCCACTTCCCATGAAGAATTCCTTCATAAACATCGAAGATTCTTTGGAGATGTTGACATGAGTGAACTTCAAGAACTTATTAATAAATTCAAGCCTAAAGTTGAGGTTACTGCGGCCCTTGCCACCATCCCTCCGCGTAAATCTGGAATGGAAAAGTATCTGAAAAGACTTGCAGCAAAGAGAACTACGAAGCGTTCTGTAGATCCTTCTGGAAAGGACATGGTTACCCCGGAGACAACAGCTGCAGCGGAGAGTGATGCTTCGTCGGAGACCAAAGTTAAATTGCAGCCCGTGAAAGCGCAAACAATAACACATCCTGTACCTAAACCGAAGCCCTATGCCCGGCATAAGAAATTTGAAGAAGATGAAAAAATAGAAATCATTAAACTAGAAAACAACCAGATACTTGCGGACGGAGTTATATATAATGTTGATCATGAAAACTATTTGAAGGAGAAAGATGTTGAAGTTCCTTATGATGATCACCAATTTTCACCTCCAGATCTGGCAATGCAGGAAACTGCGGAAATGGTAAAAGTCAAGTGTAATGGTAGCAGAAAGTTACCTTATTGTGTCTACGGATGTGTTTGTGAGTCCATTGATCAAGCAGAAAGAGAGACCAAGCTTCATTGTGGAAAACTCAAGTGTATGCTAGAGTGTAGTTGTAATGCTAGTTGCTGGACTAAGGAAGATGCTGATATTAGGAGTCGATTGCGACCCCGTGTCAGCATGTTGAATTGGAGTAGTCGGTTAAATTACCTAGATGCCTTAATTAGCCCAGAGAGGGAAAAGGAACCGCCTGCTTCCAAGGTAATTCGAAACACAGAAATTATATGTAATTACTTTATAGGAATTGATAATTATTAATGATTTTGCGTTGTGTAAAATTTACCCAGTAGTATATCATTTACATTTCAGAATAATGAAGGAAAAGCAGCACCGTTACAAGGTTATGGCCGGATCAAGCGAAACATTGTGCCACCTAAACGAAATAACGACTTTGTTTCCCATAGTCCTTCCAAAAAATTTAGAGATGCGTCGTCAAGACCTTTAACAAGGCAGACGAACAAAATACCGCCCTTTAAAGCTATTGGAAATAGGCTGCGGTTAAAAAGGCAGCAGTTCCTTCGACCTATGAAAAATTCCCACTTGAAAGATGACCGCTTAAAACTTAAATTACAAAATTCTCCCCGACTGAAATCTGAAGAGGTGGAAGTAACGCACGCGAGAGATTCTGGTTTAAGTAATGAGGTAGAAAGAATACCGAGGCAAGCATATTCAAGAATTAATTTACAAAGGAATGCAATCCAACGCCGAACTGCATTGCAAGCATCTATCGACACATTAAATGTAAATGAGTTCATCAAGTTCGTATTCCGTGTTGTGAAATTCAGTTTAATTAACGCTAAATTTGTATGTCCATAAAAATTGAATATAGGCGAAGAGCAAGAGAAATTTAATGGCTGGAGTAGATTATTCCCTGGAAGGCACAGGACCAGTGATTCCACCCGATCTGATGGCGAGATTTGCCCCATTCATGGAAATACAGGTGGATTATCCTTTAGGCTGTTTATTTTGTGATTGCTGTAAATGTTTTGAACGATAATTTCTGAACTAACCTTATGTCTGATTATAATTGTTTGCATTTTCTTTAGTTTCGACCAAAACCTGACAAGTGCATACCTCTTTTGTCAGACTCGGAGGATAGTACTGAAGACGAGAATGATGAGGAGTATGCCAATGTAAGTTGGGACATTCAACCAAGTTTCTTTATTTTCAATGTTTGATTTAAATCCTGAGTAAATATAAATATTTCCTTGTTCTAAGTAACTATAAAACATGCTAAGCAATATGTGCGGCTGTTCGTTGGTTGCAAATTACATATTTATTTTATTGTTGTTACCAATTTTGCAGATAACGTACAAGAGAGCTCCTATATTTGTGACTAAAACAGAAGAAACTTTCTCGACTCCTGTAATTGTGTCGTACAGAAGTTGCCAAGACGGGTTAGTAGATATTGTTTATCCAGATAACTCCACGTAATTGTTAACTTACTTTTATATTATCTTCGAGTGGTTCCTAGTTTTAAGTACTATAAATGAGAATCATGGTACGGTAAATGTTAGTTTGGTTTTCTCGTGTAGATCCCCTTGATTCCCCTAAATTCGATTTATTCGTGACGCTGGACAATTGAAATATCATCGGTGACAAACAAATAACCTGATGAGTTAATTAAGCTGTTTATAAATGTGTTTAAAATTGTGACTTTTACCGCATTATTGATGCGTGTTGTTTATAACTTCTTGTCTGGAGGATGGACTAACTTACTACTTGGTTAAAACCACTTTAGTTTAAAAATTACGAGCTAAAATGAACCAATCAAATTAATTGGAATTATTTGTCGTCAAAATTATGTAATGACCTGATGTTATCAAATCTACTCAGCATAATGTAAATCTACGTAGTATTTCTTTATCGCAATATTGTTTTTTTCTCAACTTAAACTAGATTTCCACATTTGCAATATAAATTGTTATTTCCATTTAGGTGTACGTGGTGTTATCGTTGTCAATAGATTTTTTTTATTATTTATACTAAATTAAAGAGTGTTTTTATAAATATAAACCATGTTCTTTTAAATTCTGTACTGTAGGTAATACTTATGCCAATCACAGTGCTGACGTAGGATTTAATCCTTCATATATATTACTTAAGACTTAAATTACTCTTATAACTCTAAGCTCGAGCATTTTTACTACGAATAAAAACTGAAGTCTAATTGCAATTTCGCATTTAATTTTTCTTGTGTTCAGTTTATTTTCCGATACCCACTCGGGAATCTTCAGGTTGGTATGCTGTACTAGTCAGTGATGTATTGGTACGTAACATATAACGTAACTATAAGTAGTGATGATTTTCAATAATTTTGAGAGTTTATTTTCAAAGATAAAATTTATTTCGTTTTAATAATTATACTGACATAGTAAACATGTGCTAACTGTTAAGGCTTACTCGTAAAGCTACTACCAAGAAACTATCTCAATTGTCGTCACCTATTGATACTAAATAGAACAGGCAATAACAACCAATTGTTACTTGGAGCATACTAAATACAAAATGGCTAATTCAAAACTTAAGCCAAAACTGAAGACCTGACACAAATACGTGTCTACGATATTACGCCAAAGGACGCAGACAGTTAGTCAAGTACCACATATTATAACAATAATAATTATTACATATTTATTCAATGTACTTTTATCCATTTGAGAAGTGAAAAAGTATTATAGTAATCCAAATGGATGTAGTAGTAATATATAAACGCACTATACGGAATCAACTACTGTTAAATACACGAGAAATGATTTCACAACAACAAAAATGGACTAGAATCTTCGTTCGTAAAAATTTTCTTTGGAAATGCTGTGAAATCAAGTTTTTGTACGTACATTTTTCTAATAATCTATACTTATTGTTAGTTAGTTACATAATATATAACATGTTCGGCGTCGGCACAGCTTTCCCCTGTGCGTTATGTATAACAAAGTATGTATATAAATGTTTGCATTTTAATTTCTTCCGACCTACGGGACCTACTTGCATAAGTACTCTAAGGAAATAGTGAATATATATGCATATAAAAGCTGCTGGTTATAAAAATTCGTACATATAACTTCATTAATAAGTCATTTGTATTGCTAAAGCAGCTAATAACCATCCCTAATTAAACGACGGTTGCATTACAATATACCATTACTGCAAGCAGTGAACTTTAAAAACATGAAACAAACACAATGTTAACGACATAAGGACGCGTAAATTTGGATTAAAATATATTGTAACGAGATCCCAAAGGTAATGATCTGACTCTAGGACTCTGAATTTGAAATGAACATTGAAAAGGTTCTGCTTAAACATCGCCGTCAAGGTTGAGCAATGTGTCAGTTAAAGTCAGTAATTGTTATGCTTCTTTCTGTGAGTCCTAACTAGGAATCATATATGAGAACATGGTACAATATAACCGGGTAAATAACTCGTTATCCTCTACGAGGAAAGAGATCTTGGAATGAGATGCACGTTATTAACTGGATACTTAAATTTAAGATACATAGGTACGAATATTATCTGTTAGTACTTTTTTTTACCCTTTTCTTTTAAAATTAGCCAAAAGGCTACGTACTTACACAGGTCTACTCTATTCGTACTTAGAGTCATTTTACTACATAATACTAATACAGATCATTTTGACTTCAACCCCACAGAACATATTAAAAATACAACGAGTATGCATATGGAATCTAATACGAGTAAACACGACTCAAACAATGATATCTTGGACATCTGTGGGAGTATTATGGCCGGAAACGGAGATTCCACACGACATTTTCGGTGCAGTTGAAGACATGGCAACACCAGATATACTGCTTCCTGGTCCATTCATATTCTTTGTCAGCGGAAGATCTATTGTTTGTTGCTCAATTGCTGCAATTTCAGTGGAGATGACTTGTTCAATAGAAGATGAGATTGAAATGAGTTGTTCCAACGTGACTGAGGCCATGTGAGCTAGTTCATTCGCTAAAGTCGAGTCACTTCTACGAACTCCCTTCAGTGCTGTGTATATTGCTGAGGCAGCAATCAACGAAGGTTGCAGTCCAACGAATCTGGGTTCTGTAATGAAAAAAATATATAAATTAATTAAAACAAATTCACAATTTAACAAATTTCTTAAATTTTCCCGTCTGCTCAATATGTATTTCCTAACTTCCTGTATAAAGTCGGAAATTTCATTATGTAATATGTGGGGGACCTCGGCCACCTAGTTATTATTATTCTTTGTTTTATCCTGTCCAATACTTATTACAGTAGTATGTGTGCGTGCAGACTTTCTCTTACTATAACAGCTAAAATGAAAAACGAGAACTTCAGGCAGTGAAACAGCTGGTCAAAACGGAAGTTCAGAGAAGTTATCAAAGTTATCACTGAGTTCACTATTTTACATTAACTTCTTGCCGTTCTCACTTGCCATGAATTAGTATTACGCTTAATTCCCCAAATCCGTTTGTAATACATTCATATTAATCCTGAAATCGATAGGTTGGACACTAAGATTTTTTTTATCAAGAGTATGATAATTCAGCTATAAATGCATAATGATCCAAGATATAGCTAAAAATTATCTAATCTAATAAGTCCTTATTTATTTTTTCTATATGGATGCCAAAGCCAAAGACCGGGTGCAAAAGGGTTGACTAAATGGGATATAAGATATAACTGTTTTTAATGGCAATTTCTACTACCATTATTAAAAAGTAAAGATAAAAATGTAGAAAAAACGTTGAATAGGTCATTATTATATGTATGTCGTATAAAATTTGAGGTCGTTCATTTTCAACCGAATTTTTACACGAATATGAAGCAAACAGTAATAATGGAGTAAGAATAATATTAAAGGCGCAAGAAGATCTTTCCTAGTAGTTGGTTCAGGTACTACAGAATAGCTATAAACTCATCAGCTGCAAAAAAATTTTTACTATTTAATTTGATCCAATCGTCCTTATAAAGACAGTTGGAAAAAATACCGTGTCAGGAATACGCTCGACGTGAAGCACCAAGTCAAACCAAATTATGATTGTTGCAGACAAGTATATACATATATAGATGCATATTATAATACTGTGGACGTAGATGCCACTCTTAGATACTAAATACATATATAGATATGTATATCCTATACTTACTCTACGAGTCTAAAATGATGTGCAACATGCGATACATATGAAATGAATAATTGAAAGCGGTAGTGCAACCACAGACACCTGCCAATATCAGCCAGAACATCTCTTGTAACAATGAGTGAGTGATCGAGAAATAAAAGTATAAATATTTTACCAACGTAATGCATTCATCCTCTAAAAGTTATGACTACATACAGGCGCATTTTTCCACTTGATAGAGACAGCATAGAGATACATACATACATAGCGGTACATGGAAATAAAATGCTGAATAAAACCCCCACCCAATGTGTGTCACGCTAGTCACTTGCAAGCACTATTTCTGAAAATAGTTACACTACCATTACCAAAATGCTATATTAGTAGCATTTATTAGTTGACCTGAGTGAGGGAGTGAGAATAACACGCATTTATGGTCATTATTAACTAGGAATCCTGCCCCACCAAACGGGACCAACATTTTTGCAGGATTCGAGGAAAACAGTTTATCAGAAATTACGCTTGATTTTTTGCTCGACAGAATATTTACCGTCACTAAAATTGTAACGCGAGTTGTAAAAAAAATGAATACCAGGTGATTGAAATATCCCTATGACATGCAAATGTTTTCCTTTAATAGCCCGTCTACCCTCTAAACTTGTACCTACAATTATTACAAAAGCATGTCTCTAAGCCCCACTAGACTCTGTACATACAGTATTTCAAATGCTGCTTTGATCCGCCGAGTGATACATCAATATAACTTCTGAATGGAGTCCAGGTGGACTTTTAAATGACGGACTTGCTCAAAAGTTTCAGATATTTTTACATTGAGAGTATTGCCCAGTGGGTTACGCTATGTGGATTGCAGTCATTGCTCACTGCTGTTTGCCCAATGTTTGATAAATGATTATGTAGTATTTGAGTGCCGTACTGGGTTCGTAAAGTCATTCATATACATAATAAGCGGCATTCACGAGAATATGAACGGTATTTATTTTTACCGACACATCTTTGTCGTTTGGCTTCAAGGATGCAGTAATTTATTTGCATAAATTGGTCGTAAAATATTCTGTAACTTCTGGTAAACATCCAAAATATTATTAATTTTCTTTTCAGCATAATGCGGATATGATGTACATATAATGGGTATCATTTCTAATTTTGGATGTGTTCAATACAGTGTGGCCTGTTACTTAAAACTATCATGGGGTTACTCACGTTGGGAGACAGTTACAAGACATGAGTTATTAAGATAATTGAGACCCATCATGTGACTATGTTCATCATTGCAGATGCCTTCCGAAGAAATGAATTCTTACTGCAAGTCATATCCCCTCATGTAGCATCATTGAAAATGGTGTAGAAACTGTGAGGATGTACCGATATGCCAAAACCACCAAATCCAGTAAAGCGCTGTAATGCCGTATTATCCTGGACAAAAACAACTAATGGATCAGTTTTCTAATCGATATAGTCTCGGGACTGCATGGCGCATCAGAAAGATCAACTAGTTGATTGTCTCGAAACTTACAGGCGCACTGCAATCCCAAAGTTACAATGTTTAACTCTCATTTCTCGGGAGTAGCATCTGCCACTATATCCGTGCCAGTTTCAAATATTTATTTCCACGAACACCTTATCGAGGAAATACATGCAGACTTTTTGGGGGTTTATTGATTTTTTCTCCTTTTCTGTTCAAAATAAATGCATCGATTTCATTCAATTAGCCACATAGAGTGACACTTGTGAACCTGCATGTCTTTTAGGGTAATGACAACGTGGTGTAGATTTGCTTTGATTTTTGGGCTGTAGATCCGTCATCTAAACTTATTTGTAGCAGGAGTAAAGATAATCACACGGAAGTTAATGCAGCATTCGTATGTACATATGTGTGTTTGTATATCTATACACTGATCCTTTTTGTTGGGGATCCAGATTTATTGCAAATAGGAGACTGAATTTTTTATTCTGGCCTGTGTGGCTTACTGTGAAAGTGGAAAGGGTTACTTGCTTATTTCCCGATATTTATTATATTAGAAGGGTTCGTTTTTTCCTCGGGTTGGAAACCCTCTATTAATGAAGGAAAAGGTAACTTGTACTGTACCCAGCGTTAAAATAACACAATAAATGGTCAAAAATAAACATCCTCATTATCCCCTTTTGCATGAGGCTAGTGTGTTGGTAAATAGCAAGAAAAAATTCAAACGGTCAAATTATCATACCGATCTTGAATACGTTGCAGTCAGAGTAAATTTCATTGCATCCCTGTTTTCACTTTATGCCTATAATAGTATGTACTTACCCCTGAAGGTTCTAATCTGCGTGTACATTTCGTAAGACGCAAAAAATATTGAATGTATGAAGTAGTAGCCCTTCCTGGTCATTGTTCATTGGCCGTATTTATTTATCGGATTTGATTTATTTGAATGCAAGTCAAGCCAAAAAGCGGTTGTACATACCGAGAGGCATCCGACGTTCGTGTCAGGGCTACACGTTATAAGTGCATTCTTTAATGTAGATAATAGGTGAGTATGGAGAGAGTAAGACCACGAGGGATCTTTGATGCGAAGGAAAGGAAGGAAGCACATCCTGGTGCGATGGATAGAGAAAAAAATCTGGCTCAATCATCATTATGAACATGGTGTCATACCTCCACGGTTCAAGAGGAAGGCTCCCAATTTTTTGCCGGGTGGTTTATTCCAATAGAAAATATTAACAACCACTTCTGATTATCCCATATTTACACATTTTCATGGGAAAGTGGATAAAATGTAAGACAGTGATGCTCGTGAGATCCCTTCCCAGGAATCTATGGCACAAAAACCAATAGTTCCTCTTATATTTTCACGGGTTTTCAATCACTCAAAGAAACCTCGATTAACTATTTGCTCAACACACTACAATTTCCTCAAGGGCTAACTCACTCCATTGAGACAGTAACAATTTTATCTACCCCGAAGCTAACTTACTTATTTTTATATGGTCCTTTCATTTTGGATAAGGAGTTAATATGCATTGCTAGTATTTATTTCCCCATTTCTCAGCTGTGCAACGTTTCTTTTTCCCACACGGGTGAATTCTCATTGATTTACTAGTGAGTTTGAATTTCCAATAAAACAATTTAGGAATAAATTAGAGTAATTCCAAATACTGCAGTTTAAATAATTATAATAATCGGTAGTATTATTAAAATTAATCATTAATTTAGTTAGTTAAATCTTGTCTGGAAGAAGTCAATGCAATTTACAGACCAAAGATACAATATGTACTGAAGGTAACTTCGGAAGTTGTAATTATTACGTTTCAGCATTCTTACATACATTCACGACATGGTCATATGAAATTAGTTGAATAAGCCCATCCATTTCGTAATACCGAATCCAAGTGAGAAATAATGAAAAAAACTATGTGAAAACTTTGGTACACATGTCATTTGCTCAGACCTTTGCCCTCTTGTGTGACAGACCATTTCGACTCGACCCTCGAGTCAGAGAAGCATACCTTATTCTGGAGAAAATGATTCCCTGCATTTACTCCTGCTTTTAAATAATGGTAAATACAATTGGTTATAAAAGAACCCTGCCCGAGTCGTAAGAATCACGAATTCCACGTGCGTCGTGTGGCAGGGATCCTCCAAAGTCCTTAGTTGGAGTAACCTTTGGGACCAACCTCTATACTCCTATTATGATGAATGCAGTGATGAGTTTTCTAAAGGAATACCTACAGGAACCGTGTATAATCGAAGTGCATGCTGATGGGTATAAAAACCATTCATTCCAATGTTGCACCGGATAAATCTGGTGAGATGAATCTCTCAACTACAACCAAGTTGATCCTGTTCAATCACAACGGTACATAAACCGCACATACATGATATAACACAACTAACCTACAAAAAAAGAAATTATGTATGGAAGGTTCGCGTCTGTCTGTCTGGACCTGAAAAATCTTTTCACTTTCTTTTCTTTATTTAACTATGTGTATTCTACATTTGGGGTCTCAGCTCCCAACCTGAATAATGTCCATTTAAATGGTTACCTTGGTCTCGAGACCCTGGATTGGAAAGGTCAGTATTGTGAGCATAAGAAAGCCCAATGTGAGAAACCTGAATCCACCGTAGACCACTTCCAGATCATAGGTTACATTCTATACGTCTGTACATATTTATATAATCCCACCATTCTACATTATATATTTTTGGTTACCCAGTTTTGAGCTCAGTAAACATCCACTGAGGTGACATATGGGAACTATTGCGATTTAACAATGTATACATCTATTTACGTCCCTTTTCCGTAGCCCTCATCATTTAACTGGGACTACGCTAACAAAGCCCGAAAAAAGTTTTACTTTCCTGTGCATTTTTCATTCACTCATACATACAGACATTTAGCATAAAACTGCACCGTATGTGTCACTTTTCTGTGTTGGGATTCTGGAAATATCAAAAGCAGGGAGGTTTTCGGTGTCAGGCTTGAATTCTAAGTTAATTTTTAAGTTGACTTGTTCCATCGACTTGTAAAAATCATATGCATTCTCGTCATGGGTTTCGAGGACGGAAACGGGTCACACGATCCCGTTACATATAACTCAGCTATGAAGCGCATACTTATGAGTCTAGTTTTTATTCTGTGCTACCCGCTCTGTAACAAATGAAGAGGCAGTGATAAAAGGGATGAAAAAAGGTGAGCTCTCAACGAGAATAGATGCTTGGGGAGACGATGAACACAAGATGATGATATAATAATAGTTGGCAATGAAAGAACCTCTTGGTAGTTTTCATCTCTGTAGGAGAGCCGGTAGCTCGGGTAGTTAGTGTGTAGTCACCCCTTTTCTTCCCAGCTACTTTATGTCAATATGATGGCCACTCGGTTGACTTGATGAGTTATCCGATGTACATGAAGAAAATCATAATTCACCGAGTTTCCTCCGTGTAACAGTAGAACTACCCTTTTGAAGTGTGCTCAGCTCATAAATGACAACTATTATGGCTTGAGGGCGTTCTAGGGATCGAGCAACTTCTCATACTAGTATCTGTACATCGTAATAAAGCCTCTCTACGACACTAATTTTATGCCTACTTTATCCTTTAGTTTACCCTATTTCACAAATTCCCACAATCTTTCTTTCTGTCAAGGGAAAGAAAAAATCTGCGTCAAAGAAGGGGTTTTTCATGTAAGTGCCGGCTGAACGTGTCCATGTACATATGGCCATACATACATACATACATAGCTGAGCATCCTCAAGTAGCACCTTTCTGTTTGGCGGTGCCGAGAAAAGATCTCGGAGCGAGTAAACAATGGATGAGGCATTCATATGAAGGAAACTACTCTTAATTAGAATAATAGAACCTCCAACTGCCGGAAAATTACGCTTCATACACCTGACCTATTTCGTGAGAACACTTTGAGGTAAATGAGGGAAAGATACCAGAAAAGTTATAAAACTTGAATGTTTACTGACAGAGCCATATGTGCGTAACGGTCAAGATGGCATGTTAGCCGGAAAGTATACTACATGGATATCTTTTACAGGTGGATACATGCATACGCATATGTATGTATGCGCAGTGAGCAGACAGAGGAAAATCTTTGAAATAAATGTAGCAAATACAGTATTCTAGTCACGGAAAAGGATTGAACTTGTAGAAAAATTCTGTTTTTACCTGTTGAGCACAAGGCGATGAAAGTGATGGCATGTCTTCGTATCAGCAAACTATTCTTACTGTGAAACATGGGTTGTCCCGGAGTTCGGACTAGAAGGAAGTCTACAAAGTCCGTGGCTGTGATGACATTCACATCCCAGTTGAGTTGAGACAGGATCATTAGCTCCCATGACTGTCAAAAAAATCAATAAGAGATAGTTTATTAGAAATTACTTATCAAAATCGAGCATTTTACGGTTTCCTTGTGAATGTTCATACAAATTGAGGCAGTATTCTGGAATAGGAGGGTTTCAACTTGACTATGTCACAAAGTCACAAAGATAGACTGTATTTGAGGGTGGAGGGTTGTTGGAACTCCTTAACATAGGTTTCAAGGAGAAAAAGTATTAAATGATGAGTTGATAGCCCACCGGATGATATGCAAAGGAAATGAGTGGAAAGAAACGTATAAATTGGATGAGGTCGAGCGAACATAATGGTCCGAATGGAGGGTGTACAACGATAATAGTAATAAGCAGTAAGTGTAAATGCACAAATGCAAAAGACAGCCAGCACACTGGAGAAGACACCGCGAGCCATGCATTGAATGGGTGTGTTTCTTCCTTTCTCCCTCTTCGTATATCTGATGTTGAGTCGGTCTGATGTGGTAACTTTCCAGCTCCTCTCCGGCTTGGTTCTGGGTGAAATGTCACGCATGCATGGATGGCGAAAACTCTTACGAGGTGGAGAATAATGAATCCTCACGGTACAGTCAGGATCTTAAATTTCCTGCCAAGATGATGCACTTCCTTTTGAGATAAATGTCATACACAAGCTTCACCACACATGAAAAAGGAAACCAGGTGCACCACCTAATTAACTAGATTTCCCTTCATAAACTCTCCATATTATTCTAATGTATCTGAAACAGTTCTATTTCTTCACTTTTCCACACCCGTTGTTTTAAGCACCTAAAGGATCAATCCTAAAAACCCAAATACTATTCGATCATCATGCACTATCTTCAACTCAAGTTCTAAATTTCCAAATCCAGCCATAATTATGACATTCTACTTTTTCTTTCGGCTTCCTCTTGAAGAAGGTGCACACGCTTAAAAAACTTGCCACACGCCTTAAGCGCTAGCTTCAAAAGTTATGATGACACACGTGAGTTTCCAAGACTAATTAGTTCAACAAACATGTGAACGCTACAGCATTTTTATTCCTTTTACAATAAGCATGCTACTGAATGTACCCTCAACAATTTATTCAGGCTAACCATGGAAACCCAAGTATAAAAATTGTACAAAACGTTTGTATTCAAAGAAACAAAGTCACCGGCCCACCCGCTTAAGGATTCGGCATTGAATTCATCTGGACCCAATACACATTTACGTAGTTACTTGTAAAAGAATTTTAAATTTGTAAGTCAATGGGATAAGTAACAAGCTTTCTTTCGGAGTCAATCTTATTTTCTCAATAGATTTGAACCACTTGAATGTAGTGGAATATTTATTTACATTGTCATACAAACCTTTGGTCATTCTTGTTTCCCAACTCTAGTCCTTTAAACTATTGTGAACCCTGAAGGAAGTCAGAAATAACTAAACAATTGTGATTGACTTTTTTCCCTTATGTCCTGTTTCCAACTTCTTTGAGGGATGAAAGAACGGAGCAGAGGGACTACATGCATTCCTACAGTACATTGATATAGTCAATTCTGTACATTACTGACTTGATATTCCAACTCCTGCTACCTCTTATAAAATCTAACTAAACTGAGAACAATCAGAGAATAGAAGTTACAAAATCATAATCTTTTGAATTCCTTTTTTAGCTCTTATTTGAGACTGAAGGGGGAGGAGGATGGAAGACAAAGGTTAACTGGCTGAGAACTCCAATGCTCAATTCATTTCCAAAAGCTCCCCATTTCCTACAAATAATAGGCAATCTCTAAATGTGAGAATTGGATAAAAATATACTATTTACGGGGGGCAACTTGGAGATCAAAAGGTGATCTCCAGGATGGTTGCACAACTTCTATACAAAGGACGAGGGGGATAAACATTCAAGTGGAAGATATTATTAAGGGAGCTAGGATTATTTTGTCCGGCAGTGATATAAGAGTTGGGAGCATATTTGCCAATAACCACAACCAGTCCCGGATGGGCATAAATGTAAATGAATACAAATCAGAATACTACTGTGTGTCATGGTCCTTTACTTTTGATATATGTACAAGACAGAGATAGAAACCTTGCCAGGGAGAACCAGCCTCGACAGACAAAACAATCAGAAACGAGTCCAGCGGATTCCCGAGTATGTACGTATTTTACTGAATGGCTCTCCATGTTTATGCAAGTATGTGTACAAACATCTGGATGTATTCAAATGACCAAGAAAACTTGTCTGGCCTGTATTGCATGCGTAAATTTCTTTATTTCTAAAGTATAAATATCCGGTCAGCATGTTTCATCTCCATGATCCCTTGAACACGCCATGAATGAAACATACTTCTACTATACTATCCCTTAAATGAATTTTTTCACGCTACAATGTGAAGCTCCCGTCCTCACAGTGGCGGACTCCTCCAAGAGTGATGAGTCAGGACCTTAAATATGGGGTTGAAACTTCATTCAAATATTACATTTGAGATGTAAACAGTGTAGTTCAAGTAAGTGAACCATACCTTGACGGTGTTATTATCCTGGACGGTACTTGTCAGAAAAAAAAATTATTTTTCTTCCTTTTGTTATCAGTTTTATTCCAGCTCTAACTAGCACACACAACTGTACTCGCTTTTGTTATGTATATCCTTGGACTTGTCCTACTACCATTGTTGATATATCCAGCCAGACTGCCGGAGTTAGTTTGAGCTACATATGTGCAAGACAACTTAACTTCCCCCTTGATACTGTAGGTGAGCAAAGGAGTTGTGCATGAATGTGTATGTTCCACATATTATTAATAGTCTTGCAAAGGATGACTTGTACCACAATTCATATGCACTCTCATGTCTGGAAGCCTCATGACTTTTAAGGAGACTAGTACATATGTTGTTAATTCTTTACTTCCGACGGACGTCGCATCAAAAAATATCCTGAGGAAGGTGAACAAAACTAAAAGCATATGTTCTGCTTTGTCTTCTCATTTTATCTGAGTGTACAGGACTCTGGTAATAGTGCTCGTAAAAGTGGTAAAAGGTAAGAAAATTTGGAGCACTTCCATTCAAGGTAGCAATAGTGGGATTGTGATAATGTACCTAATGTATCCTTTCGTATGCATCCTCCTGCTACTATGTATGTCTGAGGGGTCCCTACTACACATGGAAATTGACTTTCAGTTTCGCTGATGTTTCTTCCGTTTTGAAACCGCTGACGCATGCCGAAATAACCCCTAACTGTAAGTAAGTAATAAGATGTGTGTGTTCAGACATACACGCTAAAAAATTTTCCCTGTAGACAATCCAGGCAACCAAGCATGTCAGGGGAAGAAATATATCCTTTTTTTTTACCTTACCACTAATTTTTACATACTTTCTCAAAGGAACAACCTTACCACAGGAAAGGAAGAGTGTAGAGGAAACGGATAGGAAAAAACTGTTGTTGGCTTATTTGCATAATTGGCAAAATTATGTCCAGTTTATTCAAGAAACCCATCTCCAAGGGATGAAACAAGGTCAAAACGTGTATGCCGTTAAGATACTTCAAAATAACTTACTCGCAAGGACTGGGGTGACACACTGTTGTCAGTGTACCATGAGAGGAGATCCAGGGAGAAATAATTGCACTGCCGAGTCTTGGAAGCTAGCAGAAGGCAAACACAGGCTACCAACTGTAGTTGTTCTTTCTTGATGGTGCTTGTGGCGAGGAAACGATCCAAGATAGCCACGGCCAACGGAAAAACAGCTTCATCACACCGTTGCTCCTCACATACCTGCGGACAGAAAAAGTAGTTTATTACCTAGCGTTGTCCAAACCAATAATAAAATCCCTGCTCCATTCTAATTCTGTTCGTGCACTATATTTTAATGGCATATGGTTATATACGACCATTACGACCCCTTGAGAAGAGCTGTAAATTAGCTTCATACATATGCAAGCAGGTAGATGCTCTGATTCTAATAATCATCAGAATATGGGAAATACTTGACTGGTAGTTGGGAATACCTACGTAAAAGTCTCGAGGTATTCGGAGGATGGAAATGGAACGTATTTATCATAAAAATAGGGAAATTCGTCCCTACACACCCCATCATGCATCCATCTGTATCTATATGTAGAGAAGTATAGGGCTAAACCAGAAAATATACATAGTTTGAAAAAGTACACCAACTTGTGTGAAATGGGTCTATGTTTCCGGTTCCCTCATACAGCTGAACGTGTGATAGAACACGCGACCTAAATAATTTATTAGCAGAGGAACCAACTAGGTATCTTTACCAAAATTCAAAGTATCTTGATCTACAGGCTACCACTGTGGAGGCCAAGCCGTCTCCATGCATTTTTTTCATACATACATATGTACACACATACAGAATAAATGAAGCTACACCTTTCCAGCCCAAAAACATGCACCAAGATATTCCCGTTACTTTTGTCCATCCTCCGTATCGTCTGTATCTTAAGGGTTAGACGGCATAACTCATTATTGTATATTAGCTCAAGAGATTGTGGGGGTTATGACTTATCTACATCTAAAATACTCTAATTCATAAGTAAATTGAATAAGGATTGTGCACTCTTTAGTATTCACATCCACAACAAGGAATGGAAGGGCAACTGGCAATAAGCAGGACATTTGTGTGCAACCACAAAATAACGACTATGTAGATCTCAAACGTTACTAACCTCGAGCATCCACGAAGCGACCACTTTCCTCATGTAAGGTAAAATCTCTTCTTTGGCACCGTTGCGGAAATAGTCATGGGGTTTTTCCATTCTGGACTCCAGTAATTTTAGTCTTGACACAACTTCTGTATGGTGGAGTAGGACTGGATCAAAATATGACTGAACACTTGTGTCATCCAAATCTTCGGGCTGACGCACAGATCCCATGAGATCATCATTCGAAGGCTCCGAGCACAACAGTTCAGCTAATACAGGTATCTGGGGCTGACAACAGGGTAAATTACCTGGAATGTCATCAGCCAGATCTCCTTCCGTTAGCATTACTTGAGGTTGCATTTTCACAACACACGAGGAGATATTTCTAAGGAAAGAGCGAAGGACTGTCACGATTCTAGTACTTTGAGCCACTTTGTCAGTTGTTTTGAAACTGTTGGCCTTCCTCACGAGTAATGTTCACAAACTGAGTTGTTTTCAAAACAAGTACTAGGTAAACTTTAGTAGTAGGTATGTACGTGTAATGGGAGTTACTGGGCCCAACTAAGATAACTAGTAGTCTCACTTGGTACTGTTCTTGCGTAACCTTTTCATTTACTCTGGACCTTAGATATTCAACAAGTGAGACGAGCTACTGGAGAATTGATAATACGCGGAGGTTGGCACGCGACTGAAAGTAACGTTGGCTGGCCAGGACTTGAAATAAGAATAAAATTTTTTATCCGTAATTTTTTTTTCTCCATCAAAATCAGCTGCCGTTCGATTTGCAGGATACAACATACTTGGATATATTGGGGTACCTTTGAGTGCATGGAACGTTCGGGCTTGGTGTTGTATATATGGAGTAATTTAAGATTGTAGTGAGTGTATAGGTACGTAGGGTTCAGAGAGGGACAGAGTAAGGGACTTTCAGAGGTGCCTTCGAGCCCATCGATCCAAGAGGGGCCAGAATTACAATACTGTGGATGCCGGTACAGAGGCCAGGTGTTCCCGTCGTTAGTTAGGTTGAGCTTCAGGGGAATTCAGTTTTTGAACAGCAGTAAAAGTATACATATCCTTGCATGTGCTTGGAGTCCTCAGTCCTCATCTACGTTGCTCAAGTCTGCATACCTATTCATCATGTGTAACTATCCCTTGGTATAATAGTCATGTTCCAGCATGTGAGTTGCATTGACGAGGGTGAGCTCTCGGTAAGGTGAGAGGACCCTCGTCTAGGTGACCACGTCAATGAAGGGGAGCGACACTTATGATTTTATGTCTATTTTTCTTTCTAGATACAACGATGGAGCGCGCACGCATTGCAATGAAAAATAAGGGATTCCCCTGCTACCCTTTCTATTCCTGATTGCACTACTGTTATGACAATTGATTTCCGAGTAAGTATCTCCACATACAGGGACTTGGTGAGCACAACCTACATGTTATGATACCCGCACTCTGTGAGCATGTCAAATTTCGTCGCTTGGGCCCAGGATCCCTTTCCTGCTGGATCCTCACACAGTACAGATCACATGTACGGAGGGTTGGGATGAATTAACTCATTCCTCTCTATATACATACAATATCAATGAGCTATTTATTCCCATAAGATGCAAAATACGTGTGCCTCAACGTCAACTCTAATTCTACCCGTCGTTGTACTGTATTTGCACTTAGGTTTTGTTCAGGGACTTTCCATGCGGAAACTTTTTGTTTTTCTATAGGCTTAGCTCTCCTACTCTCCTCTCTACTCGGGATGTCATTTACTCATAGAAATTCTCTGGCTTAGAGGCACGTCAATAGTATTCCCTGATAGAAAACAAAAAAGTTTTACATCTGCAGTTTTGGATGTTCATGTAAGCAAATATACTCTTGTAAGCAAAAATCTGCAAGCTAATCGAGGTCGAAATTTGATTCCTAACAAAAGTATGCCAGAGTATGTTTATTATCATTCCTTTACGAAACATTCGTTTCAAGCATCAAGTTCAATGAATAGTATTTGCGTATGTTTACATTTAAAAAGTTAACTCAAGTTTGCATTACTAGATCTGTAAATTATTTTGATGGTGCACACTGTACCTAACCAAATTTACAAAACAATGAGTGAAAGACATACAAGTGACATATGTGCATATCTCAGCTACATAGAACTTTTACAACAAAGGTCATGAAACTTCCATAATTATTTTAGAGCTGACCTTAAGCAGATACTATTCTATCCTGTGAAGCTTTGAGACAGTGCATTACACTATGGGGACATTTCCTTTTACATGCTGGGCTTTCAAAGAAGAATTAGCATGGGTGAATTATGTATAGAATGTAAAGCAATAATTTATTAATATGATTTTTGAAAATTAGAGATCGTTTGCAATATGCTGTGGGAAATGGAAATAATAGTAGGAACAACGATAACTATAGTCCTAATAAGTTTAAGTTGGTAATTATAACTGGCCGTATTTCCAGTACTTTAGGAAAGGTGCTTTGAGTGTGCGGAAGCTGACAAGGTGGTAGATGTTGATCAATAGAAACACGCACATTGACCATTGACACCATCCAGCTCTCGAGAGTACAACAAAGCACTTTGATGAACTTCTTTGCTACACAAGGCATTGAACTGGACAAAATAAGCAGATTGGCAATAGCCCTGGCATAGTAAAAGTTGAGTGACTTTATTCAAACAAAATAACATCTTGCAAATAGATCAAGAGAGGTCAAGAATCGGGTTCAATGAATTTGCAATTCTTGTGGGACCCTCACGGTTTTAGAATAAGCGTGAGTTAAAAGTCTCCTCTCGATGGAGTAAGTAAACTTCCAGCAGCTAAACCAGTTACACATTCATTGCTTATTAGCCAACGATCGGAAAAGACTGGGTGGGTGATTGTTGAAGTGCGGTTGTAAGCAAATAAGTTCAATGCTTTTTGGGACATCTGGCCAATGGAAATGGTTTTTGTAGATTGAGTAAGTAATGCACCCTCCTATACGTATAAGTTCAAGTAGGAGATGATACAGGGAAGGAGGCCGACGATTAGCAGGTTTGTGTGTACAGGAAGAAGGTCAATGTCTTGCTCGTGTTGTTGTTTCGGTCTGGACTTTTAAACCCCCGATGTTGTGTGAGTGGGCTGAAATAAGAAAACGGGCTGGCTGTCCGAAACGACAGAAGTAGTACCCTGATCCTCTGATCTGATCAAGTGTGTAAAATGTCTACTTGAGAAGCATGTGCACGTCTCGTACTAAATAAACGGGAACTCTTTACTATTTCAAAGAATACAAATGATGGGCGAGCGCATACGTCCTGATAGTATAGCGTAAATGGTTTGAAACCCAACGCAGCTGCTTTCTTCACCTATGATGCTATACAATGGTATTTCCTTAAGGAAACATGCCTAATTCTTTTAAAAGTCTGTGATGACACCTGGTCTTATATTATACAAATCTACGATTTACTACAAACTCAAATATAGAACCCTAGGCCCATTGCACTGACCAGTTTACATCCTCATAGAAAGGATCACTTCTCCTATTAAAAGATTTTTTTTTTCTGGTCCTTTCGTATGCAGTCACGGGTTTCCAAATGGAGGGGTTCAGCCACGCGACGAGTCGACCCTCTCATATGTACCTTGAAATATATGTCACACCATTTTCTATGTATTTATGCTCCACTACATCTCAGTCTTCTTCTTCTTACGTCCCTTTTTGATCGGAAGTCTGGACCATTCTGCTCTTCTTAAAGAACTCGTATTCCTTCTCAATACTCAATTCATTGGATACACAATGTCCTTCCGTCATATTTCATCTCGAAAGAATACCAGTTGCATGGGATGCCCGCAAGAAAAGAAAAATGCATTCACTGTATTCAGACCTTTCTCAAATACGTCTCCTGTTTATCCTTAAGGTATCCCCCAGAAAATCAGTGAAGGTTATTCATCTAACGATTTAAATGCCCAGACGAAACCAACAACAATAATGTACGTCATCCCTACAGCAAATTAACTGGTTGTGCGCTTTAACAAACATGTACTTCCCATGTGTTTAGACTGCATGGAATTGCGTCCACACAGTAAATGCATAGGGAGAGGCAACATCCAAGATGTAAGCATCCCCTGAATGATTTACTTACGAAATCATTTTAGGTTCAAGGCAGACGTCTTACCTTGAAAATGCACGGAGCACTTTGCCATAGTATTTAATCTGTCCCAACGCCACGTTATATTCTGAAAGCTAAACTAGGTTTCAATTCATTTTATGTGCGGGGCTACCCCGAGCTGTTCAGCTCAGAACAAATCTTCTTAGTCAAAGTGTCACCAGTAGAAGAATTTTAAATTAGTTATGACTTGAATAGTTCTCTCATGCTCCGAATACAATAAGCACGCCAATATTATGTCACACAATTTTAGACAATCCCCTCATAATAGCATGAATATTAAAATAAAGGTACTGACACTTTCCTTAAGTAATTTTAACCTACGGTCAATTTGAATTATTTATAATACATTATTATCAGAGTGCCTACTATAGAACATTAGTACCTCTTTCGACTGTACACTTTATGCAAAGGAAATGATGACGTTAAAGTAAATAAATTCATGTAATATAAATTATACAATTTCACCACGATCAAAATTCCAAGGAACTTATTTTCCGTAATGTTAATCCATTGAACCTTGAAATTTAGTTTAAGAATATATATTGCGTAAGGATGCTGGATTTTTCCTGTTAACTGTTCACATATCTATAGCTATGATATGGTAAAAGAAACCTGAAGGTAATTACTCCGGCCAAAGAATTTATAATGTGAGATTTTATACCCATACGTTGATGGAGATATGTAGACTACATACTTTTATCTCTGTGCTTCGCATCTAAAACATGAACTCACTCGCATTTACAATATTAATGCAATCTTAACCTAGCAGTATATAAAACATCCGTTCTTGTGTAGCTTGCTTCATGAAACCGTATGGCATATCCTCAGTGGGCTCGCCTGACTTAAGAACAGCTGGTAAATTTACATTTGATAGCAATTATGAGATAAGTAAAACAAAGCTTTGTTGCCCAAAGAAAGATATAAAACTGTTTTTCCTCAACAGCGCCACTTTATTAGTATGTTTGCTTTTATGTTCTGTATCAACCCTATAACTAACTCCCTGTCTTGTTGCTTCACCAGCTCCAACTGGACATGCATAAGTACATATGCACACCTTAATGATTTTTATAAACAAAAGGCCAGGAACAACTTGTGTCGGAATGAGTTACCTATTCTATGACAGGTTAAGTATTGTTACATTTAAAGGAATTAAATTACTTAATTTGAATAATGTCATGTAGTAGGAAAATTGTCTATGTTTGTCAAAAACACATATATTGCTTTAAAATCCGTACAAAATTCAAAATAATAAATTTTGGTGGGCTTACAACTCCGGATAATGTTATTAAATGCCAATAAAATATCCCATCACCCCATAAAGAATTATCCTACCACCAACGCTAGCTCCAGCTTTTGTAGTTGTTCCTTCACCCCTCAAAGAACAAGCACTCTTGAAAAGATTGTGGCAATTAGCATTGTCAATTGGGCACACAAGACTTATAAATCAAAGCCAAAATGAGTGACTAAAGCCACGATTTCTCCTGAGTCTTTGTATGAAGAAATAAATGTTCTCAAAGCTCAGACGGCTTTCCTCAAACAAGAGATAAAGGCATGGGTAAACAACAGAGCTCATTGAACAATTGCGGTGCAGCTTTGGTTGTGGAGATAAATGTAACTTACTACTGTAGTTCATACCAAATTGAAGGTAACTTTTGAAAGAAAAACCAAAATATCCATGAATGGGATCCCATATAGAAGCAAGTGTGGTAGAGTTCGGTGGGGAAGGAAATCTTGAGCGTTCAAACATTGTCTTACTGTGCAGTGTGCTACAAGATAATACAAAAGTCATGGTTGATCATTTGTGGTGTAGCATTGAGTATGAGTACGGAATACGGAAACTAGATTTGCATTGATTCCTTTCATTGATTGCTACCAGCACGCGACCACTGCCAAATCAGCTGCAGAAAATTTCATTAAGTCCTGGTTAAAACCTATAGGGTCTCTCCATTCATGATTTCTTAAAGTATTTCCTCAAATCTCAACCAGTCGTGTTTACAATTGGCTGTTTCCCGTAAGATGACTTCAAATATCTGTATCTTATACATACTACGACACATAACTTTATCAAGAGACGTTATTCCTTCTTCTCTCATTCGCAAAACTGCTGGTTCGTGTGCCTTGGTAGTAAAAAAAAAACAAACGAACCTGCTACCTGCTCCTTGTACAGCAATGAAACGGCTTGCATGCTGAATCAGGACAGGATTAGCGCGTGCCAGATGATATTCGCCTCGGGTTATAACAAAGCCCACTTTTAGTACTTATACTTCCACCTGATTCGTTATAGCGCTCAAAAAGTTTGGTTAATTTTCTTTTCTACTCTTCAAATTAAAAAAATCCTTTGACAACTTACTCTCTTCTTTAAACCCATTAACCCTCACAAGCATTTCAGTTCGGTGAAGTATTCTCACATCGAGGCTGCCTTATTTGTACTTGAACTCTGTAAATTATTTCTGCCAACAAATTAGCACTGACTACAATATAATAATAATACAAATTATCTTCTGATCAACCTGCTAAAGTCATATTAATCAGATGATAATTTGGAAGGAAACTACTACTGTATAGTGAAGCAGAATGGTTTGAGGTCAAAACTGCATTTAGTGTACAAGCTCCTTATTAGCATACTGAATTTAATTTATTATAAAATTACAAGGAATTATGTATATAAATATTTTCTAGTAGTAGCTCTTTTTTAGTATTAGGAAAAAGGAAAAACGGAATTATTAGAAACAGGTCTATGTACTCCACTGATAATAGAAATTAATTAACGTTTGATAGAATTTCGTCGTTGCTTGTTACTATTGCAGAGCAGGACCCAGGGAAGAATTATTACGATCGCATCTTCATTTTCACAATTATTATCCCATCTGTTGGTGCACAGGTAACGAAGGTAGTTTCCTCTCTTGTAGGTACCCTAGGTAGGTCCTGTGCCTTAAACGCCTACTGACGGAATTTAAGGGACTGAGGTAATGGAATGGCGTCCCTCTCACCTGTCATTTGAACTGAGGGTTCTGGATACTTGCGCCTGTACCTGCTAGATGGACGACTTAAAATATGCAGGGAACTAATTCGGTATAATAATTATCCATGGACTATCTTAACAGCATGGATCAATCACGGGGATAAATTGAAGGTAAATATCATGCTGCACAAACAAAGACATGCCGTAAAGTCCATGTGTATGCACATACATACATAGGTAATTACTTGTGAGCATGTTGCCGCAGTACAGAGTGCTAAAATACTATTGAAAATATCAAGGTACTGTGTGCTATCCTAATAATTTTGAAACTCATGCCAATTGAAAAAATACTATCACTATGAATGGGGAAATGCAATATGAGGATAATGATACGACGCATGTATTTTGAAGGGATGTGTTCCTATCAAAAGGGCTTAATGAACTAGCAATAATTACTTACTTAGTTTTGGAGTTAAACTAACCATAAGTTTCGAGGATTGGAACAAGTCGTGTAAAAGAGTTAATATGCAGAAATTAATTAAAGGGATCAATAATTTGGGATTTCATTAAAACACTGAAGAAAATAGTAACGATGGAACAAAGCAAAAAGAGATTGAAAATCAAAGCTGAAAACATGGGAAGAAATTTTTAGCATCTACATATTATGATATTAATTAAGCAAGTGGTAAGAGTTTGGAGGTTGCATCTGGAGATGGAAGTATCGCTACGGAAGTAATTCAAGTCAATACCCATTGCCGTTGGGATGAAGATGAGGGATGACTGGGAAAGTGATGTAAATATAAATGAGATAAAACAGACGAGACATTGTACACAGGCATGGGAGAAAAAGCAGAAAATTCAAATTACGAGTTTTGTTCTTTATGCAAGACACAGAGAGAAGAATACTTAGAAATTCTTGTGAAGGTAAGTTCCAAGCAACTAGACTCGTGCAAAATTTATTCCTCTGATCCAAAAGAAGTCCCGGGAGATTGCTTCTTCGGAAGTTTTGTAGAGGATCGATCGAGGGAATCCTATGTAAGAGCCAAATGCTATAGGCGAAGCTTAGCTGTATGATAAAATGTCAACATGAAGTCACAGTTGACTTTTCTCTCTAGTCTCTAACTTGATTTTCGTCTTCGTTCTCGTTAGTTCTGCAAACAGAGGAAACCGTATTTACCGGGGGCCAAAGGCAAAACCATTTCCCTACCTCAAATTCGTTCCAGGACCAACTGCAGTACTGCAGATAGATTTTCGACTCTAGACTCTATGTGCACTATGTGTAAACTTTTCCCCTCTTTTTTCACTCTGCGTATACTATCTCTCTGTTTGCCCTGTCTATAGCTACACCATTGAGTTTTGTCAACCTCAAGTGATAAAAATACCTTTAGGCTGGTCGTAAGAAAATTTTCACAATTATTTACGGTCAATAGCTGTAGAGATGAGGTCCTAGTCCAGACCTATTACACCATCTTTATTCTCTGCCCAGGCGAAACACATATGTAACTCGTTCACTTTTGTAGTGTTTTATTTTCCTAAGACTTGTTCAATGTCTCCAAGTATGTGGGGGAACATGTAAGTGCCAGCGTTGGAAAAATGACATTTCCGAGAAGGTTGATGCTGGAAGCAATTTACAAGCAGCAGTTGCATCCCAGAATCCAGCATCCAACATCCAGCATCCAGCCACCAGGCCGAGCTTTAGTTTTCAGTGAGGAGATGAAATGAGAGAAGGAAATTCATCCATCCAGAAGATCACACAGACTGGAGAGAGACCATCGTAATAAATTTTCAATGAGGACATACTTTGTATTTAATTACAAAATTGTCACGATGGGAATAATATGGCAAGCCTTAGTATCTCTATGCTGGTTCTTTTTATAGGACTTGCCCCCTGTAAGTTTAATCACAGTTATGGTGCTCCCCGTCATGAATAAATGATAGCGCTCCACTCGGAAAAATTAATTCGGCAAACTGTCTCGGCTAGATTCGTCATTGTCCTACCCTTCCTTCCACGGCTTCCAGTTACAGAGACATGTCCCGATTGTCAAGATAGTGACTACTTTCCCCAGCATCTTCCCAGCCTCTGTAAATTAGTTATATATTTTTCTACAGATACTCTTCTGCCTCATTCTTTCTCTTCTCCTCTGCTCCTCCACCAGACTTCGGACTGAGCTTTTGAGCTGCCTCAACTCAGCTTCGTAATAAGGAGACGCAACAAGGCGACCGCCTGGCAAAACGAAAGCGCAAGTTACTTCACTTCAAGACACTTTCCCAAGTTTCCTCTAGAAGCAGCAAACAACCAATTCGTGGAATCACTCTCATTTTGACATAGTTCCCTGTAACCGATTTATCAATCATACCTAACGGCTTGATATTTTAACCTTTCCTGAAACTAGAAAGCCCTCTCATAACATTTTTCCTTTTCAAGGGGCTACTTACTTCGTTCATTGCATTCAATATTCTTTTCTATATTTTTACTGATTTACTACTTATCAACCATTATTGGGATCTGGATAGGAAGCATAGATAGTTAAACTTAGGTTTTCGATATCAACGGCTACATAATGTCAATTTGGATAGATTCTGGCTATGAAATAGTACAGTTGAGTATAATTCACTGCTGGTAATTATAAGTTTAGAAATAGTAGGGAAATTAGTAGGTTGCGAGAGTGGGAGGAGAGTATTTAGGGGAAAATGATTGTGAGATTAATTTGTAAATCCTAATCTGTAAGGTGATTGAATCAATGCAGTTTGGATGCACGTATGATTGAACTGGCGTGTAAGAGGAGAGAAGGTAGTGGAGGAGGGAAGGAATTCATGATTGGGCATTAGGTTCATGGGCAAATACGAAGCAATTAAGTTGGTGCGGAGAAAAACCCTTGAGATTTTTTCTCGGGGTTTTGATGCAGTCTAGTTTAGTACATTACAGAGAGAAAATGACTGTGGAAAACATCTATGTGGTAAGGAGCAGGAAGGGAGGAAGTGAGAGGAACTCTTTTCTTTTCCTTCCATGAACCCTGAACATAACATGACTTTAGGGTTTGTAGTTGAAATGCTGGTCCTCCTTTAGTAGATCCATAGACGTACATTTCACAGATAACCTACCGATGCCGAATGCAGTGTCAGGAATCGTGTACCTCATATGTACTCAGCAGGAGGAAGATAAATAGTGGAAAAAACAAGCCAGTATATCCTCTGAGATGGAGAGTCAAAGAGATATACACAGGAGTAAAATCCCAGGGAAAAAACGTAGGGCTAGGCTGCGAAATGGTGTGAGAGTCTGTTTTGCTATAGTATGTATGTGGTGTGTGCCAGGCAGACAGGCAAAAGATCAATGAAGCATTCTTTGCTTCTGTCATTTCCCAAGAGAATTTTTCGCCATCATGCCAATCGACTATTGCCAGCAATAGAAAATCATGTAGTTCATCGTACGGAGACGGGATGAGTACCGGAGTTTTGAAAAAAGAACAAGGAAAATAATCACATCATCATCCGGAATCTGATCATGCTAAGGATGTGTCATTGTGGGAACGCGTGCCGCTTTTAGAAAAACGTGTTAGACCCTCAAAGAGTCCCCTTGATGGAACACGCGACCACACGCCGTCACACCAGACATCCTATTTACTCCGCTTGGACTCTATTCCCACTTGACATGACCTCACATATGGATACATCCGAGGTCATGGGAAATCCCATTATCTGCTTCACTATAATCAGCCATGTAATTTTCCATTTAAGGCTCTCATCAGTCCTCCTCAGATGAGCGCCTCTTAACTGATTGTCAGCGTAAACAAACAAGTCGAATATGAATTTTGCGTACGCCGTATGCTCTCCTTTCCCATGATTCTAAATTATCAATTTATTCTTCATCGTTTCGTCGGGAGCTTTGGGACTACTCCATGGACTGGTAAGTTTTATGGAATTTGTCCTTATTTTCTCACCCATAGTTCTCAATTATCTATACATATCTATGTGCACTTGTACTTGATATCCCTTTCGTCCCACGGATCCATTCGAAATCTGTACTCAAGACTAATGTATTTTTGAGTTATTCGTAAACTAGTGCATGCAACCTGAATTTTGTTAATAATTTATTAACTGAATGATCCCGATATGTAATTATGTAGTTATTCTACAGTTTATGGAACTTCGTTTGTATGTTATTCCAAATCTTTAATTCAAACAGCATTTTTATTTCAAATTAACCAATACCTTGTTGATTCTTTTGCATTTTCAGCAAAGCCAATCAGCACATACATATTCATACACCCGATGGCTTTTAGAAAAGTTGTGCATGTGCTGTTGAGTTGAATGGGGGTTCAGTTGTTTAAATAATTTTTAACAGAGTTTTGACAGAAGTGCAGTGCTTAATTGTTTGAAAGGCCTTGGAATTGAGGAAAAGGCGTGTGCGTGTCATATTATACGTTATTAGTAATTACACAACAAAATAAATAAGCAAATAAGATTCTGTAGTCAAAATCCTGGTTTAGAAACTGGAGAGAACTTGCGCATGAGGACGGGTTTGGTCTTGGGGTTTTGTTGCCTCTGCCTATGAATAGAATTGGGAAGTTTGCAAGGTAATTTTGGTGAAAATACTTTGGGTTACATCTGTTTGTAGTAATGTACCTGCAGTAATAAGGTTAGGAGTGGATGACCACTGGTGTGATGCTGAAGTACTGAGTGAACGGCTTAGAGCCAGTAACTAATTTATTTTATTTTATTTGATACGATTATGTGTGGTTTGAACTTGAACATCAAAGAAAGGCGAGATCTATTTTTTGAGATTATAAGGAAAAAGTGTAGGGAAGGGATCCCGAATGAGTAGGTGCGAGAGGAGTGAAACTTGGAAAATATGTGTATCTATGGCTATAAGTAAGCCCAACGGTGTCGTACTAATAAGTATAAAAGTAGTAGGGTGATTTACTTGAGGCTTGAATGAGAGAAAAGAGTTGCTAAAAGTTCTCGGAGAAAAGCTACCTGTTGAAAATATGAAAAAAAATCCTTATGAAAAGAAATGGAGGGAAATAGTGAAATGGCTTCGATTTTCTTAGGGTCTAAGCATGAGATGAGAAAAGTTTGGAGCTACTGTGGGATTGGCTGCAGGAGGGTGGAGAACTCCTCCTGGCTTCCGAGATCGGCAGTCGGGAATCCGCCCCTTGCAAACTGATCTCGCTAGTGGCAAATATAGTGATCTTATAAAGGCCGAAATGCTTCAAAATTGAATTAGAGGCGAACGTTTTAACAGCAAAATTCAGTTATCGTAAAGACTATTTTATATATAATCTGGTGAAGGCAGGAAGCCCGCAAAAATCACAACTAAGGCCTCAAAATATAATTACACTCAATGGCTCTAATGAAATTTGCTCCAGTTTGAATTTCTTCAACTGAACTTAAAAGAGAGGAAGAGAAAATTTCCATGCCTTGTTCCAGTCCGACGGTATATCAATTTTTCCAAGCCCGAGAACTGTTTATGTGTTGGGATGTGTGTGTGAATATTGTGTTTCCTCAAGTGAACCAGTGGAACCGGTGAACGGAATTTTCTCTTTGAGACTTTTTTTATTCTTGTTGACAGTTTCAATTGAAGTGACAAATAGAAAACACTTATTCAATTTAAATTGCCACTTCAGCCACAACATTCTCAACAGAAAGATATAACTAACAATCTATAAACTATGGACTATAGTAGTTACATCAACCATCATCATCAAGCCAGCTCCTTTGATCCTCAGTCATGTGGACTTGCAGGGTCTCTTGGCGTGGGGGTCACGGGGTCAATGGACACTGCGGCCGCCGCTGCCGGAGCTGCTGCTCTCACAAATATGGCCTGTTCTTACGCTGACCTGTCTGCTTGTGCTCAGGTAATCACTTTCCCAAGTCCCTTGTTCTCATAGATTTGAAAACCATTCACACAGGACCTATCTCAAATTTTACATTTTCAGGAGATAACTATCTCCAAATATCAGCTGATTACAGAATAATTTGTTCCTCCTTGTTTGAAATCTTCGTCAGTCCCAACTAACTTAAAATTACTGACTTGATCATTTTTATTTTCTAAAATTTTAACCTTCATTGTTTTCTAAAGGTCGGGGGCTACAGATATGGTCCAACTAATGTGAGAGGTTATCACGGAACTGGAATGGGTCCGGGTGGTCAGTGTGGTGTGATGAGACATGACCAACAAAGACATCATCCTGCCGCCAGTTTTCCTACCATGAACTTACAAGGTAACGAAGTCCGTATCGAGAGTACTCTCATCGTGTAATCTCATATGTTTAGGGGTGAAAGATGATTGTCTCAAAGAGAAGTGAGGATTTATTCACTCTACTTGTAAAAGTTTAATTTCCGCTCAAAACATTTCTTTTGAGAGTGTAAAAGAAGGGAAACTGTAACTCTGTAAAAGAACATCCTCATCGTAAAAATGTAGTAAAAAATTGGCATGCACCACGAAGGAAACAGGAAGCAGTAGAGCTAGAATCGGTAGTAGGGGTAGGATGAAAAAGATCAATGAGTCTTGAACGGTGAGGAAAGACGAAGGGTTTCCCCAAGTCTAAACATCTGGAAAATGTATTTTGAAGAAAAATGTGAGGGTCATGGGATATCAAATTTTGGCAATAAGAATAACTTCATTATGGGAATCGGTTCGACTGTACATACTTCCCACATGTGCATATTATCTCTGGAACTGCATCAGAACAGAAATATTCCCTCCCTCCTACATTGCTTTTTCATTGCACCAGCCAACACTTCCCCTTCCGTAGCTTTTTCTTCAACTCACTCAAGTGCAACTTTCTCACTGCCTTTGTCCCGTGGTTTCACTTAATCTCATGGAAAATCCCTTTTTCGTATGACTATTGTTTTCGCCTAAGCAATTCAGGCTGAACGATAATAATAACGTGAAGAATTACTCTTACGCTAGGATAAGCCCCCCCCCCTTCTGAAATTCCCCTCTAATATTTTCGAAAACACACAAGAAAGTTGTCCTTTCTCTAGGCAAAAGCGCATGTGAGTTTACAGAAATCGAGCGTTTAGCATTTTAGGAACTGAAAACTTAGAAAGTTAGGATGGCGTTTTTGAAGGAATTCGGGATAAATGATGCAGTGTTTTTGACATTATGGTTCAAATAATGCTGGTACTTTATAGGCGGGCATATTAAGGCAAACATAAAATGTCACAGTCAGTGAGAGCTTGTTCAAAAGCATGTTAAGCATTCAAGCTGTTCGGATCTTTTATAAGTGTCAGGTCAATTGCATTTACACCAATTAGTAATTACCTACTAGTAGCATGCAGACTTACGGGTGATTGTAAAGGAAAAAGTTTGTGAGTAATTATATCTGACGGTTATCATTAGATTAGATATCAGTTGGTTGGATCGGGATTGGGTAAGGTAAGATAAATGCATTGGGGTGATGGTAGTGGAGGAGAACCAGAAGGTTTCTCACAGTTTTAGAGACATTTTCGCGTCAGCACAACTCACACAGGGCATTTCTCATAGGCAGCAACTTTCTTTTGACTTCCCCACATAACTTTCTCTGTCTTGGTTCCCTCTTCTCCCTTAAAATAAAAACTTTTTGTGGAACCCTTGTCTAAGTTTGTTGAAGGGAAGACTTGAGTAACAAATTTCTTTCATATGTGTGCTCCACTCATTCAACTTTCCTGTCTTCTAAATTCCCCAGCATGTTCAGACACCGTCTTAATTATTATAATCACCAACCCTATTTTAAAACTACAAGAGTATTTATGACGTTCCGGTTCAAGTTCCCGTACTTGTTTGCATCCCGTTGAGAAACCATTTGATCGTGTATTATTACATAGCATGTCAGAAATGTTCTATCAAGGGTTTGAAGTACAGGAGTATGAATTAAATATCTTCAAAGTAAATAGTACAAAAGTTTCGGTAATGTGAAACAAAAGTTCCCTCATTTGTATCACTGGGCAAGCTTTTCAAGTATCTATGGAAAGAATGAAAAGTCTTGAACAAATTTTCATAGTAAAAAAATTGCACTAAAAAAATAGAAACATGGCGGTACGTAATGCATGATTATGTCTTAAAAAATAACCCACCCATTTGAAACATGTATATTTCCGGGGGTTTGTTAATTTACTTGAGCGCTTTGTCTGACGGTGATGCTTTTTGGTATTGCATGAAGCGCAATGAGCTAATTTGTATGACATTTTTTCTTTTAATGACACTTTCAAAAATTGTTCATTTACATGTTGATACGGCCCGGGCAGGCTAAACTAAATGTTTGGCATGATTACAGCTTCCTCACGATTATGTTACATTAAAAAGGCATTTGGAAACATAAATATCTTACAGATGTTCCTCACCATTTGTTTGCAGCCGCAAGCTTGAGTTACAAAATGTACGGGGGTGATGCATCCTCCGTATTGACAGAAAAGAGAAAACAGCGGAGGATCCGGACAACTTTCACATCTGCCCAGTTAAAAGAATTGGAGAAATCCTTTCAGGTAGATACATATGTACATCTTAAGACAAATCCGTTCTTGAAAAATTGTTCAATCTAACTTTCGGGAAAGTTAGACGCCACTTTGCAATTTAATTTGTTACTTCAACAGGAAACGCACTACCCCGATATTTATACTAGAGAAGAAATTGCAATGAAAATTGATTTAACGGAAGCCCGTGTACAGGTTAGTTAATTACTTTACATTCTCACTAATAATAATTGGGGTACTATTTAGGACCAATTACCCAACTCAATTACGACAGTACAATTTAATTACATGCAACGTAGATATCATGACAAGTACCCGCGTTTAAATATTACACAAAATCAGGAAGGAATCTCAACTTGAAACTTACAAATTATGGAGGAGTATGTAAATATTTCTATGACAGGAACTGCCTGAATAATTATTATAATTTTGTCGGCCTTGCATAAATAACTGAAGTGAGTGGAAACACTGTAGCTAATTAGAATATTTCGGCAACTCTGACTCCCTTAAAGGGCATTACGTTTTTGGAGGAGCCACGTGCCCCGGACACATACGGACAGTGTTACATTAAACGGGTTAGACACAGCATAATGGGGATTTTGCAGTTGATGTGTTTTGAAATACTTCTTTCCTGTGTGACTGTTGCCAGTCCTCCAAGAGACACGTGACCTGCCACTTGAGCACTAGCCTCAGACTACAAAGAAATAAAGCTTACATAGTTCATCGCCGACAATAATTTCGAATCATTTCAGTCCTATAAAAGTGGATGTTATGATGGGGTGTGTGTAAAACTTGACTAGTTGACTCTCCTAGGCTACGGTTACTCTAGACCGAATCAAATTACACGAAAAAAGTTTATATTTGCATGAGAATAGGGTGCTGCTTCATGTATCCTGGAGTGTGTTCTTTACTGCCGCAAAACGCAGTTCACAAACTGACTTTTGTGCACGAGGGCTAAGTGCTCTTCTTACGGACACAAAATATGGCCTGAGAGTCTTCGCAAGGAAATAAGCCTCACTGATATAATTCATAGAATGTGTATACGTACATATCTGTAGATACATATCTAAGAGTTTTGGACGACAATTGAACCAGTATTATAGCCTTAAAGTGTAATCCAAAGGAGACAAAAATCTTAGTTCTTTTGCATGTGGAAGGTTGAAAAAAGTAGGAGAGTCAAACAAGTTTATACGTGTAGTTGCTTATATACCTATGCATGATTTGTGATGCAATGGAAAGTTGAAATTGAGCCGGTAAGGAAGATTAGTAGGAAGTTCCATAAGGGGATGTTCACCCAGAAATTTTCCAAGTGCAGGTTCGGTGTTACCCAGACAGAGAAGGCGCATTGGTCATAAATTTTAAGAGCTGTAATGAAATCGACTTGGTAGCTCTTGGTGAAAGGGGAAGAAAGCATGAAGCGAACACATTTTCTAATTTAGTCACACATAAGCTACTACCTAAAAGAGAATGGCTCGATAAATGTCTTGAGGTATGTCGAATCCTAAGTTGGAGAGACCAGGATAGTACTTACAGCCAGTACAGTTTCGCAACTTGAAGGCAGCCATATAATCACTGAGTGAGAGTTGACTTGGTTTCTCTGAGTTGACTATGACTATATAGACACAGGCAGATACCCTAAAGTATGGTTGGGACCGTAGTACTACTGTCACAGTACAGGCCAGCCCGTACATAAATAGCTAAGCATTTCTCTGCAGATGAGACTCCGTAGACTCGAAAAGTCAAGGGAAGAGAGAGAGAGAGAGAGAGAGAGAGAGAGAGAGCGAAAGCTTGATTTTAGGCAAATGCAAGCGACAAGTGAGGGAGACGTAGATGGTACTTAACCTAATATATTTTACAAGGGACCCTCCGTTAGAGATATATTAAGATGTGATTCGAAATAAATATAGGATGTAGCCGCATCAGCTGGTGGGCGAACATCAGCGAACGATTAAAGTGTTCCTGGCAAAAGCGGCACCAGAGATCTCATACTGAGCACTTAAGAAAATTAGATATCAGTAGCAGAGATCCACTGCACTGATACTCCTCAGCTCACACACCAACTTCCCGTACAACTATTTGCACAGAATCCTTATCGGCCCATCCGAGCCTTCTCGTGTAGTTTTTCCTAGCCACTGTTGTGTCCGCCATTAGATTCCCCCAGCTACACATTTCATTATCAAATAAGAATCACTTACCTTGTAATGACAATTACCTATACGCTCCATGCAGATCTATGTATGTCTGTCTATGCGTGTAGTCATAGCTCCCATTACTGCATAAATGTATGTGCTTACAATTTCAACCTAAGTAATTCATTGGTCCGTCCGGCTTCTGTCACACTTCCTGAGGGTCTAGTCCTACTTACGATAGTCTTACCCACCATCGATTATAGCTAATTGCCTTAGTAATCCCCACTCCAACTTAGCTTGGTCTCTCTTCTGGTACCAGATTGAGCCGGTTCCTTACCACCAGCTTAATTTCCGTGTGGAAATGAATCAAGCTAATGAGAACGTAAGGTCTTCCTTCTTGGTTCCTTCCCTTTGGCTAACTAAATTCTCTCTTTTAAGTGAATAATTACCCGTATAATTTCAAAAACAAAAAATCCTTCAGGGTTTTGGGATTGTAGTGTTACATTAGTAGTGTTACCATTATTGGTAAATAGTTGTTGGAACTATAAATGTAAAGTTTTTACAAAAAATCCCATAGAAGAGTATAGGAACATCACAAATTGATTTAATTACTCGTAGACATCCGAAGCGACAGTAATTATTAGTCTTGATGACAATGTACCAGCCGTTCGTCACATTCCAGTAACTTTACACTTGTGCTGAATGCTTGGGCTAAGGGTGTATGATGGTGGGGCGAGGATGATAAAAGTAATATTTTAAATTGAAAGGTATATAGTAGTGATACACAGAGGGATATATGACATGTAGGGCTGTACATGCGGAGATGATGATTTCAAGTAGTTTTTCTAGCGGATTTATTGAATGAATCTGACCTCGTTAGAGAATTTACGAGAGTTTTTTTCTGAGTTTTGTGGCTGAATGACGGATGACCGAGAAGTTTTCATAGAGTAATAATGGAGAGGGTGGAGTGAAAGTGAACATGTGGTGACTGGTTGAGGACTGAAAATGCCAACAGGATACAATGAAGAAGACATATCAATAAATATGAAAGTGTCCAACGGCTCATGAGGTGCTCACGGAACCATTTCAATGGAGGAAAGGAGACCCAAAAAGCAGGGGCAGTATGAGTGGAAGTGGAAAGTTAAAAATCTAATTTGATTTTCATGACTTGTGTTTTTGGTTTACTGTCGTACATATCCTCCGTGTTGTGGAGCATGGATCACTATTACACCATTTCTCCATAGAAAGGGATCAGGCTGCTGGAAGCAAACTCGCTCTTCCAAAGAGCTTCATGAAAGGGGTGATCACTATTTAGTCACCAAAGTGATTAAGATTTGTCCGGTGCACATGTCAATGTTTTCAGTCCAAACAGAAATGTCACAATGCAAGCTTGTGAATGGTATGCGACAGGAGAGTGAGAGAGAGAGAGAGAGAGTACTTGTTTAACATTTTACTTCGGAAAACAGTAGGAATCCTTAGAGTACATAAATACGTGCATCTTTCCTTATTGACTTTATTTCACTCGCAGCATCAATGTGAGCTTCTCTATTTCTGTCTGTGATACAGATACAATTGAATTGGATGCTGCAAAGGGAAGTAGTCATGAACTGTTGAGTACATGAGGGTATGAATTATTTAGGAGATTTTCAATTGCAGCAAGTCAGTAAGTTGTCAGTGATTTCTTAGGAATAGAGGCACATGATAAATTAGTAATGACAAGGAGGGCATGCTGAGGAATGATAAATAAGAAGGTCATGTTATCTCCGGATTTTCTTTTTCGCTCTCCACCATGCAACTTTCAGGAGTGGGCTTTAGTAGTAAGTTCATGCCACAATTCATGAATCAAATACATAGAGAGCTACAGTTTCAGGAAGTATCATTAAATGACTAGGAAAAATGAGCTGGAAGAGGAAGAACAATGAGCTTGATTAAGTGTCAATGTTGTCGGAGATGTGTTATGCCTTTAACACGTGGCCAAAGATTAATATTTGATCCGAACTTTAGGGACTAGGGTGCAAATTTGCTGAGTCAATAATGACAGGTGGCAATAAAACTTCTTCGGTTTGCATAGTCGTCGAAAGCTGAAGAAGGAAAACTTGCTCCCTTCCAACATATAAGTACTTGTAAATGGGCTGTAACTTGCCTTCAGTCCGGAACCCGTAATCCCCTCCATGTGTACGCTCTTGTATTACTATCGATGACTGTGGGTCTATTATTCCAGGGATTCGTTGACCATAACTGTAAGTACAAGTGTACATATGGAAGGCTACACCCGGAGCCCTTCTAGATAGCTACTCAGTCCCAAATAAACTTACATATGATAACTAAATACTGTTTTACCCAAGTTAAACATTCGTTTTAGTTCATTACTTCCTACCCGTGAATGTCAAATGAATCATGCTACCATTTACTATCCATGTAAGCAGGCCTTGCCTTCATGGTCAGGTTGTTTGCGCTGTCAGGGAACAAAGGTTGACACTCTTTGTTTCCTCCTATGTACTTTATCAACGAGAGATTATTAGCGTTAACATTAACAAATATACATACATGGTTCCGAGCACATAGCACTAATAAAAAGTATAGCATGTAAGAACTCCACGTATGGTGTGATGTATCATACTGTTGTTCTTAGGGTTGACATATGTATGTATCTCAAATGTTAATAGTGTATGTAGTGTGTTTGAAAGTGTTATCTGTAGTTTAGCTTGAGCTTTTTGTAGTCTGGGATTATGTCTTAGGTTCTATTTTTATGCCTTCCATAAATCCCTGAGGCTTTTCATCATATTTACAATTTGAAATCCACGATATTTACACATGGAACAAACCAACCTTACTTACTCTTCCCATTATTTTTACATCACCCGCTTGAAATAAATTTAGATTTTGTAATGTCGCGTAGGCCTGACATGTTATTGATAGGGCTCGGGCTTGTCTACCAAGGGAACAATTATGAATTTATTGGGAAATGCTGTGGAAGGAGTGAGATTCTCAGTATGAATGAACCCATCAAAAATTTATAAGCAGCCTAATTAGTACTTAATAATTGATGCCCCTGGAATTTTAATCTTCCATGCAGTCATCCACCATCTGCTATATGGTGTTTGCTCTTCAACCTTGAGAAACGAAATTCAAGCGATGTATGTAATTAAATTCATCTCACCGTAATTGGATAAAACAATACAACGAACACAAAAAAAATTACAGTTTTGAATGCGTCAATAACCAGTGATTTAAAATGTCATTATGAAATTTCCTACGTATAATTTCAGGTCTGGTTCCAGAACCGTAGAGCAAAGTTTCGTAAGCAAGAGCGCCTGGCACAACAAAAACAAAGTTCGAATAGTAATTCGAATGGTTCAACTGGGTCTCAACAAGGTAATGTCACCAACAACAATAATTCGACAGGTGGTAATGAAAATGGTGTTAATCCTGCCAATGTCAAGTCTCAAGTAGTTGCGGAGTTAAATAGCAACAAAGCGTCTAAGGAAAATGGGAAGCAATCTGACTCTTCAGGTATGTATCATTTTATTTAATTTCTTTAAAATTCAACAGTTCTCCTAAGTTCCTCCACACGTACCCATTTACCCCCCCCCCCCACAAACTCCGGAGTCAATAAGTTTGACTTCATATTTTTCCCCATCAAAAATTATCTAAACTGAGATTTGTTTATCATTTCTACCTATTATATTTACTACTTTATGATTCTATCCCACCAATTTTATTTCCTTTGAGCTTCTCATCTCAGCAATTTCCCTTTTCCCCACAAGTGAATTAACAGATTGAGTGGGGGAGAGCAGGTGAAAGCGGGATAAGTATTTGGATGTGGTCAAGTGGTTCCTGTGGTAGGGTTTACAAAGCAAATGAGAAAATCTTGTAGAACAGGCTCAAGTGAAAATTCTGGGTCGGGAGGTAATAATTGCGGAGAGGAAAGTGGGATGAAACTGAAGGTGGATGGAGGACCGACGTGTGGGAGCCATTGGGATATAAGTCATGATAATGTGCATTCAAATCACATATGCATGGTAATGTGGGCATGGAATGTGGTCGGTATGGGTCTGGCACTTTCCCTGCCGAGCTCTCTCCTCATATGTATGTACGTCTGTGAGAGACTCAATTGACGGGAAAAGAGAGATAGAGAATGTTGCTTTTGCCATTTAAAAGCCACTGTTAGCAGTATTCATGTCTCTTTCCAACTACATATAATTGCGTATATTTTTCCTCTACATATGTTTTCTCCTGGAGCCGCTACTGCATCGAGTATAGAAATCGAAGAGTTTTCTAGTCGGATACTTTTTGACTGTGATCCGGTCGGTGTGTGTGCGAATATCCCTACTTTATAGTACTCGGAAAGACAATAAATAAGCTATATAGGGGATTGGACCGGAATAATTCCTGGGGATGGCTGACTGCTATAATTTTTGTTTTGGGGGGCTTTCTTTATTTTTCCACTCTTCCTCTTCCTCTCTCTCTCTCTCTCTCTCTCTCTCTCTCTCTCTCTGGCTTGGATTTCCTTGGCTTGGGCATCATGTGGCACGGAGCGGCGTTCCTGACGTTAATAGAAACAAACGATTGGAAGCAATGCGAGCCGCAATTTCCTAGATTAAACCGTCACAAGCGACGCGAGGCACACAGCAGAGTCCTTCTCTAGTCAGCTCAGCTACCACTACCACACATATTCTCCTCTCGTTTGCTATTTCCAACAACCTACCTTCGTCTCCTCTATTCCAATGAGCTCCCTATGCACTTCGTCCTGCCCACCATTTCAACCAATTACATACGGACGGAGCCTACTTAAATACCTCCAATCTCAGGCTTTCTTCGGAGGTTTTTTACCCTTGTTTTTGTGGTCCTCAATCAAGCGTCCTCCTGACTCCCATGGTCAGCGAAACTTTCCTCTATACTAATTCCATTATGTGAATTGTATATATATATACATATATATATAGATATATATACTCTCTACTAACTGAATTCATCTAAGATGAAAGGATATTAAGTGTAATGCTTAATGGAATCATCGGGCTGCTACTATTCCCATAATGTTATGGTTTGGGAATTTATTTTTAGTCCATACGGAAAATATTAAGTAATTAGCAACAGTCGCCCTTCTACGTAATCAAGGCCGACTTCCTGGAATTAATCTTTCAGTGGGACAAACTTGTAGTAGTGAGGAGCAACCATGGGTGGAACTATATAGGAATAAGTATCGTATATATGCAAGTACGCTTCAAAATCTTGATGCTCATAGAATGGTTGGTTAATGCGATCCGTTTTTTACGTAATAAATCCTTAATAGAAGGTGTAATAGGATTAGGAAGAACTTGGGTTAGTATGAGAAATATCTATTAGTAGCGATAAGAGGTTACGGAAGGAGAGACATTTGCTTGTAGTAGGAATTTAGCTTCGTTCTGAGTTTAGATGAGTTTTAGGTATCTACTGTATATGTAAGTTCTTACAGGAATGTAAAAATAAGGTGAAAGTATTTTTTAATATGAGTCCTTTCCATCCACATTTGTAATCATTATTTATTATTTAAATTGGGTTCAGTGGAATCCATTTTTTTATAAGAGCTTTCGAACATCAACAATAATGTTCATATTCGGGCTATCTACAACTGACTGAATTTAAAATATTGAAAATTCATTTTTCAGTTATACGTAGAATTACATTGAGAATTTTTCTAAAAATTCAATTACAATGATAATGCACGAGTTAGTTGTATTTTAGAGATAGTCGGTTTCCAAGCGTCACTGAGGGATTTGTTGAAGAGAGGATTTACGAACGGTTAAATAAATTTGTATTTGTAGAGGAGTTCATATTGTGAGAGCATCAGCAGATTGATTGAAATTGAACTTAGGCTGGGATTTAATGGAAATGAGGAGTAGTTCAGTATTGATTTTATTTGGGTTAGAAAATAGTACATACAAAATCTTGGTTGAGTGGGAAGATACTGTGTGCTTTTGTAATATATTGAAGGGATGAACACTAGTGTTTTCTGGAATGATAGTTGTCGTGTATCCTAATTAAATTAAAATTATTTAAAAGTACTCCTGCACCTGGATCTCTCCTCCAGACTGGGAAGATGTGCGTTGCTTATTCTCTGTGATGCAAGTGCTTTTGACGGAGTACTCTAGAGATTTCAGTGGCGCTAGTCCTAGGAAGAGAAGTTCACTGCCGGATTCAATGAGAACATGAAATCCTAATTGTTGAGCACTACAAATTGAAATGGTTTAGTTTCTCACCGGGAAATCCCTTACCATCAATTATTCAAACCCCATAGCTGCGTATAGATTCCCAGACCATGGATGCTTGTAGTTACTGTCAAGAGTCACTTCTATAGAGGGTTACGCCTATACTCAGACCCTCCATGAAATATCCCTTAAAGATACCTCCGAACATATGGGCTCCGATTCGGAGTTTTAGGGAGATGCACCATTTTATTTCCGCAGATGTAGGTCTCCTATACATCGTACATCCATGGATGCAGACCGTCGAAACGTACTGAAAATATCCTTAAGGAGAGAAACTCGTATCTTTTACACCACATGGTATTTTACATACATACATACAAACGCCCCTGTCATAGTATTCATTAATTGTGGAGGAAGAAAAGAATTTTAATTTCAAGTATAGCCTCTTCCAGTATCTATATCCATAGCTTCCATTTTTCTACGAGACACGAATATATCCACTGAATTTTTATATGGGTATAGTCTTATTGACAATACCACTGTAATGAGTAATCTGTAATACTGTAATGTGAGTCAGTAATCAGTATCTGCAGGAGTACTAATTTTCCTTGAAATTTGTGTGAACAAATGAACCAGTAATGGAACGGGTCAAAAAGAGCTAACCACATAAAAATTGTTGAAAGCTAGGGAGATATTGAGACTATTATTATTCAATAGAATCTATACTTATATAATGTTATGCAATTATTCCATAATAATCCATGTACATGACAAATTTTCAAGCTAATTGTACCTTGGATTTAAATTTCAGTTGGCAAGATTCATCAATGCGGTGGTTCATCGGTGTCATCGCCAAGGGGGAATCAATCACCGTCAAAATCTCCAGTGATTCCTTCCGCACATTCGTTCACACCGCTCATGCTGACTCCGAATCCGTCTCCAATTTCTTCAAGTTATGGTCTTACAGCTAAAACATTATTTTGAAGTCGTCCTTGTTACTACTCTTAAACCTAATAATTACAGACTTCCCTTCCAAGTCTACACACGCATGAGGCTTCATTCTTCCATCTACTCTGCTGCGTACGAAGACTTCAGCAAAGAAAAAAATCCACTCAAATACTGTTTGGATCACTCCAGATAACGAACAGATATTTGTCATAGTAATGGACGCTGTGTCTGTTTCTTGTTGGGGATAACAAAGTATGGATTTATAAACACCCGGAAATTCATTGCAGTTTTGTAAGTAAAGTCCTCCAGGAAAATGAAAGACCTTTTCTATTTTCCCATACTTTCCAATTTACTCTGGATCATGTAAAAAACAACGATTTGAGTCTTGTTTTGTCGTACGGATAACAATTAATAGTCATAAGATTGAGTTTTCGAGGTTAAGGGTAATTTTACTGTAGACAGTGTTAGACACCTTAAGACAGAGAGCATTACTTCATAGTGCACTTTACATTCGATAAAAACGCCAAAAAAGGAAATGATTTTTCTCATAAGTAATTAGATTTTCCAAAGTAATACTCTCAAATAATTGACATAATTACGTACTTGAAACGTTGAAAATTCTACTGTATGGCTTCCCCTTTGTATCCATCGTGTCCAGCTGGCTTCCCCCTCTCTTCCATCTATCGCATTTTGTTATCAAACCAGTAGGCTACTTTAGTTACTGTGTAGATGGCAGTTGTCGTCCACTAATGATGGAATTCCCTCTAACCCACCTCTATATGTGGAGGTAGTAGCGACAACTGTAATTGTTGTACAAACTCCTGTTTTTTACCTCATTTGTTTGGACAGTGATTTCTTTGATTTGGAATCGTTAAAATAAACCAGTAAAAGTTGTTTTGGGGTAAATTTTCCTTACATGTATTTTGTATGCTCTCTTGTTTTGAAACGAAATTTCTGTTGCTTGCGGGGCTCTATGTAATGCGTGGAATTTGTTGTGTACATAGGATTTCGTTAATCTGGAAATGTCAACAATCCGTTTTAACTTGATGAGAAAGACAGTCGAAAACTCTGTATTATTAGCTCCCATAAATTGTTTACTGCATACCAAGGGGCCCACCTTGAGTCCTGTCATGTACGTAAAATTATGTGAATAGTGTGTACAATAGCTAGTCCTTGATAATATGACGGAATTAAGCTATCAAGACCTAGTTTACTTGGGTTGAGTTATTATTACATATATGTTGTGAATTAAATGATGTTAACAAGGTTTGAGAATTCCATAAATCATTTGCTTTGAGTTGAGCGCATTTCAGCAATTAACAAATTTATTTCAACTGTCGTTTTAATAGTAGTTTACTCCAGTATCCCGCTGCTTATAGGCCCAATCTGACAATGGTATCTTGGAAGCAGTGCCAAAAGTTTAATTAGCATGGCAAATATTTTATAATTTTAAATGTTGCATTGCAACTCCCTACCATACTTGTTTGTACTTGTAATGCTTATTCATCCAATGATTATGATTTGTAATGATAGTGCTCTGCATTTATAGAAAGAGACTCGTGTAATAAATCAGAGCTTAATTCTTTCGACATTGGCAAACACTAATTTAATTAGAAAAATGTTTAAGGTCTGATCCGAAAGTTGGGGATAATTTAAGTTATATATGAAAATGTAATTTAGTGTAAATCAAGTACTGAATAATTCTGATTTTGTAACTCACCTCGACCCGGTGAAAAAAGTATATTGTGATCTGGACTTGTACTTATTGTTTTGTTAATGGTAATTTAAAAATATTCTCGTATCTTGTACCTCCTATAGTAACTACTAAAAATGTAGTCTAGAACAGGTATGATGTTAGAAATTACTGGATTTTATGCACAGAAACATCTTTCCTGAATGAGTTGTAACGGCGGGTTTCTCAAAGCATATTATGTAATTATTGGTTTTGTGAGGAAAGGTTATAACCCATAGTAGAATTGAACTTGAACTTGTAACATGAGAGAGTCAATGTACATGTGAATAATTTTTATTCATGCTTGAATGATTTGTGTGTATGTGTATAAAAATTCAGTATAATTTCCTTGAAAGGAGTCTTCATCAGCAGAGTATGAGTAATGTATGTACATTTTGAGGAAAATTATTTGGAATTTACAAGTTAGGATATTAAGAATATATGACTACAACAACCCCCAAGATGACCAACCAGCTCATGGGATTACATAAAGTTTTACGACTTTGAAATTGATGACACATTGGGTTTATTTCCCACGTATAAAATATTATAACGGAGTTCGGAAATACTTAATTTTACAATTTGTAATTTGAGACTTAAGAGATCTCAAGTACTCTTTTCACTGAGTTCCGTGGGTTTTTGAACGTAACATGTGACGTTAGGGTGAATTTAGAGAATCTGAAGGAAAGCTCAAGTCATGGTATTAATTTGTCCTCCTGTAAAGTACTGTATAGTGTAGAAACAGTATAGTGTTTAGGTTTACATTAGTGGTTATTTTCAGTCAGGGTACTCCTATTTTGTAAGTTCCCATTATAATAGCATCTTGAGCCTAAATATTAAGTCTAGATTCGCCCTGACAAAAGGATTTTAGTGTACAAAGATGATGACACATTGTGTGGATTTGTGCAGGTTCGTCAATAACTCTGCACGAACACACACACACACACTCACACTAAGGGAAGTATGTAAAAAGGCAAAGAAATCGATGAAAATAAAAGTTTTCTAGAAAAAGTCATCTCAAAGGCCGATTCATATATTTATTTGGTTAGCCCCACCAGAGTAGATCTGTGTAAGTATGTATAGGCGGGAGTTGGGATTGGAAATACATGCAATTCCTCCAATGCAGTTTTGATTAACTGTTCTTATCCAAACAAGGTGTTGATGGGTAATAACATTGTTGTTTACTACCTGGCGTGTAAATTCAAACCAGCTTTTATTTGTAATTGAATAACGATAATGAAATGCCATTTATTTCCTAGTTAAAAAGTGGATATTGTCGTTGGGAATGGCAAGGATGAGACAAATCGAGGGGAATTTTCAGACGCTTCTGCATTTACTCCAATGCAGTGGCCAGTGACCTAAGCCATTAAATCCCTCTCTGATATTCAGTAATTCCACATCAACTTATTACCTCTGTCATAATCTTAAGCTATGCTTATACTCCGTGTGTCTTGAGACATTAAATTACTATTACTATAAGACGGATCGACGCTGGTCAGGGCTTTTGTGCAACCAGATATACACTCCTCTGATGCTCCTACTCCTCCTGTGTATGCCAATTTCCCAGGAAAAGTTCTTCGAATCCAACCAGCTTTGAGACACGGTCTTATTGTTTTTTCCCTGCATAAACATAAAGCTATTCGCGAGGGCATTCCGTTTAATATGAGAACCCATGAACTTTTACTGCCGTAGTGACTTCAATCATAAGCTGGCTTATATTACGCTATTACACCATTCAAAATTATTATATGCCTTTGTCAAGGATGATTTGTGGGGAAGTCACCTGTTGAAGCTGTTCCTTGATTTCTGTACATATTTAACTAACCTGTACTCTACACTATACACATTTCACAAGAGGCAGAGTCTCTGATTGTATACATACTACAGATAGTTAATTTGATTCTGAATTTTGGAAAAAAGCTACTAAAATAGATCTCCTTGTTTACCTTCATTTCAATGTCATTGAGCAACAGTATTTTCCATATTATGTTAGGAATTAATGGTCTCACCATTTCGTGGGTCCTTTATATCCAATTCCCATATAAAGTTTGCAAGGAAGCTGTTAATAATTGTCGTATGACTGTTTGCATCACAATTACACACCACATGCAAACTGTATTCAATTCAAAGTACCTCTAAACATAATTTTTACGCGAATTTGTCCTGTTGTTGTAAAAGTAGATATCAGTTATTACCAGTACCTATAGTTGCTTTGTAAACTCTGGAGGGACCGTTATTGACTAAGTAAACCAGAATTCACCTATTGCTAACCATAGCCATGACAATGACAGCTGACGGATAAATGAAAGTAATGTGTACTATATATGTACATACTGTATTTACATTGTTTGCTGATTATAAAATGATTCTGCTCTGACGATACATGGAAAAAATGACAAACGTGAGTGAGTCACGGATGTCTTGTCCACTGTTGAACATCAAAGTTCCAGGTCAATATTTATTAAACAATGGCGGCATCAGCAAACACAACAGCACTCGGGGAACGCTGAAACCTTCGAAAACGAAATGATGTGAAGCCTGTTTTTAAATGCCGTAACTGTACTAAATGTATTTGTACAGTTTGACAAAGGTAGTTTCCTTGTATTCCGCACAGGAAATCCTGTGTAAGCACATCTTGGGAACACTATACCCTCATGAGAGAGCAAACAAAGCTGGTACTGATGTGTACCAAGAGCATGGAAGTACCAACCTGATATACTGGGAGACAGTGATCGGAAATCGCTTTCCCAAAAAATTCAAAGCAACATCTTCTAGCCCATATTTTCAAGGTAAATCCCTGAATTGCACTGATAAAGTATAATCACTTGACTACACTTGAGAAGCCTCATCTAACAATTATTGTAATCAATCCCAGCCAACTTCTTGGGATATCAGTGACATAAATAAGGTACAAGGAGAATCTATTAAATGTACACATGTCATACATAAAGTAATTGTGTACATGTGTAAGATTGTGAGATTACATCAACTGATCGTAGCTTCTGCATTGGGTGCATGTTGGAGCGGACAACACAGCAACTTGAAAGCTGTAGAAGAAACTATAAATAATAAAGGCAAACAACTCATTATTTTATGTGATTATGTTTCTAATGTAAATTGTAGGGTTTGAAATGTATGGTTTCTGGGAATATGAGACCGCTAGGTCAAACGGACAAAAACAGCTCTGGACAGGGCGAGCTGGACATGTTTTTACTTGAATTATGCCCATACCCAAGACAAAGATGATTGAAAACAATGTTTTGCTGTGCAGAAAAATTAATAAAAATAAACAGTTTCAAAGTCATTTTTCCAAGCACGCAGAGCCCATTGTGGAGATAAATCATTTACTTGTTTCCTCGAAGCAAAACAATATGGATATGATAAAGTCAGTTTCTTCCAAGTTGCTGAGTGTATACACGTAGGAATTATTAGTTAGGCTACGCACTTAAAAATGAAACGCGCTTGAAATTTTTTGCCCCGACACATGTCTATACAGAACAGTAATTATTATCGTGGCTTTATTACGGTTGAGTGCTAATAAACGCCGTAAAGTCATGCAAAACAATTCTATCAAAGAGATCTTTGGCATTGACTTTTTCTGGTCGTTTTGCAAAATTGAGTTAAAGAAGTTCACATTGAACAGCAGTGCACGTTGCTTATTAGGGTAGCGCATAGTGACAGATAGCCTCATTATTCTCCAAACTCTTAATTTGCTTACAACCTAGCCTGTACTTTTTTGATGTACTTACTGCAGTCGAAAAATGCGTGAGGAGTGAGAGAATCAAATAAAATGGCCTTGACATTGAGTTCATTTTGTATGTATTTCTATTCTAGGGAACGGCTAACGACAAGACAGGTGTGTTTCAATTCAGTCTTGACGTAACGACGTCCATATTTATACCTTCGACAACAGATGTACTATCATCATTGTCTTTCTTTAAGGAAAAGCATGTCAAAATATAACCTGGTATTATACACAGCCATTACTTTTATCAAGCTTTGCCATCCTACACGGAGAGTAGGTTCATAAAAAAAAAGAAGGAATCTTCCACGGCATGTTTTACTCTCCAGCTACAAAGTTACTCCTGGCTCCGAGTTGCTTGTCCACATGATACTTGGTTCTCAGATCTGAAATTGTGTCAGCTTTTACTAGTTAGCCTAGAGAGATGAGATGAGTGTATAATGGTCAATGGAACAAAATAAAAAACATCCAGTGTTAGTAGTTCCATGAGTGCACTGCTATATACTACTAGAACGGATGTACATAGTGCAGGGGTAATTATATCGGTACAGTTTTTGCAACCCAGAGGAAAAGAAACGAGTCAACAGCAGATAAGCGTACTCATTTATATCTATACTTATAGGTACTAACTAATTTTAAGCAAGTTATTAATTTCATGCAAACTATCCTGCCCGTATAGAAAATAAAGATGTCGTTATTTAAGTTACACTCCATCGTCAACATGTAAAGGGATTCAGTTTGGGTCTATGATCAGTATACATGAATATTTAGCATGCAGTTGGGACGCACATTTTGCTAAATAAATTCAATGGTAATATGCATTACACGCATTAGTCAGTTAACTGTATGCATAATGCATGGAGGAACGCATTTGAGTAACAATTCCTATTGTATAACAAAAAGCCTGACCACAATCATGAACCGCACACGATTCAAAACCAACCTGACAACTTCAGATGCAATGTATCTGCTCAACACTCAAGTAAGTATGGAGCCTTGCAACTACTCACATACATACTGAAACTGAACTATTACTGCAGGTATGACATGTCGTATGCATAGTAATTACAAGAGCAAACCCATCTGTTGTTGCATTAAACTTGTCTGGTCTCTACTCCTTTCAGTGTCTCTATACTAGTGCCTGCTAAGAGATATGTTCAGTGACCGTACGTGTTGGCTACATCGGCTAACAGCATTGTATGTCATACGTAAGTAAGTATGCTGGAAGGAACGTATAAAAGTATCAATTCAGGAACCAAAAACAAGTCCTCTTGGGATACCTTCTCGCTCGCAGTTCTTGTTACTACCACCTATTACGTGTATGAACTGTTGCTTGTTTTTGGAACCGTTCACGCCTTAATTTTTTCGTCGCGAATTACTGGAAATCTTTCAAAGATAACTTGCAGACGTTTTGCCTACTCCTTAAATCTTGATAGCTACCTTGTAGACATGTATCTATCTTAATTTTTTATATAAGCAAATTATAATTTCTCAAGACGGTATCATTGTTTTTTTGGCCACAACTGGGGTTTGTACAAGAGTATTCCGTATATATACGTAATGAAACATATATAGTGAACGTGATACCAAGAATGAATCATTGTATTTTTGGCGTGGTACACTATTACTTCATGCTGTATGTACACTGTACACTGTCCATTTATTTTTTTTTCCAACACCTTTGAGTCTGCATATGGTTGTCATGGACAAACTAAAATACAGACACCTTAAGTATACAAAGGCTAAATTTGATCGCTGTTCCTCCTAAATGCGTGGAGAGTATTCATGGATGAGCAAGAATTAGGGGTACGCTGACCGTCTGGCAGTAAATCATGAAAAAAATGGCTTTTATTGCAAAGTCCCCTTACATGCGTAGGAGACAACTGGGTTGACCACAAAAACAATCAAATAAACTTGTGATATTTTCTCTTTAAAATATTAGACACGCTAAATTATGAGAAGTGCTGTGTTGTGTATACACCTTTACGCACTAGAGTAGAGTCTTCCTTTTAAAGGCACGTGTTTCTTTGTTGGAGTAATTCGTGAAAAAACTTTCGGACAACCCAGTTGTAGGGACTATCAGGTAATGACTACTCTTAAAAGGGAAGTTGTGCCACCGCAATAAATGCACAAAGATAGCTTCCTTGTACTATTCCCTACCTGTCGGATGAGCATCACCTTGTTTTGGTTTTTCGTTGAGAGGACGCTCAGACAAATAATTACGTATACAAATGTGAGAGGAGCACAGCAGCTAAAATGCGTATTAATGATCTAAACCAATTCTTTTTTATAGAGTAGTCCATTCTTGCATCACCATGGCACACTTGTGCAGGCAGCTGCATTATGCATTCATGTTTTCTCTGTATGCAGATGAAATGGACCGGAAACCAAGGCACCAAAACAGATGGGCTTCACAAAACTGAGAAGGCCAAGGTTACCTGTCCGGCCAGTCTAATTGTGTATGAGAGTCAGACGGATTTTTTACTCAGTTTACCCTAGCACACTAAGCTATAACCATTTCTGGATTGGAGTAATGTTGATTATCATTCATAATTATTATTACAACATCTTTTGCACGTTCAAATTTTTAGTTTTTGCCGCAGATGGTAACACTTATTCCGTCCACGTGAAATCTACCCATATTTTTACCCTTCGTACGAGCTGATGTGGAGGGCAGGAATAGGTGTACAGATGTATGCACATATACACAGGATTTGTCCGTAACGATTCTCCCGTACTGATTAGGCACACATGATGCATACACTTCCAAGACGAAACCAATCTTCTCCAAACGTGCCGTATCCCTACATGGAAATTTTTAATTAATCTTGAGATGTAAATTAATCCTTTAGATATATTCAGGTGTTCATTCAGAATTACACTGCCGATGCTATTTTTTCCTTCAGTTATTCTTGAAAACTACCATAAAGAGAAAGGTCTGATAAACATCTGTCTTGTGCAGAATCACTTCCGTAAAGTGAATCCAGCGAGATTGTCTTGAAAGTCCCGGATTTCAAAGGGATGAATTGAGATTCATTTTTTGATGTAAATGCATACATAGTTGTTAAAAGTTGAGTACAGAGGTACTTAAGGATCTTCTCCAGATGGACATTTTCAAGGGCTTCTAATCTGTTCCTTGCTCCTGTGCTCTCACTTTCTCAACAGTCTTTGTCCCCCCTGAAAGGAACACCTTGGTTTAGTAATGCTACCATGAATTAATTTATTCCTGCAGTTTCTTATTGCATATAGAAGTGGTGGTGAGACGGTGAGAGACAGGCTTGAAGCTTGGGTACATCTGCTTATCTTCCCGAGTCATGCCACCTTTGAAAAACCCCTTCTTTGAAAACAGGGGAACTTACTTTTAGATTCAAGTGCATCATGCTGTTGACAACGTTTGATAAAAAAAACCTCCGCCTTTGTATTCCACTCAAATGCTGAATACCTGTTCTTTCGTGTCGACGTTTTTATGCAGACGAGGTTCAAAGGTGTAATGTGATATTGTATATCGATAAGATCCCATCCGCTGGTTACAGAAAACTAAGTACACCTTAAAATCCATATAAATATTTTAATATGTATGTAAACGCATCTTTAAAAATCTTTCTCCCGATTAATCCTGTAAAAATTAGAAAGAAAAAGAATTGAATTCCAACCACAGCTCTCCTAGATTTACTGTGCAACGATTTGAAAATATTTGCATTAAAGACCTTCAATCCATTGCTCCTTGAGTCATTGAATTTTGAAGGAGAATCCGATCAACATCAGTTCCTAAAATTCTAGTAGATTTTCAGGATTGAATATAATTAATAACGGAATTTTCAATTTATAGGATCTGGTAATATGACCCGTGAGAAACATTATGTCAGAATTGATGCGCACCACACTTGTTGAATCATTCGTCCAAAATTCTGGATTAACTAAACTGAGAATATGCTCCAAACTACAGACTGTCTATGGGATAGAAAAATGAGCCCAATCAAGTATTTTGTTTAGAAATACCTACCACGCTGCACAATACAAATTTATGCGATGTGGAAGTGATGAACTATGACGAAGGTGAAAAAAGTACAAGTAACAATATCCGCAGGAGAATGCTTTGGGTGCCATCGGAAATCCTGCAGTCATATTTAACTATCCAGTCATAATGTTGGAAGTGACAGTAATGAGAAAAAGTCAACTGGCAATCAAATTACGTGTGATTTGCAGAGTTGAAGGTCACAGCATGTCAAAACTAACGGTTGAGTTGAGAGTTGTTTTGTTTCCGTCGTAGTAAAGTGAGAATATTATAAAAATAATTACTAGTAAAACGGGAAGATGAGGGAACAAATACCGGAATTCCTATCACCCTCCATTCTCCCTACTAGTATTGCATAGGTGAATATTAATGTTGGGCACGCCAGCGACGTAAAATCCTTGCATCAGACCAACTTGCACTTATGGCTCTCTGTACCTGTATACACACATTTGGGACTGTAAGGAAATCCTATGGAAATTTGAATTACATATATTGAGAGTTGGCAATGGTAATGCTGTACTTATATTGTCATTAAAATGTACATCGTTGTGGTTGTAGATAGGGTAATTTGATTGTGAGACGAAAGCAAAACAATATTCTGCACGCTATCAACTCACGGCGTTACATTATACACTACAGACCATACACGGTCAGGGAATCTACATATGTGTAAGTCAGGGAAGATACCTACCATTCATATGTAATTATATATATATATATTCCTAGTTTCATCAGCTTTCATTGTAAGTTGCATTACTGGCTAAAATCCCAGCCGATCTTCGGACAAGTTTTACTCTGCAGGGAGGCTCCAACTTGTTCTCTCCATGTTGAGACCATGTCCACAGCAATACAGGCTTGCTTCAGTTTCAGAAACTAGGGATCAACTCGACCTACATATGGATAATAGCTACAAGGAATTAGGACACGTGGCGAATGCTTGGCTTCAGATGGATATTGCCCACTTATTCCTTTTTTAGTTCCTTACTGAATATCCATAAGCATGCTAACCGGCAAATATTCTTAGCATTTGAAGGTAAGGGGTAGGAGGTGGAGTCAAGTTACTGTAGTCAGAGAACATACATACATATGTTGTTATATACAGTGAGGACTATCCCCATCCGAGATGTTGCCTCCTCATCCTTGCTCTCATGATGGTATGCTGGCATTGGAATCCGAATACATTCTTGACTTGTTTTTCATACAATAACGACCCAATACTTTTCCAGGGATGAACATGTTTTCAAACCACTGCTTGAAACATGTGCCAAAAAATGTGATGTTATGAACAAGTTCTTACATGACTAGGCTTACTGCTCTTCTTAACCTATGTTAATTATTCGCTGGAAGACTCTGTCATTCAAATAGCTCTTTCTAATTTTCTAATAATTCCCCTCGGTATGACTGTCAGCTCCTAGGAATTCCTATCAGTTAGACAGGAAGTGCTGTATGGTAGTCAAATTATGATCATTTTACTGAATCTAATTTGCCTCTTGTATTCTCAGCGAGTATGTCAGTTGAGGGAGAAGGTAGGAGTTGAAGCAGACTCAAGTACTACAGAAGATGTACATAGTTGGTGTGATACAGCCGAAGGTACATTGGCCAAGTTAAATAATACGTTTTCAATCTATATATTTACAAGAAGTAGGTTCGTCCTCAATATTTATTAGCTCCAAACATGTAAGAATAAATGAGAGGGAAGACACGAGTGAAGCCCTGAATGATGATAAGTTGTGGGGATGAGTTAGTTAATGCAACATATAAATTAGTCATTGGCTGTGTAGGTTGTTTATTGTTGCGCTCGTCATTAGACTGCAGATGAGTGGAATCACTTCCCAGTTCCCATATGCTAAGTTAACTTGTCTTCCCGGTCGGCCGTCCGAACTTTTGATCCACATCTGCATATGACTGGAGAAGGAGCGAGCCGAGGCTTGCTCCTCATCCAGCTCTTACTCGGGCATGAGGAATTACGAGGACAGGTGTTAGTCGGACAGGTTAAGAGTCGACCTTGGCATTGGAACCTACAACTGGGGATTCTTATGCCCATGAATTAATTTATCGGGTCCGACGACGTAGACACGAACGAACACACACACATGATTATCCCTACATACATGATTGCTGCACAGCAACTGTGATGAGGGGAGTAAAAGTCTATACTTACGATTAATGATGCATTCAGGAGTGCGGGACTTATTGTTAGGAGGAAAATTTGAGAGTTTTTGGATACCCCTCTAAAGCCGAAAATATTGAAATAGGGCGGTGGAGGGATCCAGGCAATGGAAATACGAAGGTAAACTGATGCTATTGTCATTTTGTTATACATAACATTACGCAAGAGCCACAAGGCGGTTTTCGATTATTATCTCCATCTCCCTCGCTCTCTCACTTTCTTTTTGTGTACCTACGCAGGAGTAAGAATGCATTTTGATGAGACAACGGGATGGGTAGTATGCACACACTCACACACACACACACACACAACACGGATAACATTTTCTCCTATAATCTCCTACAAGACACACACACATGTGTACATGCATAACTCCCTTCCACATAACACTACTTACTTCGACTTAAGCACTTACTTTTACGTATAAGGATTACCCAAATGCAACTGCAGTCAGGGGCTTGCTCTTTGCTACTCATTCTCATTCCAAAGGGTCCTCTCTCTCTCTTTCTTGACTACCACATGAAGTTGCTCTTGAACCTGAACTTGATCCTCAAGGGTATTGCAACCAAATCTATCTCCATCAGATATTTTAATACTTTAATGCATGGAACTATGATAAGAACAACAGCAGTCAAAGCGACCTAGACTATGAACAGAAAAAAGAGAGAGGCAGCAAGTCAGTACCGAGTCAAGATTAAAAAGGCTCAAAGCGTATCACCTGCATTTCTAATTCATTCCTTCCAATTGATACTTTATTTTTCTAGGGGCCCTGGTATTCTTCATGTTGGTTCAATGTCCAAAATATTCACATGATTAGAATAATTATTCGGCAGCAAGGAATCATTATCATTCATTTGAGATCTCAGTCAGTGTGACGTTCTTAAAATGAAATCCAACGCATTTTAGGGCCGTTTCTCCCATCTCTCATGGACCCCGCATGCATCATGTATAAATGGTACGCTTCCGTGTGTTTCTTCATGCATGTGCTCGTACAGTACGAGGAGCAAACATCAGGAAGTTACAGAATATTCTTCCCGTCTCCATATATCCCTTCAATTTGAGATAATAATCAGTCATGCCTGCAGAAATCAAATGTAAGATTCCTTGCCAAGGATGGTAAATATAAATAATATGAAGATGATAAATAAGAACAATAAATTTGAGGCTGGAGAAGTATTTGAATAATTCAAAAATTTGCGTTTATTTCTATTCTGTTTCTTGTACTCTCTCAAAAAGAGAAGGATATAATATTATAATTACGCATTACTTTTATCAATTTCTATTCATTTAAATACGTTGATTGACATACTAATGGGGGCACTTTGATAAGACCAGGGAATTTTGATACATTCAATGACATTTGCGCAACCCAACTATCGGGGACTCTTACATAATTACAACTTGAAACTTAACTACTAGAAATGATCTTACGTGTTATTGTTATTCTTTATCATTACAGCATTCATAGAGTATCTGTATGAGGCACGACAATCCTTTCCTGTTATCAGGAATTCATCAACGCTACTTACTTACTCACATGTGAGAGTGATTCCACCAAGGAATCCTTTGCAACATAACAACGGAGTCCCCATATGGGCAGAATAATGTAAACACTTGAGGGCATAAGATATACCGTACATATTTTATCTAAGGAATCTCCAATATAGTGCATTATTTTTAGGTATTTTTTTTTTACATTTTCCTGTGAACCCCAGCTTCTAACTAGGATAAGGGGTTGTTGTAAACATGAAAAATAACATGTTTGTCTCTATTTGACTTGAAATGCACGTGAATGTACGTTTTATCCTGTAAACACTCTCAAACGTAACTGGTCAACAATAAGTGTGTTTGATTAAACTGGAGCCAAAATAATAAAAACGACCATATACATACAAATACAAGATCCCCACACCCAGAGTCATTTATGCCGTTTGTTTGAACCATTATCTCTAATTTATAAAAATACCTGCCGTAAATAGGAAAGAGTTTCAGGCCTGTATATAATGTTTGTACACACGCAAATAACTTATGTCTCAACGAGACGCTGTCGCAATAACAACAACAAGTAGTAATAATGTCAACAACGAGAATAGTGTAAAGACAGGTAACCACAGGCTCATCAATTCCGTTTCTGTAGGACAAATTCAAAAATAAATACAGACAACAATTCAAAAATCAAATAAATCCAGTATCTTCGTTTACTGAACCTGAGCCCAAGAAATATGTCCTTGTACAATATTTTTTTTATATGAAAACACAGGCTGGATAATTTGAGGCTCAAGCCCCAACAATATAGTACAACCAAAACTAAATTACAAAATGTGAAAGATGAAAACTAGAAACTACTCTGTATATCTTTCACTTTCTTGAAAAAATGTAAACTTAATTCTTTCCACATAAAGCAAACTTTATATAACATTAATACAACAATTTACGGATGAATCATAAATTAGTATCTACGATATAATTACTATATTTCTAAGTTCACGAAAATAGTTATTTGCATTTCTACCAAAAATAAGGATAATACATCATATTCCATGTATGAACTTAGCCTAAATTACCTTTATATTTTGATTTATTTATCGTTCATTTTTCCTACCCAAATTCATGTACATTAACATTTCTTATAATATAACCAAGATCTACATCTTGTGATATACAGATACATTCATGTGCCCAACACAGTAGGCAATTGTTTTAGTATCTGCACCCCCACCGCCTCTGACTGCTCTATCCTCCAAGCATCTTAGAATATTTCATGTGTGATATAATTATTCTATAAATAACTACTTACATTGAATATTATCTAGCCATCTATGGATTATGCTAATAAATTATAACAAGTTATGGACTATTCATTATTAAGAATCTTTTATAAACGATTATTTAATTCGTTATCACAGGGATTCACTACAGCCATTCATATGTAACTTAAAAGTTTCTGAGTAGTTGTGATCCATTGAATTAAGAAATTTTAGAATATATAATAAGTAATTATAATCTTCTCCAGTAGTCAAAACCGTGTTTTGTTCCTTACATCTAAATATTACAGTCTACTTGAGTAAACAACCATTACTACTCTCTACACAAGATGATTTCTCACACTCACAATCAGAAGTTCTCAATATTCTCTCTCTCTCTCTCTCTCACTAAGTTAACATGTAACTTCTGATATGCTGACATGCAATAATAATTGTAATGCTTTGCTGCTTTCGCAAGTACCAGTTGTGTCTCGATAGGTAGTCGGCGGCGGCTTTTTATCATTGTTACAGAAGCCTCTGCCGTACATAACACAAGACTTGTATTGTTAGAAGGAGCAGTCCGATGTCAGATCTATACATATAACTATGTCGATGGTATATGTGAAGAAGTTTTTGCACAGGGACAGGATCCTAATTGCAAGTAACAAAATAATTAAGAACGGAAAGTAACAGTAGCCACAACTGCTTTTCTGCTGCATGGAGTATTAATAGCACAGGTCCATGGGTATCTCGAGGGGTTTCTTGTAGTACGTTAGTTTGTTAACCTAAATTAACTACGCAACATGTTAACCCTGACTTTCAATTTTTAAATGGGACAACCTTGCCATATTTTTGTTTGAAACTGTGGTTCTTTGTCCGTATGACTTATTGTTAGCAAAAATGTGGATCTTACTGTTATATATGTATATGCCACAATACTTATTATATGTACTCCTTCTGATTATCGGAGTTTCATAGATTGGAATACAAAATAAGGGCTTTTCCGTCCCAGTGAAAAACATAACCTGTACCTCTCGTGAATGATATCTTATTTTGTCAGGAATAAAAACAAAAAGGCCAAAATGTGAGGTAGTTCATACAATAACAAGTTTTTATGTTCGTTCTGAGTAAGTCCATTGTCAAAGAAAATGAGTGTAATAATTTGTGATGAGCTCTAACTCGTCCTAGTCAAGTCAGCATTAGAAAATGACAAAGTTTGAAATCTCTACTTGTCCTCTGTAACGTAAGTACTTACATTATATCTCATCTCATGCAATTCTCTGCTGGGGCATAGATGCATGCAAAGCATACGACATGTTTTTCAAGATTCGCTGGAGGTTAAGTCCGAAATAATCTTAAAGACGTAAATGCATATTTAAAGTTTTACTGGTGATTTGCTGATTGTGAGCGCACATATGCAAAAATGGATGTATTACTTTGTGATACCTGCCTCACGCTCATGCTCATACCCACTCAATGTCCTGTTGAAAATGAAATGGGGTGTGCATATTAAAAACACGTTCGATTGTCCTTCTAAAAATTTTTTCTCATTTCATCGGAGTCAACAACATTGCTGGATTGTATTGTCTATGTAGTTAGTGCTTAAGGTGGTTTCCAACACAAAAACTACTTTATTACAAGGATTTTTCCTCATTTATAAAATCGTTTCAGTTTTTGCGCAATATATTTACTAAGTGTAGGCTGATTTTATCATTACACTTCTTCTCAACTCCCAACTTAATCCTGTCTCAAATGTAGCTTCTTTCCCTATCATGTGGGGATGGTGTGAAACCATAGCAACTGCTGGGGCTGTACAGGAGAGCTGGAAGGGTAGGGTTTGTAAATTACACTAATGATGCATACACACAACCCCCCTGAGTAATGGTAGTGTTATGATGGAAACAACTTTTAAAGTAAACTCCTGGGCTGGAATTCAGATCACCATTCTTTCCTCTCCTAACTTAATTAAGGTGATTCGTTTTTATTATCAAACACTACAAGCCCATGAGGATATGGAAATTGAGGAAACTCAGACACTGCTTCAATTGTTGATCCCGAATGTGTGCCATTGAGAGCATTCACAAGGTTCAGATTTTTAGTAGGAGGGAAATAGTATATGCTCAATAAACCTCGGTACTAGCAATTGCTTTTGCTTCAATACTCCTCCATGGAACCTACACAGTAAACAACCCTCTGCGTAGTTAGTAGTACATGGCTGGGAGGCAGAGTGTCTTTTTTGAATTGAAATATTTTAATTGTGAATCTTTTGCGAGCCCAACCCTGTTTGCATTACTCTATGGACTATTGAACAAGAGATTTTTTTCCCTGATTGGCAATGACTATGAATGTTACAGAGGCTTGTGTGTGGTCAATACTGCATGAATAATCAACCTGAGGAATTAATTCACCACCTCCATTATGGGCACTCCGGAGTGACAGCTGACAGATATGAATTTTCCAATCAGAGCAACTGTAGCTTAATTCAGCTCGTGCTATTTTTAAAGATAACTGACCTCTCTACCGTACTGTGAAAACCTGCGAGGAATTGCAATGGAGGTTAGAGAAGACTACTGTAGGTGCCTGTAGGAATATAGGTGGAGGTGGTTGAAGTGAAGAAAAAGGGTGGTAAAAAAAGCTGAAGCAATTCCAGTCATAACAGAGATAAAGGGTAATTTTAGTACCTCCTTATTACATGATTCTACATAACCCTCGATATAAACGTCCTTTTTTCTGAGTGAGCTTTTGTTCGGTATTATATTTATTTGGACTCATCATAGATTATCACTATTACAAATGCTGACTTCACAACTAATGTCATAAATAATGGAATGGCAGACTCTTTTCTTTTGACTGTAGGGAGTGCCAAGGTTAAATCGGCTTCAAGTGCAAACCAAGTGCACAAACAATATATAGTCTTTCATGAGGTAACTTTTTTTTTGCACGAAGCTATAGTTCTGCTAACTTCATCTCTCTCTCTCTCTCTCTCTCTCTCCATGAGTTTACCTGTACTATACTAACCGACTATTAGCTAACGTTCTGGTCCCTGTGAGTACAGATTAGCTCTGTAAGCTTGGCAGACTACCATTAACTGATGTTTCTGGTGGGCTGTCTCGAGGCACACAAAAAGGTACCATGAGCGTGTACTACTCTTTGTGTATCTTGTGTGAAGTCTCTGCAATGCATTCATACATACTCTCACTCGTTATAAAAATATGACAGGTATTCTCCCTATCTCCCTATAATCCTAACCGTTTTTCCTCCCGTCAGTTTCTCTCTCTCTCTCTCTCTCTCTCTCTCTCTCGCTGTTCTCCGCTGTACTCAGAACATGCACTTATTTTCATTTAATTTATCGCTTGGTTTACTATATGGTCGAGTACTCAAGTGATCAGGGACAGGGACACCTACATACAATTCCATTATAAAACATGATGATGATTACAATCATCCTGAGTGATATGGCAAGGATAAGGATGGACGACTCGTCATTTTATGCTCTACCCAAACATGAGTTTATGTAGAGGTGGTCATTCTAACCGTGTCTTATACCGCCACTACTAATTACACCATCTCTGGTACTGTACTTTTATCCATAAGACAACCCCACTGACTTGTTTTTGTGTCTCCCTGCTCCCTAGTCCTTCTCCTCTACCACTGCAAAAATACTCCATACCTTCCAGGATGAGATAAAAAAAAATTGCTGAAAGCATTTTCTCGTTGGAAACTCACCAACTAAAACACGATCATCCTAGTACGAAGTATAATTACAGGATAGCTCATCCTAGCAGAAACAAGATTTAAGAATTACATACATACATGCTTACTTTTCCCTCTACCCAATATACACGATTGAGCGTCCCTAAATATTACTTCAAAAATATCATCCTCAAGACAACTACTGTGAAAACTGATTGCATGAGCTGATTTCTTTAACATTCCAGATTCTTCCAACTACAAAACAAATATCACAATCACAAGGGGCATGGAAACATGTCCAAAACCGAAACTATCTTGAAGTGTATTTATGTTGTAACGGATAGTTACACTTTTGTTTTTGGTCGTAACACTTTGACCCTTCATGTGGGTTAATACTAAAGATAGGGGGGGGGTAATACTTGAAGCGATCGCCTATCGTTAGACTACTTTTGCAAACACACACACACACTCTCTCTCTGGTGGGAGAAAACTATGTGCACATATTTGTTGTCCAGCCTCTTAGAAGAAAGTATATGTATATGATGAGGCATGAGAGTTTATTTTATCTCTAAACAGAGGAAGATTCCAGGACCGCTTTAAAAATGACGTTTTAAAACCTTGTTTATAGTTAAGGTTGCTTTGCTAATAACTGTCGCACACACGTTTTTTTATGCAGAAGTAAGTAGTCTTCCAGGGTTGGAAATAAAAAAAAAAAGGTTTTAGATGCAGGTCCTTTGCTTATTTTTTGAGTGTTAAAAAAATCTGGAATGTTGTTTTTTTTATTCTGCCCACAGTTTTCGGGAATAGGAAAAAATATGGATGAGCTCGTTAAAATTTGAGGGAAAATGAAAATATGAAGACCCCCGTCATGTTTCAGATGAGAAATCATTTACTCCTGGTAGCATTACGTGATGAGCGTGGAGTATGAAAATATGGACAAGTTTCCTTGAAAAGTAAATAACTCGATAATGATTTATTACAACAATGAACTCATTGATATAATTACCTATAGAGAAAATATGGTGAAATTTATAAATACGCGCACAAAAAAACACTTGAAACATAAACTACTATCATCATTATTACACAAAAACAAATAAATGTATATCTTTAAAAATTCTCCTTTGTTTCCGTTTACTAGCACTCATGTTATGTATGTTATATAATATGTAAAGTTGAAATTGTAGGTGTTTCCTCTTGATTGTATAATTACTTCCAGGTATATAATGTAACTATATTTATCCTTACACAAAGTACTCTAAAATTTAACTCCTCAGTATACTCTAGTTTCAACGTCGCGTAAATTATTATTTAACGCTTCAAATAAAGTACCTACATGCCTAACATAAATTAGGTATTGTAAATTCTCAACGTCACAATAAAGACTAAACTTTTCACAACAACAGCGCAGCGTCATGTACAGGAGTATACCTCTCCAACTTTTAAAAATCCTTCCTTGTTTTAGAACACTGCAACATGTTTCCTGTGTTTCCTTTCCCGTGTCACCTCTTAACAACTCCTTTGCTTACATATTATCGCTCCAAATTAAAAAACTATAATGTAACACTCCTTCAAAATGCAAGTGTCTTTGCATGATTGTTTGCAAATGTTTACCTGATTGTGGTCCCGCGACATGGTCGAGTGTCTTGGCAAACTTGGAAATACTTTATAAAGTTCAAATGAATACATCCTAGTAATGATTGTGTGTGTGTGTGTATGTGTATGTGTTTTAATAATCCCTACTAGAAAAAAGAGACCATACAAAACGTCGGAAAGTTTTTTTGCGCATCTATTAGGTACTTTCTGTTACAACTATACATGATATATAATGATATATGTGATTATTATTATATAGTCATTTTTCACATTTGGGGTAATGCAGGAATCACATGGTAAGTACTTTTTACTTTAAGTCGAGGCATTTTCAAAGGAGGAGTAAAACCCTATTTATTATAGTCTCGTAAAAAAACAAGTGCCTGAAAGCCATTGATCTGTCAATAGCCACATGAATGCTTCGTATTAAATATTATTACAGTATGGAGTTTTTTTCATAGCCATTTTTTTTACTCGTTAATAATGTTTGTGAACCCCTAATATTTGAGAATCAAAATTTTCGTGTACTCGTCAAGTCTCTGTCCTCTACACCTAATGTATATGTAATGTATTGTAATATACCGCAACGATTTCTCTGTGTGTGTACTCCTTAATAAGTACCTAAAGGCATACATACTATTATGTAAGTACAGGTTATAAATAAGTTATTCTTTGTTGTATATTGGCCTAAATTAATAAATAGTAGCTTAAAACACTTTTAAATAAACGCTCAGCCTCGACTTTTCGTACTGTATATTTATCTATATGTACTTTTGTAATTATTACCACTATACTACATGATTACTTGTTCAGGTAGATTGTCAAACATGTTAAAAAACAGTCACTTCCTTCCTATATATATATTTTTAAATATAGAGATTCCGAGGGAATAGATTTTGTAACGATAAATACTACACAAGAAAAAAAAAGTATAACATAACTACAACTATGGTAAAAACAATAACAACAACAACTGAATAAAGATGTGGTCACTCACGGAAATATGTGTACTCACTTGGGAACTACCAACCTTGGTTAGCATTCGAATGGTAATTTCCCAAGAAGTTTGCGATTTGTAAATAGCCATATTAAATCTACGTACATCAAACTACAGGACGGTAACGGACAGCGCTTCACCAATACAGTCAACCATGTTGAACAGGCTCAGAAATCCTCTGTCTTCTGTCTGTCTCCCCCTCTCTGTTTACATAATTAATTGTTTGATACGGCGAGCAATATAATGAAGGTCAAGGGGTTCATGAGTAACGTCAAGGTGCGAATAAGTTAGGCTTTCTCATGTAATTCTGTTTGTTTTTATCATATGTAAGTTTACGTAGGAGGAGTGTATGTGTGTGTGAGTGTGTAGATATTTGTATATTATAGTACTGTATGTAAGAGCGTTATTATCCCTACGTTATGTAATGTACGTTATGTACATATATAGTAAATAATTATTCCTCAGAAAAAAAAAGCGGAATATAATATGCCTTTGGATGGACCATATAGCGTCTATTATGATCGAACCTGTAGCAGCATATTAGCAAAGGAGGAATTGGTAAATTTAAAGTGTCGTTTATCATAAAACTTGAGTAGGGCAGGACTGTAGGGATGATTTTCTTTCAGGTGGATGTAGTGAACTTCAGGCTCTCCCGTTGTGTGCCCACATTCTTCGCACACGTAGACTTTAGTTCTACGCTCCTTGTAAGCGTATTGGTGTTGCATCCCGTGTACTTTTAAACAATGCGACTCCAGACTACATCGCTGTGTAAACGACTTTTCGCACATGTTGCATTTGTATGGTCGTACTCCTGCAAAGCACACAAAAAAAAAACAAAAGATGAAAATTATGAAACCAAACTTGGTTTTGCTGACAGTCTATTACAGTACAACTTCATAAGGTGCCGTAATCAAGAAGAGACGATACTAGAAATCAGAAGTTTTCTCAGAAAATTCCTACTCATTTGCTGTGAACCTAGAGGAGTCTTGCCCATAAATAAAGTAAATATGCGCACTTCATAACACATGACATAAACAAGCCTAACGTGAAGGGAATGCCTGTTTTAAAGCACCGGTACATGTAAATAATATTTGGTTGCATCATTATGAAGTATTACATCTGTTTGATTAGACAGTATATGCAGTAGGATAAAACTGGAACTTTCCTACTCACACACACACAAATACCGACTGCTATATTATCCTACGAAAGATTGCCTCGGGAGTAAAGGGGAAGGAAGGAAATTTTTGTGCACATTTTTATCTGCTACGGAATATAAGGTACACAACAGTAATCAGGAAGGTAACCATTGAGCAGGGTAGGACTGTTTGCCCTCCAGACGAGGTAATTTATTTGATAAACTGTGGATCTGGGGTAGAGTCAATTCGAGAGAATCTTGAGGCAAGCATAGTTAAATTGCGTGCATCACTCCGCCCCAGAGCTGGTGTTTATCGTATTATGTGGAAAATGATGGTCTTTTGAATCTTTGAATTTTAATTAAAGTCCTGTGTGTAGGCATTCAATCAGATCGGTTTCATCTTGAGCAAAGCCACAATGTATGTATCCCCTAAACAACGTTACCCTGAGCACTGCACAGACATCGTACCCGCATATGTCACACAAAATATTCCATTACTTCTTGTAACTACAGCACAATTATTTATAATGTTATCACTGTTTTGGAAGTTAGGGGTTCACCTCCCCACAATAACTAAACCACCGAGAGGAATAATCTCAATAAACATCAGTATTATGAAATGAAAAGAGTGCGTTTTTATTATACCACCATTGTGGTGTAAGAGGGAAGGGTTTGTTGGTTGCAGTGCATCAGTAATTTTTACCTACCACCGAGATATTTGGGGAGCATGATAAATAGTTACGGATGAGAAAAAATGTATCAACCAAGGCTAGAGAAAAATACGACGGTAATAGTTTCATGTACTCTCAATGGGCTTCAAACTACGGGTACTTAAGTTCTCTCGTTGTACAAAACAACCAATTAATGGAAAATCGAGGTCGTGAGTTGCTTCAGTATTAAATTGATTGAGGGGGAGATTTATGCAACATGTGTACGTATTTATCTTTCTATCTGTATGGATATAATAGTAGATACGTGTATAAGCCTTCGATATTATAAGATGACCGAGTTGGTAAAATTAATGCAAACTGAGCAAACGAAAAAAAAGAAGAGATTTACTGGAGGAGAGTAAAGTACCTGTATGCGTCCTGGTGTGTCGCTTAAGATCAAAGGTATCATTGAATCCTTTGCCACAGAATGTGCAAAGGTATCGCTTAACGTCCGAGTGACATTTGAGATGTCTATTGAGTAATCGTTGGAGGTTGAAGCCTTTGCCGCAGATTCGGCAGGCAAGTTTCCCGGTTCCACTTGTTGTGGCGGAGCCAGTCCCAGACCGGGAGTTATCTCCACAATCAGAGGAAGTATCACTTTGATGACTGTGAGCTTTGTCACTATCTCCTCCGTGACGCTCGGGTGAATGAGATGCTAGAGGATTCTTGATTCCATGACCTCCATTAACAAACTCGACGGGGGCATCATTTGGTATTCCCAACTGTTTAAATGCAATAGATGAGAGTTAGCTTTTACTGAAACACCATCCTCGTTCAGTCCCACACATAGAAATACAATTCTCGAATAATTTTCAATAACAACAATAAAAATTAAAATCTTGCTGGGCGAAAGGTTGGGAGGGGAAGGATGAATTAATATTTTGGGGGAAAAGTCGTTTTTAAAGTCGGATCTGCCTGGCATCAGGGTGGAATAGAAAAGAAAGCATCAGGTGTGCTAACCCGTTGCTGCAGGACGGAGACCCGAACTCCCAGGGATGATATGTTGGTGATATCATTCGTCGAGGACCCGGATGAGTGTCTTCTATGCGGAGTGGTGGAGCTGATACTGGAGCTGGGGCTATGGGCCATAGAACGACTATTATGGGAACGTGGAGACAGGCCAGGTGTTCCGGGACCGGTAATTATTAAAGGAGTTAAAGGAGTACCGGGAGGAGATCCACCTGAGCCGTTAGTAAAAGATGGAGGAGAAGGCAAAGAGATATCTGCAGGGGAAGAGATAGGTGGAGATGGTATCCCAACTATTGAGTTTACCATTTGGTTTGATGGACAATGGCCAATGATTGATGAGTTGCTGGATGCCACCGGATTACCCAAAAGGGTTGGATTAATATTTAATTGGTTGTCCAGGGCGCTGAAATCGTCCGTGAAATTGAACCCAAAATTAAAGAAGTCATTGGTGGGATGTTGCACGAACTGCTGTCGGCCTGTCAAAACAAATTCCTCCTGTTAGTTATATTGCTCATCCCTGAATTAGCATCGAATAGTAATTCAGCATCTCCTTAAAACAGCCAATCTTTACAGAAGCATGAGCGTGCAAATTACTCATATGCACATACGTCGACCATTCTCTCAACGAACATGCACCTACAATGATCAAGATATGCAAGGCAAACACAAAGCAGGAAATTATTTAATTCCTTTACCTTGTATGTTGTTATCCACCAAGGAACTGTTATTTTGCTGCCGTGGTATAAACTGATTTAGCCGGCTATCATGACCGCGATTATTCCCAATGCAATGGTCTGAATTGGGGGTCCCGTTAGGCTCCATCGGTGTGAGGGGTGCTAGAAGTGGAGGGGGGTCTGGCTGAGGAGACTCAATGTCATGTACTGGCTGATCATCTTGATAAAATTCCGCCAGGTTGTCCAGTAACGACTCCGGGTCAGGCATCGGGGACAGTAATGGATCATTTCCTAAACCGCCCCCGCCCGGCCCGCCCACGAAAACATCCAAAGAGGTCTCTCCGTTCCGGTGATCATACCTTCCAAGGAATGAGCCTCCAATCCCATTCGAGTTACTATTACTCAATCCGAAGTGTCCACCGAGGCCTAAGCTGTTAACAGGCGGGAGTGGACCGGAGGATGCCAACCGATAAATCCCATTATTGCCTCCCATACTTTCTGCTGGGTTATTTCCATTGTGACAAGCGGGCGGCTCAAAGCCATTATTATTAATCCCACCAGGTGGCAAGCCGTCAACGCCATTATTTTTACTATTTTGTCCTGATGATATTCCACCTCCAATGCGCCCACCTCTGGGTGGGCCATTCCCTTCATAATCTTCCGGTTGTGCTGTCGTACTTCTGCAAGGGAACAAATTATACCGAAAAAAGGAAATTACTAAATGCGATTGTCATTCTTAATACTTCATCCTTAGTCAAGTTCAAGTTAATATCTCCCATTGAACCCTTTGCAACGAAATGGTTCATTCCTTAGCATTCATTATAGCCTCTGTCATTAGCACCCTATGTCAAATTGGGCCATGGCAAGATGGAATATAAATGGCTCATTATACTCAAGTTTACATTTGAATATGAAGCACAAACCTGTCATTCCCCTGGCTGAAATCCAATGGTGCATCTTGCTCAGGTGGGAATGGTGATGGGGATGGTGATTTTGGAGCTGGGGCGCGCTGAATCACCGATGGTCTCGGAGGCGTTAATATCTCCGGCTTAATTGAAGTAGTCTCTTTCTTAGCATCGTGCAACCCTGAAAAATAAACAAGACCAAAACCATCAGTAATTGATATTTTCTTCATCTACCTTTTTCCAGTCCCTGATTTTTAGAAAGTTCCAAAAACAAGAAGAAAAAAAAGTAAACAACCGTTTTGCCCCCTTCAACATCACTTCACATACCAGTCGAAGACTCACTCAGGTATTACATCTTAAAACCTTCATTTAAAGGAATACAACTACTCCTCAAGTTTATTCTTTTCCATTTACTTAAACAATAAAGTTCCCGATGAAAATGCAAGGAAAGGAACCCAAAATCTTTGAAAAATCCTGGGTTTTGTATTACAGATGAGAGATGTAGTGCAACTAATAATGATGAAAAGGAAACAAACCACGATAAAAATACTTTTACAAAAGGAACAGTTTAACACGGAGGGATAAGAGAATACAGATTAGATAACAAAGCCACTCCTGGGAGTCTAATCATTGTTCAAGAGTAACATAGTCATATATAGGATATTTTCCTAGTTCCGCATACATACAGGTCTACGCTCAAGTGTTACAAATGAAGCAACAACTCCGGTTGATTCTCAATGAGGAGCAGATGAGCGATTGAAAGACTTTCAGCTTCATCAGAAATGAATTCAAACTGTAAGTATTTCCAGCTGAATCACTCACCGTAATTTTCTTCATTGTCAGAGATTTTGAAACGACGGAGATACTTTGTGGTAGTTGTAGTGTGTACCGATACATACAGTAGCAAGTCCTACAGGAGACAAGAAAAGGAAAAATCTTGGTTTTCTCTTTCGCCCGAACCAATTTATGCAATTCTTTACAGCCCTGGCCCGTTGTTGCAATACAACAAGAGCAAAGAGTTGTTTGAGAATCTTCAAACCGAAACGATCAAGATGTGGCGGAATGAACGAAGTATCATCCTCCAAAAGAAGATTCCTCTTTCAATCCGTATTATCACAGTGTAACGTTGGTGAATCTGAGAGGAACTTTGAAAGAGAGCATACAGCTCTGAAAGAATAAGGAATAGTCCAAACTATAGCTATAGCATTACATTCTAATATTAGTTCGTTCACCTTTTCACTTGTTCAGATAGAAAACCACCCTTCATAAGAAAATTCAAGTTTCATCCCATAGTCTGATGAGGCTGAGTTAGCTTTGAGCAAAAGCAAACATCCCTCTGTGAATTGTCAAGTACATTTCCCACATGTAAGACTCGTTACATATCTGTACACATGAAAGCATAAGTTCCAAATAAAAAAACGTAAATCTCTGTAAAGTCTATCGTAACTAAAAGCGTCCGTTCATTGGAGTATAGAGAAGTTGCACTGTGTACACAGCACTAGTTCCATTGCCACTGCTACAACAACTCCTGTAAAGTTGCTAACCAAAATGGATATAACCACCTGAATACACTAGATATATAACATATGGGCAAACTTGGTCTATGTGAACATACATGGGGTGTAACTACCTGTAATAGTAATACAAGAGTAGCTATCCTCCACAGGCCAAACATTTTTTATGCTCCGACGAAGCCAAAAGTCATTTCACACGAAACGGGATTTCATTTCCTTTCATTGAACTCTTGTCTCCCTCGATTGCAACAAAAACAACAACGACGAACAACCCTATTGAGCCTGCCTAACTATCTGTATTGAAAGCGTGTTCGATTCTTGGTAGAATTTCCCTCTTCTCATTCTTTTTCTTCCTCTGTTTCTTATTAAACTTGTTGTCTACCCTCTCGTCACGAAAACTACTTCACCTTGAATTTTGTTAATGTCATGCAGTTGCAAAAACTCTTATCTCTACTCTACAGATACTCTGTTGTTCTGGTAGCTATTGTTATGCATGTGTACCTCTCTCCCTCCGTAAACTCTACTGTCGCAGTGAGAATTAACGAGAGACAGCTAAATGAAAAATACACTCGAACCAGTTATAAATTAAAAAAAGTTCCGCCATCAACAATCATTTCATACATAATCAAGCCAGTCTCCGCTGAGGTTATGTAGGACCAAGCTCAGTACAGTAAAAATGCTATATACGAGCTGCATATAAACTGTAAGGCAACCCGTCTGTAAACATGTACCTACGTACAAACATACATCATGTCGTATGAGTATGTACATTGGACATTAGTTGCGAAAACAGACACACAGAAGAATTGAAAATATAAATCCGGACTGAGATTTTTCATCCAGGTTGTCCAGGTTAGACCGTCAACTGTCAGTTTCATGCAGTGGGTTAAAATTCTCATGGGAGGATTGAAACAAACGTGGAAATTTTTCCGCGATATTTATGGGAAGAAAAATGGATAATTTCAGTCAGCAAACAATAATAATTTCATAATGATACTTCCCACCACCAAGCAAAAATACGCATGGATGACGTGTATTAAATTTTGTAATTTCATTGTCAATGGCGGAAAACCAAAGTAGTATCTCCTTTGAATATCAAGGTTAATGTAATTTAATGCCTTTATAAATGTCCCTCAAGAGGTTAATCACATTTTAGGTGAGGATCGTAATCCTTCGTCCCTCTCAACGTTTCTTTGTCTCTGAATATATATGTAGTATCAGACTCTCCGACGTTTCAGGAACAGCTTATTGTTAAAAAGGTATTATATTTAAATACGATGTTTTTAAAACAAGAAATTCTCACAAGAAAGGATGTCTCGTAGTTAGTCTGGTAGAGTGATGGAGTACTCAAGGAGAAAAAATGCAATCGTATATAGTCGTTATAACGTCTCCTTTCTTAATCATAGTAATTATTAATTCTTTCGCAATAGCTAGATGGGTTTAAGTTTATAAACAAAAAATTTTACAACCCAGTTCCATCACACGGTTATACACCTATGGGATTGTTTTTTTGGAATGCACACTAAAATAAACTATGCTCCAACTGGTTGCAAATTTATGCTAAGCAAACATTACAGTATAAGAAATGACGTTATAACTACAGTAATTACTATGAGTATAATATTTCTCCCGTAAAATTATGTGTGGAAAGAAATTAACAATTATTTTTAGTTGGTTTTTCTTCCCTGAATCAATTCTTCCTTATTGTTCTTGATTATCATGTAAATTACCATAGGTTACGAAAATGTACGCAAAAGCTGATAAAGTACTGCTCTTACAGATAGTTTGTAGTCAGGTAACGTGTCTGCAGTAAAATGGTAATATTATGGTATGAATGCATTGGTTCCAATCCAGAATTAATTCTATCTCACTCACTCGCTCACCAACGAAACTATCCATTCATGAAAGCATCACAGAGGACCTAATGAACAAGTTTACTATTTGGAAATCCTCCTTTCATGCATGAATGTAAATGAAGAGTCATCCGGAGTGTAATTTTTGTCAGGCATAGGGAATGATTCCTCAGAGAATAAAAGTACATGTAAATAAATGAAACCGTTTATGTATAAATGTATAAAATCCAGCGAGTAGTATGTCACAACAAAGGGCACTAACTGCATATCTGTCCGTCTGGTGTATTTACCTAAGCTCGCATGCGAAACTATATGGAGATTTAATTTACCCTCAGCAACTCCAGCCTCTTCATTATTACAATAACAATAGTACATGTAGATATGCCGAAACTCTGAAAAACAGCTCCACCATATTTCTCTCTCTCTCTCTCTTTCTCCATACCCAACAAGCCAAAACGCTATTTCACTGACAGGTACAAATTAATAAGCAGGGATGAACCAGAGCCAGCTAGGTAGGCATATACGGAGGATTTTTATCCATAAAATTGCATGGTATGGAGAAGAACTTAGTAAATAATGTAAAACAACCGTTCTGTAAGGATGCATAAATTAAATGCATGCACGGCATGTTTCCAAAGGACAAACTGTACTCACATTCCTTGTCCAAGTATTTATTCAAATAACCGTTGGCATTTCCCCCTGTGTGCTCCATACATACATATGTATACCTTTCTCCTAACATTGAACCTACCAATGGAACATTGCTAGGATTTAATTCAAACGCAGATAGGCAGACTTTTTCCAAAAAAAAAAAAAATTATTCACGCAAGGTGTCTAGGCCTAGGCTGATATTCAGTTTTTAGTGCGTCTCTGGATATCTTGTTTCCTTTCCGTTATGCACACTCTCGTGGAAATACAGTGTGGAGCTGGCTCCTGAAAAAAATATTTATTGAAATATTTCCTCCTTTTATGGAAATAATCCTACTAATCTGGCTCATATCATCAAAAAATAGTTTTTTGTTTCACTTCCTCAGAAACAAGTCATATGATATTTTCCAAGACGCCACTTATGAATTAATACCGAGAACGTTATTGCACTCTCAAGAATTTTCGATTCACCCTAGTGATAGCCTCCTATCTGGCCCCGTAGGGAAGAGCGTACACACATACATGTGAAGATGAAGGAGTAAGAGGTATCATTTGTAAAACTATTGTTTCCTTCCCTCCTCTCTCTCTCTCTCTCTCTCTCCTTCACTTTGCCTCTCTGTCTCAACGCATTTTTCGCAGTGTTGGTGCCGCTCAAGCGACCGACTTGAATGAATAGGTACATACGGGACAGGTTATAAAGCTGCGTACGCTTTTGATGATGATGATCCTGCAAGCTGAAAAGTGACTCCGGTGTGTATGTAACTTGTGGAGAATTGAATTGTGTAATTTTCCCTTCACACACAACCTCTCCACCGTATACTCAGCCCCATAGTCCGTGTGTAGCTGACAGGTAGTTAGGAGGAGAGAGAGAGAGAGAGGTAAGAGGAGACGTGCCATACCTACTAAATGAACAACATTTTCCACCTAACCGCTATGGCTTAAAAAAGGGTGAACGAACTGACGGGGTAGTGTAATAGTGAATAGTTGTGGAAAGCCAAGTCTAATCCTCCTGCCTCTGTGACTTGCCATTGGTTTAGTGTCCCTAACATTGAGACAGAGCTGCTCATGCAGATACATATGATGATGCCACATTACGCCATTATTCTTCCCTCTCGAGGAATGTTAGGACTTCCAATGAACGAGCATTGTTACATGAGCGTGCGAAAAATCACTGCAGGGCTCTTTCTCCTTCTCACAAGTTCCCATGATTGCCTCTTATTATTCTCTGCCATATTTCTTCTACAGCGGAGTTTTTCCTTCAGTCTTATCCCCACTAGCTCATACATCCTTGCACAATAAGGCGTGTTTCTACACTACTCCAGTCAGAATGCTACAAGGAATACCCAGACACACACACATACACACACACACATATACACACGTACCAAGGGGGAGGTATGTATACGGTAAAACTGCGGCTCATGTTGATCATGGTGATGCGAACTTGACTGAGAACTTGAGGGTTTTGCAACCAGAACTGTTCCTATGAACAGATGAGCAACAGGAAAGACAACGGGGTTGAACCTCATCCAATCCATGATATAATGTGACACGAACCTACCTACCTTTACGCACATACCTAACATTCATCCCTCGTAACTCCACCTAATAGCACAAAAACAGCAATAATAGGAGTCCTCCATCTTTGCTCTATCTCTGACTGTACTAATGCAATGCATCCCCCTCCTGCATCATACGGATAGAGTCAAGTCTCAGGTTTAGATCGACTGGTGTGTATGCCATCATCAGGCCAGGCTTTCATTCTAATCTTCACATCTCTACCACAACATACGCTAATTATGTTGCAATCATGTGAGTTCCTACCTGTATCAGTCCGCGTGTTCCTCTACGGCTATTAAATAACTTTTTGACAACTATAAAAATTTCAGTTATCATTACATTAGACATTAAGTGCATTTCGTGGCGATGTTTCCATGTAAGTATGGTCATATTTTAAGCCTCAGAGGTGCAATTCTAGTAACGAAGAGCTCTATATATTCTCCGTAGTTACTTCTACTCTCTTCCTCCTCTTGAATTGCATCTCTCCATCAACCCTCAATTTTTTTTTCTTTCTCTTTCACTCTTTTCCTCTAAACCTTTTTGTACTTTTCTATTTTTCTTCTGCATTCGCCAAGAATAATAGTCTTGTGTATTCCCTGCATGTTTCGTTCCTCCTCTGCTATGCCAATTTTTATTCTTGAAGATTCCATTGAGGAGTCACAGCTTGGGCCGGGCTATTCATATGCACATACAACAAGGACCACGGCTTAACCACATCGAATCAAATTAAGGTTCTGCATGGTATAAGTTGTTTGGAAATTGCTTCATGTGACTCAAATCTATTGTTTGTCTCGTGTAGTCTATTCTTGGAGCACGTTTTTCCTTCCACTGATATACTACAAAAAAAATCTGGGGAGTCAATCAAAGGGAGTCATTACCAACAGGTTGATTTGCTTCATTTTATTAATTAAATGACAAAGTTGTCTCACGTCTCAGCCCATGGTAGGGTTTCCCAAACGTAATTACCTGTGTGTTCCCAGACTGGCAGTTCTATGTTGGATTTAAAAACCATAATTTATTGCTTTCCATGCATTCATGAGCGTATCTGCCCCTCAGACCAGTCCATTATTTTAATAACCCTAAAGCTAGATTAGTCTTGTAACTGATTCAAGAATCAAAATTACTCTTCCATTTAGCTGTACAATCCATGTTATGATTACCCTAGGGTATGATTTGCAGTCCTTACCCTTTTTCCTATTACAGCATCTTGGACGGTTATGCGTAAGCAAATTTTTGATGCAACCTAAACCTTCAGTTTTTTTGTACACTACTTCTGGAGTTGCTCCCCTCTCGACACACACAGTAACTTCATTCAAGGGTAGATTTATCCATATTTTTTCTACATTTACTTCTAGCCAAATAATCCAGTCACATGACCAAGTCCTTGTAATTATTATTTGTAGACATGAATAACGCTTACAGCATTAGAGTCCATCTGCCAATACGGATGGAGCATAATGCCAAATGCTACTGAGTGTGATATTAATTTGATTACAGGAGCTATAATTAGCCCATCCAAAATAACAAAATTTTTAAAACCTCTTAAAAGAATGTGATAAAGTAAAGAAATACCACGAGTGCCTTTACTGTTACAAATGCTAGAATGTACTTACTATCATAAGTAGACATATTTCGTTATCCAGAATAACAAAAATTCGAAGCAGCAAATACTTGTAAGGAACACGATAACGTACACAAATACTACACATTATCTTACCGTAGCCTTCTTCTTCAGGATTTTTACAAAAAAAATAATGTTTTAAAAAATCCTCATCATTAACACACTACCCATCTTCAGCAGTCCTCACAGGATATTTTAGAGAAGAAATGTTTACTATTGTTACAGCAAGAAAGGCTCACATTTACCCTAATCAAATTCTTATGACGATGGTTTCTACCAGTGCATGATAATAAAGTCTGATTTAAAATGTACTTAGTTACTGGCCTCGTAATGTTCCCGTTATTCCAAATTCCCATCCCAAAATCAAAAGTCAGGTGAGCAAATTCATATTTAAATTATTTATTGGAGTAGGACTTCATCACAACCACAGGATTTTTGCAATAGTTTATTTTTATGACAAGACGAGCTGTAGAAGCCGTCCTGAGAGAAATATCAAGTGTGATGGGAAAAAAGAGGTAAATGTACGAACTATTAGTTTTGGTATAGGAAATCGTAAAGACGACGCTCAGGAGACATGACCCCATGCGACGAGATTCCAAAGTATTAGCCTCCCTGCATGCATTTGTCACGTTAGTTGGATGTTTATGTCCTAGCAAAAATTCATGTGAAAGAAATTATGCTTTCAAATAAGTCGTTACTGATCTCTTTCTTGTGCTTTACCACAATGCCCCTGGCAATGAATCTGGCTCCTTGTGCATAGATGTACCCATAGATCCCTCTGCGAATACTTTTGATGCATACGATCGAATGTAGGAATTTGTATCAACAAGAGTGAAGGTTTTGGCAATAAGCGTTTGTCGAGGAGGAATTCAGGGGAAAACCCTATGTGACTACATACTAGTTGGTAATGGAGACTGATTTTAGGCGAGAAAACTTTGTTCCATAAAATTGGAGCTTCCGGAATGATTTGTTCCGTCATAACCCCTTCTTTGTTCGGTTGAGGGAGGTAGAGGAAGAAAACTCATTTGGCAAGCCTTCACCGTTCACTCCATTATTACATAAAGCGTGGAGTAAGAATTAAACTGTGAAAAAACTTGTGAGCACAATGTGTACGCTGTATGCACAGGGGCAAGGAAAAAAACCCATTCCCCTCAGGCCATGCCAACACAACAGTGCGGTAAAAACACTAGATGAGTTTGTACGCTTCGCACAAAGCAAAAGTATTATGTATAATAGTTATGTGTGGAGATTCATGGCAAATTCTTTTCAGCCTAACTCAAATCTCACTCAGCTGACAGCATTACTCAAAGAGTTGACTTGTCCTCCTCTCACCCACAGGGCTTTGTATTGTAGCTTCTAACGAGGAAAAAATAACTTTGTTCCACACAATTCATTATTATCGATGACGGAAAATTCTGCAAATTTCTGTCAGCTGCTGCTGCTGCTGCGATGTAGAAGACGTACAACAAATAAAAAAACCGACCAGATAATTATTCATTAGGGTCTATTCTGACTGACTACTAATGACTTCCCACTATGCGGGAGGGAATTTAGCATTTTCATACCTCTGACCCAATAATTATTTAAATTTGAAACAAACATAAATAATTCCTCGGGACTCCTGTCCATGAGTCTCAGGTACATGCAGATTCCCAATCCTTCTAAAATTCTGCACGAGTCTCAACTTTTGAAGGAGTAGCTGAATTAAATACTAGCTGCAATCGATAACCTATCAGTGAGCATGGTGCAGATCAGAATCAGAAAACCCATGGAGCGTATTGGAAGAAAGACTACTGATGGTTTCGCAGATTCCCTTACCACTACCACCACTGCACGTTGCAAATGGCACTGTGAAGTGTGTATAGTGATCAAAGAAACGGCACAGAGCAGAGAGACGGAGAGGGATTTCTTAACATCGTTTTTGCCACAAGTTTGTTCACCTTCACGTTATTTTCTTCTTGTGAACTAACTCAAGTTTTTGATGTGTGGCTGATTGTTCCTCCGCTCTTCCTTTCATTATCAGACTCTTACGAATGGACAGCTCCGTGCATGAGAATAAGCATATGTGTGGATATACATAGATATCTACATAAAATACATATATCTTCAGATAACTACTACTACTGCCATGGCTAGCACCACAGACGGTCCTTTTGAGCCAGCCCACGTAATGTATACGTGTCTATAGCCCATAGTACCCTACAGTGAAAGAACAGGGTGAATAGGAACGGCAGGAGACAAATCTGAAAATCTTTTCTTCAATGCCATCAACGAAGACAACTGCTAAAATCATTCGTAGGATATTCAGATTCAGAAGCATTAATACTACACCCTGCTGAATTAAATCGTAAAATACAAGTACATGATGCACAAACATATAGATATACAATGAGCATGAATACATGCAAAATACATTAGCATTTATATTTCTCACACACAATACACTGCATAATGGTATGAGCATGCATGTTGGATAATCTTAGAAAGGAATGGCTCTTCAAGAATGAACCGTTAAGAACAGCCTTTTGATGATAACACCCAAAGACAAGCACACAAGAAGACAAGATTTGCTTGAGACGGAGTAGTATCTTACTACTAGACCTTCTCTTCTCTGAAACAGGGCAATTCTCGGGTTTGAATATTCAAAAATAAATAAGGGCTAGTACAATAGCCACCTAGCATGGGTTTATATTAGTCACTAAGAATGTGTATTCAAATTAGTTCAAATACAAATGTCCTGAACACATGAGACCTGAATACAAAGGTCTTCAACATGTAAGAGTAAGACAATGCGATCCTAAATATAAAATATGGGTACTCAGTAGGAAACCCCAAATATGTGGGTTCTCAATGCCTCTTATGCAGTCTCATAAACCTACAAACAAAACATAAATTAATCAAGGGCTTCAAAAAGTAAATGTAAGTTCATTGACCACATACTCCTTTGGTTCATAAAATGGTCATCTTAACTATATAGTCTGTTGAAAACAATAAGAGAAGTTTTTCCTGCCATCCTTAAGTCTTCCTTCACAATATGGAGTTATTCATGTCAGCATCTTAATTCTTAATTGTTACGTGAAAATTTGCATGTTAATAGCTTGCTCACACGGTGAACCAAAACTGAAACCACCCTTTCCTTCCTTAAGCTATTATTATTCTCGAGGAATGTAAATAGAATGGACTGACATAGATAAATAAAGGACTCGACAGAAAAAAAACACTCCGAGCTTGACAAAAATATTGAACTTCCGTATCACTGACTGGATAAACAACCCTTCAGCTTCGGCTGGCACTCAACTACCAATAACTCAAGTCTGTAGGGGAAAGAATTGATAATTCCACAATTGAATCCTACCCATGAGTAGACATAGTTGGAAAATGGACTCGGACTTTAAATACTATTGGCGTGATGTACATACATGGGTTATGACTATATTTTTAGCTTCCTTCAATAAACATTTCTTTCCTTTTCCTCCCCTACAGAAATGAACAAGGTTGGAGAGGATTTTGCTTGAATAAGGGCACCAAATGGATGAGGTATGGGAAATTTTCTTTTCTTTTGAGAGGAGATACCCTTGAATGGCTAAGACTTCGTCGAAAATAATGTCGACAGGGTTGTATATTTTTAGGTTACTTCAATAAACTGTTCCTTCCATTCCTTCAGTTCAGGTTAATGATTCCCGAAAAAAGCCTGTACCAGAAATGGTCTAAATCTATATGGCTCGGTACTCCACAGAAATAAAGTTGGATTTTTATTACACCTGTACGTTTTTGTAGAGACAGAGATGAGATGTGAGGGAGAAAAAAGTCAACCATTGTTACTTGATCCTATTATCATTGACAGCTAAGAGTCCGAGAGATTTAAGATTTTGTATTGAGAAATTTTATTGGGATTTTATAGCCAGCTGTAATCCCGCTAGAACAATGGTTCCTTCCTCCCAGAAACTATTCCAGATGCCCTTCAATGTCCATGATAACCGCTGACCTGGACCTACTTGGAAAATTTCACTCTCCTTGGCACATCCATATACTTATACTTTCAGCTATTGAATAGTGTATGGAGGAGGGATCACGTAGTAGCAATCAAACCGTAAATACAGAATACCAGAAGCAAAACATTTGCCTTAAACAATTATTTCATTCGTCATTCTCCTACTTTAGGGATTTACTGGTAAGTATTGGGTATATAGCTGTAAGAACCTTTTTACCGTACAGTCGTCATTCATTTTCCAGAGAAGTCGCAACAAGTGAGCAAAAGCAAGAGATAGTTACAGCATCATTTGTGTCACTTGTTGTTGCAGACAAGGAAAAAATATAACAAAAGTAAACTTTAGAATATGGCCTGGAGGCAGACAGAAAAACCCAAGTCTCGAATGCATGGAGCGCAACAAAAATGCTGAGAATGCATCACCTCTCTATACTTTTCCTCGCTAATGAGACTTAAGATAACTCCACCACACGTACTTACATTTTAAACACGAACAACGTCTTACGTGGTGCATTTATCAGCTGCCAGTAGTGTAGCATGCTACATATTGATAACCAGTCATCTATAAGTACTTGCAACTAATATGATCTGAGTGTGCTGTATATTTGCAATTTCACCAGGGCATGGTTTTCGTATGCGAGTGGGAAAAAATACACCAAATAGGTTAAATAATTCGTAGCAAAAATCCACATTATATCATGGTCCCACGTATTTATTGTTACAGCAGGAGTTACATCATGTAACTTACATACATACATGTGTACATAGACGCACAGCGCGACGCCATAATTTACCAACCTTGTAGCAGCAGCACAGAAAAAGATGAAATAACAGTGGAACCGCAGTTTTGTTCGCGTAATGCATAGAACAAACGCATAAGTTGTATCCACCTCTAAGTTTTATTGCAGTAATACTTGCTTTCTTACCTACACTTGAGAATGCGAAAAGTCATTTTTTGAAGGTCAGAACTATTTTTTTCCCTCATCAATGACATCATATTGGTGATGGTGGGCAAATCTGACTCAAAGTCAAGACGGAGAGAGCCTATTGAATGGAACAGACACGGCTACACTGCTCCTAACAGCTATGTGCAAATAACTACTTCATGTACTATTTTTTTTAGACCTGTGTTTGCAAAGGAGGGCGGTAGCAGATGAGATCTCACTTGTTATAAATACCCAACACGCTCATACCTACAGCTACAAATGTGTTGTCAAGACGTAATGAAAACTGTGCATGATTGCTACTCCTACGTAATTTTCTCCCTAGACCGCATGCCCAACTTCTGGCCAAAGAAATGCATAGACAAGTAGACTACTATCGGCTCGACTATATGATTGCTATGAGAGAGCAAGTAAAGCAAGAGCACGTTTCAGTTTATTTTCGCTCTTTTGCTGCCGGTCCTCTAGTCCCTAACCTTTTAACTGGTCTTCCACTCTACATGGAAGTCTCGCTCTAGTATCCTTTTGTAGCTCATGATAAATGCTCTCCGTCTTCACTCTTTAAAGGGAGAATCCCAAAGGTGTGCACATGACGCTATAAATTCTAGAGGTAGCTATTGGCATAAAATATGAGCATCAGCTACAGACACCAAGGGTACACAATCACTTACTTCTGGAGAAATAAAAACAACCTAAGCGTGGATTGAACAGTAAATTAAACCGGGAGCTAGAGGTACTGGTTTTAATTCATTCTATAAAATCTGGGAAAATGAGGAAAAAAATGTTGTTTCATGCTGTTGTAGTTTCATTATAGATGCTAGCTATGAGAAGACTTAGAAAAGCGTTAATAAATGTAGGCCTGGGTGAGGGATGAGGAATAGATAGTAAAGATAATATTTAAAGGTGATGTTTGTACATGCGCATGCATTACTCGGACAACGGCTCAGAACCGCAGGGATGAAAAAAGCTTCTCCTGACACTGCTATTCATGCAGAGGATAGATATATATATATCTATAGATGGACGTTTTTTGAGAAAATCAGGGAAAAAGGGTAAAAGTGGAGGAAACAATATAAAGCATATTTATGGAGTTCCTCCACACTCAAGGATGAGAGAGGTGACTCGGTAGGAAAAGGATAGGACAAGGTTTTGACTCAACCAGGGATAAAAAAAAAATGAGGCAGCCAGATGGTCGATCCTTTAAAACTAAAATATAATTTAATTGGTAGCGATTGAGGATCAAGTCCCTTCAAGGGTTATCCCAGTTGCCACCAGCGTGGTGGTAAATAGTGGAAGATGGTACACACCAGCACAAGTGCCTTTCATACATCCTCTCTATGTAGGTAACTCGATGCGGACAATATATGAAACGACTAGCGGTCGAAACGGGCAGAGTGGCCTTGGCCGCTACGTTTTTGGACAAGAAAAAACTCGTTTGCATAATTTTATTGCCTCGCAGCCCTATCTAATGTATGTGTGGGTACCTGCACAAAACAATCTCTGTACGGTAATACGTGGACTATCTGTTATTATGTTCTTTCCTGTACTCGAACCTGTATAGGCAGATGCTATATAAGCACTGGAAAGTAGATTTCTCTATAATGTTATGAACAGTGTTATGATCAGGGAGTATGAAAGAAAGACGCTCAGAGTATATAGCACCATCCATCCGCTCCTCATACATACTCATTGTCATTGTTGTTATGCTCCTCTGAGCTCTTCTCTGGAGCCCGTGGATAAGCTTGCACATGGCAGAGACATGCGAATGAAAAACATTATTACGGGAATAAATATGATCCTATATAATATGATACCACCAAGTCGTCTTAACTCTCTTGATACTCTGCATGTTCAGGTTGGAGAGTCATAACAGCATGCCATCATCCCACATGCATCTACATACAAGATTCTGGATTTACTCAACTGTGCCCTAAGAGACTACAAGAATGAAGTTTCAGGGACTCATTTTCATCCTTTGTGTGCCATGCTCGTTAATCATCATGTTGCGCACCTCTAAGAATCCTGCAATTTTCCGTGTCGTCTACAGATTATTTATATTATCCTCTCAAAATAATTCATACATGGGACATATTCTTGACGCTGGTATGTATAGATATATATGTACGAGCACTACTCTGCCATTGCCAGTTATCTTCCTCCGTGCTGCTTCTCCAATGTGCGCTTAATGGTATGCTTCATAATGTCTTAATGCTTTTTGAGGGCCAACACTACACGATTAGTTTTGGACATTTTTTTACTCCCGTCCACAAACGGAGATCTCTCAGACATGCCTCTCTTTCTGTATAGCACCTGCACACATCTCGACAAGCGAGACCTTATGGATATGTGCATCTGCAAATTGCTGCACTTAACTACCTCACATATAAATATGCATGGAGATCCATCCTAGTTTTAAACCACCATGGTCGAAACTGAGAGCGTAATGCTCTGTACAACCATTGAATGGTCAATTGAATTCCATGCGGGTGGACATGGTTCAATAAATAATAAACGTGTAGTTACACTTATTCAGGTAAGCATTTCATTGGGGAAATTTGTTCTACCACCATTCAAATCAAATAATGACGAATCTCCGGTTCTGAAGGTCAGACACCTATTTGGAGTTCCTAAATCTACAGTGCCATTCCTGTATCCGTAGGAATATTGCACAGTAGATACCTTTACAAATTAATTTTAATAGTGACTTTTTCAGATCCTTATGCTAAATAAGTAATAATTACAATAAGAATAAATTTCATGCCTTTTGATTTCACGGACCATGCAGACAAATACAGGTATAGGGAATACTTTCCTGAAGGAAAATCCGTCTAATAACACCGCAGAGTCCTCTCTCACTACTAACATGACATAACTCACCTAAGCCGATATCTACATAAGGTACCAGGTTGTGCGCAAATTTTGCGACGATTTCAAGTGAGCAGGTGGAGATTGGCTTTTAATACGCTAGAACTTATGATCCCACATGAGATTTTGGGTATGAATTACAAAATGTCATTCTAAAGATTATTTCCTATATGTGAAGTGAACATGCTTAACAAATAATCTTTTCATACGTTAATCCCAACTGGTAATCAGTTTCATTTGCTTATGATTTTGTCTTGTGTCATTTGGGCTTGGAATTATGCACGCAATTCATCATGGAGGGTGGGAAAAGTGACAAGGACTAAACATGTGAATTACAGAGCAGGAAAGGAATCCCGATGACTTTAAAGATGACTTAGCAAGGAAGTCCCTACTCACAGACCAGACAAGTGTACAGCATTCCAGACTTACATTATAATGCATAATTTCAAGGGCTTTGAAATAAATAGAAAGTGAAAACAAAGACTACGGATGAGGACTTATTACCCTAGTGGTGTCCGAGTACTGTAACTGGTAAAAAAAATCGAAAGTCCCATTTCATTTCAGTTTCTCCCCGTTACTTATTTTTTTTTGTTACGTCCTCTGTATACGACGGGAATGTCGGAAAGTACAGTATACATACGGGAGTAGTACATGGATTGTTAGAAGTAAGAACCAGTGGAGGAGTTGAGTGTGTAGAGACAAAATAAATAACAAGAATGTAAATATCAGGTTTATTGTATAGGTATGTCCAGATGTAGGGGAACACGTTATGTTACAACGTAGTTACGTGAGTAGCGAGATGGAGAGCTGTGAGTGAAGAAGAAGTGCCGCAAGTGATAAATCTCAGTTGGTTGGATGGCTGAATGTATGTTGGAAGTATGTGTGTTGCCTTAGGCACCCGTTGAACCGGGTACCCGTGACCGTTAGGGCGAAAGGAAGACAACTTGTTGCCACAGCCTCCTCGCAAAATCTCAACCTACTCTGGAGACTCAACAGGTGAGAGGAATCTCAGGAGATCTCTCAACACTGCCATGCTATATTCAAGTCTTCTCTGCTCACTCATTCTCGTTCCTGGCCTTGGTCATGCAAGATTTTTTGCTTGCCCAAAACACTCATTACGATCCTTCTTTTTCTCATATGACGTACACCCACTAGAATAACAATCATCTTTTTTTCCTTCTCTCTCTCTCTCTCTCTCTCTCTCTCTCTCTCTCCTGCTCTTGTCTTGTCTCTCCTTCTCTCATCAGCAACGTTACTTGTGCCTCTTCATTGATATCTCCTTACCCAATAATACAATCCGACACTTACGGAAAGGTACCTCAAATCTTTGCTCCTTGCTTTTCCTAAAAGTGTCATATTACAGTTCCAGGTAAAGATGCTAATGTATATATACAAATAAGATTTTTTTTTCTTCTTTACATTATGACAACACAACAACTAGCCTTGCTGAACAAGAAACCAGCATTTTGTCCTTTCGATTACTCTGATAATGCTTTGGTAATGTTCCCACGGGACTGCTCCACAGTGATCTGGTTCTGCTACTTCTTCATATATACGTATGTATGTAAGTCTGTATAGCCGAAACTGTACTCTTGCTATGATTACTTACACTTTTGTGTACTACTTTAAAAAACGCTTAGAAATCTCACTATTTCTCCTGTGCTAACTGACTACTTCCCGTCTTTTATCAATTGAAAATCCTTTTGCATCCTCTAATAATCAAAGAATTCTGAAGTAATCCCAAAGGCAACACACGAGACTGGAAATGACTGAATAAAAAACCTGAGGAGGGAGAGGAGGACGGAAAGGAATTTACAGTTTCCTTGCAGATGTTCCTCAGTTCCTTTCCATCTTCTTAAGACTACCTTTTTATTAGTATTTATTATTAAAGATTTTGCTTCACTGTCGGTCTATCTGTGTTCTCTCGTTTCAGGGCCCCTGTACCCTTTTGTCTCTGATTTCCTTGAAAAGGGTAGATTGAGAGGTTGGATAGGAATACAAATGGAAGGAAGGGTCTTTAGCCTTGAGTGAATCTTCGAGATGTGGATATGAAATGCCAGAGAGGAAGAAGAGTGCCTCGGATTGATTTGAGATTTGTAAGTGTAACTTGAAGAAGCTTGAATAATGTGTGTAAGAGTAGATGAGAAATGTACCGTACCTTTATTCACCACTAATGAGAGTGGTTCATCCGAATCAGGCGGGGATTCTTTGATTAACTCGGGTTTGGACTGATGTTTTAATATAGCGGCTCCAGACAAACTCTGAGAGTATGCCTGAGATGTGGGAACTTTAGTATTGTAAATATCAGCAACATCAACTGAAATAATCTCAACTGTGGTGTGCTTTGACGTTTCGCACAACCGTTGGTGCTGCTGCTGCAACCGGTTCTTGAGCAAAAAGATCTTAGGCATTTTTAATTGATTTTAAACACTTGTCGAAATACTCAATCCCGGAGGTTTCAGGTCCACCACACTCCAGCCTCGTTGACAATGTACGTTTCAATGCGAAGCGTTGTCTTTCTCTTTCCGTCACTCGTTAAACTTGAACTTGTGAATCCCTTTCTCCCTATGTCTATGTAACAAAATTATTCACTTATTAATCTGCATCCTAATCAAGTAGGATGGCTGGGTTCGCTCCACAGGATCAAATATAATAAAAATTCCTGGAAAAAACTTCACTAACGGAAACGTATTTGGATGTTTTTGAGTCTTGTCTTAAATAACGAAAAAAAAAACTTTTTCTCCCACAATAATATCACTTGTATGAAATGTGTGAGTGAGCGCAAGCGAGAATAACCAAAACATTCAAGTCATGTTTCAGGCTAATACTGGATGAGATGTTGTTACTGTACGCTCCAAGGTAGATAGTTCGTCTAGCCTTATTACGGTCCTGTTCACTCAGGTCCACTGCCAAGGATAAACTGACAGGTATGGAATCATGACCAAGGCCATGAATCCATTCCTGTTATTATTGCAACCCACGTTGTGAGACAACACAAGCAACCCCCACTCCACTCACAGTAAGGTTGAGAGGCTCCTAACTGCTGCCGACCCCCACTTTTTGGTCTCTCACAAACCTAAGTTGTTGACCCCAACAATACAATGGTACTAATTTGTACATACATAGTATCCAATCCGTCCGCAAACCTTTTTATCACAGGGACCATTCAGTCTTATTTTTAACTAGTGGAGCCCACCCGTTTTACGAATGGCCGTAAAAGTAGGCTAAAATTCCTCATCATCACAAATCTACGGTCAAGGGTTTATTTTTTCAAAAAATTACCAAACCTTCTTCCATCAAGACACTGTCGTCTCAGTTGAGACTTCAACGTTTTCCCATGATTATGTACAAAACCGTATAGGTATATAGAAATGTAGCTGTAATAATCCACTGAAACCGAAAATATCCTTTTGGTTAAACTTTCATTTGCTGAAGGAATTGAAAGTTCTATTTTTTGATCGATGGCTGGCTGTGACAAGTGTTGACCATTCCACTCCTCCGAAGTAAAAATGTCAACAGTATAGACTATATAGTGACGAGTAAATTTAGAGTCCTAAAACCTTCTGATTTTAAATTATAACCCTATGTTAGACTTAAGTTCAATGACAGCAAAGGGTTTAGTGTCGACAAACCCTTTAGCCCCAAAACGATACGGACAAATTTGTCCATTTTGTCGACAGTAAACCCTTTGCTGCCATTGAACTTAACTCTATCAAAGGGTTAAAATATAAATCGGAAGGTTTTAGTACTCTAAATTTACTTTACTAGTAAAAAAAAAATGAATGCTATAGTCTATAGCGTTAATATTTTTACTTGGAAGAGTGGAGTGGTCAGCACTTGTCATAGTCAGCCATCAAAGAATAGAACTTTCAATTACTTAAGCAAATGAAAGTTTAGCCAAGTGGATATTTTCGGTTTCAGTGGATTACAGAGGCTGAGGCGTGACTATAGCAAAAGTTTTTTGTATTTTTGGCAGGATATTCACAACCAGGGTTATTTTGAACATTTTTAATGCGGTTCTCCAATAAAATTGGACTAGGAAAATGGTAGCGGTTAAAAAAACACTACTACTGACGCCGCCGTCTTTAACCCACTCAAATATTGGTTCCAAAGCTCTATTTACCAACCTAAATTTTTAATTAGTGACCTAAAATGCCCCAATGGGTAAAATTCAGACTGATATGTGATACAAGATACGACCACATATGTATATACATGTCTTCACTGTACTGGAAACCACCATGATTGATGCTGTCTCATGAATGCCCGGGTACTGATTCCTGGGTACGAATTTACGGGATCACTAATAGGAATCTAAATTACAGACATTTATATAGATGAGAAGTTCCTTGACCTGGTTGGGAAGGGATGACAGATGACACAAAAAGCTAAAAACAGTGCTTGAGTATTATAAAAAACCGCGTTTTTGAGTTTGTATCTCTATGTACATGCGGCTCTGTCAAATGTTTCCAACTTCTAACACTCATATTTGGTCAATAAACTTTTGAAAATGAAAATCCATGAATGTTCAGGCGTGTAGGAATTTATTTCCGTCTCGCCATTTCTCCCAGGTTTAAAGGAGAATATCGACGCTGAAGAGGAAAAATGGTCCAAGTGCTGTACAAAATCATGAACACATAGACCATTTTTCCTCTTTAGTGACAATATCTGCTTCAGATTTTAAAATTTCCCAAGTGATACTCCAGTGGGATGTGTTTGGAAAAGACCCTGGTAGTTTCTTATGTCGGAATACTTTTGTAACACCAATCTCACTAAAATCATGGTAAAATATTGAATGCAGGGGAACAAGAACAAATCCCGAGCGATTTGTTTCGGAAATGGGAAGGTTCAGCAACTACAGTTACATTCATCTTATGATGCCCGAGGTCAAGGGGTCATTTTCGGGGGAAATGGCCTAATATGACAATTTGTTCAAGGATTTCAAATGCACAATTTACGGTGATGTAATATTGATTCCCTTTTTAGGGTCAAATTAACTGACCCAAAAAGTAATGTTTTTGCAATGATTAACAATCAAGAACCTAAAACCTGGCAATAACCTCCTGTGATTTTATTTAAGAAACCCTGCTTTTTTAACCCCTAAATTCGACGCCGTGTACTGACTCCATCTTTTGATCTACGGTCTCGAAATTCGGTACACTAATGTAAAAGGTCATACTGCACAAGTGTTTGAAAGGTCAATTAGGTGGGTCATATTTATGCTTTAAAAGCGCGCGAATTAATTTACTATAATCTCGCCCCAGCCTCTGGTACAGGTACATTTCTGTGTACATACGGTTTTGTACATAATCATGTGAAAAAGTTGAAGTCTTAACTGAGACGACAGTGTCTTCATGAGGAAGGTTCAATAATTTTTTGAAAAAATAAACCCTTGGTCGTAGAATTGTGAGGATGATGAAGAAAACCCACATATTGATATGTGCACAGACTGTCTACGTATATAACGTAGACAAATGAATGATGGCAATGGCGAAGTGGCTTGACTCTGAAAAAGCTAGCAATTCAAGTCATCTTCCCTCTCATAACCACAAGGCGTATCCGGCCAATGACCCTTCCACTCGTCTTCATTCTAATTGACTTCCTGGTTGGGTCCTAATGCGGAAGCAAGTACCGTTGCTCATCCTAAACGTCACAATGCTGTATACTCACTCAAAAGCCATTGTCATACCAACCTACCTTTAATCCACTCAGTCCGTATCGTAGTGAAACTATACACTGTGAATTCAATTATTGTTACGCAATTATTGCGAAGAACTACCCAATAGTAAAACTGCGCAGGAAAATATTATCAAAAAATGAGCACTCTGTGCTACACTTGAGGGGGCATCGTTGAAGCCATAACAACAAATCATTTCTCCTACCTCTATTTCTGTTTTTGCCTATATAGATCTCAGATGCTTCCCTCATAATACTTTACTTTAACACCTTACATAAAAAATCTACTGCGATTGGACAACGTCATCTTTGAATTCTATGCTACACAGTCATCATCACCATGCTAGTAAATATAAATCAGTACTACAAAGGTAATTTGTTAGGATAAGTGAAGTTTTTTTTTTTTTTTGAGGATGACTCTCTGCGACGTGGTGCATCCTCAGAGATATATATTTACCTCGTATGGGCATGCCTTGGTATGTTGGAAACTACGTCTAACTCCAAATGACCCATCACTTCCTTCTCTAACATACTTCACTGCATCTTCCCTTCCTCACACATCAGCTAAATCTGCAGGGTTTGAAGAATTGTTCTCAGGCAGGGTATTAACACTCGTTACCTACAACGTGCAGAAACCTGACTGGTATCAGATAGCGGAGTTGCTATTGACACCAATATGAACGCTTCGTCGGAAATTCAATGCCCTGTCTATGTGCAGGGAGATTGCAATAAAATAAGAACCTATACGTGCCCCATGTTGGACATACAATCATATACATTCCAAGCATTTCCTCCCAGCAACTTGTAGTACTAGCTATTTCTATTTGCAATCGAATGGTTACACGATGATTTTGTAACTTTACTTTCGTTTCATGTTATGATTTGCTTGAGATTCCTCAAACTGTGAGGATTTTTACGGCTCGTATGTAATAGGCGTAAATAGTGGTACTCCAATTGGTAGTACCGGAATCAAGTGTAAAAGATCAGCCTTAGGTAGATATATTTAGACTCCATATGGCCGTGCATACAATTCCGATTAAAAAGTTTTAGTACCACTACATACTGTAGATACAACTTGAGTTTTTTTTTAAGATTATAACCACATCAAATAAAAAGGATTACAACCTTACTGATTGCATTCCCCTTCAACTTTTGTTTTCACAAAATGAACTCAAAAATGAATTCTGTGGATTGAAATGAAAAGCGGAGTCTTGAAACTACGAGGAAAGTTCATTTAAAAGGGTAAAGAGTTTTTAACGCCTGGTGCACATCTACCTTTGTGAATTGTGTATCGTTCCCATCTCTAATGTTTGGGAGGTTTTGGAATTAACAGATGATAACACTGATTATACTGGGTTACGCTGCAGAAAGGTTGTTGTTTAACCTAATATATTCAGCACTGTTAAAGAAAATTCACAGTACGGCCGTGCATTATGTAAGTTGGGAAAAATTCCTCGTTTACGTATTGTTAGAAAGTATGTAACAATACTTGTATCCGCCATAGTTATAATTACATCCGTATCCGTAAGAACCGTTCTCACTTGGTTTCCACCCCGTGTGGATATTCAAGAGATTCTCCCTTCTTCCGTAAGAAAATCATTTAAAAAGGAAGTCAGAGAGAACCAGCTGAAACAAAAATGAGTGACTTTGACTTTTCTTGCGTATACACACGGAAGGGTTTTTATGCCCCTGCTCTTTTGCTTATGTATACTTACCTTCGAACATGCAATGCTTGTGCCACTATACAATTACAGCGATTGTTCTTGACATTGTCCTAATGATTCCCAGACCAGACAATGCACATGCATGTAATACTGTACTGCAGTCAACAGAACAACTTGGAGCTACAGGTTACAGTAGAATTAATTTGCAGGAGAGATTGAACCTAAAATCAACCACGGAGAGGGTCAGTTCATTGTATTGCGTCATGTAATTTTTTTCCGTTGACTGCCTCAGTTTTTATTCTTTCAATGCGTGCGTGTAATAGTATTGAATAACTTCCTCCAAATTGATATTTTATTTACAAGTAAGCATTATTTTGAAAAGTCATTTCACTCATATATTTCAAAACCGTATTTTTGTACAATTGAGAATTTCCCTGAAGTTGTTATTCAGGGTTCCAATTTCTGAGATATATTCTCTTGTATTTAAATAGTTTACATATTAATGTAAGAATTTGCTTCAGTAATAATTTACGATCCTCTCAAGGTTTTGAAGCTTTCCTCAAATAACATGAGAAATCCTCCCTGGAACTCTTGGAAACAGTTATTTGAAGGGTTTCAGCAAGTCTGAGATAAGAAACGTTTTATCCATTAAGTGCTTCCTTCTGCTCGTTAGCAGAAATATGGACGGAGGAAAGCGTTGGCGTGTGACTTCACCGTTTTTATTAAAAGTCAAATATAAAACGTACATGGGACTTGGTGTGATTCATGATTCATCACTCGAAAACAATTTCAAGAGTTACTGGAAATTCAGCATGATAAACACATTGTGTTGGAAGAAGTTATATTGAGAAAATAATGACGGAAAATGTTTCAGCATTTAATTACCATCACGTGAGCAGCTAATGTTCCTTTAAAAGGGATATTCAAGACAGGAAAATAATCCTTTTATTGTTCCAATGTATGCACGTGAGTAAAATGATTGCGGTCATTACATTTATCATTTTTTCTCAATCTATACACAAGTTTCGTAAAAGGCTGGGTTAAAAATAGAACTTAAAATATCCCACTAGAGGTATTTGTTTGAGAAAGAGAGAACTTGAAGGTTTATGAGGCTTTAGCGCCATTTCTTGACTTTGTGAAAATTAGAAAAAGATAGTGTTAATCATTTACTAGAAACGACTTGTTAATGAAATCTCCCTGAGTGAGGAACATTTGTATTTATGTATATATGTTTACCCAAAATTGTATGTCAATCATCAATGTACACTTGACTCATGGTCGGTTGTTGCCCATTCTATTTGGATAAGATTTAGTGGTCCTACTGTCAACAAGCGCCTAGTCGTCAGTCAATAAATTTTATATTGGGCAGTTTCTTATCCTCAGAGACGGACCTCTTTATTCATAGGGAAGGACAGAAAAGTTTTTCATTACAGGAGGTATCTCATGCTCTTGGACCAAATGTTTTATGGGTTGAAATTAACGTCGGTAAATGAGTGGGCTGTCTCATTACATGAAAACGTTTGCATATTTATGCTGACAATAATAGGTACTATACACAAGCGTTATGCAACAATACTACAACTCATTGTCAATTACATTACACATCTGCAACCTAACGGAGAATCCGTTTCGTGCACGCTTCCATGATCAGCTCATCTTGCTAAACCACTCTCTCGTATAGAGCAAGTGAAACAGCAAGCAGTGGAGAGCAACAATGATCACTTTTACTAAAAACTAACGTTTCTCAGTTCAGTGGATTAAGTAACGGCTTGGATGCGTTCCCAGACACAAATATCCTATTGGGACATCTTCAAATCAAACTAGTAACTAAAGTCCAATGTTCCTCAAAGGTTTCCCAAAGTTCTAGTACTTCAAACTAGAGGTCGTGTCTACCTCCATCAATTATGTAAAGCTCATCTGTACAACTGCCGCATTTGGACTGTAAAAGTCTGCACTGATAGATTTAGGTTGTTGTTGATGAAATAAGACCAAATTTGCCCTGAGCCGAAATTAAAACAAGACCAAAATTTCCTCAAAATACACTATTTCCAGTAAAAATAACACCAATCTCATAATCAGCAGATTCAAGGAAGAGTTACAGCTTAAACAGTCCCACAAATTTACCACTTCACCTGCAAAATTCTGGATAAACTTTAAACGTCCTTATCTCAGCTTTACGATCGGAGGTTCTTTATATTTTCATTTAATTATGAATCCATAGAAGCAATTCTTTGATTTCTGAAGGATTGAATAAGCAATGTCTTGCTTTAGTGTATTTACAATACCGACCTTGGTCTAGGTATGTCCAGGGCAATGGCTGAAATTGATTGGCTGATTGCTACCCAGGCCCAATACAGTAATCTCACTTTGAAAATTAAAACCTACAGGGTAAAATACGCTATGAGCAAATTCATTTCATAACTTGGAATTTTGAAAAATATAAAAATTTCAATAATTTTTAATTCCAACTTGGACAGTATCTATTCAATTTTGTTTGCTTTTGATTTATCATCCAAAGCTCTCATTAAAAGGTCATGGTTAAGTTGACTATTTTTAACTTTTGACAATTAAAAATTGTTGGGTGAAATATGAATTTAAGTCAGGTCCCTACAGTGGAGTCCTCATATATACAAGGATGAAATGCCTGGAAATACTGGACATCTCAGAAAGTAGTACACTTACAGACAGAGAGGACGAGCAAAGCGGAAGGACTCGGTAAACTGGAAGGCCCGAATAACTATGACGTCTGTCGGAAATGGGAGTAAACATACTTTCATTGAGGAAAATACTCGGGGAAACCAAGGCTGTACAACTTGTCGATTTTCATAGAGCTTGATCTAGCACGGCACATATACCTATAGCAGTCCTTCAGAAAGATTTTTGTAAGGCTATGTATACATGCAATAGCCTTGCATGACACAGATAAGCTCCGGCCTGCCGTTTATAGTGTCCGGATCAGGCATGAAGCTCTTTCATGTTAAAACGCAAGTATATTATTACAAATTAAATTTGCATAGTTAATTACAGTAATTGAGGCAGTGCCCACTGTAAGTACAGCAATAATAATTAGACATGTTCCGCTCTTACTCCTGCCCGGAATGACTACCATGGAGGGCCTTACTAAAAATTTCCCACAATCAGTTAAAATTAAAAAGATTAGCCAAAATGTAATACCATATGCTTTTCCCCATCATTTTCATCTATAACTCCGAGCTAAATAATTTTTATTAGATTTAATATCTGTGGGTTTTTAATTTTGAAACCTGGTTCAATTTAACCCACTTCAATAATGAGGCAATATTACATGACGGAAAGAGCTTCAAGTAGGAAAAAAATATATTTCTCATTATAATAAGTATCTTTTTTCCAGGAAATATCAAAAACTGAATTCCACACAGGAAAAAAATAATTAATTTCTGAGTGTGCTTCCAGGACTGGGAATAATTCTTATTTTTGGAGAAAATAAATTAAAAGCAAGTTACCTTGACTACACATTTTTTTTTTTTTGGACTTTGTTAGCGTAAGCTGTTTAAGTGTATAATACGTGCATAAATATACTCGTATGCGGAAGACTTTGAATAGCCGAATTTAGGGGGGAATAAAATACTCGCTGAAGAAAAACGGTTTAATTTGTGACGTCATACATGATGCCTTGGGTAGAGATAAAGAGAGAGTCCCTATAGCATCTGTACATATGACTTTTTAGCATATACAATCCGAAGGATGCGAATAACAATGTCAATCTCCAGAACTATTGAGAGCACGGGCTGTGAGAAAGTACGCACGACGCACGAGGTAAGTTGTTACGTAAACGCACGGCTGAGGTTCACTTATTTCCAACTTCCTCCGAATACACAATTTTTGAATGGTTTATATCTGAGCGAAGTGGTGCCCTATATTTCCCCAAGCATAGGAGATCCAGCGTCATTCATGCTGCTGTAACATCTAGGCTACTGCAATAGTACCCTCCCCTCTCATACTCTACAACTGAGAGTTCAAAAGAACATACATGGATTTCCTACGTAGCTTTTTTAAGGCTTAATTCGAAATTCAAAAATTAAAATGCCCTACTTTCATAAATTATTGTTACTATAGTGAAAAATTTAATTTTAGAAAATTAATTTAATTGTCGTATATTTTTATCTTTTTTTTTATACAAATAATAATTATTATTTTGTACATTTTTTAGGAATGCTCGCTCCGCCGTGGTTTGATCACCTTGTTCCGTAAAAACAGGCTAACTGTGAATTTGGATTTAACCTGCGTCAAAGGAAGTACATGTAAAGTGTAGTGGCCATTCACAACTTCGCTACTGCTCACTCGCTTCATTTTATATAAGACAGGTAGCCATATACGCAGCTCTCCGTTGGCTAGACAACAAATTCTAGAAATGTAGGCTACACTCCTCAAGTGTGTCTCCCCATTTTACCTACATACCTGACAAATCCGTATCGTGCATATGTGCCAACGCACAAAATAGATTTATGACTTTAATTTGAGAATCTCAATGAATGCGTCATCTCCCTGTGGCTAAACTGCTTCAAAAGCTCCAATTTTTATCTTCCCGAAATTCATACACTTTAACCTATATTAAATTGACTACAAACCCCTGACATAAGTCCATTTCCTGCTTGAGAGCTTTCCCCCGCCCCCCAAAAAAATTAGCTCATGGGGGAACTAAGAGGATTTTTTTTTTGTCATATCAATATCTTCCCGCACTAGATCTCACCTGAGAAGGGAAAGGTGAAACTACACACAATGTACATTTGTAGATATACGCGTGTGTAGAAATGTATGGAGTAATGTTGCTTGTTTATTTGAGCAGTTGATACTTCCCATACCGTTGTTCAAAATAAGGAAATGATAGTTGTATTTAAACTTGTGCCAATCCCTCCCAAACAAAGCTCCTATAATATGAACAGAAACCATCTCACACTCACACACATGTAACCACATCTTGCTGTGTCAAAACCTTAACAGGAATAAAGTAACAGAAATACGAGTCATCTATCTCAACAAACATATGACACTGCCCGTTTAATTTGTAAGAATCCACACTGTAAATTAAATACTCTTGTGAATACTAATTCATATAGTAGCATACTAATTTACTCGTAGATTTTGAAAGTACATTTAAAAGGACTGAACAATACAACAACTAAATTTAATTTCAAATTTTCTCCACTGAATCAGGAAAGAGAATACTTCATTATAAGAAATAGAAACTAACCGTCCCCAAATTCTTAACTGATCTTTAAAACAAGCTCCAAGTGAAACTAAAATGCAAATTAAATTAATGTACTCAGCTTTAGGGAGTAATTGCAATAATAATAATAATAATAATAATAGATTGAGTAATAATAATAGAGCAATAATATCAAACTACTTATGTACTTGGGTAGTACAAGCAACGCTTAAATACTTGTAATGCTGTCACTTAAAGCTACTAAAATATTTAGTGTTTTTGAACTACAATCGAATCACAGCCTCACAGGCTCCCAATGCAAGCACTACATTTGCTAAAACAATGTGACATTAAAACTCTCAGTACGTCTGAACCTTGAATCCCTTTTCCCTTGAGCTCCAAGCATTCATACGGTTTGAGGTTTCTCAATATTTAAAAATTTCCCTACTGTTCGTATTAATTACTCCATAATTTTGCTATCAAATATTATTATCATTTAGAGAATTTCCCAAGTCCAAAAAAATAATGTCAATTGCAATGACACAAGTAACTTGGAGATAATTAAGTGAAAGAATGCATTGCGGGGATTGTTGTGCTCTGCTGTGCGTGTGTGTGTGTGTGTGTGTATGTGTGTGTATGTGTGTGTGTGTGTGTGTGTGTACACGTAACATCTACACAGGACATTGGATACAGAGGATATAGATTGGAACTCATATAGAGAGAGAGAGAGACTCTCGCAAAACTGCAAAAGCTTCTTTTTGCTTCCAGGTTGCGGGGAAAACGCGAACACACAAACACACACATAGAACGAGCGAAACTAGGAGGCAAAGCAAAGAGCCTAGAAAGAACGGCACGTGGAGTCTCGTCAATCAATTCCGACTGACGTCATCGTCAGCCCCATTCAGGATTCGTTTTCATTCACAATATGCCCATTCAAAACCCTACCCGGGTTCAGTTTCTCACTGACGATGGTTCCAAAAATACCCGGATTTTACTCCGTAAACATATCTTGATTGTTAGTAAAACCAGAGAGAACCCTTGGCCACTGCCTCAGTCTGTACTTGGTCAGTGGAACATTGTCACAGTCTACCTTGGCTCCCTGGCCTATCTCATCCAAATAAAATTTTGACATTTGACTTCAAATATATTTTAGAGCAGTACTCTCTCTCTCACTCTCTCTGTCTATCACTCCCTCAAGGGTAGACTTTTTTTTACGTGATTAACCCGATTTTTTTTTTCAGTGAATCCTTGTCTTTTGAAAGATAAAACTCATTGGGACTTAGTGACCATAAATTTTTCACACAATTTCTAAAATAAAATCCATCAACGGAACCCTCGTCAAACCTTGTAATATTACTTACTCTAAAAGTGCTTTGACGTCAGTTCTCAAGAAGGACATGGGAGGTAAGTGTCCTGCCTGCCCGCTCAGGTTAGGATTATTAAATAAGTGTTGCTAAAAAAAATACTGTGCCTGCTTATTAGTTCTGCTCTCAGTCTCTCAATCACTGCACACTCTCATTGTTTTCATGTCCTTTCCATAATAAGTCAACACAAACTATAAGATTGTAGGAAAAACAACACGGATGGATCTCTGGCCTTGATGTATAAACACTGCTAAACTTATTTTTCCTCAACTCTCTGAAGCCAGTAGCATTTTCACTCAACTTAAATTTTTCCTTAGAATTGAACCAAGTCAGGGACAAAAAAATTTTTTTTTCGAGTGTATATAATATGTTTCCATTTTAATGCTAATTTCCCAACTGCATAATTCTCTGTAACATCTTGACTTCGTGGCAAACTCCATTGAGGCAAATAAAAGACTGAGTGTCTATGGAGGATTTGTGAGCTGATTGGATCTGGAAAAATAATTTAGCAGCAATTGTTTTGACAAATAAACTGATACAATCATTTTGAGTTGTAGAGTTCTTGCGAAAAATCTTCATTACTATTGTAACTGTGATTTGGTAGAGATGGGACCATCCAACTCCCATAATATTGTTGACATTGTTTGTATTCATGCATTATGATGGTTGTGTATACAGTACACAGTACACAGACAAGAAGCTGCTTGCCTTCCTATTCAACCGTTAGCAGGTGGTTTTGCCTTTTACGTAATATGACATAAGAAAACTCACTCCTAGCTGCCAATAGCTTTCAAATGTCTTGTCTTACATGCTAAAACAGACATAGAGTTACGAACGTTCCATCCCAACTCTATGGTTCTTCATTGTTCATTTTGTGTTATTCGTTGGGTCTTTTCCGTGTGCTTGCAGTCTCTACCGTGTTACAGTTCACAATACACAGTATATACATACGGAACACATTTCCCGCTCATGATGTTGTCATCATGTTCCACAATCCAGCTCTCATCTATATGCAGGGACCTGGGAGATTCAATGGATTGTGAGGAATCAACGGAACGAATTAATCAGTAATCCGTGGGGAATGTTTTTACAATTATTATGCATTGTATTTAAAAAATTAGAGAGGTGGGTGAAATTCTTCGTAATAAAAAAATTTCAGTATTTCAAGTCAGGGATATTAGAAGGACCCATTTTTATAAACTATTTTTAGGGGAATTGTACAAATCATGGGAAAGCTTGAAAAATGTTTTTCGCACAGTCGCTTTTGCTTGGAAGGGGGGAGGGCCTCTCGTATAAGGTTAACATTGAAACTCGTAGTTTGTTGAAGGTTTTTCAAGGGAGAGCAGGGTTCAGTCCCCGTGTGGCTGGTCACTTGATTTGTGTTTAGGAGTCCGTAGTTCATTTTTTAGTGAAAATATATTCTTGTGCTTTCTATACTTTCTAATTTTATTACACAGAACTTTTTCTATTTGAAGCATGAATTTTTATGCATGTATTATTAGGTAGGCAATTCCGTTACGGATTTTTTGCTTTTTTGTCTATAAAATATTAATTATGTTCTATATGAGGGGGATATGAATCTCACGTAAACATGAGGAAATGCTCATACTCTTTTACCCAAGAGCTAGATTATACAGGAGTATTGTAGGGAGTCAAAGGGGAGGTTCGAAATAGTGCACAATTTGTTTTACAATTTTCATGGCACATTTACAATCATCTCAAAAAAACCATGACATTTATTCACTCGCGTCAGAGCTCTTACGCCTGCAAAAGCCTTGCTGAATGGGGTCGTTGATGGGATGGCTACATGCAGACGCACATATGTGCAGAGATACTTGACAAGGTCTGCTCTTTTTTTTTTGTAGGATACATTTTTCGGAGTAGAAATTACGGAGATTTCAATTCCTCTATTTTACCATCTCTATCCATAAGTTTAACACTGAATTTTTTTGAGTATTATTATTGCAGGGGGTTTGTTAAGTTTCTATGACGTCATTGGGAGTTCATCATTATGTAAGTATTTTCAGTATATACACAGACTTACTCCCAATATATACGTGTAAATATATGCCAGAGGCTATAGGGGCATTCCTAAACGGAAGTTCTAATGAGCTCCTTGCTTATATAATAATAGGCATCAAAGCTTGCAAGCTGTTTACGGAGTATAGATTTTGATGTTCTATTATATACAATAATAAATAATTATTGTTTAGTGTCTTTTATGTAAACATCATGATCGGAAGAATAGATGATATGGTTGAAAATATCTGCATCATTGTGTCTCAATACTTATTATTTCTTATACAGTCACATGCCCATATCGTCGATGAAGAGGCAAAATGGTCTAAGTGCTGTACAAAAGCATGCGCACATACTCCATTTTGCCTCTTCAGCGACGATATACATATGTCAAATAAATAAATATAATTTATACCGGAGATCTATTACTCATTCCCGTATGGAATGTAAATGCAATTATATGTACGATTGTTCAATACAAATATTTGTATATATTATCATACAAAATATATGTGTAGATACTCACGCATGATTTAAATATAGACAGATAAATGTCTGCACGCAATGTGCATTCACAATATTTTAACTCATAATCATATACAACTATAATAGCGATATTCAGATAGGATTTGTCAAAAAATATAGATACTTCAGAGTGTGGGAACAAGGGAAATTTTTTTTGAAATGTATTTTTTGATTAGACATAAGGAAAAAGTAAAAATATATACACACGGCAATAATGTAGAACACCACCCTGTGAGGAGGGATCCATTAAGGTGATTCTCAATAATTGTGCTGTGATTACCAAGGAGGGAGGCGGGGAGTAATGAAACATATGTTAATAAAATGGAGGAGCATTAAAGTAGGAAGAATTGGATGTAGGATAATTAATAATGTACATCGGAGGAGATACCAAGTGGAAGAGGTAGACGGGAGAGTGTATGGAAGTTAGTGGTTTGCGTCTGTATGGGAAATATTAATGCGTAAAGATAAAACGATTGACGCAACTCTTCCCTCCTATGACTTGGCTTTGTTCAATGAAAAGCTATATAAAGTGCGTATTTCATTGTAAAAATGTGCGAGTTACGGTCAATGAGGAAGTATCGGGATGAGTTGGTCATGTCCTTGGCAATAATAGGAGATTGACCTACTTTCCAAAGAGACGAGAGAGAGAGAGAGAGAGAGAGAGAGAGAGAGAGAGAGAGAAGGGGAAGTCGGATGCTTCCTCGCGTAACATTTTCAGGACTGGCAAATTTTCGGGGTGACGTATCTCGGAAATAGCGTCATACGAGGTCGGGTATGACGCCAATGACTTTCGGGGGTGGAGGATGAGAAACGGGAGATTCCGATTTGAGGGGTTCATCGACCTAACCCACCACGTGCAGAAGATCTCAGTTGCCAATTCCTAGTGAAAACACCTTCTTCGAGTTTGTATCCACCCTCCTCCTTGACCCAATTACTCCTTCATCGAAGTTGGCAGCTAAACTCGGCTAACAATCGAACAGAACACCGCATGACCTTTTCCTGCACCGTCATACCTACAACTCTTATGAATGATGGACTTTCTTCCCTTCTCTCTCTCCCTCACTCTCTCCACGCATCTCTTTCTCCACGCACTGCTGGTCCCATCATGAAAATATGCTCATAATTTAGTAATTCGTCTAGCTAAATCCTCATAAGCAGAAACTCACAGACTAGGAAAAATAATTAATTATAAATTATTTTTTGAAATCGTCCCACCCACAAGATTTTCAATTATTACACAAAAAATCCACACGGAAAAATCCTCATAATGTATAATCATAGTTGTGCACAACGGATCATTTTAATCAAAATATTAAAAATGTCTCTATATAAAATTCATGCTAAAAAAGTACTGAATATTAAATACCAGTACTTAGTTAGCTGGTACTTATCGGCCTTTGCTATTTAGGAATATTATTGCTACTGAATCTGTGGTTCATGAACATTGAACAGATTATGTGTAGAAATGAATTCCCAGGTATGTAATTTTCTTTTCTCAAGTTAGATCTTTCAAGTGTATGCTCTTGACTACCTGTTCTTGCGTACTTTGCGTTGCTTTTCCCATTCATTTTTCCCAGGGAAGTTCATAAGTGGGATAGCTAGAGAGTGCTGCCTTGGTGACGGCGCTCCGTGTACCTTGTTCAAGTTTCATTTCCTTCTTAGTGATAAAAATAATTATTATCATTGGGATTCCGCCCGAATTATATGAATGAGATTGGAGATACTAATATTGGTTGGGGGAAATGAGGGTACAGTACAGACACTAATCAAGTAGAGCTGAACATTAAGATATCCATGAGGGATCGGATCATGGAGGAGAGAGTGATGCAAGATTTGTGAATGAAATTTCTGACTGATGACACGTGGCCCTATTGATTTTTCCTCGGAGTTGGGGAGAGATTTGAGAGGAATGTAAGTGCGAATCCCCTACGCACTCCACTTTACGCACCCGACGCTACCCGCTCCATGAATGGCAAAGGTACATGAGGCACGCGTCTGCCACTTCCAGCTCCGTCCCCTCTACTACTACTTCTTTTGCATTCACGCATCCAACCAACTCCTTTAATTCAACACATACGCACAGACATACTTACCAAAGCCTCAGCGATACAGACGCTGCCGCTGTCAGTGAAGTCTTACCTCTTTCTCTCTCTCTCTCTCTCTCTCTCACTCTCTCTCTTCCTCTGTCTCTCTCTCTCCTCCAGTGACGACAGTAGCCTTCCAGTCAAGGAAACGAGAACGAAAAAAACTTCCAGCAGCCTCACGCATTCCTTTCCTTGTTCTCATTTCTCCGTCCAGTTACTCACATCAGTCCTCTTGTTTCTCCAGAGCTTTCCCCCCGCCATCTCTGTATAGTTCTTTTGTACATTGTCAGGAAAAAATAAAAAATGAACATGTGCTAAAAAAGAAAACAGCAAAATTGGTTTTTTGCTATTTTGAAGACTAACGGAACAAATGATTATTATTTACTGCTGTTATTTATAATGATATTACTATGTATTTATTAGATATTGTAAGCGTCTACCTTATGTTTCAAAATTTTTAGATATTCATTTCTCTGCTCAATATTTTGAAAATGCTCACTTTTAGCTCTTTCCCAAAAGGAATGCATTTGTGGCACTGGGAATGTATGTATCTTGCAATTTGCAATGACCATAAAGGAAGTGTGGAATCTAAGGCTGTGAGACACCAAGTATAAATTTAAAAGCAATTTGTAAAAAAATTTGAGAGTATTATTAGTATTTAGACATCATGGAACCATAAAGAAATTATGCTTTTAAAGAAAATAAGCGTTTTATTAAAAGTTCAAATAATTATTATACAAAGCTTGTCAATGCTGACTCACATGAACCTGTATAGATGGGTGTCTGTAATATGTATTGTTTGTGAAGGAAATTCTGCCCTTGGGGACATAAAAGATTCATGTGTACAAGTTCATATTATGATTTTCATAAATACTTGAATTTCATTTAATTAATTCATTCTCATGTACTTCTTATTTACAAAAATGGTGTAATTACTAAAGAACATGAGCTACTTCCTGTACCTAATTAATATTTTAAATTATAGGATGGTATGAAGATGTCATGAAGAGTGCTGGTCATTTTTGATAAATTGTACCGTCGGGACTCTTGGGACCCGCCAAGTGATTATATTGTTTGTACAATTCGAATTATTGCACTTCATAAGTTACGGCTACTAGTATATTCAGTTATTTTGTATGAGTTGTATGGCTTAAGGATCATTAGCTTAATTAATACAAGTAGTAATTATGACCTGTAATTAACGTAAGTTAACTTTGCTATACATTGGCTGTACTTAATCCTTGGGATGACAGGAGTAAAAAGAAGCAAATCAAGTTAGCACTCTTCCAGTTTCTTCCAAAGTATAAGCATGCAGTACCTGGAGGACAAGCCAAACATATTCAATGAACATAGTTTGGACAAGAACGAGGGAAAAGTTGGACGAAATGAGAGAAATTTTATGGAGAAATGTAAATATGCAAGCACTCCCAACTAACATTATTGATGTATGTATTTATGTAAAACGTAGAATATTATTGCTAAGGAAGCTTGCATAGTGGTTACACCGTCTGGTGTATAAGAAGGTTGGAAGACACCTTTAATTACGTACAAGTGTCAATAAATGACAGGGAACTGGAGCGACCGATTACATTTGTTCATGCATGAACATGAAACGGGAAAAGTTGTAATTCGAATACAAAATGACCAGAGAAGGTCTCCCTCGTAGCTGTTCGTTGGCTTTTTTTAAGAGAATCCCATTTGAGCCTTGAGTAAAGTTGTTGCGTGCCATCAGCAGTCCTACAGGATGACTTAGTAAGGATTCATCTCTCAGGTCAACCCACTTGGACGGACGGGAAAAATCCAATTAAAACATCCGATCGAGTATAAATACTGAGGGTACGGAACATTACCAATTTTCATTTCAAGTCAAGTTTCCAGAGTGTCACAAGTATAAGCAGGAGTCTCTCTTCTGGTGGAAAAGTTTCCTTCATTTTTTTACGGCCTCAAAAAATAATTTCTTATCAGTCAATAATATCGTCTGTTTGTTTGTACATTTTTATTTACTCAGCATCATATCATCTCGAGAGAGAAAATACGAAAAAAATATAATTTTGTCGACTTGTCTACTCGTTCAACTGATTTGTTACCAACAGCAACAAGGACGTTATGTCCAAGATACCTAGAAACCCCTGTTACTTAAGCTACTTGAGAATATTCTACCTTAACTATCAAAACGTTCTGCGGACTCATATTTTTTTACTATTAATGTTATTACACATATAGAAGTCAATACTCAATCAAAATATTGTTTTGTACAAACAAATCAAGAATTGAGGAAAAGGTGTATACGTTTTTGTGCTTCCCAACTTTTTTTTACCTTTTCTTTTCCTTGAAACCAACTCTGTTTTGTACCTTCATAGGTTTTCTGCTTTCCCGAAATTAATCATTTGCGAGAAAACTAATGTCCAAATTATTTTGCACCGACTTGCCCAACACCTCTGTATTATTACAAAACTTCTCCGAGTTCTCATGATTTGCAACGTGGCCCTGTAAAAGCATCCCTTGTCGTATACTCCTTGTTTTAGTTAATCATCTCTGAGTTGGATTTCTCTTCCAATTCACCGTGTTGAATTTGGTGGTGAGGCACTTGAAATGCACGTAACTTTTCGTGTGCGAGGACCAATAAGAAGATATCAGCTCGACTAAGAAATTCCAGGAAATCAACTTTTTTTTTGTATGGGGAATCAGTTGTCTATAAAAGCTGCTGGCCACTGCTCAAGATTAGCTTTAACACTCTTGTGCGTGTGACAGCGGCTATTTTGGCTCAACTAATGCATCCCATTTATGGATCATTCAATGGAACTCTCTACCAATACAGATATGGAGTCTAGCGTCGAATTTCAAACCTTCAATCATCGTTCACCTATCTCTGACCCCCGGAGTAAGTCTAAATGTTCCTGGACTTCCAAAGGCAAATAATATGTAAGATTAGATTTAAGGGAATCATTTTCTCAACCGTTAATTCTTACATTGCATCATCCAGTATGTTCGACTAGTTACTTTAGTCATTTCCTCTCCCAAACTATGTAAAATTTCAAGTAATTAGAGGTTATACATAACACATGAGAATTTTGAAGTAAGTTACTTTTTGAAGTAAGGATGCTTAACTGTCAAATATAGAGCGCTAGAAGTTACAGTAAGCTGTTGTATAGATTATTGTTACACTATTATACTGTACATTTCCTATACAGACGTACCGTAATGTTAAACCATAGGATAACTCTGTATCTTGGTTTCTATTTACTTAGAAGAATTATATACCTTTTTTACAATAATTATGTATCATGTTGGGTATTTTAACTGAAACCAAGCGCATTATTAAAAATAGCAATCGGGCAAGATGTTAGATTTAAGAGCAGAGTGGAGTCAACAGTCTTCATTGTATAAAAGAATAATAATAATTATTGTTATTGTTGATCAGGATGAAATTCTTGGAAACTATCAAGGAACTGTTAGTTGTGTGATAACAATATATCATGTGACAGAAAATCTCAGCATCTTAACAGTATCGTTTTGTAGAAACATCATTCAAAGAGCTTCGTAGAAACAATAAATAAAGCTTCCTATTCCATCTGTTATTTTACCAATAGCAATAGTATGTTGAATGGGCATGAGAAGGGGGTATTATGTCAACAGTGATTCGTAAACCTTCCTTGCAGTACTGTGCGTAAAAACTACTGTAAATATAAAATAGTTACCTTTGGCGAGGACTTGAGTAATATATAATGTCTGTAATAATAATTACTTGATAATTCTTGTAATGCAAAAGACAAATAAATTTTATCTGATGTCATCATCCCACTTCTAGTTTACTTCATTTGTCGTAATTAATTTGTATTGCGAGAACACATGATGATGCTCTTAATCAAACAAGAAATGACCATGGGATAATCATCAAACATGGGACCTAGAGGAGAGCTCTATCTGGGCATAAGTCCGACCGCAACTCTTCAAAGTGGCACCTATGACCATCAACCGGTAAAATGTAAGCCCTCCCCGAACCCAAGTGAAGACAAAATTGATTGAACAGGTACAAAACCATAGGAAGTTAAGTTGCAGCTAATTAAGTCAGAATTTGAAAAATACATATATCATATATGGCCTCATAATCTTACCCCAACTCAAATGAGCAACCGAGACAGAACTGATGGACAGAAGGTCTAGGCTTTGGATAAATATTCACCGGTCTCCATTCCCCGACCTGTTGGGTTTATAATAAACGTACACTGTCTCTCTGGAATTCTGGATGTAAGGCTTCTATCTAAATGGATTGTAATTTTTTGTAAAAATGCATAAAAGGATTCCTGCTCTCCTTTCAGTTAGACATATCCTTGACGGGAGGTGAAATAGCAGGGCTTCTTAGTTTCCATTCCGTATATTATACTTCAGTTGACACCTGGGCAAGCCGAAGCTCTCCAGAGACAATTGCTAAAAATAATTTCCATCGACTAATAGGAACGCATGCACAATTATTACAGGCTTATACTGTATGGAGTCGAAAACTCGTCCAAAACAGCCCTAAAAGTATACCCTATATAACCACACGTGTTTGTATGCATACAATGGTCAGGACGTAGGGGTGTCCATGCTTAGTAGGTAAGTCCACGCTTAAAATTTGTTTTGCATTTCGTATCCCTAATCATAATGTGGAGGAAATGAACAACAAGGTAGTGAGCATACTTTGTAAGCAACAGAATAAATGTTGATGTCTAGACTCGATCGAAGACAAGACACACCACTAAATCATGATAAACATAAATACCAATGTTGAAACAACTCCTTGCTTGCATAACGTTAAATCGCTAAACTGGATTAATTTCATTTCATCATGTTTTCCCTTGTTATTTCCCCGTACAAAGTTTACAGACAGAGAAAAAGTGAAAAGGTAGAGTGAAAAATGATTCAAAACTTTCAGCTCAGGTCTACATTTTTTTTTATCAGTAATTATTTTTACTTGTATCAGAGTAGCGGTTCAGAAGGGTTTCACACCTTCATTTCCCATCACATGTGTAGATTCAGCTTATCGCTTTAGTTAATAAACTTCAACTACAGACATGTGGAGTGGATAGTTACCACTACCACCAGTTACCTATCCCTGTAGTGTTAACTAATTACATCAACAACATTACTGTTAATAATATGTTCCCCAAATATTCTTCCTATTAATATTTACTCAGGACATTATTATTACCATTAGTGGGTTTATTGTCCATCAGTGCATGCGCAGTTTTTACAACAGAGATAATGCGCACATATACATAGGAAAAAAACACAGCGGAGTAATAAAAGAAACGTATTTTTGCTTACAATGTAATTTATTAAAGATTGCATATTAATAAATATAATGACATTATTCATGCTAGAAAATCGGTTGGATATTGGATCTATACTACGAATTCACTAAAATAGTCCTTAGGTAGTATCTAATAAAAAAACCAAATGTATTTGTGACTAAGACTAAAACATTTCATGAGTCATGTAAGTTTTGTCATTGTGAATCCGTTTAGCTATATATACATACATACAATTATTTAATCTGTGTTTAGTCTGGTGAAACAATCAAGTCCAGGACTACCAAGAACTTTAAACTTGTACTCCACAGTCTAGCCATGAGAGTACCAGTAAATGATAAGTAAAGGTGAAGCCCAGATTGTAATGATTAAACACTACCTTAGGGGTCATTACATGTTAAAAAGTTGTATGTGCTTGGGTATGTATCTGATATCTTAATATTTACAATATTTTCACACAAAATGACGTTATGCTACTGCGACATATCATTTGATATTTTTAATACAGTAATTGAGTGTGTGGAGGTGGAGATAAATAAACTTAAAACAGAGATGTAAACGTTTCAAAATTAGTACAAAAATACATACATTTTTTTTTGTTAAAAATTTCAATTGTAACATGTACTTGGAGCACTCTAGGAGGGAAACTCTGTAGTGTTTGTGATTGGGGAAGTAATTATCCGTTTTATTTGATACTTCAGTTTCGCTAACTTTTCCCTTGCGGCACTCAAAAGCTGTCATGTCTCATGACCTTATGCAACTTTGAAAGTGAACGATTTTCTGTGCATAACTAACCATCCTAATTATTTAGCCTTATGGACAACCACCTCAACCGTATGTATACCCTACAACTACATGGACGCCTGTGTTTGGCTAATCCGTAATATCAAGGACAGCTTCTTACTCATACGTTTATTCCGGCATGTAGTCCTCTACATTATACTGTAGTCTACCTCTGATTGTGAGTTAGAAATATAGCTTGGAACAGCCACGTTTAGTTTTATGAAAAATGTAATATTAATACGGAGGATGTCTACATCCACAAACGCTGGATATTATTAAAAAATATGGTCTCATCTATTTTTGTTTATAGGTTACTATTGTTATACTATTGTTTTTGTTTGAATTTCAAGTGTCTTTTCAACCTTTGTGGGATCAAATTAGCTCCACCTCCAAATGAAATTACACCAAAACAATTGCCGTTTCGTCTATCTGATGTTGAAACTTGTATTTTGTACATTCTTAGAATATTATGAATTAATGTATCATGTTTTCACAAAGTCATATAAGCCTTACGAATTAGATTAAGAATTGATTATTGGGAATATCTACTACTCATACATATATGTACATCTTACGTGCATGATTATCGCCCCACGCGAAAAATAATTTCCACTATCAAGATTCCTTATGATAACAATAAAACAATTAATGTGATATTTGATTAAATTCCATTCTTTTAAAATCGAAATGCTCGAAAGTGCTTACAAAAGTGTTGCTTCCATACAATAAGGATTTTATTCTATTTTGACATGCATTTAATTCATTTCATGGGAGGAATAACATGATAATTGAAATTATTGATGCTAAAAGTATTACTTTTGGACGTAGTGGATTGGATGCTAAAGCTCGGGAAAGATTGCATACAGTTTTTAATATTCTTCATACCCGGGGTACATTTATGGGCTGGCAAAAACTTCAAAAAATAAAGTTTAAAAAAACCATTTACATGTGATTCTAGAACAAATTGCTACAAACATTTCCGACTGGCTGTAATCACGAAAAGAAATAAACAGTTGAATCGGGAAATGGTGGAGTCCTCTAACTTCGTTTCCACAACTCAAAAACTTTCGGAAACTAGACTACTGCTTTCCATTTTCACTAGGTTACTAAGTACATATCTACACTACTGCTCTACAGCAGTGCAGTATCACGTTACTACACTGTATCCACAGTGTCTTATTGGTTCATTGAATGTATCAAAAAAAAAATTACAATGAAGAAGTGTAATTTGGGAAAATCTGTAATAATTTTGTCAGGGAGAATGAGAAATAGCCAAACTAAACAGAGTTAACCATTTACTCAATTAAAATTTTGTAGCCGAGAGGAATAAATTTGAAACCGTAAGACAGGAACAGGTACTTCCAAAAACATAAGATTCCTGTATACTTCGGCACGTACCTCTCTAAAATATTTCCCTCTAGTTTAAGCACACATCAAAACAATAGAAATCATAATAGGGCCAACGGGTATACTTTCTTTAATGCCAAAGGGTTCTGAGTTTGCATGAATTCCCTGAAACAAGTCGATATGAAAATCAAACTACACGAGAATGTTGTGCTTCCGTATAATGATATTAGCGTATATTTGAGCGTATTTTGAAACGTATATAAATGAGTTACCGATACCCATCTGCCCTTTTCAATGTTCAATGTAATGTACTTTTCTGTGAGTGGAATAAAATGCTCAACTCAATCAAAAATTCTGGATTGATCATAAGTATGATCTAGATATACTCTGACAACTCCGCGCAGCCCGCAGTCGTTTCATAAAATTATTTATTTACGGTGGATAAAATGTAAAATCACGACAGTCCAGGGAAACTTAAACGCATAAAAGAGTAACTGAAGGACATCTGTAAACCTTTACTCGTACCTTAATGTTTTTGAAGCATATTTTGAGCATGATAAATAGCATACTGGTATCATTATTATTGTGTGGAAAGTACTAGATCCCCCCCCTTGATTTTGGGGCTGAAGGCCAGTGTAAAAAGCTTTTGTGAATTCATCCATGCTTCAAACTATTTAATATACAGATAATTGCATAGGCACTTCAGATCAAACTTTTCACTGAAAATCCCAAATCTTCTGATTTTTTTAGACGTCCCAATCTGTTTCGATAATCGTCATTTGAGATATTAATCAGTTAACGATTTTTCTTCCAATTGGCAACGCGGACAACATTTCATAAAAATCACGACATTACTGATTGTTCTTTATTTTCAAGAGTGCTGATGAAGCTGAAAAAAATCTTCAATCGGTCAAAATACTGCATTTAAAATCATAGAATGTCCATAAGCAGCTGAAAGTCATCTGGGAAATTTAGCCAGGTGCCGGTGTTCTTCACAATGAGTCAATCACATGAGCTTTGAATTCAACATTTTTTTATCAGTAACCAGTGGAAAATTTACGTCGTCGTTTACATAATTAAAATGGTGTGACAAATGTACAACCGAACAATAAAGCACTTGCTAAATACAATAAGTTTCAAACTCGCAATTGGGCAACTATACACTACCATTACAAGTGTCAATTGAAATTTTCTTCCATCAGAAACACAATGATAATTTATACAAAGCTTCACCTGAAACTTATCAGAAAATAGAAGGTCTGAATACTTATACCATAAGTTTAGTATCAGTGCACGTACTTCGTTCGTTTACCTTTACTAGAATTAATTAATTTTCCGCGGACTCTTTCCGAATTACTGAAATTTATTTACCTCAGGAATAAATGCCATTAAAAGACATGCCTACCTAGTTGAAACTATAATACTTACTCTCGATGTCTCACTTTTTGAATTAATTCTTATCAAACCGTACGAATCAATCAAAAATAATAGTCTTAAATTTGCTGTTAATCAGGAAGAGCTTTCTAGCATAAAAGTATCTAAAAACTTATTCACATAAATTAAATCTTTTCCTTCCATACGTACGTTTCTATCTGACTTCAATATGTATTACTTCATGAGCAGTGCAACATTTCAAGAACAGTTTACATAAATAGTTGCCCAAACAAAGATAAAGCAGATATGAATACCACTTTCCCCACTCCCATTCCGTAATGTCATATTTCTACATCTCCACAGTCCGAATTTGAGCTATTATCGTACTCTCAAATCTCACTAACACATTCAATCAGGCTTTAAATCCATTTGTAGCTTCCACTATCGTAGCCTCCATAAACACACACCTTACAAGTTGGTTCCACTGTCAATTTCCCTAATCTTTAATCAAACGTAGCCTTGCCATGAGTGTGTTCAACGCCAGTGGAGCCAAAACACCATACCTCCTATGGTATGTGTACATCAGGAGATAATACACTGTTTGATCAACCCACGTCCAGGACCAGATACAGACCAGAAACTTCCTATCAAACATCAACAAATTTTGATTCCCATTCAAACTTTCCTTCGTAAACATTTTCTTCTAGAAATACCCTATAAATAAATTGTCCACTACTGTATAATTCTTAATAAGCATTATTGATCATACTACCAATTCACCAGCTCAAATATTTCCACCTCAACGTCCTTGTCTTAAGAATTCCTCCACTAAAATCCGAAATGCCCGCACTCGAAAACTCCTGAAAATTGACTTCAATGAAAATATCCCCTTCCGTCCCCAAAACAATCTCAAATAATGCGGGTATTCCAATTCATCACCATTCCAGATGCCATAGATCGCCACATCCTAAAGATAACCATAAACAATTAAAATGAAACTAATCAATAAATTTCCCATAATGTATTCAAATTTTTCACTTTACACTTTTAAAAAGACCAACCCAACAAAATATTATTTAAAAAAAAAACATTACCAAAATAATTACTGCCCCAGTCATGAAATTGCTACTGCAGTCACCTTCAACCAAAGGGAGCTTCTACAAATCAATCAACACCCCCAAAATGACTCAACGAAGAAGATCATTCTCTCTCATCAAATTACCATAGAACTTCCTTTTTCCACTGATAGTTTAATCCAACCCCTCATCTTCCTCCTCAATGGATTACTACATGAGCCCTTCCATGTAATAATTACCTCTCCCCGTATCTAATAATCCCTCAAAAAACCAACAGACTAACAATGTATAATTATTATTACACAACCCAGTAATTATACAGATTACGTAATCAGTAACAAAATATTAAAATAACATTACTCATACTTACCTTCAAAAACACTTTTTAAAAATTTAAAATTACACATAATACCCATAAACATCTATACTTACTAAAGACATTGTACGTATGCTGTAATTGATTTAGTATCGCATTCACAAATCCCTGCAAATAATTCAATAATAATTACAAGTAACTCCAAAGAACAAAAAAGTCATGCATTCAATATTCAAAAATTGACAATAACAATAATAATTTTATTATTCCTGCACATCTGTTCCATCCACAAGTGAATGAATTCCCCTCTAAGATAATTATTATTCCTTAACCATAGCATAATGGAACCCTCATAACCTGAGAATGATGTTCCTTCCCCGTACCGTACTTTACAAATCTTTATACAAAATTACAAATCAAACTACATATATAGGAACATAATAATTCCAATGATTTCTCCACTATTTTAAACACAGTTTGTATATATGTAAATAAACCCTTCCATGGTGGAGAGCTATTAAATTAGAGACCCTCTATACTGGCAAAATCCTTCCGCGGGTCCTATCGTCAGCTGATGATAACAACTGGAGTCATGTCTAAGCGAATAGCAATAGGGAAGAGGATGTTGAGCTTGAGTAGGGACTTGCGCAGTAAAGTCCCTCAGAATATAAACTCTGGCTCCATCGTCACTACTGTCATTTGCTGTGTTGGGTCACCAGTGAGTGAACGGACAGCGTCGATTTCCTCCGGCTTCAATAATTTTTACTCAAAGTTTTTTTACTTAAATCCATCAAGACATTTTTCGAAAATAATCATGTCGGAAACTAACGGAACTGCAGCCTGCCGTCAAAATTACCATGAGTCGAGTGAGGCTCTGGTGAATAAGCAAATCAACATGGAATTGTACGCCAGCTATGTCTACATGTCTATGGTAAGGATCTTTTGAAATTTTTAAAAAGACAGAGGTAATATAAATTTTAAAGGGAATATTTTAATTTTGGAATGTAGTTTATAAATTTATTTAGCCTTGAGGACAGTTGTCATTGAGGGGATTGATTTAAATTTTGAAGAAATTCCATGTTAGGGGGAATGCCAGTTTTGGGTTCTCCGTCGTATTTGGATGTTCGGGGACTTCGTAGATATGCGTTACAGGAGACTCGGTATACTTATCGGAGAAGGGATTTGCGTGTTAGAGTGAAGGAGTGGAGGGTTTGAGAGGTGATATCTGTCAAGGTTACTGTATGCTTCGGTATATACAGGAGCCTGTGATGTAGGATTAAGACTTTTTTTTTAATCAGTCAATTTTTCTGTATCAGGATGATTGTTGTTCTGGGGACTGACATATGATATGACGTTGATAGTGGAGCGTTTGTGTACGTAAGGTGGAAGGCATGTGTGATAAATGTAATTGATGGAGTGTGGGAGCATGCGATGATGGAGTGATTTAGTTGGATTTAATTAATTATGATTATGGGGAGAGCGAGATAGCCGGGATGAGGTATCCGTGGGGATCAGGTTTTGAGATATGTTTAATAGGTTTGAATGTTTTGTAGGCGTACTACTTCGACAGGGATGACATCGCTTTCCCTGGGATGTTCAAGTTTTTCAAGAAGTCCTCGGATGAGGAGAGGGAACATGCGGAGAAGCTGATGAAATACCAGAACTCGAGAGGAGGTCGTATTGTTTTGCAACCCGTGGCAAAACCCACGAACGATGAGTGGACCTCCCCTCTGACTGCCATGCAGGCTGCTTTAGAGTTGGAGAGAACTGTAAATCAGGTAAGGAAATCAGGGAGGGCTGGGATGTAGGTGGAGATTTATAAGATATGGGTTAGCAAATGGTGTGGGGATGAATTGATGTAGTTTGGTGTCTTTGTTGGACCCGGGAGCTGTAAGTAAGGTTTTGATCTTGAATTGCAGACTTTGCTGGATTTGCACACTGTCGCGGGACGTAATGCGGACGTCCATTTGTGCGACTACTTGGAAACTGAGTTTTTGGATGAACAAGTGAGGTCCATCAAGGAACTGTCCGATTACGTGACTCAGTTGAAGCGTGCCGGCTCTGGATTGGGAGAGTATATTTTTGATAAGGAATTGTGCGAATAAACTCGCCACTCATTTCTTATGCATTATTAGAGTGATGATTCGAATTTATTCGAAACTGTAGAATAGAATTTAAGCAATTTTCAAAAATAAATACGCGATCTCTTTCATTCGTTTAACCCATGCCGTTTGAAATTTATTGTCATTCTCATCCGGGTCTTCTCATTTTTGTTTAATTGAGCATTGTAGTCTAATGTTATGGAGTAGTAACTTGGAAGGGTAGGTGGTTTGAAAATATGAACGGGCTAGCGTTTCTACCCTTTTTCTGTTGAAGACGTCAGTTGACTATCATTGGGGTTTTATCTTCGTGTCAAAAAATAGTTCTTCTTACAATAATAAATAATCAGTAGGCTGGTTCTTAAATACCAGCGAGGGAATTTAAGAATGTAATTTGATGACTTGATCCATGTTGGAAGTCAAGTTCATCAGCAGAAATTGATTAGCCATTATAGCGATTCCGTCTGGGCTCCTCTGAATAATACGGAATATGACTAATGTGAGACATTTAATGCTCTTTTTATGCCCACGTCAGGTTGTTACAAGTACTTTTCAAGCACCAGTTAACAATTGAAATGGACTAATTTATTATCTCCTTATGAGAGAGTGCATCGCATAAGCTTGTATTACAAATACAAAAGTATAAAACGGCTTTGGTAAGCAATGTGTATTTTTATTTAAATGGGAAGTCTGTTGTCCTGTGTATTTAGAGCAACGGGAGTATAAATACTCGGTTGCTAACTACTAGCCCAGCATAGTGGGTTATACTTCTTATCTTCAGTGGGGACTGAGTGTAATAAATAATTTTCTGTTCCCTGTACGAAAGTGAAGTGTAGCTTCCATTACATATATATGATTTATTGCTGTGACTTCCTAAGAAGAGCAAAAACCACGAGAAAAATAATGTTCCTTGTTTGCACTTCATTTAAAGTACGCATTAACTTTACTGTCATGGCTATTTATGTATTCTATGTATTTCAACCTTCACAAATGACTAATTGTGTGGAATCGACCCGTTCGCATATAGAATTCAGAGTTGCAGCTGTGGTCAGAAACTTTATTGACATATTCATTCTGTATTTTCCCTTCTAAACTGAACTGGAAAGAACATGAAAGTTTATCTTCCCTTGTACAGCAAAGCCAATACTTCAACAGATTGTAGGAAGAGCCATGATGACTCCTAGTGTTTTCTATTCTGACCTGTATGACTGCTACTGATTAAATTATTTTCATACAAGAAATGAAGGGCATGGTTGAAAGGAAATTGGTAGACTTTGCAACTAACAATACGATTGGACCCTGATCATTGACCACGAGCTATAATGTAAATTTTGACAGACGTTAAACCGAATGAGGTTCATAGTGTTTTCCATTATGACCTGTAAGAGACGACTGATTATATTATTTTTATACATGAAACGAAAGGCATGAACGAAAAGAAATTGGGACAAGGTGCAAAGCGTCATTCGGTTTAACGCTTGTCGAAATTTACGTTATAGAGTAAGGACATAATCCCACTGGAGCGTTCCTACCAGCAACAATCATGCAATTGTATGGACACTATCCCACCGTTCGGTAAATAAGTAATCCTACCGTCAAACGAACTACGAAATGGGGGGTTACGTAAAGTTGAAAATGTCAATCCAATTCTTTTCCAGATTATTTTTAAAAAATTTCATTGACCTAGGTCAGTATTTACGGTCAGTTAATTTTTTCCATGGCCTAAATTTTATTCCAAGTATCATTTGACACTCACGTTTAGAAATTTTATTTGCAGAAGCAGAACCCAGCTGACATGAGATTTGAGAATAGTAACAATGAGACATGACCGATAAAATTGTGTGAAATAATTAACGACAATGCTGGAAAGCAAAATAAATGATGCTGACTTTCATGTAAATGTACGAAAACACTGTAGTTGTAGCAAATTTGAAGTAAGTAGATTCACGTGCATTTTATTTAGTTACCCCAAGTCAAATTTTGTGAACACAGAAACCAATGTGAAGCAAATAATTATATATATATTTTTTAAATCTCAATTTTTGTAGAACTTCTTTTCTTTTTGTTCTACAAAACACAATTTTACTACAAATAGTATATGTTTTTTTAAATCTTGTCTACAATTTGGTTCCTGTGCAATAAAATTTGACTTGGGGTAATAAAATAAAAAGCAAATGAATCCCGACAAAATTCGTTACACGACCAGTGTTTTGTTTAAGTTCTTTTGAATCGTTCGTACAATTCAAAATAACGCACTGTTCCTGTTTCCTTACTTAAGAAATTACTGAATGACAGTTTTGTCAGCATGCTGATTCTCAACCAGTGTACTTTACCATTTTAACGTATGTAGGTATATATGTGCATATGTTCATAAATACTTATAGTTTCTTCCACCAATCTCTGCATTGGAGTAATGTTCTGATTTTCTTAGGTTACTATATTCCCGTGGAAAAATAAAATAATTATAAATTATAGGAATATTGTTGACAAAGTTCTTAATAATCACCGTGCAAGGTGTATACGTGCGAATAGCACGTAGACATTTCGTTAAACGAGAAGAAATGTTTGGAATTTACGTCCGTTGCTTATCCATAGATTGCAGCCCATTGCAGGTGATTGGACGATTTACCTTACCTCTTTTTACATATAGGAATACAGCGCCAAATGCAGCAATGTGTAAAAAGAGGTAAGGGAAATGCTCAATCACCTGCAATGGGCTGCAATCTATGGATAAACAACGGACGTAAATTCCAAACATTTCTTCTCGTTTAACGAAATGTCTACGTGCTATTCGCACGTATACACCTTGCACGGTGACTATTAAGAACTTTGTCAACAATATTCCTATAATTTATAATTATTTTATTTTTCCACGGGAGTAGTAACGTTACTCCAATGCAGAGTTTAGTAGAAGAAGCTATAAGTACTTAAGTACATATGTACATATATACCTACATACATTAAAAAGATAAAGTACACTGTTTGAGAATCAGCACGCTGACAGAACTGCCATTCAGTAATTTCTTAACGAAGTTCATTAGTTTGAATTGTACGAACGATTCAAAAGAACTTAAACAAAACACTGGTCGTGTAACGAATTTTGTCGGGATTCATTTGCTTTTTATTTTATTACCCCAAGTCAAATTTGGTGCACGTAGGAATCAAAATGGGAAACAATGTTAAAAAAAATACTATTTCTGGTGTGTTTTTTTTCTCGAAAGTTCACAACCCTACTTCTAATTTACAATTTCTGTGGGCATAAAATTTGACTTGGGGTAACGGACATAAAAACGCCAGAAAATGCACACGAATCATCTGCTCCAAGCCCAGTGTTTGTGTGTTTATGAAAGCATCAGAAATTCATCTTTTTCTGCATATTCTTCAATTTCGCACCTGAATTTCGCTAACGTTCTTCCGTAATTTTACCGGTCGTGGACACAATTCTCAATCTAGGGACGTATCAAATTACTTCTACTTCTGGAAAAATGAAGAATATTTTGTAAACAAGAGCGTCAGAAGATGCTCAGAATACATTTTTGGTTGGGAAAACATTTTAATTCCTGTAATCTATATGTACTTTCGGGAACTCTTCCCTCCCTTTCAGGGCGCCACGAAGTTAATAATAATTACAGTAAATATTGTTATTTGCCAGCGAAAATTTGCTTTTGCATGTATGCATGTTCTGTATATTATGCATACCAATAGAAAATTGACTGCAACCCTTGTTTGTTACTTTGAAGTATAATAATTTATTAAGATCATAGATCAAAGGGTCTTTATTTTGTTTCCTGCATTAAGAATTCTAAAAGCAGGAAGAGCACATCTGGAGAAAGGCTGCGAATAATTTTTCATCATTTAAAGGAAGTGAGCTCGCTGAGCACCAACACTGGAAATTGAATCAAAATAAGAAAATTTCATGACAGTTTCTGACGTATTTTCTTTTTACCTCATTAAAGTGGGTTTCCCTCATTAATGAGGGGTTTCCCTTGTTTAGAATTGAAAAATATAATTCTAAAAATTCTAAAAGATAATGATTCAATGATTGCATTTATATATTGACTGACTGTACTATAATATTGCCTTTCGGACTTATAGCATTAACCAGTAAGTATAGTAAGTATATTTTGGTAATGTTATATCGTCGCTTCTCCTTTTTAAATTTGTTGCTGTGATAACAAAATGTTTTCTGGGTTTTTAAACTATCCATTGTATTATGAAAAATTCGGGAAATCATGCATTACTAATAATAATTTTTTTTCCTTGTAAACTTCATCTATGTAATTACGGAAAATTTTAAATCAGTAACCAGATTTTACTATCATCATTACAGCGGCTATAAAACTAGATATTTGCCGCACTCGGTTCGTTCCAACTCATTGGAATCAGAAAGGAACAAGTACTGCATCTGGTTGAGAAAATTTTGGGATGCTGCAAACATGTAATGGCTGTTTGATGTGAGTGAACATCCTTTATATAATTACTTCCTAAAAACTTTTTATATAATTACTTCCTAAAAACTTTCCTAATTTTATATCACATACTTTCGAAAAAATTGACAGCATTTCACTGGAGCTTGAAGTTGAGTACCCGCTGAAATGTTGCTAGCTAAATATGGTAACAGTAATATTGTTATTAGTACAGGTAATCTGTGTTCAATCAGTTCAATGCAGGATACTATTACTATGGAATCACTACGAGTGGAAACTAGATAATCATAATCGATTGTATTGAAACTTGCAGTCGCTGCCCCTACATTTTTGTTGGAAAATGAAATATGGCCAATCAAATGTGGTCCTGCTTCTACTCATTCTTTTTGGTAATCAATGACTGTCAGGGTGCCTAAATATTTCCTCCCAACCTAGCTCTCCTATTTACGTGAATTCTGAAAACGAGATTTTCATGTCCTCGGTCCCAAAATCCTTTATTATAGATTTCTGAATATTTTTTTCTTCCTCGATTTAGTTACAAAGTTAAATGATATGGCAAGCGAGTCATGTGATGTCCCATTTAGGAACCGGAAATTAAAAGTTTTTATTGGAACAAGAGGCATGGATAATAACCCGTATTGTTTTCCCCCAATTCTTCAGAAAAGTCTTGGATATTATTAAAGTAAAATTTCTCTGTGATAGGATCATATTTTATATATGGCGACCCTATATCAATATTGTACATGTACGGGCAAGCTACAAGTTTTAAGTTAATGAATTGCCGAAAGCACACACTCACAATAATGCACTTGATAATATAGAAGCAAAGACATGAAATTGTTTTTGATTTGCTATGTATTTAATATTATTCTTAACTGCATCAAATATTCCAAAACTGTAACATAGCATTTCAGATGCTGAAATATTTCAAGAATATTCATTAATGCTCCCGTATTTCTCAAGTGTGCATTACTCGGGATGCAATATTACAAATGAATTTTTGGTAACATATTTTACATGCAAGGCTACGTTAGCATTTCAAAGTGGTATTTGGAATGCTCAGAAAAATCCTTTTTTTGGAATCGGAGGAGCATTCCAACTTAATATTATTATCATCCAATTGTCCTTCAGACACGATAGCTAGTTTCAATGGGTAGAAAAATATTTCCGGCATCCTGAACGCAGTTCCTATAATAATTTTGTTAGAATGGCTAATTTAAATTGGCGAATCTTTTAAATTATGATCCCAGTTAGTATTCGACAATTAATGGTTCCTTGTTTGGAAACTGTCAGTAATTGTATGCTCCCCGAATTGAAACACAGTAGTTCCGTCCCTGGCACTTAGATGCTACTACTGCTCTGGTGATGAAGATTGCAAAGGCGGAGGAGGAACATCAAAACTTTGCCCACCTTCAGGTTACTCCGATGGTTGCCTACGAAGGACAAACGATGAAGGCATAGTCATAGAAAGGGACTGTGCATCAGGCCCATATCTCCGTTTCAATTGCACGACTGACATCAACGGTTTTAAAACGTGTATTTGCAAAGGACATCTTTGTAACGGCGTCTCGAACGTGATTTCTGTCTGGGTGATTACATTGCTGTCCTTATGCATTGGTCTTTTGGTCTTCCCATAATTACCTTTTCTATTAAACCGGCAAGTTGACAAGGAGGAATATTTTGTAACAATGTATGATTCCAGGTAACTATTTAAACTTGATGTTCTGTACGGAAGTTGGATTGAAGACTGACTATTTTAGGCTACTCGAAATAATTTGTTGTGAATTTTCAGAATAAAGTTTTTATTACATATTCGTTTGATGAAAATACATTATTACTGTTTCACAACTGTTACCATTTTGTTATTTCCAGGCAAGTCTCGGTAGAACATACTGTCTGGGGTTGTTTATATCTCTCCGCTATAAAAAATATCCGTTACAAGTTGTAAACGTTTCCTTGTAAGTATTTCTAGTAGGTTCATTCGAATCAGATTGGGAGGGGTGAGGTGTGTATTGTGTCCCCTAATGAGTACACTAAATATTTTGTGTGTAAGCAGTGGGTTCATCATCTTTAATTAAAATTTAATTCTAGTAATTCAAAGTTCCAAATATATATAATTCGATTGTGGCGAGGCCTTAATTTCGATCGTAGGTAATAAGTGATAATGTAATAATCCGGCAGACGCTAAGGCAGTTTGTTTAATTCCTAGTTTTTATCAAAATTATCGTGTCAGAAAGTGTCAGAAAGAATGTCAGGCTAAAATTTGGACTGGGAAGTCGTTTGAACTTTCGTATTGAAAGCATGTAAGTAACTTTTGAGTGACACGTCCAGTTAAAAGTTATTGTGGTTTTTCGAAATTCCCTAGGACTCCAGAAGTGGAAAAGAAAATCTTGAAATTATGGAGAGAAACTCTGAATTTCGGATGATTTTGCTAAAATATTTGGCGTAATTTTAAAATTTTAATCCAGCTGATTAAAATTGTAGAGTAATGTTCATTAGAATTCAAATGAGCTATAACATACACCGAGATGTAGTTAGTCAAAAGCTATTTCGGTCTTTAGAAATTAAATTATGTTCCCAAATTCAATTTTCCTGGTTAGCATGAAGTAGAAAAGTTTTAATGAATTTAAAATTTTTATCAAATTACTAGTTATGATGGGAGGTCAATGTCTCACAATCAGATGATTTGAGACAAAACTGGTGGGGCAAAAATCGGAATCTTTGATTGTCCAACTGTTTCTCCAGAATTTCGAATTTTCAACAGAATTGATTAAATCTGTACTACAATTCAACAGCTTGAGCTACATATATTCAAAAGCGAGAATTGACAATCCACCCTAAAGTTACTGCGGTTTTTCGAGGGAGCTGTGATGCCCGAAAATCAGTTCTTCGAAATTTTGAACCCAGGTTCGCTTTATTTGAAAAAATGAAAATTTGGTGACAGGGCTTATGTATATTGTCAAACTGTAGGACATATTTTATGGGCTAGCAGTTAGCAATTATACCGACGAAACATCAGCTCCAGTGATTTAACCTTAAGCTGTCAAATGCTTGCCCCCTATTCTGGTATGTATTTTTTCTTGAGGTCCTGACCTCATTACTCATCAAATGCTTTTTCGACATTTAATTACATTAAATTGAGTGTCTATAGTTTAGTTGGTTAACAAAAATCAATTTTGCTCAACTTATTCAGTATAAAGAATTTTCTCCCCAAGATTTTATCACCCACGAATCACTAAACGTTCATATGCGCTATCCCTAGCGGGCGTTTGAAAAACTTGCTCCATAAATTTCTAATCCTACGTTAAAGTCACCGCTTTTGTTCGTGAGAGGGCGGAGCCTACAACGTCTGAAATGACTGGACCTGTAGTCACACCGCCTCCAACATTTCAACAAGTTCTAAATCCAGGAAACTGTCAAATGTCAATTAATTATCAGGCACGCGATAATAGACATTTGTGATCTTTGATAATACAGGAAAATCTCATATGTGCGTAATGGACTCGTTTATTTGATCCCTTCATTCGCTTATGAAAACACTTCGAAGGGATAGTTTTTTGACAAGGGGCAAAATCTGGGTCCCTTGCGAATCCCTATTGTAGCGAGATTTAACTCGAAATATTAATAATTTTATTCAAGCAAGTAACTACTTCATTTAAGTCTAAGTACATGAAGTATGAGCGTTTTCCTATGGAATGAAAAATTAATTCCGAAAGGACTTTCCACAAGTACATTGGAATTATAAATTACGTAAACCGGCTTTAGTTGGTAACTCCTACAGGAATGTCCGCATCACAAATTACAAGGGAACTAACTCAAGTGTTGCGAAAAACAACAGCTGCAAGGTACATGGTTATATGAAACTGGGATATTTAAACATTTTCCGACGAACTCTGATGTTAAGTTTGTATACTGTACATAAGTTAATAACAACTTGGGTGTATACACGGATTGTACAAAATACCGAGAATTAAAAACCCAGAAGCATATCGTTGCTGAAGAGGTAAAATGGTCAACGTGCGCATGCTTTTCTACAGGACTTAGACCATTTTGCCTCTTCAGCGACGACACACACAGGAACCAAAGGACAAATCACACGGAACGTATTCCCACAATTGTGTAGAAATATCAATGGCAATTTGCCACAGAAGAGGTCAAAAAATGATAAATTTCTTATATTTACCGGAAAAAAATGGTAGGATTGGGAGGAGGAAGAAAGCAACAAACTATAAACCACTATCTGAAATTTGGTCATCAAAATTGCACATAAAAAGGGCTTTATTTTATCATCTTGTCCGGTTCCGGTATTATATTGGAGTTATTGGACCAGTATGAAACAGAAAAAAAAATTCTGTCCATTTAACTTACCTCTCCCACTTTCTAGATAGAGCGAGCCTTTCAAATAAATTCCCTTCCGTTGCGATACTACTACACACGTATGTACCCCTTACTTTCGATACTTTTGATGGAAATCTTGGTGGAATATGTTTGTGACATAAAATAGTAGTGGGGAGATCCAAGTAAACTAGCAAACAGGAAAGATACAATGACTCGCATCAAATTTCCTACAATTTTCTGGCTATAAATATAGAAGCCCTGTTCCCTGAACTTGAAATGTGCGGCTGCAGAGGCTCTCATTGTGGAATTATATATCAGTTGCGTAGAGGTAGATCGAGCTCTCTTCCCTATGACTTTGAAATGAAAGTGCAAACAGAAAACAAAAAAATATGATTTTTTTCCCTAAAAAAAAAGGAGAAGGGAAAGAAATCCATGAGACTCAAATTTAATTGTCCGCTTTGCTGAACTCAAGTCACTTTGCCTCTGATTCTGATTTCCAAGTACAAACACCTCCCTTTCCCTCTCCACCGACTGAAAATAGCTCCTTCCCTTCCCCGGCATAGGGAGCGTGAAGAGCAAATAATCTGCTAAAGAGTGAAAGTGTTCAAACGGAATATAAATGTGAAATTGTAATTACTCTGAAATTTCGAGGTAATAGCTCTCTATACGTGTAGCATTAAAGGGAAGAATGGGAGCGTCATAGTCTGCGGAATCTGCCGGGGAAATAACATGAAAAATAGGGAGAAAGGCTTTAGAGCTTTGAGAGCGTGCAAGTTTTCCTCGTCACAAAGAATAATTATCATTTAGAAATGTAATTATCTTATTTTTCTCTGTCGTCTTGCTTCTTTTCATCATTTCAAGTTTGGTTCGGATGCTTGAGCATTAATTATACTTGGTGAAATACGACTCTCAAGCTGTCGGAATATTTTCCCTATGTCTTTCCCACAGGTAACAGATAAAGTCCAAACCTTTGTCTTCAGCCAGCTCGAACTTACGTACCACATATTATGAATATTCCTATCTACTATGTGATACTTCAACCGAGTAATTTCCCCCCTCTTACCTATTCATAGGTACATATCACATAATTAATTACATATGGGCAGATACCTTCGGATAGTGTGGTCTCCCTTTCATGCAATTAATACAAAAAAATCTACTTACCACAAGCATCCCCCGAAATTTTATCCGGTAATGGTAATAGAGCTAGTGTAGTGGGTACATATGTATGTATCTGTATGTAATTATGTGCATACTTCTACTGTGGAGGTGTGAGGTTCCACCTCCTCATCACCCAACTTGCCTCTTGGTAATGTATGATGTGTGCGCCGTTATAAATCCGACTTGAATACTTGTGTCTATTTGAGAAATGAGCAGACCTTCGAGGTATAGGGACAAAGAGAAAAGGTAGACAGGGAAAGAGGAAGACCGTGAGAGGAAATATGTATGCTAATACATACAAGTAAATTAAATGCAGTGACAACCGTCCAGAAAAGCAACGTTCATTGAAACGGGTATGGGATAATTCTATAGACAAGCGCGTCATCTCATGCTCCTGTGGAGCACACAGTGATTATTCCGAATGAAAAGGGGAAAAAACTGCGTGACATTTAATTAAGTGGAGAAGAAAGTTAATACTAAGTGAATCCTAGATGATAAAGAAGCATTGCCTTCTTTTCACACAGCTGCCCTTTGAGGCATTCATACGTACTCATAGTTTGATGTGTGAATCACAATCACTTGAGTAGAGCTACAATGTCTCGTCGTGTTTCCTTGAACGCTCTGTTTCTTCCCGTCTCTCCTGTACTTTATGTAGGGTTTGAATGCGGGCAAGCAAGCGTGTTATGTTTTCCCTTGCTTTCAGCTCCAAAGGCAAAAGCAAGACCCTGTAATCCCTATTCTAACTTGTATGACGCTCATACCGACAAAACATATGTACTCAATTGGGCTCTCCTACTTTTCTTCCGACGGATTCTGCAGTACATGGTCACACTTACCCGAAGACGCACACGATGCGTACTTGTCTGGTCGAGACACACACACACACACACACACACGAAGTATCTATAGGACCCTTGGAGATGCAGGAGTAGGGAGAATTAGTTAGTTAGTGGTAGGAGTGGAAATTGTTGTCGGGAGAAGCAGCAGGAGAGAAGCAGTCAAAGAAAGGAGTCGATAACGTTGTTTTCCCGGTGTGTGTGTGTGTGTGTGTCTGTGTGCGTGTATAATATGTGTGCATTTGTGTACGTTTTGGAGGAGAGTGAGTGTCTCCCATCAGCAAGCGTTTCCATTTGAAAGCCGAAAAAAAACTTAATTATGAATGTCAATAATATTTTAATTAAAATTTCGGAAGCCAGCCAGGGAGAGAGGAGAAAGAAGAGAAAATTAAAAAAAGAACTCTCATCATTAATGCATATATATGAAGTATAAGTAGCGTCACGTTCATTAAGATGACATAAATATTTCATCATGATCTTAGAACTATATTAGACTCACTCGTCTCACTCAAGAGATCTGGGCCAGGGCTTGAGCTGCATCCCATCACCATGCTCTATGCATAACTAAGAACTGACTGAGAATAGATAGAGACCCCCAAAAAATTTGACTTCCTCCTTCATTTCCTCTTGAATTTCCCCCAAGCGGTCTATTCGCTTTTAATTAACACCACCGGAGAATAGAACAGATCGAAAAAATCATTCGCAAAAATTTTACTTCCCCTGTGCTCCCTTCAGTTTTAAAGTAAACCCAGCTTCTCTCAACTCATTTCCTTTGCACAAAACCCACCTTTTACTCCAACGTGCGCCTCATGAGCTGTGTACCCATCTCTGCATTTCGAGACCCCAGCACTCACTTACATGTATCCACTTCTTACCTTCCCCATTCCCCACACACTTCCTGGAGTTACAAACTCACTTGCAAATTATACATGTTGTCTACCACCTCGAGCCTCCCGGACTCCGGGAATACATATATACAGGAAGTATAGTACATGTGCTAAAGGGTAGTAGTGTACGTATTTGAGGCTTTTACTTTCTCTCCAGTTTCCTGATGCTTTCTATTTCTACCTTCTCTAGCTCCTCACCTTGGACTGACTTACAATTCCAGCACCTCCACTGACTGTTTGAGAGGACAGGAAAACACAGAGAGAACAACTGAGTGCTGTTTTCCTGAAGAAATAACACGATTATATTTAGAGCTGTCGTAAACGTAGCCAGTGTTTATTAAAGTGACTCATCCAACACAGCCCAATGTACTTTTGCATGATGGGGCTTCTCAAGCTATAGAAATTAGATGCATGACACTTTCATACATTCAATCCCTCCCAGCTAAATTTATCCGTCCCGTATTATTAGTCATCCATTTCAGTATATATAATTGCCTTTTATATGGTTTATAAAAAAAGACTTTCTCTCTCTTCAAATGTACCCAACATATAGTATCACTTCTGCTGGAGTAGCTTTACTATCACAGAGGCCCGGCGCAAAGCAAAGGATCGACTTGCTTCTCACCTCTTAACTGCACACTAACTGCCTGTAAGTTACACACGTAAAAGACTTACGAACCCTTGCGTCTGCATTCTAGATCCCACAAACTTCCGAGTTAGACCAAAAAACCTTTATGTTTTCTCTTCTTATAATCATCAACATCCGTCCTCAGCGATTTACTTTCCAAATTCATCCTCTGAATTACTTTTTACTCTCCTTGAAATTTTCCACGAAACCCATACTCCTAAATATGCATATTTATACGGACCGAGGAGCCAACTTTTGCTTCCGGTAATATCTCCATAATTTCCGCAGATTTCTAACCTACCATTACATGTGAATTATGCAGTTCTTTAAACTTTACCCTTTCGCTCATTTTCTCGCAAATGAAATTAAACTGGGAAACTTATGCTGTCAGAGTAAGGCTGACTTAGCATTTGCATAAAAATTTCAGTAGTAAAAATTAGCCGGTGTGTTAGCCGTCTTCATTTAATCATCCTTCCATGAGTATTTTGTGTGGTGGAGTAATTTCATCTAAAAACATTTAGTTTCCATTAGATATTAATTTAAGTGTTTTATTTTTTCATGAAACATTACGTCTCGCTCGATTCACGGGGTAATACATAATTTCAGAATTATAAATTTCATATTCCATCTACTACCCAAGGGCTCATTAACTCATCATGCTCACACTTAAAGTTTTACCAGATAATCTGAACATGGGCCACTTCTACTCAAAATTTTAGAGTATTCCGAATGACTCGCATGTGCTCCGTCCATTATTGTAAAGTATTAAAGTCTTGGAGTCTAATTTCTAAGAACAACTTATTCACCGAGGCACACACAACTTGCATCACGCTTCACAAATAATTATGGCTTTTACAGGATACGTCAACACAAGTTGTTTACATTCCTTGGGATCCTTTCAATTAATATCAAATACAGTGAGTGCTTAAGGTGATAGTTGAGTAAGTTTGAGTCTGGCGGCGAAAGTAAATACGGTGGAAACCAAAATTCATGATTCTTGGAATATGACGCTTGGGGTTTCAGTAAGACTGGTTTTAGTTAATAATGCAAATATGTTTAATATGTTGCAAATATTTCAAGGAAATTAACGATATGGTAAAGTAACCAGATACACAGGTACAACATATGCAGTTGCGGAATGGATTCATATGTCAATCATAATATGCATAAATGTAAAGCATACAGATCCACAACGGAGTCCATTTTTTTAAAAATTCGGCTAATTTCATAAGAAATTATTGAAATGGTCATTCTAGGGTAAAAGTAGAAAGGCCAAAAGTTTTGACAAATCGATAAAATAATTGAATCAATACCACAAACGGTGCAACACGGAATAAGTCTAAACACATTTTAGTACAAAACTGACCACGAAAAAAGCCGCAGTTCCTACTACTCAATTTCCATAAACAAACTATTGCAGCAAATTTAATACAGCGCAGAACTTGTAATATCATTGGTAATTTATTATACGTCGGGTAATGTTCTCATAAGTAAAGAATGCCTCTAAGCTTTCAAGAAATATGCATTAAAGGATCTTTGATGCGAAATGTTCCAATTTCATCCAAAATGAATAAATATATTGTTATGGTCGCTGAAGTATTGGACGGGGATTTCTAAAAATTATGTGATTTAATAATTAAGTAATAAGCTTATTATATATAAGTAATAATATCAAAAAATATATAATAGGATTAAATATTGATGCCCTATAATTTAAAAATATGAGTAGCTTGTAATTCTCGATTTATTTTGGAGGTTTTTGATTATCCTGTGAAATTCAGTAAAATAGACTTGTGATGTTTTGTATCTATGCTCCTCAAATACCATATGTGAAACATGCATAAAATAGTCAAGCTCACTATGAAAACCTTCAGTAGAATTGCTGAAACCAAGGCACGTTTTTAGATAATATTATTACTTTTCAGGAAAGAGCCGGGGCAAAAGCAACGTGGAATGATGGCTGCTGATAGAAAATCCCGGATGTGCACCAAGATAAGTCAAATGTTATTTCCTAGCCACATGATTTAACCTTGCTGCTGTCTGTAGTTGAGAATCAGAAGTGCTCTGTAGTACATTGTGCCCTTTGACCACCAAAGAAATAGCCGAACCTGAGAACGAACGGGAATATGAAAATATAGCTTTTGAAAGGGAAACTTTGTCCACATGGTCCTACCTGCCTGTCTACCATATCCCGAACGAGTATTTAAAAATATTGTTTTACCTCACCAAAAGTAAGTTTTATCCAACTCAACTGTAACACTTACTAATTGGAATCGACATTCCAGGAATGTGACACAGTCTAAATCAAACAAATCCCCTTTGAAATAAAAATGTAAAAATTCACTAAAGGAATTCCACCTAGGTTCTCAAATACACCAGGGATAATTGGAAAATATGCCATAATAGAGTTCGGCCAATTCTATATAGCTTAAAACTAATTTCTGACAATTTATTTAAAATGGCTGCACGCAGTTTGTATGATCATTGAAGGGAGTAATAAGGGTAAAAATTTTCGATTTTTAGTGGTGCATAAAATGAAGGCGTCCTGATCAGTTGTAAAAATACCCCCATGACGATGCGGTTGAGCAAGAGCGGATCAAAGGTAGTAGGTTTTGATGAAGGCATAGGGGCATTGTTTACACTATGACCAAAGTGCCTTCATTAGGGAACATTACCCACACCTTTTCCGCTCCCTGTATCAAATCTCTGATTGAAAATTCTGCTAGCCAGTCAGAAATTGACAAACACAGCGATGAGACCATTACCGTATAATTCCATCATCATGGTAGTAATTGTACGTTCCCCGTGTACAACATCCATACATGTATCCATAGTTCTATAGCTAATAGGACAGCTTATTGAGCTTCAAGAAACTCAACTAAACTGAAAATCTCAAATCCAACATCTCTGTCTCAACAACTACTGAAAAAGAAATTTTGTCCCATTGGACTTCAATGATTCCCTTTACGAACAAGAAAAAAGGAAAGGGAAAACTAATACTATGATACGGTCAACCGATACCTTTTAAACGTTTGTGTCATTACCTGAAGTATGTATGTACATGTGTATGTATGTATGTATGTATGTATGTATGCATGCCAAATCAATAATACTTGTGGCATGCGTTGAACTACAAAGCCCCAATTATCTTCCCCAGTGTAGATATTGTTGGTGTCAACGGCTGGAAATATTGTTAGGTTTAATAGACCAATAATTGATTGACAAGGCTAAAGGACACAGCAGTGTTTTCACAGGAATTGCTCCCGTAGAAAGTCTGATGGGGGGAGAGTATGGAGTGAGAAGATCGCTTTAGGAGAGAAAGAAGGCAGGGAGTGTTTGTTACTTGTAACAAAACAACTGTCCCGGATTACTATGTGTGAGCAGTAATAGCGTTTATATTTGAGAAGAGGAGAGCGGAAGGAACTTCAGGAGACGACAGTGGGAGGGCTCTGGATAGAGTTTCTTTGTAGCTTTTTACTAACGTAATGGCATACTACTAGAAGCTAAAGCTATATACATATGAGAACCCAGCAAAACCTTTCCACATGTCTTGATAAGTACGCTCTTTGGGTGCACCTCCAACTGCCGTAGCGATGAGTTTCAAGAGTTTCGGAATGGTTACTACTTCTTCTTCTACTGCTACCACTATTGCTACTTCTATTGCTAACTACAACAACAAGTAAAGCCGGAGAGAGAGAGAGAGAGTGAATGTTGAGGAGAGAACATCGAGTGAGTACGACAGGGTAGGTAGTACAGAGAATTTTAATTAGTTTTGTGTCATTTTCGAATGTGAACCATCTGCTGTGGCGATTATTATTATAAACTTAGCAATCTGCATGCCGCTCATTTATATACAGAATCCAAAACTCAGTAATTACAAATAAATTCCCTAATTAATGCAAAACTCTTGTCTCGCCAGGGTGGAGAAGATCTTTTATAGGGAGAGAAAAACAAAAAGCCACCAAAACTTTACCACCTAATTAAAACAGGAGAATACCCTTTCTATGTAACTTTCCTTAGACGTTTCCATATTAATAACTTGGTTCCGACGAGACCACACCTCAATTATTGAGGATTCCTTTGCTCTCCTTCCTTCCTATTCCTCTTTCCCCTGTTTAACTCTAACAGACTCGAGCTTTTTCTTCTGCTCTATCCTCCAAACTCCATACCTTCCTCACCAGCACATCCGTAGCCTTCCTTTCTCTCTCTCTCTCTCTCTCTGTGTGTGTGTCTATACAGTTGCTCCTACCGGTTCCCACTTCTCAAGTTGTTCTTGCAAAACTCTAGAATTTGTATATGGGAGTTAGGGAGAGAAAGGCTTGGAACTTGTTCTGCCAACAAAAGTACATAGGGCCTTGTGACTGGTACAAGACCCAAGTCTATTCTCTCAACCTATGATATATCTAGTAGTGATGTAAGTAGCTACTTGGGACCTCCTTCACTGTTCTTATTAGTATTGTACGACCTAGGCTGGAAGTAACATATGGAAGCACAAGTTGCCACTGAATTAAAGACGACTCAAATCAAGCATGCAAACGCAAACGTAGAATCAACATGTTTCCTTCGTATTCTGGTTCTCCTTTCTCTTCAAGTCTTGAGGCTCTCTCCGTACTCCATCGCCTCACTCCTGTCTGTCAGAATGGACTTCCAGCCTTGACTTGTCTCTTTGAACAGTTTCATGCAAATTGTGGAGGACTCGACGAGTAGATTTAATTCACTGGAGATTTAACAAAGTCTCACTGAGCAGTCGGACTCATTGTCCTAATAAAGCATGAAATGTCAGACGGAGTCAAGTGTCCACGGAGACGATGACACTAGACCACAGGAAGAGTTACAAATTCAAAGGGAGTCTTGGAATGCACGAGGCGAGAACAAGCCAACAAGTCAAGTTGAGACGATTAGAAGAATATTCCCGCAAGTCATCCATTGATCCCAGTGGTACCGTCCCCAAGTAGTAGTAGTCTCGTACATTCACAAACTCAACTTGGAGATAAAGAGAGAAAACCAACAACTTGCTCTGTAACTTGTTCCCCTGTAATTGGCTTCTAAGTGCTATAGAGATAAGCTCCTTCATCAACTCTCGGCAAACTCAAGGATCGACCCAATGCGAGGAGATAAATGAGATACAAGCGAATTTTCTCCGCCTAGATAGTCATTACAGGAGGGAAACTTGAGAAACCTCAAAAAAATTTCCTATCCCTAAATTTATTTACTTCTTTTTACAGTGATCTTCCTCTCCGCGTCCTCAAGTTTGTCCTTTCAATATCTCCTACCTGGCCTACTCAACCGTTCTTAATCCTCTTGACTATGCTTTCATATGTTTTTCCTACCTTTTCCCGTCTTCTTTCAAACAGCGCATCGCCAATTAATAATTATTAGCGTTAGCTGTTGGGCTAATAAGAGAAAGCCTAATAAGAGAAAATGATCAGTAAAAGTAGTTTTGAACCCAGTTCTAAATCTTTAAACTGTTTTCACCTATACTCTTTGCCGTGCTAATTACACTAAGTAGTTATTACCCTCTGATCCCATTTTTCATCCTCTTTGTAGCATCTGCCTGGTCAATCCTCTCTCATCCTGCTAAATGCACACCAACATAAATTAGTTAGTTCGACTGACTTTGCTACATATAATTACTTTACAAAGTATTGCATGTTATGGGGGTAAGAAGCTAATTTAATTTAGAATTTAATCCGTATCGTGGCAATAGGGGCGACTACATTCTAGGAGACTACACGAACCCTGCACTGGCTTAGTGGTTCCATGCAGACATTACAGACTTGGGGCATTATAACAAATGATACCAATCCCATAACTACGACGTATAACGTCCATGAGTAAGTACTAGAAGCCAGCAGGAGAAAATGGTATGTTGCATTTAGAGCTTGACAGTGGAGTTTCACTGCACTGGGAGAATATGGACAAGTCTTTTGGCAAAAGTTGATTTACATTTACTGGTAATGTTCATCCGATTTTGAGAATGCAGATCACGCAAGAAAATTTTCCCTACCATATCAATATTTACTCAAGCTTTGCCTTTGGCGCGGCAGCACAGGCAATACATCTTGTTGCCAGTAGCTCAAAAATTAATTCAAGATAAACTGAAACCGTTTTCAAACCACCGCGTGAAGAATTATTTTCTGAGCAAAGTTGGTCCGTCGGTGGAAAAAATTAGATCCGAGAGATATAAATTTTAACTTAATCGAGCATTCAGAATTTCAACCATGTTTTCTTACCCAGAAAAAAACTGTTACACTCTAATATCAATAAAGCTATAAATTCCAGTTTACAGGCTGGCTCTCCCATGACTTTCCCTATACTCTACACACTTTATTGTTATAACAAACTTTCTATTTTTTCCCTATACAATTATTATTATCTGATGCAAACGTAGGAAACCTCTGGTTTTTACAAGTCCAACGGCTTTTCCCGCATACTACAAATACATTACCATGTAACTTATGGGTAGCAACAGAGTATTCCACTTCTGCAATAAAAACGCTACCTTCTCCAACAACGTCGACTTGCTTTTTTGCTAAATGTAGATTTCAGAAATTTTGAAACCTACTAGAACTTATATTCCATTCATTTTTTCAAGGTTCCACAGACTAAGGTTTTACTCTGCACATAAAAGGCAATAATATAAGTAGATATCTCAAACCTTCAAACCCGTAATTATCTAACTTAGAAAAGGGCCTCCATATACATATAGTGTAAACTATTGGTACTCATCGGATGAACTACAGATTAAATTGACTTCAATCTTCACCAATGACCATGTCATTTGAATTCGAAGGATTTCACTTATATACAACGGAATAAGAATAGTCTCTATAAGACCGGCAACGATTTTTCCTACTTTTGGTGCAGGGAATGTGGTGCTGTTTTAAAGCTCGTCTAAAGAGAAAAAAGGAATGGCTAGCAAAGTAGAATATCTCTTTCCTTCTCCTGCTCTCCCCTACCTCTCCAGCACGGTAAGCAACCCAGAGTGAGCGAGTTGAATGATGTGAGGTGAAGTTACATAAAGACATATGTGCCCCATTCATGTGCTTCAATCCCCACTTGACGCATATAATAAGTTACTTTTACCTTGGTAGAATGCTCATATTCAAGCCATATACTTGTGTACATGTCATTTAATATACCGCCGGGTAAGAGGTAGGATGAAGCCAACTTGGGTCTACTTGGCTCGAATTTAAACTGAGATGTAATTGCTTAAGAAAAAATCAAGGGATATTTTTACTCCGTGACTCCTTCACGAGAACGTGTTTTGAAGTTAGCTCAGTTAGAGAATTGACTGTTGGGGGAAAGTGTTCGATCCCGTCACCTCTTAACAGAAGTTACACTTGAATCACAACTCTTTTTTTTTTACTGCTTATAGTTTGTCCAATTTGAAACGCTAGAAGTGGCATGTTCCCTGGTACATATACCAAGTCCCCATGCACACATGCATACGTGTTGTAAGGAAACGTTTATGTAAGTGCGCTGTTGAGTTTACTTCCTTCGAGGTAAGTGGTGAGTCTTATTTTTCATTCGTGATGATTCAATTTGCTTCCTCGATGTCATATTCTTATGGATTACGCTGTCTTGCAATTACTCATAAGGAAATTACTTAGCGGGCTCCCAATATATTTCCCTACAAGCGACACCAAATCCTCTCAAAGGCCTCGCTTGAAAAGTTAAAGAGTTGAAAAACAAAATGCTTTGATTCCTTTCGACAAATCTATTTTTCAAAGTGAATGTAAGCTATTTACATCTATAGATCCCCATACCAGTCAGTCCTTCCAGGATCCTTATTTTCCAACGAATTACTCCTTGGAACTAGTTACTACCCATAGAAGTACTAAGTGGCTACCAATACGTTCACTGCACATTGATTCCTCCAACATTATAAGGATTTCTACCCAAACCTCTGAAACTACTAATCCCCAGCATCTTTAGAATTCCATTTTGCTTCGTAAACACTATTCCTAGTGCAGTCAAAAGTGGGAGCATATTTATATCCATTCCAGGACACTTCCCACATGAGGGGAACCTCTGCACGCGAAAGGTGTGGAAAGCTTATTGATTAGCCGGAAATGACTTCCATTCATAAATAATCATTTACATTATATCTCCAAGGACGAATTCAACCGAAATTATTTAGAATACAATCGGCCACAATCAGTCAAAACTGAGCAGCCCACTGATTAATATCAATTCAAGCGGAACTTTACCACATAAATATTCCTTTCGGCTTCAGTAAAAGAACGGTGCGTTTATGGTTTCCATCATTTCACAAATAATACAACCACACGAGCGTCCCCCTTCAGGAAAAGGTTCTCAATTGAAAAAGGTTAATGTCTTAAAATATCTTATATCATGGGCAAGATTATTGCAGTCACCCCAGGCTCACTATTTTTTTTTGTAGTATGAATGAATCCACTAGGCATTTGAACACTTGAGCAGGGCTGATTCTCACAGTAGTGTTGTTGACACATATGACCATGTTGAATTGGTTGTGTACGTCTCAGAAATATAAATTAGCATTATTTTTTTCATGCTTCCTTTTCCGTTATTCCCGATCTTGTTTTGCGTCCTCCTTGCTCCATTTGTATCATTAGATAACAGATATTTCCCTACTGCTCGGAATATTTATTTAAATGTAGAAATGGATCAGTATTATATAACACTCTCACAGTACACTTTATTCTGTTTTTATGCCGTCATTACTTATAGCTTTTGCTATTCCAATCTTTCATTGCCCTAGTTTGATGTGACATATATGCCATCAAATCAGTGACAGGAGCTAACAATAAGCAGTAGGTTTATACATTACATCTGTACCTCCAATGGTAAAAAAATATACTCACAAAGTCGTCATTGTGCGTAAGGCGTGAGAGGAGCGGGTCCTGAAAATGCCGTGTGTTGTTGAGTGAGGAATAAAGAGGTTGAAGAAAGGGACAGGCGAGAATTAATTGGAAAAGGAACAGTCAGACTCTGTATGTATCTTTGTAATTATATTGACGGGAGTATTGATGAGATGATGACCAAGTAATTAAATGGGAGAGAATATAAGATCTTAGCCACATCCATGCATAAAATGAGCCTATCAAAGCGCAATGAAAAGAACCGTTCCCGATTATCGTCGTGATTACGTTGTGCGCTTATGAAAAGCGATTCTGACAGCCTGTATAGGGAAAAGTGGGGAAAAAACCAAGAGTTGTTGCTTGAGTGAGAGCGCTTGCGTCACTTAAGTCAAAGTATTTAGTAGAAAGACCGATCCGATACTGTAACAGTGAGGGTAGCACGTTCAGCTGGTGAAGCGGCGTTTGGATTCTTTGAAGAGTCTCGTTTATCACAAGTTACTACTACTTTACTATTACTCTTTACTATAAATACACAAGTCAAAGTCAACGGCGGCGGACGGAGAGAGAGAGACAGCCTTTTGCTCCTTTGCTCCTTTTATTGTATGGCTCGGAAATCTCTCACAAAATACAGCTTGACTTGCTGTTTGTATTCTTAACCTTACACACACACACACACACACACACACACACAAGTTTTGTGGTAACACATCAAGTAGACAAATTATACTTGAGAAAGGTACTCAGGGACGATTTTCTCCACCAAGTCTGAAGTCCGAATCATGTTATCTCCATCGACGTGTGCTGGTTACTTACGTGATTACCTAGTCTCAGTTGTCCCGGTGGGTTAAGTGTTTTCGACCAAAAGCATAACTATTTTTCGTCACTCCTCCTGCTACGGCAAGTCCTCATCCGTCACAACGCAATTACCAAATCAAACGAGGTAACGTCGCCGTTATGATTGTCTCTGATAAATTAGTGTATAATTACTCCAGCAGGACTGTCTCTCAACAATTACCCAAAATTATCTGACTGGTAGTATTTACTCCCAGCGGACAGTATTTAGGAGTATTAATACTACTATTATTATTAAAGATAGTAATAACTACATGGGTTCCAATTGGGCTCGGAACTAAGCCAGGGTATATGTGGCGGAATGTTGGGGTGAGAGTATATGGATCATTGAAATAGTTACCAGATATCTCTCTCTCTCTCTCTCTCTCTCTCTCTCTCTCTCTCTCTCTCTCTCTCTCTCTGAAGCAGTTGTCGGCTGCTGTTGGTAAACAATTATAACTTCTAACCTATTCGGGCGGACTTGTATAACCACATGTTCTTTTTTTTTGGGGGGGGGAATGTGTGTGCACGAGTATTTGGGGTGTAGTGAAAACCCGGGATATTGGGAGGAATTTGGACAGAATGGTCATATCCTCGGAGTTTCATTGTAAAATGTTGAGGACTATGTGGTGTGGTAATTAGCTGGAGTTAGGTGAGAAAGGTCGACTGACACGCTTATTTCCAGGCTAAACTCCTGAGGAGGGGAGTTATTATGAGGGAGGGCGGATTAGGCGGAGGTGGATTTGATTTGAGTAATAATAATTGAGGGCTTGACGGAATTGGAGAGAGATATTATTTAAAATATGAGGGATTTGGTGGAAATTGACGACGAGCCAGTTCCATTGGAATTGATGAGACGGGAGTTGAAAGGGATATTAATTAATTGAGTTTGGAGTGAGGACGAGGCTGCAGCATGGTTGTTTTGTGAGGAGATGATAGAGTGGATTATGGAAGGAATGCCCGTAGACACCCTAGGAGGACTAATTAGGTTGAAGTAAAAGGTTTGATGACGACGACGGATTGGGAAAAGAGTGGTACTGTGTGTGAGTGTATACATTTGGGTACTTGCTCTCATATGTATGGACATATGGGGTATGTGGGACTGGAGGATATGGAGGGGTATAGATACTGTAAAGAGGGACGTATACTTATATGGAGGCCCAGGACTGCAGCCATAGAAAAGAGAGACTTTAGCGATCGTGAGTGGATCACTGGAGGTTGCGGCTGCGGTAATGATGTGACTCGTTAGTGGTGTATGTATCCCGCCAACAAGAGACGTGGAGGAAGCCTAGGAGTACGGAGAGAGGAGGAAGGACGTGCAGGTTTTGAGGGATAATATGCATTAATTAGCTTTGACCATTAGCGGAAATCAAATTGAGCTTGGCATTCATATAATTCGAGAGCTGGAGCCTCAACCGGTGCAATAGTTTGTTGAGGATAGTTTTAGTTGTAAGAGAAGCCTAATTAATACGAGGAATAGAATTGGATCTGTAAGGAAGCCTTATTAGCGTCTTTGGATCAAGCTAGTCGAGGCGAACACCGTGGAGCAGAGCAAAGTGTGTACACGGGCTAGCAAGTATCACCATCACCACACGACCATCCTCATGTGTATAGCTAATCAAAGTTGATATAAAATGTCTAAATTTGAAGAGGGAAGAAGAGAGAGAGAGAGGCTCTCTCTCTAGTTATGTGCAGTGTGGATGGAGCAACTGGAAGATGCGTTCCCATGCTCTGTATGTAGTCTTAGTGGAATGGGAAGGAGAGGGGACCAACTGCTCTCAAATCCAATCTCATAATGGATTCTCCTGGCGTCTAACACTGATTGCATGTCATTAGTGGCCGATTCTCTTTTCCTCCTCCTGATTATTTTACTGTACCCTCAACTCTCCTTAAAAATATACCATATTCCCATATTAGACCCTGTAAAGCCTTCCCTCTCTCCTGCACCACTAACGTGTATTTTCGCACCCAAATTTTACACAGAGGATGGTGGTCCTCTCTCTCTCTCTCTCTCTCTCTCTCTCTCTATACCTCGTTCTAATGAGCATCCCGGATATTCTTCTTGTGCTCTTTTTTTTTACTCCTCTCCTACTACTACACCTCGACACTACTGTGTATGTACAACATAACACCATTCACCTCCAGTCTCTGTTCCTCCCATCCTCTCACAAACATACACGTCTGCCCTGTGTGGAGCTTATAAAGTTGAAAATCCACGTCAAGCATCTACTTCTCCGATACAGCTAATGAGTCTCACATCTTTATGCAGTAGTCTGCCCGACCTTACATACAGAGTCCTCCAACAAGACGACAATGTCTTGGGAGTTAACAGATCACTCACTTGTAATCCCGCACATCACATCATCATCAGCCTGCAACATCTGACTTTCTTAAACACTTGCATCACTGCCTCTCAAATATGTGGAAAAACTTAGATAATATCCAGCTCCTCACGTATACACGTTCCTTTATGCACTCTCTTATTTCCCCTTATACTCTCCATTAAACCAGGGAGAAGCTACAAGCTACCTACACCTTGAGCAGTTTCCCCCCCACATCAAGGCAATTACTGCCACCGTCCTTGATTTCTCCTTTAAGCTTTCTCTTTACTTCTCTATTCAGTCTTAAACTCTGTATATCTGAGCCATAGTATTTCCTTCAAATAACTTTTACTGGCCCGGGTTTGACAAGAAATAGCCCCACTTGCCTTTCCCAGCACATGTAAGATTCCCTGGCTTCCATATTTAGCTGTATTATTCCCAATGGGATTGAGAGCGAACCCTAATATTCCTTTCCTATTTCTCTATGTTTTGTATCGTCGAATTGCATCGTATCGTGTTTTGTCGAATACTATTTGCCAGTACTCTTCTTAACAAGTAGCTTGGAAAAAAAAAACGCATGGGAGTGATGCAAAGATGGGTATCTTGGAAGAGATAGGTAGGGAAAGGTAAAAGGAATTCAGTAGAGAGGAACATTTATTTGCACGGTTTCAGAATCTCCCTACACATTAAAGTGAATTGGGTGGATAAGTAGCAGGTACGGAGAGGAAGCGAGGATTTATTTTTATTCAAATTCTCTGTTGCGAGTATATCGTTGCAGTCGTTACTCGTTACGCTGGTCCTGATAATGCTAAGTAATGCATGTCTAGCTAATGTTAATAATAATAAGGAGTTACCTGTGAAGCGGAGTTTAGGACATAATGGCTTATGCTCTGTCAGCTTTGATGTGATGCCACAGAGAGAGAAAGAGATTCAATATTATTATTGGATATCCGAACCTTCTCCATGTGACGGCAGTGGGCAAGAGAGAGCCACTGGACGGGACTCACTGAGTCAGTTCCCATTCTAGCAACGTAGCACAATTTTAATGATGGGTCGTTGATATGGATATTTTAATGATTGTCAATTCGCTATTCGCCCTTGGCCGTTTCTCAGATCTTTATTTACAAAGTACATTGAGCAAGACCAATAGAATATAAGCTAGGATACCAGCATCTCGTTACTCGAATCCTTTTCATCGAATCGCTATCATCATCGTTCCTCTCGACCATTCTGTTCGGCACGCTTTCCTACGTATGTAAGTCCGTATCGACCTACCTAAATATCCCTGGCTGTTACTCAATTACTCTACATACCTTTTTGCTGTGTACTCTATAGTCAGTCCTATATGGACCCGTTCAACAAGTAACTTTAACTCAACGCACCCGCACATACAGACAATTACCTGCAAGAGCAGCAAACCTCGCCTATATAACTAACTGTATCTTCCGAACATCACAGGTTCAAACGGACTTGTCCATCCATTCCTATTAAGTGACATGATATTGACGGTCCCTGTCCTTTTCCATTACTCCATACTGCTCCTGTCGGTCCTTTTATGTAATAACTGTACCGACAGGGCCAAAGACGCAAATCACGACGCTACATACTGTACATCATGCGGGTCTAACTACCTTGTCTCCCGTGATAGGATCCTACCATCACGATCATCATGATCGTTTGTCATAAAAATGTTTCTGGACTAGCACTACCCATATTTTAATGTTCGAACCGGTCCTTTTCCATGTGTACTCATCCAGAATCGAAAATGCTGACGGTCACAGCTTCTATGTAACTAGGGGGGCTGCCTCCGCATGTAATAATTAATGTTTACCTGTCCTGAAAATTCTGGTTATGCTTTTGGCATAAATGCTTAATAGTTTAATTGTGCGAGTATCAAAGTCGTTCTCGAACAGGGAAAGCTCCGTATTGATCATCTCAAAAAACTCAGCAATTGGACCTTGTTATTTCCTTCGCTTGTATTCTAAGCCAACTCTGTTAGTGAGTCTATCCTTCCCTGTTGTGATCATTACTCTCTAGTAATTACAGCTGCTAGAGCTTAACACACACACACACACACACACACACACACACACACACACACACACACACACACACACACACACACACACACACACCACGAGCTGGTAATGTTATAGTTGTCAAAGGTTGTAAGGATATATTTTAATAGGAAATATACGTAGGCAAAACTACAGTAGAAGCTCCTCTGAATTTACTACAGCGCCCCAATTGGAAGCAAGTGTTGGAGTGGTATGTTAAAATCTGCTTTAAAGTTTTCGGCAATTCAATCCTTGTTGATTGAATAGTTCTACTAACATGAAGTGCACAAGTGGCATCAACCTTGGATATGTTATTCATGTAGAATGAGCTGAGAACAAAATTGCCTATCGCTGACTGAGGGAATTTTTATGCCAAAGATCCTTTAAGTAGCATTAAATACCTAAAACTTGATTGGCTTGCTTAGCAGTTCGAATAATTATTCTTGTGCTGGTGCACGCACACACACACACACACACACATTACCAGCAGAGGTACACAAATACAAATGAGCTTGTTTGGGGAAGCTACCAGTCCCGCTCGAGGATTATATCATTGTAGAAAGACCAGGAGTGTTAGTTTTATCTCTTGGAGAATAGAGCAAAGCAATTATTTTGGATTTTAATGGCATAGGTAGTGGCAGAAAGTCCACAAGAACAGTTATGCATAGTTAGCTGAATGTGCTTGTGTTTTTGTAGCGAGTGAAAGAACTTATCGAGCAGTGCAAGGCCCCCGAGTTGGCATGAACAGTCCTATCATACAATACAATGTCGGTTCTTACATACAAACTCAAAAAGTCACTGTAGGCACTAAAATACAGTACTGAATACAACCAAATGGAGATAGTTGTTGCAGAAACTCAGCACAAATGGGAACCCACTTGATTCGCAAAGTATCTGTGTGAGTAGCTATGGGAAGGAAATGAGATTATATTTGTAGGAAAGGTAAAGCAGCGAGACGTGCAGTTTCCACTGAGATTATTAAAGATAAAGCAATATAGAGAATATTAATTATAATTGTATGGCGAGTAAAGTTATTTATGGATTTGTTTTGTGTTTGTGATCCTACTGATACTTCCCCATCCCAGGCTGCTCCAAGCTTTTAAAAGGCAGAATGAATGAGAGAAAAGAGGAGATGGAGCGAGACGAGGCAAGCAAAGGGTTACAACTCTCTCCAGCTTCAGCTCTCCTTTACGCACTCTTTCCCTCTCTCTCTCTCTGGTCTTTGTCTCTTCTCGCTCTCCTCTCTCCGTCGCTTCCAAGACTTACTTATGGTATAGGAGGAAGACAAGTGTGTGTCGGAAAGTTTTCCTATCGGAATTCTTTATTTCGTCGTCGACTAGATTCAATTTGCATTTTAATTTGATAAACATTTGAGGTTGTGTATGTACTCAGACATAGGAAAGCAAGTTGTTTCGAGGTGTAAGAGCTTTGAGTGTGCGTTCATACCTTATCGGGGAGATTCTGTGTATGTATAATTACATATGCATAAATATGTGCTTGCTTGCTTGCTCTTCCTGTGGGGGGAATATATTTGAGATACTGGAGAGCGGGATGTTAGGCTGGCTGTTTTAATAATGAGTTATAGTTTGATATCTTGTTGGGGAAGAATTGAGTGGGTAATTGTCTTTTTAATTTATTTAAATCCAGTGTTTGCAAGAATATTTATTTGAGTTTGTTGTGGGGAAAACTTAACAAGAGAATTATTGTAGTTTTCTCTAATTTATACGGTGAGGGTCTCTATGCATTTCCTTCACTGTCTCTGCTTTTAATTTAGTTGACTGTGAGCTCTTAATTGTCTCAACTGAGTGCATTGAATGGCCGTGTAAGAATTAGTGCATGTACTCAAAGGAGCTGTAGCAGCAGGTGATGGTTTAGGAGTACGGGGAAAGGAGCCCGAGTGGTTTAAAGAGTCTTGAAGGGGGATAATTTGAGTTGGACTGATGAGGTTGTGTCAACCTCAGAGTGTGAGGCTTTTAGTAAAACTAATGTGTGGCGGGAAAAGTTGGAGGTGATAGTCTTTATACGGAGGAGTGGCAACGGAGGTATCAGGTCGGAAAAGCTGCTGAATTTGTCCGAAATAAAATTGGTAGAAGGGATTGTCTGCAGGTCATTTCGATGAAAAACCGATTCCGGTTTTATCGGGGAGAAAGTGTAACAAGTTTGGGAAAATCCAGGCGCTGACTCCGGTGTGTGCAAATCTTTGTGTCACGTCGACTCAATTATGATTTTATCGCGGACGAAATAGATGGGCAAGTTTCTTTTCTTTCCCTTCTTATACAACCTCCTACTTCTCAGCTACTTTCTATTTCTCAAAGTCTCGGCGCGAACAACACAGCTCACTCGCAGGGCTTCTCACTTTCTCTCTCTCTCTCTCTCTCTCTCTCTCTCTCTCTTTCCTCCAGACCCACAGTAGTACGTAGAAGAGCAACATTCAGCTACAGCAGTGTGATTACTTTTTTTCTTCCATCTCCCCAATAAGTCCAACGGAGGAACAAACGTTCTTTTACAAAACTCTCACTTTCCCTCTGACTCCCACTCTCTCCACCGTTCTCTCACTTTACATAGGAGTGGAGAGAACTAAGGAGAGCTTTGACTGGTATTTTTTACACATTGGTTGCTGCGTAGCGAGAAGTGACAAAAATCAACAATTTTTAACGCTATTCAACGCCCAGCTCAGATCTATTCGCCGTACCTTTTCTCTACCTCTTTGCAGATTACAATCTCTATTGTACACAAAATGCCATTTTTGTGAAACCTTCAAAAAGGCCCCAAATTCCAATTTCGTTCTGAAATCGATTATGCCTACCCACTGAGATTGGCCATTTTCCTCCGTAAATTTTTTTTTCCTCCAAACTTACTGCCCACAAATCTGCTCTTCAATGACCGTCTTTGACTCCCTTTTTTTCCGTCCACGTACTCACAGGTCTCTTGCATATCTATCCGCTATACCCCTTGGGTTCTATGTGTTGTAGTAGCGGGAGGGGTAGGAGGAGTAGTAGAACAGGAGAAAATACCTTCTCTGCAAATAAATGCTTTACACCACTTTCAACACTTGGGTTTTATCTCACTCTCACTCTCTCTCTCTCGCTATTGCCTGTCTTTACAAGTATGCTCTGTTGTGATGACGGGGAGAGAACATATCTCCATGTGGTGATGTTACAACGTGCGGCTCCGTTAGTTGCTCTCGACCACCATTACTGACATTAGCGTTGTTGTGAATATCTCTTGATTCCCTGACATCCCTCTGATTCTTCACCTGTCGGTTGAGCAAGTGCTGTCACATTTTCCGTCTACTCCCTGCATGGAATGATATGAGGAACTGTTGCGGGAGAGACTCCCGCGGATGGAGAACCGGTGGCAAAAATGGTCAGAATGATCTCATGTATCTCTATTTCCCTCTTTTACAGGCCCTTCCAATACCACATCAAGATGATGAACTTAAAATCCGAAGCACAAAATCCAGAGCTGCCCAAAGAGTGTGCTGGTTGCGGGAAGAAGATTACTGACAGGTTCGTTCTATCAAACTTTATTCCATTTTATTTTTATTCTCCTCTGGCAAGTCATTTTCCTCCAGCCAACCATCATTCAAGCAAGTAAAATTACACGTGGATCTGTCTGTACTAAACACATGCTTGTACACACAACGCATACTTTCCGCTTGTGCGAACATCTTCACAACACACAGTATACGGTCTTGTACATTCGTACTCCCCAGCTTAATTGGGAGAAATTATATAGAAATTCTATTTATATGTTTTTAATGTGGCAATGAAGGATTGTTGTTGTGTCATCGTGTTTGTAAGGTTCGGTTCATGAACACCTTGTCGAGGTTTTCAATGTCGAATGTGCAAAACATGAGTCAACGGCTGGAACTGCATGCGTTTACACGAACATACATATCTATACATGCATTGAGACTGTTTCCACAATGCGTGCCTTTCAGCAAAAAAATCTAAATTCCATTATAGAATTTGCATGGTAGCTCACACACTACCTCTTAAACCTCGTGCTGTTATTAGATTATTAGCTTTTCCACTTACGGCCATCGAAGCTACTAAACGGGTTTCCTATGGCAGTCCGCCGGTCCTTACTGCTTACATGCTGTAGACAGCACTGGCTACTCCACAGTGTCTGATAGTTAATAATTCTATACAGCATGAATTGTACGATCATATATTGATATAAACCTATGCTAAATAAGTTTGTTCTCGAACTCGAAAGATCCTTGAAAAAATTCATTCGGTTAAATATTCACGTTGAGGTTAATATTTTGAAAGGTACTTTTGTAAAGTTAGTAAATTAACTGGATAGGTTACCAAGTATTAGGAAGGTTAGTTAAAGCGGTCTCAGTGTATAGGTAATAATGCTGATGGAAGAAAGAGTGTAAATACTAAATACTACAGTAGGTATAATATTTCCCTGATCAGCCCAAACGGTGGGAATCCTTTAGCGGGAGATGGTTTGCTTAAGTACACTTACGAGATAGAATTTGTTTATTTTTCCGGGCCTGTCAAAGGCACCCAATATTACACATCTGTGTGGTAATTACCCTGTAAAACAAATGCTAGCCCTCGGCTCTCTTTCTCTCGTTCGCTCTAATATAGCTTTCCTGCATGGTGGCTGCCGCGGAATTAGAAGGAAATGAAACGACTGACTGGATCATGTCAAGTATAAATCCAGGTTTTGAATGAAAGCGAGTGGAACTGACTGCCGGCTCGTTTCTGACAATAGTTTCCCTTTAATCTTGCGGCAGACAAACTTTTTAATTGCAAGTGTGTAAGTAGTAGGGGTGAAGTCATCTCAATCTGACGTTCAATTTTAATGAATCTCTGAATGGTTTTAATGAATATTTCAATGAGTTTCCCAAGTTTCTAATAATTCCACCAAAGTGCTGCTTGCTTTTAGTCGAAATATTCGTGGGTGAGAGGGGTCTTATATTTCATCTGGAATTACAAACAATTTAAGTAGTCTCCGATATCATAACAACTACTAGCAGGAGTTACCAACGGTCGCTTAGACTAGTAGTTATAACCCGGGTTTTGTAAGTAGAAATTGTAATGTAATGACATTGAACGTAAAAATGATTAAGGTCAGAGAGAGAGAGAGCCAGCATCACTGGAGGAATATGTTCAGTTCAGCATGTGTGCACAATTACAGCTCAAGTTTCACTAATAAGGAGGCTGCACTTTTCATAATACTGTATAATAGTAATTGAAGATAATATTATGTACAATCAAAAAGATGCATGAATAGCTTTAGTTTTACAGTCTAATAAATTAGGTGTGGACTTATTGTTAATCTATGCAAATACTTTCATGAGACTGGGTTTCTTCAACGGTGGAGAGGCTAGCTTTTGGGAAAGGGTAATATCAGGGGGAGATAACCTTATACGGTCTAACTGGTTAGTTATTATGACGCAGATTGTGGCAATGGATTGTCTCCTTTGAGCCCAATGGTACTACTTTATCCAGCTAATGTCGCCTGCTCGTATATATTAATAATCGTTTTGGAATTATGTAATGGTAAAGTTATTAGTAACTTCATGACGAACTCCCCCCTTTTTCTTATAAAAAAAAAGCTCTCTCTTCTTCTTATTATGCCTCCTTCCTCCTTCATTAAAGTTTGGCGGAGTAGATTCACAAAGATTTTCACTCAAAGTTAATGAGTAGATGGGAATAGAGGGTGTAGTGAGAGCGGGAGTGTGATGCGAGTTACATTTCTAGTGTAGTTGGCTATATATGGTTATTCCGGCTCTACGCGGGGGTAAGATTTTTTTTTTGGGGGGAAAAATTAATTATTAAGAGCAGAAGGAGGTGATCTGAAATAATAAAACGTGACGGAGTAATCGTGGGATGGAAACATAATTATATTCTCTAATTTATGATCGATTCTTACTGTTGACTCCATATTGGGCTACGAGGTGAATAATTACGGCAGTTAATTACTCTTGATGTACAGTTAAGATAAAGGAAAGCTCTGCTCATGATCTTGACACATGGCGTTTTAGTTTAATTATGTGGTGGTAACTGTACAAATGAATAGTGATATATCATTAGCAGAATAATAATTACTTTATGATCAACTTTTCCTCAACGAGGAAGGCTGGGAGCGGATTTATTCTTAATCTCCGCTACCTTCTTACTTCAGTCTCTGGCACCATGTCGTTAATATTACTCAGGGCCACTAATATCATTAATGCCTCATACACAACCCACGTTAAGCACGGCTCCGTTCCTACTTCCTATCCTTGCATAAACGAGCTGGGGATGTGTGCTCTACTGTATGTACATCACTATGTGAAGGTATGTACATCTTGTAACGTTCCTGCAAAGATGACGTTTAATTATTTACTTTTGGTTTTTCTTCCGCCAGGTTCTTATTAAAAGCTCTGGACATGTACTGGCATGAAGACTGCCTCAAATGTGGTTGCTGTGACTGCCGACTCGGTGAAGTCGGATCTACCTTGTATACGAAAGCCAATCTGATCTTGTGCAAAAGAGACTACCTGAGACTGTTTGGCAGTACTGGGTACTGTGCAGCTTGCTCTAAGGTTATCCCCGCCTTTGAAATGGTCATGAGAGCCCGTAACAATGTCTACCATCTCGAATGCTTTGCTTGTCAACAGTGCAATCACAGGTATGTAAAATTTTTTATGCTTTTAAAACAAGTACAAGAACTTATGACAGCACATTATCTTATCATAATTTCTCTGTACACACGAGTTCCGATACGACAACGTTTTTAATACAGTATTAGAACAACACACCAGAACCCGAATATTTATAGGAGTTGCGAATTTAATTAAAATAATAATATGATTTTATAATAACAATATAATAATATTATTTTAGTACAGATGGTATTTCCCACTGGAAAGAATTTTAACTAATCAAATAAATAGAATGAGTCATAGTCATGAAGTGCTGATTAGCTCTTTAAAATCAATGAAAAAAATGTTCAAATGGACTAAAAGGTGGAACTAGAAAAGAAGCCAAATGTAATTCCGAAAGTGAGTTCCGCGTATTGGCATATGAGAAAGCGAGAGGATTACTAGTTTTGATGGAGAAACGTTGTAGCTTTGTGAGTCGGGTGGAGACGGGGGTGACGAGATCGTTTCCCACTTGAGTAAACCAGTTTTGATGAGTTGGTGGGTCGGAGGAAACCGCTGAAAAGAAGAAGATATTAAACCAGAGCTCCATTACTCGCACTCTAATCTTGTATAATGGCAAGTTTAGACTCACGTTTCTACGGGGAAAAAGCTTACTGCAGGGAAATTAAAATTGAAAATTTGATATTTATCATTTAATGAATCACGTGCGGGTGCAGTTCATACCAGTAAATATATGAGCGCGACTTGAGAACTACAAGTGTTGGGGGGTTCATACTCTCGCTCACACAACACAATCATAACCAGTGAGTTTTTTTTCCCTCCTTTCCCGAACATTTCTCCTTGGTTAAGGGATTAAGAGGGCTCGGAACATGCATCTCTCTATATGATTATGACTAGAGCTGTTTTACGTCACTTAATAATAACCAATGAATAAGGAAATCAATGGAAGTACAAAATACACACTACATATGGACTGTCTATAGGCTCGGAACAGGAGTTACAGTCCTGCAGTATTAGACAGCAAGCAAGCCGTACAGGGAGCAAAAATTACATTTTATTATGCACTTACATTCACCTCCGACCATTACATATAATCATAACCTAATAAACGCATACAATCCCTGGTCTCCTTAATGGTAACCCTCTGGCACGCCATCCTTATACTTTTAAACCTTGCTGTCAGTACTGACTCTCCCTTGGAATACATATATTTCAAATGTTGTTCCCTGTAATACAGATAAAGTAATGTGTGCACGTACCAGTTCCCGTACAGTAATAAGTGGAAAGCTGGGCTATGGACTAATAACAAGAACAAGCCCATGTGGGAAGTGGCAGTCTTAACTAAAAGTCTTAAAAAGTCGGAATTTCTCTGTTCATATCAGGAAAATTCAGGGTGCACCTGACTCGCCTCGTAAACAAAAAGAGTCCAGAGAGAGAGAGAGAGAGAGAGTTCTATTTGCGTATATGTCCATAGCCTTCTGGGACCTACCACTACGAACACATAGTTATTTTTATTAGATGTATGTATATACTTCCATGTTTTTATACACATTTCATACGGTGAGCTTTCGGAAATTGAACTACTTTTCTATAATTACGTATGCATTGAACGATTAACTACGTATGCATGCATGTACCTACATTTCTACATTATATATAGATATGTATATGTACTCTCAGGAACGCTGGAATGATGAACGTTAGGGAAACGATTGTTTTCGTCCAGGAGCTGGGGTAATCATATAGGGAAACCAAAATCATAGGAATTGGCAAGCGTTAAAGTAACATTTTACACACGTTTCCAGAGACCTGCTCCTGTCCCAATATGTGTGTAGGGTGTGATTTTTCTCCTCAGCTATTTTCACTTACTCGTACTCTAGAGTCGCCTCCAACCGATGACTTTCTTGCGTGGTCAATTATGCACGGCAGACAGGCTGTCAGGAGAGAGAAAAAATATTTGTATTTCTAAAGAATACATACAATAGCAAATGCAAGTTAGCTCTGGATGGTTGCTAAACCACATTTTTCTTTATGCAAGCGTAAAGGAGCTGCTGGGAGGAATAAATGTGTGGTGGCAAGTAGACTATGTATGTGTGCAAGATGTGTGCGTGTAAGGAGCTATTTAGTTTGTGAGGATATATAGTACTGTAGACGTCGTCGTTCATGTCCTACTGACAATTTCCTCTTAAACCTTTTGACTCCAAAGTTAGCACGCATGCATAAACAGGAGCAATTCACATTTGAAATTGATCGATGTGTCACCGGTGGACCCCATATATAAACCAAATGAGTCGTATCCCGTTCCTCAATAATAAATAGTCTGGCTAAGAATAATAATGACCAATGGAAATGGTGAAAGGCTCAGAGAAGAGGGGTAAAGGACCATGTGTGTGTGAGACGATTTTCCTATCGCCGTGTAAATAACGATATAATAGCGTTAATATACCTGTACGATGACTAATTTATTGCGACACTTCCTTTGTGGCTACTGATTCAATTGGGATTGTGGTAGTTTCTACCGAAGGATGTTTCACGTGTGAGGTATGCATAGTAGTATAATAGTACTCACCTAAGGCCCAGACTCTCGACAATACTTACTGCCGCTACACAATCTATGTGCACCGCTTCAATGTGGTATTTCGGCACCAATCTCTCTCCCTCTCTCTCTCTCTTTCTCTCTCCCTGTTCATCCCGAAGCTTGGGAGCCATTAATTCTGTACCCGTCTGATGCTCAATTCTTGTATCGCTTTCTCAATGATCTGTGACTGAGTTGTGTTGTGTGTCTACCCAACCGACGACTAAGTCGACCCCATCCCATGTCCTCTGTACTTATCCACACAAATAATATACGCAAGTAAAGAGGTCCACAAGGATATACACTATACATAGACGCCTGCACATCTTTAGCCACCAGGACAAAAGATGAGAGTAGCCTTTATCCTGTATGATCACATTATAATAATTCCTAACCTCATGTTTTGACATGGAGTTTTATTCACATACTTCATCCGCAAGTCTTCATTGGTCGCTAAACCCCACTAAGAGGCTTTATATATCGTCGGTGGAGAAGCAAAGTGAGCTGTATGGACTTTCGATTAAAATCAAAATGAACTGCATGGAGTGTCAGTACAAGGAAAATAAATCTACTTGCATTCGCATTTTTTAATATGTACAAAGTAAAAAACATGAAGCACGTAGATCCATTTGAGTTGAATTGGAAATACGTTTAGAACGTTTTGATTCTTCACTGATGACATACTCTGGATTATTCTTTGATATTGTGCATTTGTAAGTTCCAGTTAAGGAATAAATCTACAGCTTGTTTTTATCCCCGGACCCTTTGGAGGTAAATTTTGAAAGGGAAATTTTGAGGGAGCCGCTATCAGCTGTATTTTTCAGAATCCTGGGAATATTTCTTGTTTGATTGTAGTTGGAGCTAGTATGTGTTAAGGGTTTAAAATAAAAATAATCGCTTCGTTTTCACAATTGTGATAGGCGTAGGGGAAATAATTATTTTGGGTTGTAGGAGGATGGGAATGAGAAAAACCTTGCAAGATTGTGACTTTTGTGCTGATGCTTTTGGGCGACAAATAACTTGAGTAAATTTTTCTTCTAGCACATCCCAATCTTTTCCTTGTATAATATTCTATCTATTTCTTTCTCATGAGTCCCCGTACAGCTCAATGCTGATACATGTATTTATGAGGTTTTATTTATTAAAGATTTGTGTGCGAGTGTGAGGGATTCGGGAGATTTATATGAGATGTCAAAACTTGTCCTTTTCTATTGAAATTTAGTGCTGCGTTTGTAGGACAAGAGCCCACAGGGTCAGTTGCTCTCTAAACGAAATGTCGATGCTATCATGAACCAACTTTTGCCATTACTCTTGCTATATTTCCACTATGTAGGATGACATAACTCCGTGTGGGAAATTTTCAGATTAATAGTAACCGTCGCACAAAACTAGGCATGTTATGAGGGTGATGGCTGGAATCTTTACGGCACAGTGTATAGGAATTGTTGTGGTGGTAGCGTCTCGGATCAAAAGTAATCGGTTTTTCTAAGGGGTGAAGCATGATACATAAGGGACTCGGAAGAGGGGCGTAATGAGATATTTTCAGTCGGTTCCCTTCTACTTCCTTATCATCTATTCTTTCTTTATACGCGCTCTCGCCATTACTTGTAAATCTTTGTAACCACTTAATTTATAGCATGAGAAGACCCCATGGAATGTACAATGATCATTGACTGCAATAGTTTTAAATGCAGGAATGGCAATGTGAATTGAAATAAATCAACCGGAGAATGCACAGCATGTATTATGTAAACAGATTACTAATTTAGAATTGATGGCTGAAATATCTAAATATGTTATTCCGGAATAATTTCACAGGTTTTGCGTTGGGGACCGATTCTATCTGTGTGATAATCGTATATTGTGTGAGTATGACTACGAAGAGAGAATGGTTTTTGCTAACATGAGTTCAACGGGAAACGGTGGCTCTAACGGACCAGTCCATTCACTCAAGCAACAAAGATCAGGCCCTCATTTAGCAGTAAGTATTTATTTTTACTTCATCGGGAATTTACCTCCTGATATTTCCACCCTCATTTGCTTCCACATTATCTTCCCTAAATCCCATTTCTTAAATTTGTAAACTTGAAGAGTCACTCATCGAAACATTAAAATATTGGAAATAATCAATAGTTGTTACAACTTTACACAAAATCGTGCAAAATCCTGCTCTATTCACTTCTTCAAGAATTATTATTGTCTTCTCCAAAATTCGTTAACTTTAGACTAGGTAAAAATAGCGCTCGACGAAGGAATGAAGTAATGTACAATCTGATAAGAAATATTTGGGGAACAAGGTAGGTAAAACTTTAGGGGGAGAAAATAATAGGAGAAAAAATGATGAAAAATAATAGTGCATTCATTGAAAAGAATTAAATTAACCTGATAGGCTTACGCAAGGAGAAAATTGAAACACAGAAGGTACTTGTATCCAAATTTATACATACCTGGGTGCATGTTGTACCTAAGTAACATTGAATTTGGTGTCGTTTCTGGTTTCCGTTCAACTGCACCGTAAGGGAAAGAGTGTGATTTGGTTTCATTTGTATGCTTTAATGAGAAAATGCCTTTGCAAATAGCTGGTTTGAGTGTAGAGCCGGATTTTCTTTTCAAATCAGGTACCTTAATTCATATTAGGGATTAGCTTTGCAATTCTCGCTCGCGTACCTAAAATAGCCTGAAAGGGGGGGAAATGGTGAGCGAAGAGGGAAAAAAAATAACGTTCGAAGAAGTAATAGTTTGTGACCAATCTGATTACTATTACCCTTATACCTTACCCATGCTTGTACATACATATGCACCACCGTGCACAAAAACTTACGTAAAGACTTTTGTGACTTTTCAGACTACGACTAGTAACTCGACGCTTGTCGACTCAAGATCTCTACCTGGACTCCATGTCAATGGTGGCTTACCTGACGTGCGTAGCTCACATCAAACGGTCAGAAGTAATGGAGTTATTACATCAGATTAACCTTTATTTGTCGAGTTTTTCAAACTGTTTTAAGTTGTGTGTCGCTTCTCTCTGCACGGACCTGAAAAAATTCCTCTCTCCATATACATATGTTTATATAAACATATTTTGTGACGACCGGCCAGTCTTATAAGCCAGTGCGATTCCAGCAACCAAAAAACTGCTCCTAGAGCTCTCCGCCTGTGCATATGTAGATACCTAACTACGTACATACATGTATGCATGTTTTCATCCTAATAATTTCACGGATTTATCCCCAAAAGGTGCAGATTCTACAAATATAAACCAACCACCAGGTGAATACCCATCAGCCTGCAGCAGCCCGTTCTACTAATCCTTACGGTAATCGAGACTTTTTGACAACTTTCCGGCTAAAGCTAAAGCTAGCACCATAATAGTCTTCGTCACTCACAGTCAACTGTATCCATACATACATCTACTTCATCACACTCACCTTCATCGTCGTCTCCTCCTCGTCCTCGTCTTGACTTTCCAGTGATTTCAAGACTTAAATCCATCATCCAACCTATACATCTTTTGGGCATAAGCCTTAACTCTTGTGGTGAGCCACGTATCAGCAATCCATGTGTGGCCGTGGGGAGTCAAGGAAAGGAGGAAACCAAAGAATAAAATAGTATTACTTCACATTTGTTCAACTTGTTAAAATTCCTATATAGTATACATATTTGTAATAATTACTTACGGAGGCACACTAAAAACTACCATGTTTTCAATCAGCTCAGCTCAAACTAGTTCTTTGGAGGTCTGACTGAGACAATTAGCAAATTTCTATGAGTACCCGGGATTTTGCAACAATTTATTGAACTAAAGGGGACTCCATTCATTACACATTATTGCGTGTTTGTTGTGGAACATATCTTTTTTAGAAAGACTTGGAAAATTAATTTACTATGATTCCGCAATTAGTGGAACTATATGTTTTACATCCTAGCCATACATATATTCTAGATTTAATAGCTGTAAATATGTATATCTGTGGAAATTCATGGGGGATAAGATCCCTTAATTAGTTTTGTGTGAGGAGTGCGTGCAGTGTTAAAATTTCATGGTTATTTCCGTACTATTTTTTCTTTTACTTATAAGTGTGGTTCAATTTGTTCAAACAATCAACCTACTTGCAGGGGCAAAGCTAATCACGCAATCTCGATCATCCCTGAGCATTAACTAACATATTCCTCAAGTACTTTCTTGACACTACTTGTACTGTAGTGGTACTGTACGGTCCAACCCAGGCAAACACTCATTCACAGCTGGCTCAAATTTGTCAGGAGTGGTACAAGGCAAATAAATATTTTAGTTTGGTGTAATCTCATCAGAGCCGTTATGGTATCGCTTAAAGTACATAATTCAGTCTGCATTTCTTGTTCACGCCAGGAAATTTGAAGTAACAGTTTGGATACTAATCGGCGTAGTTGTGGTTACATGTATCTATCAGAAATATTTTATGTGTACACCCAGTTTTAGATACTTAAGTAACTATAACTATCGTAGCTATGTAGTCCTTCACAACCTTACGGCATCAGGCTGGAGCACAACCAATTAAATTATCACCTTAAATATTCATACGTACTTATGTACAAAGATGGAGTTTATGTGATTTTGTTTTATAGCATGTCATAAATAGCGGTAATTTGTAATGGGAAAACTTTTTTTCACTACATGTTATATTTCAAACCTGGCTTTCCTCAGTTTAAATTTATATATACATCAACATTTTATTTTCATTTGTTTCCGTATGGCTAAATTTAATTATCATTTTCTGGTTCAATCAAACACATAATATCACATGCATGTTTTTTATATGTAGTCATTATTTAACCAATAATTTTGGCTTGGTTCAATATTTCGAAGCAAAGAAAAAACCATATTGGTTGTATATTAGTTATGTCCTTAGTGGCTCAAGCTAAAATATTAAACTAAGGCAGGCTAATATTAATAAATCTTGCAATACAGTCGGAAAAATTAAAGCTTACGCAAAAAAATAAAATAATTTATCAATTAAAAGTAGTGGGAATTACAGCATAACACACTTGATATCTACTGTGTATTATGCCATATAGGAGACCAGTGAAGTGTTGATGCTCCATGTGCATGAGAGGGAAAGACATCAGGGCTTGTATTTCTTGAGGAGTAACGTCATTATTTGACCTCTTACGTAAGTAGCTATGAAACTTGTAAGTGTCTACGTGCATATGTCCAGCTAACTTAAACATTACCACAACTTTAAGCAACCAGAAATGAAAAAGCTCTGAGAGGGAGAGGACGGCAGCAACTGACCAATGAATCAGTAATGTAGGAGAAAGGCATCAGGGAATATCCTCTTGGTGAGATACTGTTGGGATTCACAAGTTAAAATTCAGACTTTTTTTTATACATTTCCCGACGATATTGGATGGACGACTGGTTTTATGTACTGTGTGGTTCCACAGATATCGCTCCTATAGCTATGTACGTAAGTTATTAACATTGGATTACATTCCGAATAATTCCATGGACTTGATTCGTACTTGATATCAAGTGTGTGTGCGTCGGTACACATACACAAACTATTCCTAACATAGGAATGTGAAACCAAAGGGAGCCGCCTCTTATGAAGCCAGTGCTCCATACTTACAGGAGTTTTAAAAATCTGCAACGTTGTGATGTGCCTATTTATTACCATGGAGGAGAGCATTGGTGTGGACACTTACATTCGAACATGTGATTGTGTACTGGTTGAGGAGCCTCACCAGACTTTCGAGGAAAACTACTTGAGTCCCGTATACAAGTCTAGGGCAGAGCGGGGCCTTATACTGTAGGGAGAAAATATTTGCAAAGGGATGAGGTGAAAAGGAGTTAAAATGACTTGCTGCTCACTGTGCTCACACCAAAATAGTTAAATTTGATTTGATTCAGGTGCGTGAGAGGAAAATTTATGGGGGAAGTTGCTCTCAATGTGAGTACATGGAGCTTGGGATATTTGTATTCACAGTGAATCAGGCATAAGTCTCAGATTGGATTATGAATATTTGAACAAACAACAGTGGTCAGTTCAATTGCATTCGTGTGGCTTTCTCATCTTTGCTGTATACTTGTACATAGACTACTCTTTCCACCCTTCCCACACATCCCCCCTATACACTGCCAATTCAACATCTCGCTCCGTGTCATCAAGTATGATTCCGTCAGGGATATGCTTACTTGTATATGGATGGATGCGAGGAGGGCAGTCAAACTTGAGAGGAAATCCAAGATACCGATTTCTACTTTGGCCAGTAGTAAAAGCTTATACATACGTAACGGCTCTATTTGCTTTGATGGAGTGAGCCCAATGCTGCAACTTCCTTCCCGACGGCAAACTTTGAATTCCTTACACAATTCAAAGTTTCTACTTGTATCTTACTCTTATCTCCTCTAATTTTCTTAACTTATTAAAGCCCAAACATTTTTTTTTAATTTATTTGACATTCCTGTCCCTGAACTCCTAAAGAAATATTAATTAAAAGTAAGGAGCTCACCCAAACACAATGGTAAAATTTTTTCTCGATTTGTCAAGTTAGAGAAACCTGCAAGAAAAATAACTTTTGCTACTGTGTTAAGTAGATAACCGAAGGGGTTATATCCCCGCGGCCAATAATTCCAGCCGTGCTATTATCCCACCAGAAACGTGCCCCAAACATAAATACTTTTGCTTTACCATGACAATTTCCGTTCAGATTAAAATTATAAAAGGTCAAAATTAAAAAAAGAGCAGGTTAGGTTAGAATATACCAAGTTTAGTTAAAAAAAAAGGGGTCAGGTTAGGTTATAATATATCATGTTTGGTTAAAACAGTCACGTCAGACTAGGTTTGAAACATGAACCAGTGCAATATTTTGAGTTGTACACAAGATCAGAAGGAACAACATCAGTCTTATATTAGGTTGTATGAACGAAACGATACCAGTGCATTGTCGTGCAATCCTTTGCTGCGGAGATGTCATTCGCGTCGTTCCGTTTGAATACTAACTGTATAGTTCTTGGTAGCGTGAAGTTACTTTTTTTTTACAGGACGGCGGGATTTTACTCCTACTCCGTTCCAATTAACCACATCATCACATGTACAAGTTTCTTTCACAAGCTAGAAATTCCTACAGCTCAATTTTAAGGTTGTCAGTTATTGAAAGCAAGTATATTTCTATAACACTTCCGATCAGCAATTTTCCCAATAGCGATTAAGGTACATGTGTTCTGACTAGGTGGGAGAATGTTGTAGCATGGGGGACAAACCAAATGGAGAATTTTAAGAGCTATTTGGAAATAAGGTCGAGTATGGAGCATATTTAGTAGAAACTTTGGATGAGACGTGTGGAAGTGTGAACTCTTGCTATCAAACAAATGTGCCAGTTGATATGATATTCATGAAAAATTTCTGACTGCTTTTTACTTTGCCAATTTATTACACCGAAGGGAAATTGGCTTCAAGTTGGAGACCTTCAGTATTTCCATCCTAAATGAAGAGCAATTCTAAGAGCTAGTCACTCACTACGAGGGTCACCCTGTCCTCCCTCTCCTACCCCTTGTATTGACACCCATCCATAACTAAGCTGAATCCCATTACTATACATGTGTATATCAGGAAGGCTGGGGAAGTAGTTGTGCTCTCCCAGGCTTGGAAAATAGTTACTCGCCAAGAGAGAAAAGTGGAGAAATAATCTCCAGGTTGAGTTCCTCCGGATATTATATCAGAGAAAGGATACAATGAGTCACATTTATGGAAAACTGAACTTAATTGGACCAACTATGTAAAAATTACGCAAAGACGACAAACCATTTCATGAGAACCACGCAATCATTCTACTAAACCAAGTTTAATCTTTCCATTAATTCTATAGAATGTAACGCAAATAAACGACTGAGTAAACTTTAACCTTTTTCCTCCATCCATTGACATTGTAATACATGAAATCAGCCCACTCTCTCCCAAGTCAGCAAGGTATTTTAATATTCACAGCGTAATCAAATAAGTTTCACGTTTAAAAGTTTTCCATTTAAAACTTTTATAAATTCCAAGGAGTTCCTCCGAGAGGAGACTTTTCGCTGTCCCTAACACCCAAACTACACTGTGTATAGATACGAACTTATACTTACCCCCTCGTTCGTCTTCTGTTCTGCACAAAGACGCCGTTAAAGTAGTCATTGACTTAAGTAAGAAGCTCCTTCTACGTGCATATAAATATTTATAGCAAATATGCACAATGGGCATTCTGTTTTCCTTGTTCAAGGGACCTGATTTCCACCTGGTTTGCATGCATGTACTTTCCATAGACTTAAGGAATAAATGTACACTCGGATCTTTTTCAGTAGTCTAAGGCCTGACATTGCACGGTATTTCCATGACCAATATCAAGCATCACATTATATTACTAGAATATTATGAAACCATTTTTTTTTGTATTGTATGGGTTTTTATATGCTTCCGTCAGCCATAATATTTTTATGTCGAGCGATTCTCCATAGTACATTAGCAGTCATTTGGTTCTGTTAACGTATTATGATACTCACTTAATAGTAGTACTGTGTTACATTTATGACACATATATAATTATAGCGCATAAGATTTGTACTGTTAATGACTAAGTTTACTTTAATTCAAATCCGTGCATGAGTCACGGTTGGATAAGGTTTCAAAGTGATAATTTTTATTGCTTATTGACTAAGCCTAAGGATTGCTATCAGTTACTGCAATTATTATGCATGTACAAGAACTAGGCTACGAATGTTGAGTATGTGGTATTCGAGTCATTTGTAAAAACGTATTTCTTATTATAATGCATTTTACAATACAACAAATCATATGCAGATGTAAGGTACGCACTACTGTGAGATGATGGAAACATTACTGACTTTCGGGAATCCAAGTTTGAGTGTAAATATGTAATTTTTATTGTTCGAAAGTTCCACGTTGTCGAAGCAAACCAACTGTAATTGTGGCTGTGGGCTAGAGAGAGAAATAATTCCAAAGCAAATACATACTCATAAGATTTACGTGCTGTATATATAATTACATACTGAGTATACTAACTGTAAATTATTGTAGGTGTAAGATTTAAAAGTATTTTAATTAATCAATTCCTCAATTAATACTTCCTGTAACTTTAATTTATACACTAGATTTATAAAAAAATTACATAATAACTAATTAGGTAAAGAAATGAATCCTAGTTTGGGCTAAGCTTTCAATTCCTGCCGGCAGCAACCACCGTTTCGTACCGGAGGCAGCTACATATGTACTTCTTTCTAACATATAGCATGACAAAAACACAAATGTGTTTAAGATAATTCCCCTCAGGAAGAATGACTCCGGACGAAAATTAGGAGGGACGTATACATAAACTCCGGGAATAAATACGTATGACGAAGTGAACGACGAGTTGTTGTAATATTACAAATCATCCATGAAGCTCCCTGAAACTTCTGAGAAATCTACGAATTTTCGTGATACTTGGCATCATGACTGGTGTCGAAATAATAAGTATTTGATTAACTTAACTATCATAGATTTTAACGAGGCGATAATTACCATGAGTAATAACTATTATTACTAAACACAACAATAATAATATGAAATACATACATACTATCTCCAGCAACTCTATTCTTAAGTCCCTGACAAACAATGGTGACAGTCTCTTGTACATAATACTTCATTCAATTATACTTGAAATGTAACATATGCACGTACATGAGAATTGTTTGTTTTATATTTTCAATGTTGATGTACCGTAAATAGAAATTAGAGTAAACGAGGACACTTCAACGTACCGTCGTTGAATCAAGTATTGTATCTTGCTACCAGTGAATCACTACTAATTATGTACTACTATTGCTACAATTAACAACACCAATACTACACCGTAATTACGTAAATAATAATCAACTACCGAACCATAAATAAATTCATACAGTAATCATACTTACAATTATGATGATAGCATTTGTAATAAACAGGTGTCATCATGCCCCAATGTTAACATTTTTTGAGTTAAACACAAATATACGCCAAACTATCATGTCAAGTACTTGCAGCGGTACAAAAGAATACAGAAATTGTAGTCATCTTCAAAGAAAACACAAGTGTAATTGAGTAATAACCAAAAAAACATTTAGAAAATCAATAATAAATATAATGTTATATACATACATATTGAATTCCAACGCTATGCATCATCATTGGAGCCTTTCATTTGCAACCTTACCCGTTTCAATCACCAATGTTTCATATTATAAAGAAGTACCATTGAAATTCTCCCTCACTTCACGTGTAGAACCCATGGAACGTTATTGTAAGAGCACAAAGGGTGAGAGATATCATATTTCAGTGGGAATGCTCATAATTATTTTGCGAGGTTAAATGAATGGATACATACATACACACACGCTCATCATCCTCTATTTTTTTCCCTTCGAGCTGTCGTATATCAGAGGAAGAGGGACAAAGCTGCAAGAAAATCCTAACTGTGGGGTGTGTGTATGGTCAAGTTACTTTCCTGGTAGGGACTATAAAGTCAGCTGTAATAGGCGATTGGATGTTTAATTGCAAAGAGGTCTGTGTGGAGTAATGACTTTGTATTAAGGTAAGTTGGTTTCGATTTACTTCCAGCTGCCGCTCCATGGTTTGTGTGCGGCTCAACCGGACTTGTCCGCATGGTTATCCCGAACCATTGAACTGCAGATATGTACATATAAGTGTATACAATGGGAGAGAAACACAAGTGTTGAGTCGTATGCCTTGACGTTGACTCGGGAGTTTTTGGTGGTGGTTTGGTGCTGTGGTTCTGTGCTTGTACCTTGGCCTGGGCTCCTGGCTTCGGAGCAAAGCAGTGAGTTGAGAGTAAGTAGTAGTCAGTCGGGTGGGTTATAACAGACCGGGGTATATAATATAAATGGACATCACACTAACTGCCAAAAAGATAAGGGCGAAAGCTATTATGAAAGGGGTTTTTCCTAATAAAAATGACCGCACATAAGATACGTTGTGTAGATAAGAAGGAAGCAATAGGGGAATAGAGAGCGGCAAGGGCTATTTTTTGAGGCATTCAATCATAAAAGGGCCCAAGCCATTCTATTCTGGACGACTTTATCTATGACTTCACATTTGAAATTCTATCATGGACGTAATAATTCATGAGGGTTATGTATGAAAAACTTTTGGGGTCTCGTTTCCAATGATGTGCTCTTAAGTACCAAGAAAGGAGAGTATAGAAAAAAAAATAGAGTTGAGGAAACGTTCTGTCCTTGTGCACAGAGTCCCAGCCACAGAAGGATCTCACAGGAAAGAGGAACAAGAAGAGAACGTCATGGCTTCAAATTAACTTGTACTTTAACCATTTACTGCCTTCAAGTCATGAGAAGGATTTTCCTTGGGACTTTGAAACGTCAGCCGTAGAAATGCCCCTGCAAGTCTTTTGACTACAGTTAAAAAATTTACCTTTGAAGAAACTCCAGTGGATTTGGCGAATGACCAATGGACGGCAAATGGGAGACGCAGATCGCCCGAGACAATCCATGTTACAGCTCCTTTTATGTGACTCGGAAATTTTGTAGGTTTTCCCTCAAAACCGAGCTGCCTCCTCAACATGTAACTCCTGGGCGGCATGAGAGGGAAACAGAAACCAACGGGATGATGATGATGGCCCGCGCTTTATCTCACAACTATTCCTGGTTTCATATTGTTATTGCATATGATGTTATTCAGTTTATATGGCAGGATTTGGGATCCACAAAGCTATTATATTTTATCTGGTGATTTTCTCCTGTGCCTCTTTCCTCTCTATACTCTGCATTCCTTCCACAAACAGTCGACTCAGGCAGGGAGTACTAAATGTAAGTCTTCTCTTCCTCCCAGCTCACTGTTTGTCTATTTGTGAATCTGTCTATGCAAAAGTTACTTCTTTCCTTTCTTCCACTCCTACTACTTCCTCCCTGTATCTTGTGTCTGACGGGAGCAGTCGCTCGGACGGATTCAGTTATTTCATTTCGATTTCACTTCACCCGGATGAAACTTTAAGTTTACACTACTAGAAGACAGACGATGGACCCATTAACCGTCCATTTTATTGTGCATTTGATTCTCAAGTTAATGACTTTAATTAGAGCCTTAGAGAGTGGAGAGAGAGAGAGAGAGAGAGAGAGAGAGAGAGAGATTTCCAGTGAAAGCAAATTGAACCGAGAGGGTATAATAACATAGTGAACGAAATGCTGGAATGGTTTTCTATGGAAAGAGATAGCAAGTGTTAGACTACTGACGGATCCAATTAATATGGGAAAGTTGGAAGTAAACTGAGGCAGAGAGAGAGAGGGACTAATCCCTAATTTCACAATTATAGTAATTACGGTACCAATCGGAAAATGGCTAGCTTAAGTAGGATGAACAAGCGGAGTAAATATGCGTTGGGAGATTATGAGCTGATCGTTCCTCCGTTGCAGACCGAGGAGGTGGTGGTGGTCGTCCGTCGGCACACTCGGAGCTGGAGAGTGATGTGTGCCTAAGCAGAGGCTGAAGGATGGTGGTTGGTAGTAGCCGATCCTGGTTGTGAGACAGAGGCCATGAAGGAAGAGTTTAGTGGTGGAATCAGTTGCTGAATGTCTCTCTTTCAGTGAGAAAATGTATATCACATTGGCGAGTGTCGGAAAAGCAATGTCAGCTATGTGCTGTAGATAAGATCATAATTGAATGGTGAAGCGGCTGAGGATGATTTGCACAGGATGGAAGAGAGTCCGCCGCGGGATCCACTGGCAGACTTCCCTTGTGGTTATAATTCGGTCGCATGAAAAGGCTGAGGCGCTATATCAGATATCGCTTATGGTATATTATACTTGTGCTGATATATTACTCAGGCAAGCTTTTCACAATTGCCTCTCTCTCTCTCTCTCTCTCTCTCTCTCTCTCTCTAATCTAAACTGGCTTCACATTGTGAGAGCCTTTTCAACTGTATATTAGATTAACTTTATAATTTTCTCAGATGAATAGCTCCTCTCCGCATCCCAAATCTCAATTTTATAAATCGCTCCACAGCTTGATTAACTCCACATGACAGATACGCCAAATCGTCTGTGTTCCTTCCTGCATTACTCCTCTATGACTACTTATTATTATTACTCTGCTCCTCCACTCACTTCCGAAATCCCACCCTACCCCCACCGTTTACACAAGTATACAATTGCAGGAGTCGCACCTTGTCTCATGAATTTACTGTGGGAAGTTTGGGTGCCAAACCACTCTCCTCCCCTGGAACCCCCTCTCTACATCTTACGTTCTCATCTTATGCAAACCAATCCACAGGAATCAACCTTTAACTATCTCCTGAAACCCATACTTCTTGCAGTAATTTCAGCGACCATTATTGCCACCGCTCCTGACTTCTCCCAGAGTGAGCGGAGTGAGGAGATGTGGGATGGGGAGAGTCTGCCTTCCGCCACTCTATTCTATCAGCAGGTACGAGAGTCTAGAAGAGAAGACACATACCATCTCAAGAAAAGGAGTTTAGATAGAGGCAGACACCGAAAGGAAGAATGGTATAACAGACGTGAAGCAAATCCCAGGAATGGTGTGTTGAAAAATAATGGGAAGGAAAAGATTGTCATTTTATGCTTGATCGAATCGTAAAATCGGTTTCAAATGGGACTCGATGATATTCCCTACTCGTTCTCTGCCCTCCTGCACACAAATACCTTCAATATGTGCCTTAAATGCCCATACTGTAATTTCATATTGTGCCAATTCAAGTGTACCCCAACGACTCTCCGAGGTCATCACATTGCAACTCGCATGAATGTCGGAGAGAAAGAGCTTCTGCACACTCCTCACGAGTCATTCCTGAAGTTCAAGCACTACAAAGTCAACTACAGAGTCAAGGAGTGAACAAGTACTGTGGAGTATGAGGAGTACCAAAAACTTAGAGCAAAACATCCGTCTAAAAACTCATGCAGATGCGGACGGAAAATTTTTAGTAAAACTAACAGACCGAGGAGGAACATCCCCTTGCAAAACCACCACCGATGTGGAGCTATGTATGACCCCATCTTCATATATAGTAATACTGTAAGTACTAAAAACCCTTGCCATTGTACTCATCTAGGGCTGTTGTAGTGTACACCATATTTATAGCAATGAAAGTGAAACTAGTCAAGATTCTTCCTTTCCCACACATGTAACCCGTATACAAAACTCTATGAACACTTTTCATAGTCCTTCCTCCAGCCGCCGAGGAGTTGTTTCTATCTAACCGAGAAAACATAATGCACTGACTGACTCGTCTTTGGTATTGAAATCACGCAAAAGCTAGTAAAAGACTTTTGAATTGGAGTTTAAATTGGATCTATCTACACGGCAAGAACCCAGGATTTGTGCATGCAGACCCATTTTGTCCTGCTTGATGTTCTACACTTTATTCCACTGTTTCCAAGCTCTCTCTCTTCTTCAGACTGTTTTCTTCCATGTATATCAAATAGCATTCATAAGAAATTTCGCTACTCGCATACATAAACAGCTCTCACATTACAAATCTCCCACCCGGCATTTCTTCCCGCAACTAAAAATCACACAACCAAAGCAGCCAACCTACTTACACTTTTCGTCACCTCGACATTGCATTGCTATGATACACTCCTCACTCGTGCTCTATCACTCTCTCTCTCTCTCTCTCTCTCTCTCTCTCTCTGGGTTCCAACTCCTCCAACTATTTAAAGCTAAGTATGTACATACAAATCCAAATTCCTTGTTTACAGCTTTTTCCATGTTACAATCCCATGTTTTGTGACTTGCATGTTACACGAACTTACAGGACTATGTCCTCACTTATCATCAGGGTCGTGAGTACATTCTTGTCACATTCTCTCCCTCTCCTGCTTCTACTTACGACTACCCACCGCGGAGACATAAGCTGGCCTATCATTATCTACTGCGAAACTACTCTCTGATATGCTCGACCCTCTTTTACATACTTCATAATAGCTTCTGTACATCTAAAACCATAACTTCCAGGCTCCTAGGTTCTTAAAATTTTTTCACAGTGTTGGTAAGTACTAGAATAATTATTTGTTGAACCCAGAACAAGATATTAGGGTTTTTAACGCTTCCCTTAAAGCAAGCATTAGGAAGATCAACGGTAGATTCAGCAAACATTGCACATGTTCTAGGCTCAAAAGACATGGCTCCAACTCTAAGAACAAGCAAGCTTGTCAACAGCTAACTTTGAGGGCTTAACTATGAGCAAGTTAAGTCTATTTGTGGGCTGTACACTTTTAGTAATGTCTTGGTAAAAAAGCAAGATTCGGTAAATCAGAAATACACACAAAAATACAAGCAGATAGGTAAGTTTGGGAAGCTTTGGTGTTTGAACACTACTTATTGCAAGTAGTGAGTAAGTTGGTTAGGCATATCTATATGTATCTATAGATATGTATATTTTATATATACTAGGTATAAATACAAATCAACAAGAGGCCCGATGCTTACAAGGTGCATGGCTCAAGAGAGACAGAGACACGGAGAGAAAGTGGTTGAAGTGGATGAAAGTGTCAATAAGGGCATGAGGTTCTTTGGAAAGATAAGACTACTAACTCTAGTATAAATCGCTGGCAGGACGAAGCAGTCAACAACGGCAAGTAACAAACGACACATAAGGATGTCATCGTCGGTAGATTATGAATGCCCAACCTCATCATGGTGCAAGAGAGTGTATCATATTCTCCGCATTTCTCTCTCCACTCACGAATAAATACAGTCTTCACCGGAGGTACAACATGGATTTTCAAACTATAGAACCAAACAGAAGTTGGAGAGAGGCGAGGGAGAGAGAGAGAGAGAGAGAGTGTGAGGGAGTGAGAGAGAGAGAGAGAGAAGAAAAGTCGTGCAAGAATTAAGGTGGAAGAGTATTTCTTACGGGACTCACTTCACAGGGAAATCCGGCCTAGGAGGGCTTTAAAAGGTAGCTAGAGTGTGAGTGCTTCTGATTACTTTTATATTCTACAACAGTGGTACCATGCTATATTCATAAATTTGCATGATTTATGACGTCTCAAATGACATTTCACTTCTGTGCCATGGCAGACCGCCATCCATAAGTACCACAATTGTGCAACACTTAAGCACCGGCATTCACTCACTCAGCCAGCGATCAGCTCCTGTTTCCCTCTCGTCTCCATTCGAACCCGCTCCCTCAATCTCTTTAAAAGGAGAAACCATCGTCAGGATATTATTCTTGAAGGAACATGTATGAGCTGGTGGGCTAAGCCGGGAGGTACATATCTCCGTTGCGTATGAGTACTTTAGTCCCTAAAAGTTGTATGAAAAGCCGGCTTCAACTTAGATTCTCTTTCTTTATTCTCCTAAATTTCCTTGCGGAGTCACTAACTCCGCCTAATGATTCTTGTCCATCCTTATATTTATGAATGAGATTCATTGTGTCCTCAGCACAAGCAGGCACATTCACAAACAGGCTAATCATCTCCATTGCAAACGTTTTAAATCAATCAAACTCACATGAGAAGGACTTGACTGATGGAATATCTCCCTACCCAACGGGATCCAAACCATGCTTTCTTCGTGAAAATAAATCTATGTGTGTAAGCCTCTGGCAGGGAAGTAAGTATACGTACCTTCTTTCTTTCTCCTCAAAATATAAACTACCTTTATTCAATGTGCAAAAAGTCTATAAACTCTTACATATGTTCTTTAAAGCATAAGGTCTCAAATATAAAGTATATTTATGCAGAGATGAATGAGAGGGAGAATGCACATATCTATCTATCTACCCCAGTAACCATACCGTTTAATACACAAATAATAGCACGGAGAGTGAAGGATCGTGGAAACTGAAAGGATATTTTTATTCCATCATCTTGCGACTCATGGAGCCTTAGGAAGAGTAAAGGCTTCCACTTAATGGTATTTCAACTATAACTTACGTAGGGAAGCAAAAGGACAGGGAGAGGAGCCCAGTTTTGTGTAATCTAGTCGAATGAAAACTTTAGGAAAACAAAGTACGGTCTATGGTACGGTGCGGTACGGATATTCCTGATGCTACTTACTGGTACTTAGACTGATGCTACACATTGAGAACCCAGCCGAGTTGCTGTTGTCTTGATGCTTGCTGATGGCTTCATATGCATGCAAGCATGAGTGAATATTTTTGACCCAACCGGAGAATATCATTAAGACATTAGGGAAGGGTCCAAAAAGCACGGATTTTGTAAAAGACATTTCCAAGTTTAATGTACTGTGAGATATGCATAGTACATAGTGGTATGTAGAATCTGTTCACACTGAACATCCTTATGTTTTTTGACGTCCTCTCTCTCTCTCTCTCTCTCTCGTGGGTAGTACATTAGGAAGAACAATCTTATGGAATTGTCCCATCCATAAGTGACTCAGATTCAGATGGATGGATGGATTGCTTTGTACTATGTTGTACGATGTAAATGTGTATATAGATGTGTGTGTGTGTGTGTGTGTGTGTGTGTGTCTGACTGTGCGTGTTGGGATGGTTGTAGTAGATCGGAATGAAAACCAAAAAGCATCCACAAGCTACTCAAGATAAGCTGACTGAGATGAGATGAGCACGAGAAGGGGCTTTATGATTTCCGTGGATTTCATTATGTGTGCACTCACACTGACTCGATTATTATTTTTTCTTTTTCCTCCGTTTGGTTACTCTCTCGTGCCTAACGCTTTGCCTCGATGTGACATTTTCATTTCAATATGAAGGGTAATCGACCATGAACACTCCTCACTTTCCCGCAACCAGATGAGATCGCCATCCCATAATCATAATATCATGTGAAAAACTATACCCTGCATCATGCTTCTCGTTACTTGTAACTTGTGAGGATGCACACATACCTACCGATTTTATGTATGTATGTATCTGTTCTAATCACAATCATTCCTCAGCTTGCCTCTGCTTTTTCAACCAGGTACGTACATATGTGAGCATTGGTTGTTGGGAGTTCCCTTAAAGAGGCTTTCCCTGTAGACTTCGTTTTACTACCTAAGTGATATTCCTATTCTGACAGGATGGAGATGTGCACTTGCATGTTCCAACCTACTATCACTGAAGTAAATATACTTATTTTGTCCGCCAGTCAAAATACATTTAGATTAGACTGCCACCCTATCCAATCATGTCAGCGCTTTTCTCTCCTTGTTACTGTCTCCTTGTGTCGACGCTCATACTTGAAGTTAGCCGCATTTATCTATTATATTCATTTCCACAGAAATTACCTTTGGCCTTATGCCTTCGTCATCATCGTCATCATTATCATCATCATAACCCATGAATACAGCTACACTCACTGAATTTCCTAAATGTCACCTACACTAATGTTTAATCTCCCAGACATTTCCGTGCAAACCAATTAGTAATCCTTGACAAGAGATTCCTGTGACAGAAAGAACCGTAACTTTTACTATTCCTTAACCTTTCCATTCCTTTCCATCAAATACAGCATATACCATAGGTGCTTACATGTAATTGTGTCTTCTTGCGTATACGTAAGTAAGCTGTTCCATATCTCCCAACTTTTAGATACTTTGAGATACTTTTAGATACTTTGTTACTAAGTTTTCAAACGTAATTATACTAAGTGAGCTTGCATATCTGTGTAAAAGTATATGTATAAAATCATACTAAAGAATTATTATTAGTTAAAGTACAGCAGCACTGACAAGCAAACACCGTCACATGTCCACTCAGGATCGGAATGAGATTATGTATGAGCATAGACATCCGGCATCGTATCCCTACAAACACAAAAGTTGGTACCCTTCGCCTTGGTTTGAGCAGGAAATCGCGTCAAAGTTTTAAACGTTTAAATGTACGTAAAGGACTGACATTTTCTCAACTCACAAAAAATATAAATCCCATTAGAAATGACCAATTTGAAGAGTCGACGAAAAATAATAAATATGAGACAGAACACTTTTACTGTCTGGGTCAACAGTTTCCATGTTAAATTCCTAAATAATTTTTTTTTTCAGAGAGCCACCCACACCTCATCATACATTACAAACAGGTGAAGGTACATTGGGACTTACCCCAAATACTTACATTCACGCAAAATCTTATTCCGATCCCGAGTGGATTAGTCCCGATACTTGTTTGTGAGTATAAAGGTTGCCAAGAAAATATTTACCCCCCTCTGTAGCCCATAAAAAGGAGGGATAGTAGAAAATACTACCAGATGATTTAGCAAATCTTTTTCCAGATTTTTCAAATTTGCGTCATCTCCTCAGCTCAAAAGCTCTGGATACAGTGGTCAAGAAAATGGAGCAGTTAAATTTTGAAAGTTGTAAATTGTTTACATAAATGTCAAACTTTTTTTCAAATAAGTTTTGAAATTGGATTGTGGGAAATTTCATTGGCTTTCAAAAGAGCTATCCAACGGGTCGCTACATTGAGAATTGTATGCATACCCTTTGAGGAATTTCTCCTCGCTGAAGAGGAAAATGGTCTACATGTTTTTGTACAGCATGTAGTCCATTTTGCCTCTTCAACGTTCTGAACTTGCAATTTTTTTCATTGACGGCCAAGGTAAGGCTTAAAATTATTTTGAAAAATTGTGTTTGCAGAAAATTTTAATGGGATTTATTTGAGTCTAATATAATCTTACCAAGATAAAAATTGCGATTTAAGGACCTAAAAATGTGAGCCAAAGTTTGGGAGTTGTTTTAAAAGGTTCCATTAAAAATAAACATTTGTTTGTAATAATATTACAAAGAAAAGAACATAAACAAAATCTCCAATAAAAGGTTAAATCATGTGCACGGCTACATGATACATAATTATATACATAGAATCTATTTACAGTTTCAAGAGGCTAATTGCTAAAGTAGAGCTGACTGTAAAAAAGTCTATAGAAAAAATTTCCCACTGTTCGATAGTTCACATTGTGAAATTTGCAATCCATTAATATGTAACAACCTTAGTCATTTTTTAATTTGTTTATATTATTATATTTACATTACATGTAATTATAGTAATCTCATCAACAAGTAAAACTTACGATACAATTCTATTTGCACGCTTACTTTGTCCTAGTAAATTGGAAATAACAAAACAATCCTGCTACTTTCTTACACTTCATGTATATATACATGAAGGTATTAAAGTAGAACACCAGTTCATGATTGGTAAGACCCAAGTGAAATAAAATAGCTCTAGATTGGCTGATGGTGATGAATCTAAATAAGTAATTAACTTGTACATGCGAAATGCATTATCACAAACTCAGACATGATACAGGATAATGGTATTATGTAGTAGTAGTAGGCACATATATTGAAGGACTCAATAGGAATGCGTAAAGGAGGGGGAAAATCCCTCAAAATAACTACAAACAATGCAAGGGCAAATGTTTAAGCTCATAACATAAATTAGTGGTCAGGACAAAAATCCATTGTTTTCGTTCGGAACTAATCGTTGAACGAGGATGTGTTTTGTTATGGTTAAAAATTATTGAGATAATTGCATAACCAAGGGTAGTTCCAATGAGTACACACTTCATGGGTGTCATATTGTCTTAGCATGACAAGGAATATTTACTCGTCTACAACAGGAGACAATTATACACATACTGATACTCTGTATTATATGCTAGTGCTTTGCCCTTCTCTCCCACGACAAGAGAACTGGCAGGAAGGAGGTACTTTCTGAGGAAGAGTAGCGTTGCGAACAGAGTGAGTGTTAAAGAAGCGAAAGGAGAAAATTCGAGACGTTCCCGGCTCTCTCTCTCTCTCTCTCTCTCTCGTTATTTATTTACGCGAGTGTTTATTTCGAGAGAATTGTTGCACCCGTAACAGAGGCTAATGGAGACACTCATTTGTTTTCCTCCGGAGAAGCCATTTGAAACGGAGTGAAAGACTTTCTCAAGAAGCCTTAATTAATGTTGGTTTAAGTTGACAGAAAAAGGAAAGCTGGAACAAGTTTTCTTCTCACTTGCATATTATTCTAAGGCTACAATTCCTTCCTGCAGAGTCAAGTTGGGAAGTGCGGAAGTATAACCTGATAAGTATTCTCTATTTGCGGCCATGCAATATTTAACTCTCTGTCCTCTTCTCTCTCCCTCTTTATATGACTTTGAATGACGACACGATCACATTTATGAAACAGTTACTCCTCCAACCACTCAGCATTGGTTTCAGTCCCGGACTCAAACAAGGTAGAGAATTAGCCGTGTAAATTTATGACATAAAAGTCCTTCCTCATGTATACGCATTACTTCTGCTCCACTCCGTCGATGACTAAACTACAGGGTGCGACGATAGTCGAGGGAGTTTCTAATTGAGTCTCTGAATAATTCACCACTATGATTACATTATTATGGGCACGTTAGGCTCATTTCGGGGCATATTATCCGAGCCGCTCCGAGGAAAGTCTATATCGTCAGCTGTCAGCCGTATGACCAGAGAGCAGTGCTCCTTGAACTTGCTCTCACTTTATGACCCAATACTACGCTTCCCTGTATCTCTGTACTACAGATGATTGGGACATGTACGGGCCATGAAGACACTACGGATAGAATAAATACTGAAATTCGGACCGACTTCCAGGTAACTATTTTAGTACGGAGGAGATGGGGCAAAGCCATTGGAAGAGGTAATCGGTTTTTAACTGAATTTATAGGATCACTGGTGGACATGATATTAAGACAAATTAGACAAGTAGATTCTAGTTCATAGCTCCTTGCACAAAACTCTGGTGCTTTTATGTAGCCCATAAGGAAATCCTTCAATTCCTCTTCCATGGTATAGGACCGACAACTTTTTACTGAACCGTTTGTGCGTTTAGTGAGCAGTAAACCGTCGAGATGGTATATATACCTCGGCCTAATTCCTGCCTTCCTCTACAATTCCGTGAGACTACCCCGTGTTCAGCCCTTGGTTGACTATGTGATACCTCCAGGTACTACACTTGGTGTGTTTACTCTCGGATGGAGTCTGTGGTGTAAAAATGAATGTAGATGGGAAGAACTGGAGTCTCTGTCCCTCTGTTGCTTGCTCTCGTCAGTAGTAGTCTGGAAGTAAAAGTAACGGCTGACCATTATCTAAATGAGAAAGAATTCAATCAAGTAAATGCGCACATATACATAGAGGGAGAGGGAGAGAGAGAGAGAGTGAGAGAGAGAGAGAAAGAAAGAGAGGCACCGGGAGAACCATAGCATGGAGGAAGGTTCCAGAATTTTTTGCTCACTTGTGACGGATTGCTACTCGGGTTTGGTCTCCAATTTGCCTAAAAGCTAGAAAATTATCGTTTTTGATGCTTCTTCATCAACTAGCAATGTTTCTTATCAAACTCCATGGCCATGAGGTTTTTAACTCACCTAAATACTTCCTTTGTTTCCAGCATGTGTAAAGACCCAAGGAAAAATCTTGACTTTTAATAACGTTCTCTACTCAGCTTAGCTCCTTGTCTTTTGGATCTATTTACGCCTGGTGCTCTCTCTCTCTCTCTCTCTCTCTTCTATCTTACAAATTATCCTACTTTTGCCAACCAGAACATACATAAATAAATTCCTTGGAACCTGTGTTCTTTCTAACTTTCTAATAAATAGTAATAGGCTGATAATGAATTCAGGAGAGAGGAAATATTTTTGAGGCAAAGAGGTGAGAAAGAGGTGATGAGAACATCTCCGAAGGTTTATGTTTCTGCCTGTTTCTGCGAGGTTTTATAGTAAGTGGCTATTTTTTATAGAAGCTATCTCGCTATCTAATAAATAATGCTCAAAACTGCTGCCTTGTCCGATGCAGACCTAGAATGAGTGTATTTCAATTAGGGCTGCTCCGTATAAACTAGATGCAAGTATATATGCAGGTGTATGTACGGCAGGGGGCAGGACAACAATTTGTTTATATACATGTTCATATCAGCACATACATACGTAGTCCTTATCAGTATATCTGTCGTTTGAACTGGTGTTTTCCTAAAAGGTCGGGGCCTGGAACTATAAATGCACAGTGACTATGGATTCTCCAATGTTGAAATTAACGTTACGTCCTCTGGAGGATTAAGATGGTAAAACTCTGGACTTTTTAAAAATTCCTCATCTTTTAACTACTTCAAGAATCAACAGTCTCGTCAATTATTTTTTTAGCAATTACTTGGACGGAGCAGTCTTGAGCCTGAAAAATGACAAGACATGACAGTGCTGTTGTCGTAATCCGTATGAATTGTTCCCTCCATAAATATTTCAAATTGTGCCCATAGCAGTCCAATGTCTTCAAGGAAAAAAAAACTTATGAGACTTGGCATCAACTTACTAGCAAGGGAAATTCAATATAAAACTGTTCTTTGTCACAGTTATCTCATCGCAATAGTGCATGCTTGAAGTTTCTTATTATGAGTGTAATTTGTGCTATTCTTGCATTCAGCTTTTTCCATGACAATTTCAACTGTTACTGTCAACAGGCAATTGCATCATTTGAACTTAGTGTTACTTTCTTCAGAGCACGAGTGACATTCATTGAGTAGGAAATTAATATTTCGACTATACTTGCAATGTTTTTTCCTTGAGACCTCCCACTTGAATATTTTCTATGCACCTAACCTCTCTCTCTCTCTGTGTAATTACGTAAGTATCTGTAGCTAAAAAGGGAAAGAACGTGGCTGGAACTACAAATGCAAGAAAATAAGAATTCCTTGAATCACACAACTTGGCTAGTGTCTTCACAGATTGGCAAGATGCAAAAACCTAAAACCAAATGCCTACACAGACAATAGTCTAGTATTTAAATACATACCTGTATACTTTCCTCATAAATGAAAGGAAACTTCAGAGAAAACCATTCACCCAAAACTCCAACTATTTTGTTACTATCCAATGAAATGCTTCCGTAATTTGAAGACTCCAGATGAGAAGGATTTTTTTAATGTGAATTACTAGTTCATTTAAAGCTATACATACGTAGGTATGGAAAATAACGACAAGAATGAAAAATTAAGCTGAACACATTACATATAGTAGGGTATGTGTATTACATGTACTGCACAGTTCCCGGGCGTGCCAGTAAACTAATTATCTTTTGTGATACAGGATTACACGGAAAGAGGTATTTTTAGAAATAATTAAATAAAAAACAACCTTGCTTCCTCAGCCGTTGGTGAATGATTAAAATGCTTGAAAAATTCACGGTCCATGCGGTGCTCTGAGGCACTTAAATTATCTACGGGATATTATTATTGAATGAAAATTATGTTTATCAGGAACCTCAGTGGAGGTTACATGTGTTATATCTACATGTTTATATTTAAACCAAAGAAAGAAGGAAACCAGAGACTGCTCAGTTTCGTTAGGAAAATCTGGTCATGTACAGTCACAGTCAACGAGGAAATCCAAATTAAGAACAGTATGTAAACTTATAGCTCATTAACACTCGGTTGAATCACAATGAAAGGTGTCATCGTGGAGGAAACACTTAACTCACAGTTGGAATGTCACTTGGAATTCTGTTACGTGTGGGTAATGTGTTTTTCGTCATCTCACTTCTTAATAATGTAAACGGAGGAGATGAGTTCGTCAAGAAGCATTCCACGTGGGCTTGAAGATAACTTATATTTAATTACTTCCCCAAGATGCTCCTCCAATGTAGTGCATACATGTGAATTTCAATGGACATTCATTCCAGTAGAATGAGTGCTTCCGGATTTACATGTACGGAGTACTCCACACGTACAATGGTAAGCATTTGTCACATGTTGAATGTTGAAACAACTGCAACACCCACATCTGCACATACATAGGTCAACTACTCCAATCTTTGCTACATAACAATGATTCTTCCTGACCCTGGACTCTCGCATTTGAGTTTTTATACAGAATTCATTTCCTTTTTATACATAGATAATAATACCATTAATTAACCATGCAGAAAAATTCCGATATAAAGCTTGCAAAGCATGGGAGAATTAAACGATGAAAACCAATCGAAAAAATCATGCTCAAAATGAACTAATCAGGAAATATTAATACTGGGTATTACTAATTTGCTAAAGACCGAAACGCTCGTTGTTTAAATTATCGTCAGAAATTAGATAAGTTCCGCCTAAGATTTCTAGATTAACAGGTGAATGGTTCGTTCGAAATCTACAAGAGCAAATTTCCCTGTGACTCGAATTAAAATCGATGTGATGAGAAGTGTTTTTGAGAGAGTAGGCGGTATTCGGGCTTTAGATTCCCAAATGCATGAAAGTCCTTTAAAGCTCCTGTGCCTTGTCGAATTACTTAACTAATGACTATTCTGAATAAGTTGTTAGATCGTCCCTTTTACAATAAATCCGTGCATTAGTGGTACCATAAAAATACGTGCATTGGTTTAAATAGCTTTAAAAGTCATTAAGCGGGTCTTAATTTGATGTAATCGTTTTACAATCTGGAAATATCAAACTCTGAAAATATCTGTATTGCACTTAACTTCTAATAATTATCTTCTAACCATAGACCATAGTTTAGCCTTTGTACTTGTATCAGAACGTGCTCAAAGGAAAGCCTAATGAGTTTGCTACTGAAGGCATGGCCTGAAAGGAGCCCTTTGATAATATCATTGTGCAAGCTCATAAACGCTACATTCACAGAAGCCGCTCTTTCCCTGTCGAAGCAGTTAGCTGCCGTTCCAATTAATTGCAGTTATGCGGAATTATATTTAAATAAATTGGGTCGATACTCTTAACTTATACGGTTTACAACTGGGTACCTATAGGTATATACTTTATATTTACATACATTATGTGCACTGCAAGTAAAATCATAAATTCTTGGATATAATTTATCCAACCCATGCAGAGGCAGATGATATCTTCTTCCATGGATGTAACTATAGTTCCTTCTCTTCAAGTGTCACAACATGGAAAGAAAGTCTCCATTACTAACCATGGGCTCTGGTTTGGTGACTAAACTCGTCTCATCAGTGGAGTCGCGCTAAGGCCTTTAAAATCTCACACACAGGAAAGTACACATATACTTAACATATAGCATGCTCACACAACAGCGTGAATAAATGCTGCGGAAAGCAAAGTTGGATACCGAAGTCGTTTTTGTATCGTTGGTACTGGCTAAAACACGATATCACTAGATAGGCATAGCAATAAACCTCAAATATATGAAATGATACCCTGATGAAGCTTAATTAGTAGTAGGAGCGGAGACCTTGCCGCTGTTGGAGCTAGCAGCAGATTAGAATAGCAAAACTCGGGAGAGGAGGCGAAGGAACAAGTTACTGGGATAGTTTGGGCCGTAGCAGGTGTCTATTATGGCACTTTGGATGCCAGAGAGGATTATCTGCAAATTCTGATGAGATACTTGGAAAATTTCGATCCTCATCCTTTCCCTCAACTTCCATTCCAACGAGACTACTAAATCTCCCATGTATTACTACATGACTCTTTAAAGACTGAACCCTAGCCCAGCTCTCTACCGATATTCATTTTGGCCTCCACATAGTGAGCTGGTATGAGTTATTGCAGGACAGTCTTCAGTAAGGAAGCACGTCTGGTGCTCCAAGTACAGAGCTGAACAGCCATCCTACAAACTTGCTCTTCCGATGCAAAATACTGTACGGATAGATAAACTACGATTAATGGTCTACGAATACTGAATACTCCAAGTATCTACATTTGCAACTGTGAGATTTTCTACCATAAATGAATCCAGCGGTTTAAGGGAGCGAGCACGTTTTATTTCCAGCTAAAAGTACCTACGTTCAGCATTTTCCAAAATGTGAAATTATCTTTTTTTTTATACCCTTATTTTCTTCTCTATTCCACAGATTTCGGGTCAATCGCACTCCACTCTGATGTGACACTTCATCAACAACAAGTTTCGTGTATCCTGGGGATAGTACAGTATAACCAAATGTCCGAAGTCTCCATCATGAGACGCTGGGATACTATCATAGTATCAATTATAAGTGATTTAAACACTTGGAAGGTTGTAATTGAACCAGGGACATAATGTTCTACATAATGTTACTACAGAAAGAATAAATGCAGAAATAATTACTTCAATAGATGAAGAGTTGAACTGATAAGTGGGGTAATGTTGAGTAAAGTGGTGAAGCGAGAGGGCAGAAAGATGGTGTTGTCAAGGCATAAAAGAATCTACAAAACACTGTGCATAGATGGGCGATCAAACAGCATCCAAAACAAACGTGATTTGATAAAAATCTGGAGGCGAGAAGGTACAGAAATTGTGAGGTGTTTCCAAGCATGTAATGCCTTCATGTTTGGTTTATTTCAATGAAATGTACACATTTGCGTTTAAAAAGACAACTTTTATGTTGGGTCTGTGAGGGGAACTATCTGGAAACTAATTGATAGAACATGAGGAACCCATTTATTTTCACATCTCAGCAGTGATTGGGAAAAAGGAACGTGACTGAACGTAAGAGTTACCCCTTTGAGGACGTACTGCATTCAGAGGCCAAGGAGTCGGAGGGAGTTGACAGAATTGGTTAAAAAATTCCTCGCATGTCAGTTAAGTAAATCAAGAGAGAAAAATATTTGAAAAAATGTGGTGATTATGATGACGAAGTAGCGACAAGACATTGATAGGTTGTTTTGTACCAGTCCCACAACATGTTTTCCTCCTCGAGGCGGCTTGACGCATTTCTAGATGACTTGGCAAGACCCTTGACAAGCTACCGTTGAGATCAGGACACGTATAACTTCTCTCTTGGTGTGCTCACTTCTTCTTCTTCTTCCCGGCACAAAGAGATACGAGGCTAAGATATGTAGTGTGGAAGGTACATAAAAGTCCCTTTGTATCATTCAAGATGTGGTAGGTAAAGAAACCAAATGGGAACTAAGTAAATTGCCGAGACGCAACCAACCGATTGAATCCTCAGGACTCGCGTAACAACCGAACAGCTGGCATGCTTCTCTGTAAAACTCTTTCCCAACACACACTCCGGCCTCACGACATTTCGCTCTGCATGTAAGTACATACACTCACAAAACGGTAGGCATGCAAATACATCATCAAGTTAGCGTTCCGATTGGAAACTTGTTTATATATTTGTAGTCATTAGGATTTTCAATCGAACGTGTAAGTTTCGTTCCTTTAGTCACGGACGACATTTAGGAAGTGACTATTACTGTAGCTTACTACTGTTAACCGATACACCCGCAAATTATTAACCTTTACCACTTTGAAATTGAATCCTCACTCCTTAAGTTAGGCTTGGCTGGTTCCGGAGTAACTGTCACTGGAACCATCTAAACCTAATCAGTGTCAAGTAATTTTCTCCCTCTCTCTCTCTCTCTCTCTCTCATGTGTTTTGATTCGGAAATTTAAAATCCTGACTATCTAAGCAATGACTGAAATGAGCGGCAGATGCAGAAAGAATAATTTGTGGGTTTACTACCTCACAAATAAAATAGTTATAAACATAACAGATGCACATTTTACACTACCTCTAGCGAGGTTAACAATTCAGGAGAAATTCAATTCATATTGGGTAGTATGTACGTCTCTATGCACAACAGTAGACAGTAGATACTCTTTAGATGAACAATAGCCTATACTGACAGACTGAGAAGTGAGAGATGGTGACAACACCAACACATTCATATTGGCATTGAGCGGACGACGAAGTCAGGGTGAGAAAAGGAGGTTTAGGCAGGAAATCGTCGGGAGTCTTTCAGCGCTTAACATGATCATTGTAACGGAAGAACAGACAAACTTAATACGATATTTCCAGAGGTCTTGTGTCATATTAAATCATTTGATTTTTATCCGTTTCTAGTACACTCACTTTCTAACGCTAACACTTTACTCTTCAATCACTGTTGCTTCCCTAGCTTCCCATTCCTATTAAATCTTCATCACTACCCTTGTAAACATTCTATAACAAAAATTATTTTTTATTGTTGCTCCTGTTGGTAGAATGATTCCACAGAGTTGGAACTCAATGTATGAACATTAATTAGTATCATGGTCACCAGCATTTCAGTACTTTTTTTGATGAGGTTAATTCAAATTGTAGGATCTAAATTGATGATCAAATATAAATGGAAAATAAAACACTCGTAATTGCTTTTAGAGCCATATATGTATATGTTTATATATCTGTAGTTTTTACCAATTGAAATTATTATTATTTCAATGTGATCATAATTTGGGAAGTCAGTGGGAGAGTCGTGTTAGGGAGCGATTTTCTAATAATAGTATTTGTCATTGCAGTTCTGGTACGATTTGTATATAGTGCTACGCAGCTTGTTATACTGTAACAGCGTAAATATATATTCGTGTGCATGCATTTCTTTGTGTGTATAAGAATTAAAAATATAAGCCATAAAATATTGGATCTTGTCAAAGGCTGCATGCGTGTGAATGATCAGAATTGGATGGAAAAGGTCGGTTCATCCCTGCTCGATTTTTCCTTTCAGAGTGAATTTACATCGTCAGAGGAAAAACTGTGGACTGGAGACTGTGATGATAGTGTAACAGTGCTGGTTAAAGGAGGAGAAGCAGAGCCTTTAAAATAATTACGTAGATATAAATGTATCCTGGGAACAAATGCATTATACCAGGCATGAGCATGAATCAACTCCACGTCGGTCCTAGCTATTGTTTTGCAGTTAGCAAACAATGGACAGGCAAGTGACACGAGTTGGTTGTTGGACGAGAAAGGACAAAACGACGACCGTCGTCTCCCCTCCTTCTCTTTCACCAACTCATCATCACATCCTGCTTCTACAAATACATGCTTGACTATATATAAGGTTTGAAACAACAATAAAGAGAGGAGTGTAAATACAAAGTGTACTTGGAAGCAGAATCCAAGCAACTATGTATCTCTTCCTGAGCCTTCCTTCCCTTGTGAGAGGCAGCGTGCAGTAACATTCAGAGCTCGGAAACCCTTTTATAGCACCAAAGCTCTTGTGAGCAATCTTCACTCGTTTCCCTATTATACATTGTCTCATCAAATAAAATAATTCAAAATAAATGAGAAATGGTGAAATCTGCTTTATTGCTACACAGGAGTCTCTCAAGTAGAGAATATTAATTCCATCACAGGCATATCAACTTCACTTCCGGTCCCTTTATCAACCACTTTATCAAACTTTGACATTAGCAGACTATATAGGAAATTCCTGAAAAAAAAAAACTTTAATTTTTCTTTCTAAGTCAGTCCATGTAAAAAGCCATACATAAAGTTTGTATTCATGCCCTAGCAAATTGTATGTACTCACTTTCATTCTCATATCCTCACCCGTGGGACAAGTTTCTTTACTTAAACTTGCCACACAATAAAGCCCATTGAAAGAAACTAAAACTGCATGCATACATTTCTATTTAGACTGCTATTTATACAAACCCCAGCCTCTGTATTTACCCCATGCCCCACGCTTTTTAAATGCACACAACAGTATGGAACTCTTGGATAAAAGTTTTAATACAAAATGAAGATTAAGTGAGAGTGAGCAGAGTATTACTTTTCTATAAATAGATAAATAGAAAAACACAACGCTGGGACTTAAACACTGTGGGAAAATAAATTTCATGAATAGAATTACCTTATGACGACTACTCACTGTCTAAAATCCGAACCAGCCCTATTATGTAAAAGTGAGATGAAAGAGTAAGCGAGTGAACGGTTGGGTGGTGATGGTGCCCTCTGCTCTTTTCTTCCTGCGTCCTCCGCTATCAACACCATTCCATTTCGTGATGTAACTTAAACTACATTTACTTTGTTATACTTGTGTACATATCCACGAATAAAACTACACTTGCAATTATATCGCATACAGAATTGAACCAAACTCCCGAATGGAACGGAGCATTCTTGTACGTACATATGATGGAAGAACATTGTACGGGGATATGGCACGCGTTCATGATCATATAGGCAGGTACCCATTACCCAACCCAGAGAGGGACCCTTTCAATTAATCGCTGGAACAATCAAATCCAATGTCATCCTTTACTCACTGTCAATCAGTATGAGATTCAGATTCAATTCAGATGAAATATTGAACTGCTTCTATTTATTCCGTACTTTTCTCCCAAGCAATGGTCCCCACTAGTAATGCAAGCATATACTGTAAATTCATGCTCAGTTACAGCGCACCAGGATTTAATGCTCTTTGCAGTTGTTTTACAATGAAACTCTTGTCAAAGGTCACTTTATTGCCTGACGAGAACCCCTAGATACTTTCATACATTTATTCAAGTATGGGTTTGCTACCTTTTATACGTCTCCTCCTCCCCAGCATAGTGCATGGACGTAGGTATGTATGTATGTATGTCATGCTACTGTTACGGCTCTCTTCGCAGATGATTTCATTTAAAATAAGCAGAAGGGACAACGTTACGTACCATCACATACCGTGCATATGGTATATAATAATAACGATGGAAGTAATAAATACGTGCATTAGAATGTTACGTAAAGAACGGCTGGTCTCGACCGAGGAAGCTGACTGAATGCGAGTACATATGAATGCGGATGTACTGTCCTCGTGAGCACTTAAGTAAAATTGAGTTAATGTATTCTTGAATAATATGATCCCAGGTATTCCTTAGTAATTGGTTTCGCATAACTGGTTCACGATAGAAATGTCTCCATGAGGCTCGGCGAGAGTAGCAAAATGTAAGTAAATTTAGGAGAGAGAGAGAGAGAGAGAGAGACCCAGAAGCAGGACATGGTAGTAATAGTAATAGTAGTTACTGTAGTAATAATACAAATAGTTTCTGCAAGTGAAGATAAAAATGAATGAAAACGAGAATAGTGAGTCATTTTTCAACGTCCTGACTTCTTTAATTGTAACCAGAGACTGAGAGCAAATTAGAATTGCGTACCATGTATGCGGTCTGGATCAAGTCCAGAAAATTCCTATTATCATTTTTACAAGAACAACAAGGAAATCCTGGAGGAGAGAAGTGCTTTGATTCTATAGTACCAGTCCGTCCGTGGTGAATGTGAGTTGAAGGAGCAGGAAATAAGGAAGGAATGAGCGTGAGAGGAAGAGTACACGAAGGAGAGATAGGAGATAGTATGAATGAGGCTAAGGAGGTATTTTTTAAGAAATAACATTTAAAGTTGTAAAGCCTATTGTGTTAGTGTGGTTGATGATGATGTGATAGTGAGTGGTGTAGTTAGGATGTTTGCTTTGATGTAAGGAAGGATAAGGGAGATAATAAGGTGGAAAAGAGTACGGGTGAAGCAGAACAGACAAAACTGGAGAAGGCAGGCGGGTTCGAGTGGTAACGAACCTACATACGACATACGCGGGGAAGCAGGACTTTCCCACTTACTCTCATACTTACTTATCACATGATGTTATAGGAGTGTAGGTACATAAATTAAGTTGATGGGGGTGGGCATGCTCGTATGTATAGGTACGTGTTAGTGTCTGAGGAACTTACCCGGTGAACATATTATGTTAGTGTGTAGGGGTTTTGCTCGCTTGTGCATGTATGCATTTGCTGTGAGCATTTAGTTTAGCGACTCGAATGGATTTTACGGAGGTAAGCATTTGTGTGCATTCAGCTAGTATTTAAAAGGATGAGTGTGTAAGATACATAATAATATGTGTGCTCATGAGTACGTAAGCGTATGTATTTATGTATGTAGGTAAGTGCCTAGAAGGAAAAGTTAGTCGTTGTCGGTCGGTCGGTCCAAAAACTAAGATAGTTATTGTGTGCCAGCTTGGATGCTAAGTATGAGAAGTTTGTGCTTTGGAAGATTGAAGTAGGTAAAAAGTTATATACATTTTGAGGACGGTCGTCAGAATAAAAGTGTCATTACTCAACGTCTAATTGTGTTAGTCTCTACGGGCATAAAACAAAGGCAGGACAAATGGTCGGGAAATATAAGTTAGAAGCTCATTTCTACAGCAATTACCTCCGATTACGACTCTGTTTCAACTTTGGAATGGAAAAAGATTTAGAGCGAAGGGATTTTATCATTGGGTCGGCATGAGGACCTATACTTACTTACTGCTTGCCTGTGTCTGCATCTTCCTCCTCAGCTCCTCTCTCTCTCTCTCTCTCTCTCTCTCTCTGCTGCTCATCTTCTTTGGTTTCCTCGCCTCGAGTCATTCGATCTTCTCTTGCTCCTATCTCCTCCTCGTGAATTTTAAGGCTTTAGAGTTTTTCTCCTCGCAAGACGATGAGGACGGAGAAGGCATGGAGGAAGAGGCCCACATACCAACTGTATGCATGTTGGTCGAGGTAACGCATTTATACTTAGTTAGTTGAGTAAAGATTGTTTGACTCCAAGTCCGTATCTCTGCCCGTGTAAACGAGCCTACAGAGACAAGTGAGGCTCCGGTGTGTGTGTATACACTACCTTGTGGTTCGGTGACGACCGTGGACCTTGCCAACTCTCTATCGTCTGCAGGCCTCGAACGAAGTCGTCAAACTCTTGTGACTGCACTCTTGAAGCTGTGCACGGAGTTTAGAGGGACGGATAGAGAGAGAGAGAGAGAGAGAGAGAGAGAGAGAGAGAGAAAGAGAGAGAAAGTAAGTAAGTGTGTCTTGTGCAGAGGAAGCATTTGGGCGGCATTTGTCGGAGATTGCAAATGAGATGATTGAGCTAGAGTGATGTATGGTGGATTTTTGGGAGGATCCAAAGAGAAAAGTTGAGTCGGAGATCTCAAGGAACATTGGTATCATATAAAAGAGATAGAAATAGAGAGTTTTGGATAGGCCTCCGGCACGCTTCTAAATGAGAAATCCTGCTTAATGTTTCCCCAAATGATCATTACATTTTCCCAACTCATCAAACCCATTACAACTTCATTACAAGCAATTGCCTATCAAACTATATATCCCACCCAGCCGCAGACAAACTTTCCATTCGTGTCCTTCCTTTCGTTAGAAGCTTTCCTCTTTTATCTCTCCTCCCTAACTTGCATGATCATCATCAAATCACCCTTCCTTCCAATTGCTCTACCCTCTAATTTCAATTCTTCACTCAACTTCAGTCTTCATCTTTTTAAGTCTTCTTCTACTTCTTCGGCGTCTTCTTCGTATTCCTCGGCTGGCTCTGGCTCTACCACCACTATGTAGATATGTATGTACAGCTGAACATCCTTCTTCCAACCAGCTCCGCTCACATTTTATACTCCTTGGTCACAATAATCTCCTGCCAAAGTTATCTCTCTCCTCCCGTCCCAAAGCTTTCCGCTCTCTCCTTGTCCACCTTTTTACACGATTGCCTTCACTTTCTGTGCTGACACAGGAGTTATTCCTTATACACTGTATCTTTTTCCTGTCAACTCTTCCCAAGGAACTTGCACATCTTTTCTAACCCATCAGTTTCACACTACTCTATCTTCCTGCTCGAGTAACTTCCAGGGGCTTTATGATAGTTATCCAAACATTCCATGAATTTGTTCCCTTCACCATGCAGGTCCCCTCATCAATTCTAATACAGTTATTTCTTCTTCTTTTGTGGCCTTCAAGCACAGATTGAATTTATTGCTCCTTAAAATGATTCATTGATCAAATGTTGTAAAACCAGGATTTCCTATTAACTTATAAACAAACATAAATTATCACAGCTTACCATTGAATCGGGACTCGGTTTAAGTACACATAATTGGAACATGTGCACTACTTCAGTACATACGACAGAGTCATGCAAGCTTTCAATCATTAAAAGCCGGGACTCAAGAATGTACATAGTGTACATTAGTAGTTCTGAAATTGCTTCCCTGTCGCTATTAATTTGTCACGATCTGAATGCGATCAATGGAACAAGTTTTGCTACCTCTCTGTAGATTGCCTTCAATTATCAAACCGTTGCTCCTTCCATCATGCAATATTTAAGATGGTTGTTGTGGGTGGTAACTGGAACACAAGTTCTAATAATAGCTTAATGATGTATCCGCACCTACAGTACAGTGCATGGAGCTGAGGTGAGGGTATAATAAATTGATGATTCAAGTAAAGGATCTATTGAAATGTGTAGCGTGATGAGTAGGCAAGTCATACGGGGTTCTGAAAGGAAGAGACCATGGGATGAATGCCGGGGTATTATGTAGGTAATTATTACCTATTATTATTACATGATGGTGCGGTTTATCGGAAATGTGTATAAAGTTACAGTGGAGCGAAGTGGGCGAAGTGACTGAATTGATGCACCTCCGTTCCTCCCTCGTACTGCTTGATTTTCTCCGTTATTCCATGCTGTGTGTTTCTGACGGACCCGTTCTCTCAAATAAGAATCAATCAGAAGTTTGTTGATTAGCTTTGAAGCTCATTAACGTTTCATTATCTGTAGCTCGGTTCATAGTAGTTATTTGCTGAGAACGATAAATTCAATCAGTCATTTTGGTTTTGTTCTACCGACGCCACTATACGTGATGAACTGCTTACTATTAACTATAACACTGCATACATTCATAATAGACATATATACGCAAGGACAGGTCTATATACAATTAGTGTGCAGCACTTCAGCTGGGCCAAACTATACGCGTTTGTTCCTAAGCCTCAAGCCTGGTTTTTATAGGCCTGACTTACATAAGTGCCTCGGAAGACAAGCGAGAGAAAGAGAACAGCGAGGTAATGAAAGATGTTTGGATGTAGCATAAAGCACCCTGAAACATTGCAGTGTGTACGAAGCCTGTATAAATAAATTCAGAAATCTAGTATCTCTATACATACAAAAGTAGCATGATTGAGTTTTCGACTCATTCGACACCGGGAGTTACACATCACAAATGCACCATTCACCAAACCATTGTCTGCTCACTTCTCCTTTCTACTCGTGATGTTGTGGTCATAGTAGATATATTGCCTTGATATAGCACTGGAGCCATGGTAAACTCGGCCGGAATGTTCCTGTGCCTTGCCCATACATAATTATGTACATGCACATACTTTCGAGTCTCTGAGAATTATGTCCAAATAATAAATAAAAGGAGATAGCGGTGTATGATCGATCCTATGTATCTGACTGATGAGTGAAACTGTCGTTCCATGATATTCAATTTATTACAAGGTTGATATTATTACATGGCGCATTTGTTGTAGGGTCAGCAGTGTTCTCTTACTTCCAAATAGTAGTCCTCTAAATGTACACTCACTCTCCCCATCCAAAATGTATTTGACAAATATTCATTTCACTTCCTTTGTTTCCCCCCGCTCGTCACGCCACATTCCAAGTGCCTGTGCTTTATTAATTCCCATTATGCAACTAAATATCACGCTAACTTATAAGGTGAAATAATAAGGTGAATCTCTACCACAACAGCTCTCAACTCACATTTCCCAAGCTGTTGTCAAGTCCTTTCTCCACGATGACTCTCCCGCTTTTCAGTAAAGTACATAGAATCTAATAATGTACACTATTTGAATGATGTGGCAGTTAAGGCTATGTCGTTACCTCCACAAGTCTCCATTTTCTATGGAGAGAGAAACCACAAGAGTTATTGTATCTAATATTAGTTTCAATTGTCCATGCTGCCAGGGCTGGAAGGACCAAGCATTAAACTATACAAATACATTAAAATACAAACATTACTATTGGGGCCTTGCATATGTTGGAACAGGATGCTTGGAGATGTTAAAACTAAGCAAATTATTTAAAGCTGTATTATTCCCAACTTCCCTCTCCCTCCGCCACACACACGACCACCCTGCATTTACATGAATAGTATAATTACTTTTTTTGATTGTGTTTGCTTAATCAAATAGACCCAGAGTATTACTCAAGTTGAAAAATTACTTTTAACCCCATTACTGCCTAGATTTTACTTCAGAGAAACATACATTGCGTGCATAGATGACAACTATCGGCAACCGCGGTTGGTGTATGTAGTCATTATTGCTGGGAATAATCCCGTGTTACTCAAGTGCACCAATCGTATTATTTATGGACGTACATAATTGCGTGCGATGTTGAGCACAAAACATTTCATATTGGAGCTCATAAAGCACACGGAGACATGTTTCCGTATGTACATGAAGGCATAAATGCCCGGACTAGGTCCGTAATTCCTATCTCCTTTTCCTTGAGGATTATGGTTCGCTGGGAGTGAGAAAGTAATAAGTAAGTATGCAATATAAATGAGATAGATTTTGTTCCGCTTTGCAGCCATGTAAGAATGTATGTAGCTGATACGATCATCATTATTCTAAATAAGAATACGGCTATGGTACGAAGTTGAGTTGCCCGACAATTCATTCCTTCATTTAATTCCATCGCATGCTCTGACAAGATGAAGAAGGAAAGAGCTCCGTAATAATTACCAATTCCTTTATGCGATATATTCATAGATGCGAACGCAGCAAGGGCTCGAACTCAGTTCTGGAACCCACGTTGAGTATAGATGCGACTAGTTCCCCCGAAAGCGCATAATGATAATCCATTCAACAGGCTTGGGGTATCTACCGATGAGGACAATAATAGTAGCTATATGCAACTATGTATGTACAGAAAGGTCTGATGGAATCCTGAAACTTATATACTAAATTGTACGTAGTGTATGTAACAGTACTAATTTACTGATGTAAGCGGGAATCGCCTACATTGAAAGTTTTTTCTTTTCCAAGCTCGACGCTACGACTGAGCTAACCTCAAGGAGAAAAGCTCAAGGAGTTTAATTATTTATGAGACGGATAGATTTACTAGTGATTCAAACTTGGATTTCCGTCGACAGACATGTTCCCTCAAATGTGTTCTGGATGAATGGGAAGAGTTGTAGGGACACTGTAGAAGTGAAATAAAATTTCAACTTGTACCTCATGTGACTGTTATGAGCACTGGCATGAGGAGTCCTTCATATGAGATTTATCCGAGGGAAGAAATATGACCTTAATTTCCATAGGAGAAAGGTTGCATGAGCCCCACTGACAGAATGAGCAATTATGAAATGTGCTTTTATGAAATTATCTTACTATATGAAATGCATTGTCAAAGAGTAAATGGAAATAAGTGAACAATATATGAAAGGCAATTTAAGATTTTTCAATGTATGTAATTTTATATTTTCATTTTCACTTCTTTTTCTCACTCGCCTTCTCAATTATTTTTCTTTGTTTCTTGTGTTGTGTCATCAGTATAATTAATAATAATTATTTTTCTCAAGTCAATGGAAAAGCGCCACAAGAGAATTTAGACCCTTGTGAATACTTCCTCCTTAATATTAGCTAACAACGAGATGTAGCATGACAAAGTATAATAGCTATAACAATACTAATAATAATCATATTCAAAAAGGAGACCAGAAACTCAAAACATGAAAATGTTCATCCATACATTACCACTTGGCCATACAGAGCGATAAACGTATATTTGCTATGACTAGTTTTGTAGTTTATAGCAGTCCTATTTGCAACGTCTTGAAAATTCTTCCTCACCCAATACAAGTGTATTTACTTATTGATAGGAGTTGCTATCATAATAATAAATTACCTTCATTTCCCTCACACTCAGTAGTTATTTCCAACCCCCTTTTAAAGATAACCATACTTAGCATTACAAATTTATCAACAAAAAAACATTTAAATTAAGTACAGTTTAACAAAGAGCTGACATACAATAGTAAATAAAATTAAGGTGCATGATCCGTCATGCAATAAAATATGTACAGGAGGGTGGGGATGATACCAAATTATACGAACTGGCTTCTTGATTCACCCAATACCCCAACCATCCAAGATTCCAGGACAGGAAATTAATTACCTTTGGTAACAAAACCTATGTCCTGTGTCCATACACGCTTACGCACACACTTTTACGCTCCACATATTTCATTATACATAATTCTACATTATTTATATAATTACACAAAGAACTAGAATGTAATTGTATACACTTTTTCAATCGTAAATGTTTGCAGATATTTGCATTGTTACTCTTACTCTATTATTATTTCAGGAATACAAGTTCTCTCTCTCAGCCCATGCATTTATTTACATGACAGAGATAGTACTTATGCTGTGTAGTCTAAAGTTCATACTTATGTACAATTCTATATGTAATGTACTTACGGATCCACACTACACCCTAAATTATCATTTTTGGAATAAAAAAACTCGTTCAAAACTTCCTCGTTACAGTTATCACCTCCCTTGCACGTATGTATGTACATGTGTAATTATGTATGCAACTACTTATTACAATTTCTACATATCATTTACCCTTCGTAGTGCACGGCACATATTTTTCCATGTAAGTAATAGGGACTGCTCACTATTGACAGTGCCTTGATTGATTGCTTCATCACTTGAAAATAATCAGGGTACTTTGAACACAATCTCACATTTTATTTAATTTGGCTTCTTTCATCGTCTGTCCATTCAAAATAGGAATCATAACAATTCAAGTTCACATTATCTTCAACAAGTATTATATGGAGATGTTCGCGGAGAAATAAGAGCCACAGTTTATTTTCGTGGCAGACGTTCCCTTAATAGTGTAGAAGAATTTCCCCTGTACTATGCATGTGTCTAAAAGTCAGTTGTACAGCAATCGAAGGGAGTTGATGTACCACAATATGCTCATATAGTCAAACGTTGGAGTACATACGGAATAAAATACACTGAGTTCAGCAGGGCAGAAGGTTAGTAGGTACTATAGGTCCAAGTTGAGCTGCTTTTTAAGTCTCTTCTCCTCCTGCGGTGCTCATCGTATACATTTTGTTCTACTACCCTCTTTCGTCAACTTTTATAAAAGTATAATATACGAATGCACAACAGAGAAATGCATTGGTTTTTCTGGCTTTCAGAATAATCACTTGTGAACATTCCATACAGTGTAGGGCTGTAAAATTCATCTGAGTACATTCACCAATGACTCTCATTGGCAATGAGTGTCTACAAGCTGAAGGGAAGAAAAACACTGGTATTGTGTCTGCAGAAACCTGATGATCTCAGGTGTGCACGTGGAAGTATCTATGTACCTATCTAGCAGTTGTCTGAATTGAATGGTTTCATGCTGATTTTAAATACACACAAATATTACACAAATTACTGGTCACACTTGTTCAAACAACTGGAACCTGGAAATATTTTACATTGTTTAAAACTTACTATTGCAGAGATTCAAATAAGTATCATTTTGATGTACTTGCTGAACAGTATGACGGCTTTTGAGTGGGGGGGGGGTTCATAAAATATGTAAAAATGTGCAATGGTTCTTGTTCATGAGCTTTTATGGCAACCTTATTATGTACAAATCTTCAAAATTCCAGACTTTATGTATTTATCTACGTGTGTTAGGCAATATCTGTCTATTTACGACATAAATACTGTAATGTTCTGATTAATTTTCAATGCTGTGAACTCATAAATTGGGAATGTGTGGTTATATGTAACGTAAGCTAAAACATGTTTCAAATGATTTGCAGGTGGAATTAAAAGTACCAGGAAGTCTGAGTTTTCAAGTATGCATGTATGTATAAGCACACATATATATAATTATATGTACACACTAATGGAAACATAATATAAGAGAAGAGTAAAATAGAGCTGAAACCCTGTAGAGGAGGCCTTGCCATTGGCAATATACGGCTAGCTACATACAACAAAGTGAAATCAATGGTAACGTTTGAGCGTGCGGAATAATTGCAGGGACAATCTCTCGGTTGAAAATCAATTTAGATTATACTTACATGTACAACTTGGAATCACTTGTCACGCTTGAGCTGCTATAAATACCAGTCGTATACAATCGATAATATATCGTTGATTACAGGGGACTTTAATCCAGCTGACATAACAATTAATTAATTAATTGCACATTCTTCGCTGGAATGCTCGCTAACTTAATTAAGCCCAGATAATGCTAACATATAACCTATACCCATGGATATTATATTGATTACAGATAGTCATATGTAATTAGGTATAACAGTATGTACGGAGGTATATAGCAACTGATTACACTCGCATGAGTTTGAGAATAGTTCCGACACACGACGAAGTCATAAGACCAAATCAGCAATCGTAAAACTTTTCGATTCCATTGATGGAAATTTCAAACATTTCAGTATCTAGAGAAGAACCTTCGTATAGAATAACCCTACTTGAAATAACATTAATTACAAGCTAATGAATGAACCGCTGGGCTCTAAAGCTACTTCCATTCATATAAATCTGGACTTGCCTGAGGTTTCTGATAATAGATGCTTATTACTTGTTGTATGTAATTATCTATACATGATCATTTTAAACCTAAAATTGAAATAGATTTCCACCTGGATAATTATTGTGTATATGTTGTATTATTTAATTACCACCCTCAAACCAGACGATACCAGTGCAACACTGCTGAGTACGTAAGGACATTGTAACAGAAACGGGACTCGCTATGTATGTATGTATCTGTAACTGTTACACTTGCTGGTTTAATATGATGGAGAAAAGTCTGAGAGTCAGAGAAGTAGCCATACTGATGCTTGATATATATCTATGGATGTATGTATACAGATATACGTGTGTGTGCCTCTAACAGTAATTAAATGTGGAATATCCCTGCATGAACAATAGACAAGTTTCTGTAACAATGGCATACATGATTTATAATATAGAGCATCATGAGTCTAGAATACAGAGACGGGTCCGTCTCATGAGTCTGCACTAAAGATCACTGAACCGTACCCAAGGAGAAGAGAAGCGGTTGAGTTTCACTGGAATTTGTTGTCCTCATGAGATTTTCGGGGCCGTACCCGTATGAGTTCGAGGCATTGACTTTGTAAAAAGGATTGGCACCTTGTGCTTCTGTCAAAACATGTTATGCTATGTTGCTGTCCTTTGAGCTACAGGCTGTTGATGGTGTCCCATTGATGATGGGCTCAGTGACTGAAGTTTGGGTGACAGCGAATTCGAGTTACTGTTCATAATAGTGCTGACATTGTTGTTTGTCTTGGAATCCTGGCTGCTCATCCAAAATTACATATAAAAGAAATACTTTCATCAGAACCCAATCACATTATTATTTTGGCAAAAACACACGTTGGTCAGGGAGGTCCTATCTTTACAAGTCCCATCATTCTTAAGGAAATAGGGAGAGTAACTGTCTCAAGGGTAAGTGTTCGTAGGTAATTAAACATCTGTTGTAAACATTCCTACTTTTGAGCCTGGTAATTTATTCTAATGTAAAATATTTCATCATTCGTGTTATCTTTGAGGTTATGAATATTAAGTCACTTTATAAATGTGCCGTGAAAAGGTGTGAAAACACGGAGTCCTGATAAGAACTTACCTCCTAAGTAGGGCTAAATTTCCGGGGCTGTATGCCATATTAGCGAACACCATCCTCTCCTCGTAGTCATACTCGCAGAGGATTTTATTTTCACAGAGGTAAAATCGGTCACCGACACAGAATCTAAGATTCACACAAAAATTTCATCAGGGGTTTGAGTAAATACAAGGCAGCTATAAGCACTCACATCATCTCCGATTTGAAAACATATTCATCAACTCTCACAAAAACATTTCCCACCGAATGCACTTCCCCATGTAATTGCAAAAGTACTACCCTTAATACAAAGTAGGTAAATCTATTGGAACGGTCTACATTTGAGGTAATTACTTTAAGCAACATCAAGACAAGCCAAACGAATGGGTCAGTGTCTATTTCTATGGTAGCGGAGAGCCGAAACAAAGTAGACACAAGATGAATTACCTGTGATTGCACTGCTGACAAGCAAAGCACTCAAGATGATAGACATTGGCCCGTGCTCTCATGACCATCTCAAAGGCTGGGATTACCTTAGAACAGGCAGCGCAGTAGCCAGTATTGCCAAATAATCTGCAAAAATCCAGAGGAATCTTTTGTTATGTGACTACTGTATTATTAACTCAATCCATTATTATAGCTTAAATTAAATCATCCAGCCTATAACTGCAGGCATGCACAAACGCACAACTGACGTTTCGTAAATAAAAAGAAAAACTGCATGTAATTTTGACATTTGTCGATTGAGAGTTTCAGGGAGAATTTGCATCTCCTAGTGGAATAAAATACTGTGGAAATTGTTACTATAATCACACGAGAAAGGTAGAAACAACAATGAATCGAGTTAATGAAGCTGGCCTATGGAAGAAACTTTTGTATGCATAGGGAATTGATAATGAATAGAGAGGGAGAGCCGGAGATGTTAGATAGGTAAAAGCAGTTGTGTGCCTAAAAGCTAATTAGTGAAATAGGTCGTTTAAGCAAAACCAAACGGACCGAAATGAAGGGGCGCGAGTCTGATTAAAGAGACGAGACGACCTTTACAGAACGCAAAAGGCAAAGGAGAACTCCGACTGTACCTATAGATCTCTAGGTACGTATTTAAGGCTGCATATGTAGTGTGTATGTGTATGTGTGTGTGTGAAAGAGAAACAACTGCGGGAAAATATCCGGGTGGAATTCGAATCCCTAAAACTCCCAACCTCCCCCATCAAAAAACCAATTCAGATTTACATAAAGTAATTGCTGAATTGTTACACATTGAATTCATTCGCTAGCTCTTTATTCACATCGTGTTTTTGACAGTGAGTTATTGTACTTGTGAGTTTTCAATTAGTTTGTTTACGCTCCCGTAAAAATTCCACTTTCCCCATCCCTTTTAATGAAAGAATAATAATAATTAAGCTCTTTAAAGCTTGACGTATTATATCTATCCAGCGGCGCTCATTTTTCCGCAGTAATTGAAGCCAGAAACTAAATCCTTCCGCTTCTCTCTCGACTACTACTAACTACTCTCTCCTCTCTCTCTCTCTCTCTCTCTGATGAATCTCTATTATATACGTCTCCAAACTACACCAAACCATGAGCAGGATATGCACTTGCCAAGCAAGAGGCACTGTGCATATCCAGCACAGCCAGAGAGTGAGAGAGCCTGTATAAAAATAATGTTATACTTGCAAAACTGAGAAATAGAAACTTGGGAGAGCGTGCCAACCGGGCAATTCTCGCAAGTTTTTCTCTCTTATGTGAGAGTGTCGTATCCATTTCGAGCCTTTCGTGCCTATCTCCATCCAAGCATTCCCTTATCCCATCAAACGACACGCACCTATTCTCATCAGTCTCATTGAACCCCTTACGAAGACAATGTGCTCACCTGAGGTAGTCTCGTTTGCATAGAATCAGGTTCGCCTTCGTGTACAGCGTCGAGCCCACTTCTCCTAGCCGACAGTCACAGCAACCACATTTTAAGCAGTCTTCATGCCAAAACATGTCCAGTGCTTTGAGTAGGAACCGATCTACGATCCGCTTCCCGCATCCTGCACATGATGAACCATTGAAATCCACCGATCCGCTCTCCCGGTGATGTCGGGAATTGACAACACCTATACCAATGTCTCCATTCGTCATCACACCGGGCTCACCCCCTGAAATTCGCAACACAGTCAAAGCATTCAAAAATAAATCATTGTTTATCAACAACCATCAACATTTTATGCCCGCTCAAGTCATAAATTTAAACGAAGTGGAATGCTGTGGTAGCAGAATTCAATCTTACACGCTACACCTACGCATCATTTGAAAACATGTTAAGGCTGTAGTCTACAATTGAGTGTCCACCAGCTAATCTGACATGAACCACAAATGTGTGAAGCAACCCGCAACCACGTCCTTCATCGTCACTTTAACCAATGCAACTATCTTCAGAGGGGTATCTTCCCTATAACTTCTTCAGCGTACCATGTACCTACTTGTTGGAAGGGTGAGTACGTGTGCCGCCACACTATATTGTATGAAAAACGCTTACACACCTTATCCTTCCCGTGGTTCGCTTTGAGATTACCTTTAGCTATAACTCTCTTATTGTTGCTCTTGTAACTCAATACAGTGACATAAGTGGCGAATTTCATTGAGATTTGGGTCCATACATTAAACCTGTATCCTCAAACTATTCCATGCGCTAGAGCCCTATCCACTCCTACCTACACACACTTGAGGGAAAAATGCATCTAGTGCTTTGAGGTAGAGACTGGTTGTCGATTCAAAGGAAGCCATTGTGTCAAGTGATAAGTGAGATGCCGGAAATGACAGTGTGATCTTCCACGGAAAATTCGACAGTTTAGAACATGATGATGAGAGCCCTTGTGCCTTCAAGCTGTGAGCACATCAGTTCTTACTCCTCTCAACTAAACGTACTATCCCGGTGTTACATATGCATCAACGTACACTAGCCCGAGTTGCATATCCAACCTGTTCCTACGTGGTAGATGCATACTCAAGTATCAGTAATATCCGCCCAGGCAGAACAACAACGCTGAGGCTGAGACATCTATTACCCTTGCACCCTCCACTCCAGGCCATGGTTGCTCTTCTCGGCTCAAATACATATGTATGTACGTGGATACGTTATATAAGCGCATGTTTCCAGCTACATGCTACATTGCTCAACTAACATGCTGTCAGTTGTACTCGGATCGTCACCATTGCTCCACTTCATATCCCGCCATTACCACATGAGCCTATTTATTTTATCATAATATCCCCTTTAACCAATAGCCCCCTCAATAGCTACTAATGTATCATTTAACATATGAAGTTATTGTGTGACACCATCAGCCCGTGTGTGTGTGTTCCCAGCATGTAACACTGAAGAAGCTCCTCCACTTATTACTCCCTTGTACCCTTGTTGTTTACCGAGGGAAGTGCATAAATAGGAGTTTGCTCTGCATGTAGATACGCATGTACCTACTACTACATATACTCTTTTCATCAACTCATCTTAAGTCTAATCGAATCTGACTGACTGGCTCAGTTAATTGAGCTATTCGGCCTGAGCTGAAATGATGGAGAGAAAGTCAGCTTTCTAATTAAGAAAGACAATAGCCAAGATATAATTTGAAAGGGACAGCGTACGAGTACCTTTTCAAACGCTAAATGAACCAGTTCGGGACGAGTCGGCAACTTGAAGGGGAAGCAAGTCATGAAAATACGCACAATCACCCGTACATATGTTTTCCTACAGATGGACGGATGCTGTCTGTCTCTACAGGAGGACAGTTCACTAGGTAGCTCCATGCAGATAGATGTATGAGAGAAACTATAGGTATAATTGCATATGCCCTTACGTTCGCAATCCTCTGCCTCCGTGTCATGTACAAGTTCAAACGAAGGCCGTAAGACAAGGAAAGGAGAGTAACAGAGAGAAACGAGGAGTGAACTAGGTACTTACTTATTTGGGAGCAGTGGAAAGAGGAAAAGATAGAAAGACAGTGCGAGAGAAGGAGAGAGAGAGAGAGAGAGAGAGAGAGAGAGAGAGAGAGAGAGAGCGAGAGAGAATCAACAGAGAAAATAGGGGCAGATGGGGAGTTGTAAGATCAACAGTGATGTGATGTGATGTTGGCTCTCTGAGTGGGAGAAACAAAGTGAGTTTGGTGTGCAGAAAATCAGTCAGTTAATGCGATTAAGTTGTCGTATTTTCTTTCACTGGCTCACTTTATTGGAAAAGTGATCTTTTCCATCTCTTTTATTGCTTCTTTTGACCGAAAGTTGGACAAAAATTTGTTTGTTTTCCCAAGGAAAAAGCTATTCTCCGGAGAAGAAAACAACTGCTTGTAGCAAATCGAGGTCTTTTTAGAGATCTCATTAAAAATGTACGAGGCACGTGTGGGTCGCCTTTCATCCATGCCTCTGCATCATTCCATTGCTCATGTTGTTGACGAAATTCCAATTGTTTTGCCGCTGCGAAGAGCACATCGGCTCTCTCTCTCCCTCTCCCCTCTGTCGGCCTCTCACTCACTCCTTCTTGCCCTTCGTCCAGCGTGGCCAGAGCCGCAGCAGTGGTCCATTGAGGAGCCCCAACAGGCCTAGGAGCGGATTATATGTACAATGAATGTATTTCTATTCTCTGGAGAGGCTCACGCCGCAGAAACATGAAAGACGTAAGAATCGGGAAATGAGAACGAGATTGGTTGTATGAAAGGTGGAAGGAAATAATGATTGTAAGTCTTTTAAAGGAATTTTATTTCTTCCACAACAACAAAAATACTTGCAGAGAGAGAGAGAGAATAAGAAAAACACAAACAGACGAGCTACATAAGGGCACACAAGGCAAGTATTGGTTCCTAAGAGATGCCATTAGAGAGTGAGAGATAGAGAGAAGTAGGCAGAGAGACGTAAGTTGGAGCCGCGCAGAAGTATTTTCTCCTTGCTCACCAAACAGGCACAGGGATGTATCCCTCCGCATATTAGCTACATATCTATACCTCTATATATAGATACATTACAGACGAATATAAACGTATCACAAGGCAATTAATCACAGTAGCCCGCACTTGACGTTTCATTAGCTCGTCTCTTTTCGTTTTCCCAGATTTAATTAACATTGCAACGGTCGAACAAACTTTCGCCAAACCCTGCTGGATCTTTACTCAACTTGTTTTGACGCTTGTATTCGCCCATTTAACACTTGAGCTTCCACGAACAACTCATTCCATCCCATTCCATGACGACGACAACATTTCGTACATATCTGCCCGTTCTCCATTCCAACCCGCTTCCTTCTCATATATACCAGTAACAACAACAACACCAGTCTCACAACAAGAACAGCATGCAGAAATTTACTGACAACTCTCACTTCAATCATATCTCTCTGTATTACTTCTATGTCTATAATATTAACTTACATATAATCACAACTCAAACCCTTTGTTCTTTCTTGCCTTTCTCCGGTGACCGCTATGCACTCCTGCCCCATGCGAGGTAGTCGAAGTACAGTAGTCCATCTAGACTTTATTAGCTCATAGACGCCCGCTCTCCCGTCTCTCCCGCTCTCTTTCTTTGAAATCACACCCATGTGTAGTACGACCTCTGGTCCTTCTGTTTACTCCTTCTTCATTCCGGACACGCAAGTATCCTCAAAACTAACTACCTCAAAAACTTGTTTGGCTCACTTTCTCTAAATTCCTAATGCTGTCCACTCAATCAAATTAATTAACTTGCGATTCCGCCCAATACTATATGTAATTTTCAACCTCTCTCACTATTCCTTGCTTCTCTCTCTCTCTCCCTCTCTCTCTCTCTCTCTCTCTCTCTCTCACTCTCTCAAACACATATATAGGTACACAAACAAAAATCACATAAAACCTCAAATCATTACTGCAACCACCTAATTTCCTCTCCTCTGTGGTACCGTAAAACATAACAATCCATTTGTTTCGAACTTACAAATAGATATGCTGCTCTCAACCTGTACGAAAAAGAGAAGCCACTCATGAATAAATAAAATCTCTTAGAACCAATTTCATGTTTAACCTGCCTACCCAGTCATGCCCTGCCATGTCAATGTACTTATCTGGACACAAGTAAGTACGACTGCATACACGGTTATTACATTATTTCTCCTGCAAATTTGATTACTTTTCAACACAAAACTAATTAGCTTCGGCTGCCAAAACACTGCCCACAGACCACTACAAGGTATTTACAAGAAAAAAATATCCGGGAAAGAGTCAGGGAGGGAGAGAGTGAACGAGTCAACGCATGAAAAACTCCACATGTCCAGCAATCCTTTGACAATGACAACCACACCGATAATTGTTTTCCCTCCTCAACCTAACTGGACGTACATAAGTAATAAGTACAGGGTTGGACGTTACTTCTATTTTGAGGGAACAATACCAACACACAGATACGAAGTAATTAGATTAATTCCTTCCCTACATTCCCCACGCAATGTCAACCTAAATAATAACTGCCTTTCAATCGCACCACCCAGAATCAATTGACCACGCCTTTCTTCTGCACTCACAGTCCAGCCTCAAAGTTTAATACACTCCCGGTCCCATTGTATTTTAAACAGGAAATAGAATACGAATTTACTGTTATATTCACATATAGTTCTGAGCACGTAAATATGCCGGAAGAGGAAGGAAAACTCTTATTTGATCTATTGCATTTTACTATGTCGATATATCTATCTACATATGTAATCAAATAACTGCTTTGGGGCATTAGTTAAAGTTTTGAGTGAGAAATAATCTCAACATTTTTCAATTAATTAGATTGAGTAAGTACACAGTCACTGAGGGACTCAGCTCCATAACACTTTGGTAAACAGGCAGTAATAACATTTATGCAGAACAAGACAGCCAGGTTAAATTACTCAAATACTAATCAGAGCTCTAACCTTGAAACTCCAAGGGAAAATTCCTAGTGAGAATCCGGATTTGACATTATATTAGGTACATGGAGCAAATTAATGATAAGAATTGAACAGGAAAACTTTCCCTGAAACTGTTTAGGAATGAGAAAGTGGGAGAAAGAGAGAAGAACAGTGGCACAGGTAGGTAAATGAAGCATTCCTTTACCCTGAGGGTTTCCTGGCGTAATTAAAATTTTGGAATCTCTAAAATTGCGTTATTGAGAAATCGAAGCCGGATTGGGGAGATGAAAAGGAATTCTCGAGTTGGATCCTCTCTCAAATAACTACAAGATTACAGTTTCATGACTGACGTGGTAGAGAGAAACCTTGCAGGAACCGAAATCAGAGGTAAAGAGCAAGGTGAAAATGTAATTAGGCTTTTCAAGAATTTCATCATAAAGTAGTGGCAGGAATGCTTTGCTGTGGGCACTTATCTCATTCATAGCTTCTAAGGGTAGGAACACTAACATTTTTCCTTTCACAGTGTATTATGACGGCAGCCTCAAAACAACAACTAGCTGTAAACTATGCGGTCCTCCAAAGCTTACCTCACAAATATGTGGCAGATGACTGTATACATCCTCAGCATTGCTGGGGAAAACGAGCGATCAAGTGTAATCCCAAGAGACAAACCTTTGTGTGCTAGGTATGTATGTATGCATCTGTGTGATGTGCAAGTATAGAAACTCCCACTCCCTGGAAACAGGTACACACAGAGTACAGCTCTTCAAGGTACAGGAGAGCTAACCCAAGAGAAGACTAGCTAGCTCTCTACGTATAGATATAAATACTTCTGGCATGAAACGTATTCGACGAATGCTTGAGTGAAAAGTGTCGATTTTCACAATAATGCTAGTAGTTTCATGTGGTCTCGAATGGAACTCTCATTCTCCAGACTCAGAGATCCTGTTACTCACTCCCCACCATCAACTAATATTGCATTTGGCTCTTGATCAAAATACCTCTGTATAGCTAGTAGTCCTATTTCCTTACACCACAGCAGCTGAGCCGCTTTAGCAAACACTGCCGACACATGCAATGCTATAGCTGCAAAAAATCTGTAGAAGCGTACATATGAATACCAGGTGAGTATTGTAAGGTAAGAATCCAAGATTCTGAAGTCCAGAATTTTGCCGTCATGACTGTAGCCTGTATCTATGTATGTATATGTATCTAAGTATATCCATAGATATTGGATATTATGCAGCCAATAGTTTGATAAGCGGAATGTGTGTGTGGATAGAATGCATGCTCATTTACACAAGCAATTACTTGTGGGAGTATTTTTCCCCTTTGAACAACATTTTGTCTATTCAATTTAAACCTTTTTTGAATTAGCTTCAAGATTAAACCCAATTTTCCTGGAGTTGTGAATCATCTTTTCGTTCAATATGCTAGAATACAAAGCTAAGCTACTTACAATCTGTCTATTTTGGATTTTAATGATGCGCTTAGGTATGATTTTATATCCTTTCATTTTTGTTTTATATTAATAATTGAGCAATGAAAATCAAAATACAGTGCTGTTGTATAAATACTGACTATGTAGTATCTATGTACATTACTTTAAACTTTGTAAACTTCGGAATTTCTAAAATTCCCTATTTGAAGGACAGTGAATTTCACTAAATTCCATGGGCTTTAGCTTAGCTAACTTCCCTTTTCCAGGTTAATCTGGATGGTTGTTCAACAGCGAGTCGGAGTCTTTCATGAAAGGCCAACCCTTTTACTGGCCCGTGAATAGGAATGTAGATAAGAGCTGGAAATTTTTTGGCCATTTCATTTGAACCTTCCGTAACTATGAGTCTCTGTCTGAACTGCCCCGAGGATTTGATCCTGTTCTTGATTGATGCTTGATGATCCTTTGGTATTTCATTTCACAGAATCTACCCAAATTAGTTCTGCAATATTTTGCTCTAAGGTTTCTGATATATTTAAGTGTATATTAATTATTAGTCATATATAATTATAAATTGATTATTGCCTAACCCTGACCTTTAATTTAGTTCCCATTACGTTTTATTCCCTTAATAAATCATAATATTACAGCTTATTTTTTATGATTCAATGCTGTTTATTTACCGCCATATAGTAGGTAGGTGTAGACTTATATTACGGGAATGTTTCATAGTGTATAGGTTTCGGACTCATGATTTTTAAATCATCGACTTTGCTCTGAAATCCGTAGAAACTTTAGGGTTTAATTTTATACATACAATGTAACGTCATACAATCAAAAATGTACATACGGTTCGAAACTTAATCATAATACCTAGCAAGAACCTGCTGAGATAAAGTATAAATACCCAACGATACAAATTTGTCTTTTGTGTCAGAGTGAATGGGTTCGGACGGGAAAATTCCATTTCTTTGCTGACTCTTAAAATCCCATACTTGCTCTGGAGTATATACACCACACCATCATCATCATCAGAGAAGTAAGAATCTCACAAGAATTTCTTCTTACAAATACCCCGAAAATTCGATTACCCCTAATAATAGCATTCTATACATTCTGCACGTACATTTCAAGTGATGCAGGTACAAATCACATAAATCCTCACACATGAGTACTCTACCTATGGATCTACTTGAAGTTAAGCAAGGGTGTGCATGATACCGTAGAACTGGTACCTTGAATTTCTAGAAATAACAATAATTTCCTTTACGTCACCGTAGCTTCTTTATTTGTGGGATATTTGTTTTTCCTGGTAGTCATTTCAGCATTGCAATATTTACTCATATGCTCGAACCTTAGGTATCTATATGTTTTAGGTTTTAGTGTGCACAGTAACATTAACAATTTAATTCAGTTGCAAAGGTACATTAATAGTGAGAAAAACAAGGGAAGGAAGGATTTATACAGAATATTTCCTCCGGCAGGAAAGAGTAGCTTTTTGCATTAGAAGTAAGCGAAGGTTCCTTCATCCAGAAAATACAAAGGAAGGAAGATCAGAACAACTTTGTAGGAGAATTTACTCGAGCCATCTAGATTCCACACGGAGGATCTCTCAGGTTGTTCAGCCTTTGCTGAGTAGTGGTTCTTATTAAATGAAGAAACAAGCAGAAACACAATGGGAAATTCGGGTGGAATTATATACCGCCTGTCAGAGGACCATAGGGAAGGGAGCAGTGATGCTTCAACGAGACTAACCTTGCCCTCCCTACATAAATTCTTGATGAGAGGCTCAAATTGACTGATTGCCTAATTGGAAATTAATACGAAAGTAGAACTGTTGATTCCGGCAAGAGTAACTGAAACTATGTAATATTTAAGAGTGAGAAGGAATTTTCAACCGGCTGGATTAATTGAAAACGAGGAGACGAACAAAACTCTTGGTTGAAGGAGCTGCCAAGAGTTTAACAAAGTAGCACGAGGGAGCTGAGAACTGAGGGAGTGGATTTAGCATTAGATTTAAAGGGAGCAATGAGAGAGGACGGGGTAAAGATACAGCTAAATAAAACCGGTCTCATACCTCGGTTCTTAGTCGTGTACTCGTTCTGTATAAAATAATATAGTCGTGGTTGATAGTTATCTGGAGAACGACCTAGTCAGTTCATAAGTTCTTATAGGGTAGTAAGTATCTCAAGTGGGAGACGGCTTCGGTAATAGGGACTGAAAAGTAAGAGAAAAGCGAGGGCTGGTGTGTGCATAGCTAGAAGGAAGATGGAACGCAGGTAGTTGGGGTTAGGTGGGTAGGGACATGGATGTACATAGGTATGCAAGTGCCGAGAAAGTTTGGTAATTAAAAGATAAATTTTTCATGAGTTCATCGGAGGAAGGAAATGGTATTCATGGCCAACAAGTTAGCCCACTTGGTAATGGTAATCTTGAAGATGCAATTAGATGAGAATATCGGGCGGGTAGCTTCTGATAAATAGGCTATGAATGAATAGGAATGGTAATTATGAGTGTGTTCGGCCAGTCAATACGATTAGGATGACTCCTGTGAGAGCAAGAGGAGAGAGAGAGAGAGAGAGAGAGAGAGAGAGAGAGAGAGAGAGAGAGAGGGAAGGAAGCGAGAGGGTTCTTCTATAGCTAACTAAACTTGCTCGCTTTCTCTCTCCCACTCCCATTCCCTGTATTCTCTCTCGCACAGTGCAAAGAGTGCTTTCATACCCCATTCCGAAAATACATATATTTTCATGATGAGAAAAACTCATTAAGTCCTTTTCATAATGAAAACTTTCTTGCAAAATAATTTAACAAAGTTTTAACGAACTTTAACTCTAATTAGATTTCCCTCATAAGCCTTTCCTCCTCGGGCCCTTTTGTCCTATTGTGAATGAATATCCATCCAATCCACGACGTGTGCAAACATTAATGCTCTCCCGTACATGAATACCGAGATCTGGGAAGAGACCTCAGAGAGAAGCTAATCAAAAGGAAAAACTAGCTGATTTTCACTGTAAAATAACCATGAAGCTTGAGCAAACCAAGCGGAGAGTTTGTGGAGTAAAGCACAATCCTATATAGTGCTTTCAGCCTGGAAACTACAGAGGAAGGGAAGGTGAAATGTAGAGGGAAACTGACATAGAGAGGGAGAAGTCGAGAGAGAGAAAGAAAGGAAAGAGCGAGAATGAAACTCACAACTTTGTGTACGACTTATCCACTATTTCCTCCTCTTTCACATTAGATGATTGCCTTTAATGTTTTGCGGAAAAACTAAGTGGCCCCTCTCTCCTATGAAGGAAAAACTTTGTGATGATATTCTATAATGCGAAATGCATGTATCTTTGCATTCTGTCTAAATTGCTATCAAGACAAACGTAGATTCCTTGAAATAGCAGCCAGACCATAGAAAGGACCTACCTCATTTTTCTCTTTATCTATGTCTTTCCATGAAACAAGGAAAATGAATTAAACTCCATGACAGCCGCCCTCCTCATCGTTATTACTCTATAGTTTTCACCTAATCACGACTCCCAACTCCTCTGCTTCCAGCTTACACTAATTCCTACATTTTAAAACCTCCTTCTTTGTGTACCTTTCAAGCCGAGGGCCAACTTTTATAAATTTATCGCTCTTACCTCCCTGTCCTCATCCTCCTGCCTGACAGCACTCCCAGACACGGAGTCACAGCGGTGACTGGAACATTCCACCCGCATTAACACATCCAGGGAACATCTTAACGACTCCTAATGCACACTCAAGTACTCTCTGTGTACAAGTCACTGACTATGGACGTGAACCAAATGGCCTCCAGCTTATGTAGAGCAGTTCTCTGTGGCTAGCAACCCACCGAAACACCGCGCTCTTGGATTTATTGAAATAGAGGGATTCCCTCTAATACGTATGCAATAAATATTTGGCACAAGCCCCCCTTTCTCTCTTTCTATTTCTCTTTTATAAAAAAAAGCCTCTCTACAAACCAGTACCAGAAACTTAGGCAAGTCTCGGAGTGGTATTCCAAGGGAAAAATAGAGGGACCAGAACTTATGCTGCAAGTCGAAACGTGAAAGGTAACAAGTTTTTATTCTCTGGTGACCCAAGCTTCGGAATCCTTTTCTACCTTGATCTATGACTAGTCGTCCACATTTTACTCCTCCCCCCTCAATACTGACCGAAAAAGCCACTACCATGTGTCAGTGGAGAGCTAAACGCAAATCCCATCAACTTTTCACCCTACTCCCTAAATGCTAATATCTCATGTTGCATTACTCTTAGGATTCCATTTATACAAACATAAGTTAACCTCCAACATGCATTAGCCATAACGACTTTCTCTCTTTGGCTTCGCTTGAATAAGGAATGGAATCGACCAGAAATGGCCATAAACTATTCACAGGAAAGAACCAAATTAGCAACCGTATGTAGTTTCCGTTTCGAGCATTCCCTCCTCTACATATCTACATTACAATTTAAATTCCCACACTTGGACCAAACCCACACAGCACTGCACTTTCCCTTCCTCATGGCTTCCTCCATCACAAAAGAACGCGTGTGAGCACTTTGACAAATTCCTCTCAGCCCCCTCCTTTACCACTGAATTTTCATATCTGGACACTCAAATATTATTTATGCTGCCCACTTCCCTTCGAACATGGCGTGATCAACTCAAACTGAAACTTTACAAATGCTTAGAGCACTGGATCAATTCCGTATTCATGGTTTATCCAAAAAACCAAGCTGTGCTTTTAAATTCTTCAATAATAATTATTATTGTCTACCAGGTATGTATCTAAGTACCATTTTGTACTCAAAGAATGGTATTTTGTACAAAAACGAACCAAACGGGAATCGTGTATGCAGAGAAATTTTAGAGTTAATATTAGAGGGACCAAGGGAATAGGATTGAGGCAGAGTTCCTATAAAGTTGAAGACGGAGGAACAGGCCACAGAGAGAATTAAGATTGAAACTGAGACGACCGATGGAAGGTGAAGAAGACATTGGGAGGGACAATAAGTACCTCTCAAAATAGTGAGTTCATTTTGGTGTTTTCATTAGCGATTTTGATAATGCGAAAGTTGGGGAGCATGGGTTTATATATCTTGATTTATCGCAAAGTGATATATATGGATAAAGTGTTAGTGGTTTCAGGAGCGACTGAGAGAAAGACGCAGGGAAGGGTCAGAGTCGGGTGGCTGCCAGGGCAGATGGGTTACACCGAGTTTAGAGTTATATGGAAAGCGAAAAAGCCGTACAGAAAATGGTATAGAATGAAAATAAATCCCTTTGCTTAATAGACTGCAACATGAATTTGCTATTATTTCCAAGAAGAAGACCGATTCGGTAGATCGGTAAACATAGAATCTGAAAATGCACTTTGCTCTCTTCCCTAACTTTGCTTCTTCCTTTCTACTGCCACTCTTTGCCTAGGTACTTTACCTATTCCATACTTTGCGCTCACCGCCACCTCCTAAAGTAAGCAACCTCATGTCTTCCTGACTTTGCTTTCTTTTCACTCTCACTCCACTTTTCACTTCACATAGCACACAACCTACGTTCCCTCTCTTCCACTAATACTCTCATGCCCCGCACCACACACGGAGGAACTCCGGTAGTAAGCTCCACCACAATTGCCAAGTGAAAGGAATGGCAGACGAGAAAATCAGTTTGGAAAAAATATACGTAGGAACTATGGAGTACCTATACAGTAGATATACACAACCGAGAAAAACCCAGCAGCCATTGTCCATTGAGTCAGCCCTCTCAATACCTAGTCACCTTCAAATGTTCTACGAGTATCAATCAAACCTTGATATTTCTACCTATCCTTCGGATTATCTCAGCATGTAACAGCAAAATCCACTTCTTCAACTCCAACTTCCAATCTCGTAATGAATTAATCTACTTGATCTTTTAAAACCAGGCCTTGAAAATAGCCCGTCTGTCAAAATACCAGGGATTTATGATCAAAGACAAGGCAAAGAAGCGGAAGAACCCAAAAACTTTCCCATTGTCATTTGTTGCACTTCCCCAATCGTCAAACTCTCATATAAAGAAGCTCTCTAAAGGATTGACTTATTGTGTAAAGCCCAACAGAAATACGCCAGAACCGCATCCGTACTAAAACTCCACTTCAATGTACTGCAATATTACTCATGCAAAATATGCATGTACAAACGGAAATGCATATAGATAACTTTTCCAAGGCTGGTTATATAAAAGGAAATTTATGTACTCAACCGAGACAGAGATCCCCATACAAAAGCGTGCATGTTTTGGGGATATTGAAAGTTACAGTCTGATAGCCCTCCTTACTTTCGCTATGCACATGTGTTTTAACGAGCCGGGGACTGTTATGTGCACATAATTATATATCTACATGTGTAGGAGTAATTATTTATGCACCAGTATAGGCTTATCCCGTCCTACTATACGGCACAGTGCAGCCCCCAGAAAGACATGGATTTGTGAGAGGAGCACGTTGTTTCCTTAATGGTGTAGCCATTGACATTTAATATTTAAAAGATGATAACCAAATTGCCATTTTGTGGTGGTACTTCCGAGCTAAATAGATTAGGTGAAGTAGGGGGATCTCTGAGACCAGACAGTGTGTACATCTCGAGTAAGGGAAGTAAAGACGAGGATCACTCATACACTTACCGGTGACGTTCTCGGTCTTGACTTCGGTATTGTGCATTTGGAAACGTGCTCGTACAGGTCCTCACTCTCAGTTCGCAATAAAGCCAGGAGACACAACCAGTGCTGCTGTATTTGGTTAGAGGAAAGAAACCGGGAAAACTGAACCTGCGGAACAAAAGACAAAATTAAATGAATTCACCCACCGAAGGCTCATTCTCCAAGCACAAGACTAAAGCTAGAGAGCGATGAGGTTTACTTAATGTTGTTACCGAATATGAATGAATACATGGACGAAGTATAAGAGTAATATGTAAGTAAGTAGTGTGAGATGTGACCACTCACACTCCCCACTGCTCTCTCTGCTGCAGCCAGTCCATGAGAGGACGAGGGATAGAGGAGGTAGCAGGGACGAATAATGGGAATATATGAAAGACAGGAAGTCAAAATCAATAGAGCAAAAGCAAGCGGAGTGATTGTGTATGTGTCTATAGATACAGCTCTGGATGGATGTGTGTGTGTGATGAAAACCGAGTGGAGACGCTCGGGCAAGAGCATGAGAAAAGGCAGAGGAGAGAATGGACGTGCGGCACTTCACATTTCACATGCTTTTAGCCCCGATGACAATTTCGCTTTACTAGCTCCTTCTCACATTTTCTTCTCGAACACACAAGACTTTAATGTCCATAATGCATAAAGGCATGATGCAATATCCGGATTTGATATCCAGAAATACCAATGCCGATCCAACGGACTGCCTGACGGATGTGACGGCTGACAACGGGGACAAAATCGTTTTTTCCTAGGTCTTATTGCTACCGTCCACTACTCATTCCTCCGTCGTCTACATTTTCTCCTATATCAATATCAATTGTCAAGTTCATTACAGCAATTCCTGCCCTGTCTCAGACCTACACTAAAAACTCGAGAAATTGCTCCCTTTCAACTATTCTTAACAGTTAGTCATTTTTATTGCCTGAGCTCTACTCCCAAACCCAAACTCAATTATTGTAGCCACCCTAAAATATTTTTACTTTGAATTATCCAAAGCAGGGAGTAAAAATTTTTTTGGACAAAATTCAAGCAGCCCTAATATCTATAAAGATCCAAAGCTATTTAATTTTCATAATGCAAGAAAAACAATCATACTCCTGTCCTTTGCGTAACCCTCAAAGCTTCGGAGTAGATACGCAACTGTAATCCTGATAGTAGAGCACTAAAATTTTACACACCAGCCCAGCAATTCTGAAGTAAGAAAAAAAAATTATGAAAGGCACACAAGAGAGGCCAGTTCCTGTGAAATTGTCTCAAGCTAATGCGGAAATGTTTCCAAGAAAGAAACCTGCGAAAAGGAAGAACTAAGAAGGTACATATTATATGTACACAAAATGGAGCTATGAGTCACCCCAGAGCCGGAAAGAGTATAGGAATTCAAAAGCAGGGTAAGAAGTGCTGCATAGCAAATATATCAGTCTCCTCTTTCTCAATCACTTTTGCTTCACTTCTCGTTCATCTCAAGCTCTTTTTCCTTTAGGAGAGAGAAACCTTTTTCCAAAATTACTTTTTTTATCAATGCGCTAAAATTTTCATGAATTTCTCTTCTTTCTGACTAACATGCTACTTTTTATCCTCTCAAGTGCTGCTCTATCTCTTTCTTAATTCTATCTGATGGATAAATGTCATTCTTGTTTTTAACTCTATCTCTAACCTCGTCTCTCAAAACAATTGAAAAGAGCATCTTCCCACCCAGCAAATACGGCCATACAGAGGAAAAGCGGAGATGGTAGGCTAGACCTCTAAAAAATTAAGTCCACACTGTAACTTACATTCGAGCCTAACTCCTCAAACTTTATTTTCCACAACGAGGAGGCAGGCACAAATATAATGGGAATGACAACAGTCAAGTGCATTTGTATGCATTATACAAAAGATATAAAAGCCACTGTCTCATTTCATCATCCTACGTCGACATATCATTATGCTCTCTCAAACAAGACACCACCATGCACGTACATATATCTATCTACATATTTATGTATCTACCCAAATAGTGTAATGCTAAAAGTTTACAGATAACTTTACAACATTTGGAGGTAAAGCATTCGTACACTCACTGACACAAAGGGTAGGAATGAGTGAGCAGCATTTAACGTATCAAGGAAAAGGCTCAAAAGCACACGTTCATTTTATACAGAGAGAGACACACATAAGATATCTACAAGTTACCTTAAAAAACAATTTCTCAGTGTCTCCAACCACACAGGTAATACAATTTGGTCTGCTTGAGTTAAATTGAAAAGTCAGAACAAACAAACTGTTTGTGAGAGACAATCGCGTGTCAATCCGTTAAACTTGGACGTTGTGTTTGAATAGACGCATACAGTATATGACAGTCGTAAATTGCGATTTACAACAAATCTACTGCTCTCACATTATCCTCCCCTCCCATTTGTGTACCCATGACCCATCCTTGTAGATAGAAACTCCCGTCACTTCCCAACTCCTTTTCCTACCCACAACTCCTGCACATATATAGATACAGAAACACAACTGAGAATAATAGAATTAATCAATGGATACAGTCAATCCTCTGACTCTTGTGAATTTGAATTGGTTTCGCAGAAATTAAGGAAGGGAATATTTGTGTTTAATAACCCTGTCAGTCAACATGAGTAATTGATGTTAATAGTTATATTCCACTAATTTGACTCATGACAGTAGATACATGCATACTAACATGAGAGCACACACATCTGATGGATTTATATAATTACAAATAGAATATAGAATGTCCCAGAGCACACACTTGAGTAAACATACAGTCCTATCCTATGCAAAAAGATGGTACTCCGTGCCTTGCGCTCTGCTACAAACTGTCGGGTGAATTGAAGTTGCTAAAATTACAAATTAAATAATTGATAGGTTTAACCCATCGTTATCATCATCCTAAGTATTTCACAACAGTAGGGGGAGTATCTGCTCGTAAAATAGATAAAGTAATTTGAGTTCATGCTCCGTATATGTAGATTTAATTCACCATACTTTCGTCTCTGCCTCTGTTAATTTCTCTCTAGCCATGCATAGGGGTGGTGTATTTACGTACAAGTAAATATTTGCTCAAATAACTATTACCGAATCAATGCTCCTGTTCGTTAAACTTACTCAAAACTTGTACTCTTCATTAATTACAGCTCAGAAACAAGAACACAAACAAGTATTGATGGAGAAACTGGACAGCTAAATTACATTTTGAACAAGTTAACACAGGCTTAATTTCCAGTTGAATACAACCAACCCAAGCTAAGTTTGGGTAAACACAGGAGAATTGTTTCCGAATTATAGAATAGAAGCCCCTTCTATAGTCTACATACCACAACCTAGATAGCTCCTACAACAGCTCCTCTACTACCAACAACAATCTAATCTTGTCCACCAAGTTCACTCCAGGCGTTACAAGATACAATTAACGATAAACGACGCTGACTCAAAAACCTTATAGTCTCCTTTGTTGTTGTTTCTACACCCTTGACTCACTCCGGTGAGCGTCATCAAATTATACAGCACAAGATACGTCCTGGAAAGTGGAATCAATGAATTTTATAGCGACACACGATTACTCTCCGAGCTCTCTGAATTATTAATTCCCTCAAGTTGACTCCTGTTCCAGATAATCATCGTATGTGCAAGCTCGAGCCAATACAAATGATTAAGAAATGCAAACACCACTCAGAAGCTACCTTCGTTTCGCCAAGATTCAATATTTTATCGTCCACCTGCGGTCGTAGCAATTATTCATAGCAATACCACTTATTTTTTTAGGTACAGTCAACACTGTCACTAAACAAGGGCTAAACCCAACTTTACTAATAATTACTTATCTCGTCATTTCTGAACACACCAAGTTTACAAATCTAGTTCCAATAAAGAAATCATGCAGTAATCAAAAGGGCGATGCTTGTTTTCCTATTTCCATGTGATCATGACATGCAAGCTAATTTAGCTATGATTGGTTCCAATTTTACCAATTCAAAGTTGATAGAAACTCATTTAGATGTAATTTTTACATCAGACATTTCCAATTAATGAGTCAAAATCAAGCAAGGGAGAATCCTTACTTGAAAATAAAATAAGTAACTGGAGAAGTTCGTTCCGTATTTGCTTAAAGACAAAATAAGACTAATTTCATAACCTTTGACAGAATAAATTACTTATTATAAATCAGTTATAATATGCTGGAAAATGTTAAATTGTGTAGGAAACTTTTGACGGCGGTGAGGATACAATAATGGCAAAATAAATTGTTATGACGTGAGGAGCAAGTTCATAAGTAACACATAAGAGTAGAATGGGAGCTGAGAAGTAAAGTTGAAGAATGGGTGAGGGTACAGGAGTGAAGAGGAGGAAAACAGAAGCTCCTGGGCTACAATGTCATGAGCAGGAGAAGAGATAACCGGAGTATGTAATAGTAGAAGGAAAGTAAGAGCGAACAAACTGATACGATGTAACGTATGAAGTGGGAAGGAGAAGAGGGATTTCCCAATAAATCTTCAATTATCAGAGTAATCAACGGAAATGCAACTCTTTTTGATCAGTTCTACTTTCTCCTTTTCTAATTTTACGATAAAGCATCAGCGAAAAAGTAACAAGAAGCTTATATGGGACGTGATTGGAAAAAGTAATTTCTCAATCTGGTGTATCAGTGACTACGAGGAGGTATTTCTTTGTCCATTCCTACGGTTCATTATATTGTGAAGAAGGCGAACAAGCTGGAGGAAGAGAATGAGAGCTGGGAAGGGAAATAAAGTAAAATGGGAGGAGGTGGTAGTTCTATTTAACAAAGGGTTCACACAATCTACACCGTGTAAATGTTCGCAGGAGTTTAATGTCCCTGTATGTGTACAATTATGTAGTCCGCTTTTCCTTGTTTATAGTGAGAGTATTATAGGTGTTGGAGTATGCAAGTGCGAGGGAGAGAGAGAGAGAGAGAGAGTCGGAGTGAAAAGGGACGAGAAGGATTGCTCAAGTGTGTATGAGATAATAATATTGTGTGCATGTGACTACTTAATTAGGATGGGAGTGAAGAGACGGTGCTCAATTTCATGGGATTTTTGTGCTGAAAATAGGAAGAGGAGTTTCTCTGTGAGTTAAGTAAGGGTGACAGAGGCCATGGTGAATGTATTGAGAAAGGAGGAGCGGACGGAGTTCCATGATCAACTTAGTGTGAAATTAACTTAAGAGTCATCAGAGATAAATAGGAAAAGGTTTCTCTTCTTTCTTGAGAGAATAAATCTTGGACAAAGGTATTAGTCGTTAGCCTCGCAGATTTATAGAGTGAGCATTGTGGTTGGTGTTGCTGGAGGAACGGAGGAGGAAGAAAGGAGAGAGAGAGAGAGAGAGAGAGAGAGAGAGAGAGAGAGAGAGAGAGAGCTGGGTTTTGCGAGGAGAAGTGTTTGAAGGGAAGTGTGGACTATTTGTGTGTAACTGGAGTTGAGCTAGAGGAGCCACAACAGTGGAGAGTCGAGGCTGGGTGAAGGAGCAGGATTAATAGTGCAGGAATTGCCAAGGTAAGGATGAGAAAGGTGCTTCATATTGACTCAGAGACAAGATGGGTAATCTGAGGGGAAAATAAATTTGACTGACGTACAAATTGGATATATAGGCTCGAAGCCTCATTTCGGAAAAGAAAACTAACGAAAAAATCGCCAACTCATTTTCCTCAAGATTGATTGCTTCAACTCACGCAAAAATTAAAACTTGCCAGACTGTGCAACCTGAAATATTTTTCAATTTGGTCTTCTCTCAAACTTCTTGGAAGCAGAAGAATTTTTCCATTTCTTCCCGCCATCCTCACTCACACTCACACAAAGCATTCATCCACTAATCTGTATGTATTATACATCCTGACATCAATAAGTTGAGCAAATAGCTCCACAGCATGTTTGTCCTCATATCAGATTTATTCCACTTTCCCCCTCCTACAAATGTACATCCATCTAAGAATCCCACATACCTACCCACCGTATACGTATGAATCTTCTCTCTCTCTCTCTCTCTCTCTCTCTCTCTCTCTCTTCGTCTCTTCACTCGAGTCTTCTATTCCCTGCGCCGTCTATTGATATTTATGTGGGCCCCCGTTACTCGTACAAGTTGGCATGTGACGTTCCGTCTCAAAATAATATGTTTTATGCAGCTTGAGAAAACGAGTTTAATGCCATGACGGAACGAGACCGAGGGAGAGCATTTTGATATTGATATTTCATCTATAAAGAGCACGGAAGCAAGGCATCACCAGAATGTCGGCAGCGGCATTCAATTATTGAAGGCAATCAGGCGTAAACACAAATTGATTTTGAGACACGCCAAAACAGCCCCTAAAACCCCTTCATCCTTATACTCAATCGCATTCACCAGTCTCGATCGTCTTCTGGCTGCATTGCCATCTAATGTCCAACATTTCCTCACACTCACATAATCATCTTTTCAATTCTTGCCACTTTCTCATTATTTCCCACTGCTCCTCTCACTCACTCTCTTTCTCTTATTCCATCTTGCTCTCCACCTCTTCCGATTTCACTTGAGCCGTACACCCAACAACTGCATCACCTTTGCTCACAGGCTCCTACTTCACTCTCCTCTCACAACATCATCAAGTGAGAGTCACTCATTGAGCAACAATTGGATGCCGAGGGAAAGAGCAAACGACCAAGGAAGTCGGTTGAGTAGGTATAGAGTTCGAGAGACAACAGGAGAGAAAAGAAATAACAACTTTCCCTTGAAACCTACACTTCCCTGTCTCTCAATTACGATTAACCGTCTAGTAGCATTATCTCCTCCTAAAAATTATCTCCTACCGCTTCAACGGCAACCAAGGGGAAAACACAAAGAGCTACTATATACGACGATCAAACTGGAAGATACTTCCGTTACAAAGGACAGATAAGAAATTTCAGGTGGAACTTTAGGGGAAAAGATCAAATCAAGTCTTTCCACGGTCCTTGCATGATTTTAGTCACTCCCGTGAGTGTAATTAAACCTTCCTGAAAATAACAGCTGTAGTTAACATGTAGCTAGCCTCATCATTAAAGTAAAGATTAACAAGACGTTATTAGGAAAAACTCGAGTACTGTTTTCTCCGAGAAGTTAATTGGCAAAGCCGTTTTTATAATCCTCTAGTTATACTACGTGCCGTACTCCCGTTGTCGACTCCGTTTACTCCCTATGACAACCACTACCCTGCCAAGACTCATTGCCTATATCCAGCCTGGTCATTTACCAAACTAATACATCCATTTATCTGTATGTATTCTGTCTTCTAGGTCAGTCCTCCTCTATCCCTCTGAAGTATCTATATCAAGGACAACTCCCAGAAACTGTACCCACACAGTTAATGCTACCCTGCTGCAGAAACTTCGGGGTTACCAAAAAACAACTATCCAAAAGGAGCAACTTAGCTAAGTTTTTCTTTCCCTCCTATGACCAGGAAATGAAAGTGGGAGGAAAATATAATAAAAAGAGTAAAATATCCCTGAAAGAGCCTGGCGCTAAGGATGGATGTAGTTAGTTAAACCCAATCCAGGAATTGAAGTTTCAACCACTGTTTTCTGACTCCAAGCCTCTGAGCTTGTTTGACACTGGTGTTACTGCAGGCATGCACATTTACAGTCTGATGCTACAAGCATATCAAGGGCATACAGATACTACCTTCCGTGTGGGTTTCTTACTCTTCCTGTTGTTTCTCAGGCGATACACTTTTACTACAATTTGGGACGAGGAGGAAAGCGTCGAAAGACGAAGAAGCCGAGTGAGGAGTAGAATAAGAAGGCAAGCGGTAAAGGTCTCCCTTGTTAGGCACGTAGTTTTATTCCCAAGACCAAAAGTTTGTTTTCAAGTGTCGTATGCTTTTACTATTTCTCCCCTAAATTTGTTTTCAATTTCACTTTCAATACTTTTTGAAACTCGTCTTGCCTGATCCAATTGTCGTCTTTGCTTTCACTACACTCCCATGCTACTCCTTCTACTATTCTGATACATTGAATCAAACCCATTTCCATTCTCTGCTTTTTGTTTCCTCCACGTTCTCATACATAGGAAAGTCAAAAGGTTTCAATCTTCTCAAAATTGAAACCCATTCCAGGAGCTAGTGTTGAGCATCCTGCATACATACGTCGGGTACACTTACAGACCGCAGTAACTTTTCATTCATATCATCCTGAAATAATAGCAAATTATACACAAACAACCACCACAGCTTACTACATATGTACGTACGTATGTAGTCATCCGACATATGTACTAATAAGTTTCTGATCAAGAGCAGTAAGCTCAGTTTCCGTAATCGGAATAAATAAATATAAGAACCCTGTGTCTATATGGATATACTTATACGTAGCTATTAAGTGGCTCGGGGTAGATCGCCTCTCTTTCTCACTGGTTCCCTCGTAACTTTTATTTCTCCCAGATCTTCAAAATATTCAATTTCCCCCATTGTCTGGAAATTATGACCAAACATTTTATTGGATTTCCCTCGAGTCAATTGGTTCATTACACTTCTTTAAGTAGCAATGGTCACTGAATACAGATATCCCATTTCTTTCCCTGCACTACATGATGGTGACCATCCCCACCTAAACCTACATCAGCTAAAGGTTTTAAGTTGGGAAACAACAAGGCACAGTTTGTAAACAAGCAAATACACACTGGCTAAACAAACACCAAAAGAAATTCCTTCATCTTTAGTACATACACTGTAAACGAGGCAATCGCAACCAAAATAACTATAGGGTACTCGTAACTTACAGTAGTACATAAAGTGCTGAAGTAGTATCAAAGGAAAAACAAGACGGAGCTCTGTGTACATATTACAAAACAATTTTTACCAGGCACAGTTTCTTGCAACCTTTCCTGAGTGCTGGTCGTAATTAAATACATATCTAAGTCAACAGACTTGATTTTAGCGTTCAAAATGTGTAAAGGCATCAGTTGCAAGAATTACTGCACTCTGACTATAAAGCAATGGAAACTACATTTTAATTTCAAAGCACAATTGTATCTCCATAAAACATTAGTTACATGAACTTTAATTAATAAAACAACTTCCAGGAACCTCGAGCCAACTTGTGTAAAGGTACTGCCATGACATTTGTGGTGGAATGATTGAGAAACCAACTTTGTTTGTTACTATGTCCTTATTGTTTCTCTTGTGTAATTACTTGTGACGCCTACTGATCCTATACACGTAATAAGTAATTTATTACTACTACTGCTGGCAAAGTAAAACAATTACAAAAGTCACTTGTTCTTCCAAAGAGGTGGACAGATTTTCATAATTCACTTTGTAAATACATACATTCAACTGGAATGTACCTTGTTAAGGCACGGACGGATAAGGTAGGGGGCACACGTTATACTAGCACAGGAGCATATATGTATCTATATAGACCTTGGAATGTAAACCAGGGACTTTGTGTTACAGTAGTTGGAAATAGGAGGAGAAAGAGCACATAAACGCTGGAATCAAGGAGGCCTGAAAGTTATGTTTGCGAGAAGACGGGATGAAACTGGACACTTTTCAATCATTTGGGTTCGTGTGATTGCGTCGGTTATGTGTTCGGAGAAGGGACGATGGAGGACGACATGGAGAACTGTCGTCGTCGTTGGTAATGAAAGCAACCATCTTGTCATGATCAAGTTATTCACGTATGCTGGAAAAACTCGTTATACACGACAGTTGTTGGCCTCTCCGTCTTCGTTAGACTAATTAGACTGATTGAACGTAAGGAGATACGTAGGTGGGGGCATGCTGGAGGCCCTCTCATCAACTATTACGATAAACCACTCGCATGGTGAGCACCGAGTTGGGATATCGTCTCAATTAACTCCTCACTGTCCTCACGACTTAAACTCACATCATATAAACGTCAGCGGAGCTGTCGACCGGGCTCAAATACTGCGCTTCCCCTTTATCTCTCTCACATTCTCTCTCACTCTAATTCCAACCATATGAGAGCCTTTCAGCTCATTAATTTTACTGTAATGAGAAAAACCGTGGAGAATCGTTTTTCTACGGGACAAAATCAACCATTCCTTCTCCTCTGACTTTACACATTTTATCGGGCGTAGAGGCACCACCATCGTGGTGTCAATTTGTTTTTCCACAAAAAATTTCTAACTACCATTTTTTTCCCCCATGTCTACCTTTTTTTTTTATTTATTTCATAGGAATCAGCTCTAGGAGCTCTAATCTCATTCGATTTGTTTGACCCATTTAAATTCAACAAAGTATTTGTTCATCCACTGTCTCCATTTTTACGTATGTTCTCAGAGGACAATTGTTGTAAAAATCCATTTTTTCAATCCATTCAAATGGCACATTAGGAATTACAGTACAAAACGAGGGGCTCGGCTCCGTTGTTAAATAATAGATGGGACGAGGGAAGTAAGAAAAACAAGTGGTAACGTGTGTGTTCAGAAATATGTAGAAAAGCTAAAACAAAAAATTGTTTAAAAGTCGTTGGTGAATGTAATGTGTAAGTAAACATGAGCAAAAAACAGGAGGATTTTATTCTAAGGAGGTCGTCTGCCGTTACCGCACTCACAGAGAGAGCAGAGTGCGTGGGCTATAATTTCCGTCGTTGAGAATGGTTCATTTAAGATGAAGGTTTATAGTCAGTGCGACGATCATTTGGTAATCATTACAACATTCAAATAAATCTGTGCATGGATCAACTCCACTGCAACCAAGGCGGCAAAGGCAAATAAGAGAACACCCTCAAGAATAATAAAAGTAACAAGCGTAGCAAATGAGGTAGTTATTACATAAACGTGTTGGTCAACGGGAAAACGTGGATGATGAGAAAATTTCAGCTTGCGCAGGAGCCCCAGCGTAACAAAAACAACAACAGCAACACAACCACCATTAAAAATTATTTTGAAAGGCTACTTCCACTACACTTCTGATACTCTTCATGTCTGCAGAAGTGATAATAAAAATAATTGGACTAATTCATTCCACATTCCCTTTTCATTTATACTTGGTTCGGAATTTAGAGTAAACATTTGCGAAACATTTTAAAAGTGTTTTTAAATTACCTGGATAATTTGAAAGGAAAGAAATGAAATGTATTCAAATATTGAACATGTTGCCTTTGACGATCAATTTAATTTTTCCACATAATTCTAATTGCACCCACGCAAGAGTAAACATTTTTACATTTGCTCCCAACATTTTGGTTATATGCATACATACGTGCGTATATTATAAATATACATACATTAGGAATATGGCAGTAAATCAGAACAGAACTACACAAAAATAAACAGATGTACATACATTCAACATATTATTTGTCTATTTATGTTTCTTACCAGCCTTTCCTAGGTATACAAATTAGATAGAGGACGCTCCTGTGCAACTCCAGATAAGAATCGCTACATTACCCCTACCCATTCTCAATTTACCAGCATATGATGAATGATAATTATTTCCAATTAATCAGTGGTTAAAGACAATCCAGTATGAGCACTGCTCATTATAAGTCATAGGACTCCTTTGGTTGCTTCCCTACCTAATAACTAATTAGCCCAGGAATTTCACGTAGCTGGAGAGCGTAGAGGAAGCAAGAGGTTCGAGAAAAATAAATGATTTATGTGGAAAAAATTAGTTGGGCGATTTTATCAGCTGGATAATCCTGTTTGGTGGTTAGGCTACAAATATGGGTGACACAGGATCAAATGTAGGTAACCAAGTTTTTTGGAGTAAGTGGGAAGAGAGAAGAGATAGATACAGATGAGAGTGGCTTTTGTGAGTTAAAATACATTATGGGATATGGAGCCTGGGTTGCTGTTGGCTGGAGAGGAGAAGCTGCCGAGAAAAATGTACTGTAAGCCAATTAGTATCGAATGACTTGTGTGTGTCGTGGAGTGAAGCTCACTCATTCTTCAATGATTCTGTCTGCTGATTATTGTGTATGGGAATTCATTAGAGAGAAAGCGGAGCGTTGGGGACGTACATACTTACAAGTAGCTAGTTGTAGTATGGAAAGGAGCCTAAACTCGAAAGTCATTCTTTAATTGCGTTCATTTGGCTGGGCTCGACTGTGTGCAGGGCTAGAGTTTTCTACTGGTGAGTTGTAAGTATTAGGAGAGCGGACTAGTAGGAGAGCTATTGGGAGAGTAGGAGCGGTGGTAGGAGTTTTGAGGACCAAGTGGTAGTAGTAAGTTGGGAAGCTCGAGATGCAAGCTCTTTATGTCGGAGCTCGAGTCAGCATTGTTGCTCATGACACTTTGAATAATTACTAATTCTGCAGAAATAGGATGTTGGATAATCAGCGTATCTTTCAGTTTCCTTTCAAGTGCGAAGCAGCCTAAACACAGAGGGAATAATATTAGATGCCATGCTGTGGTATGAATTTCGTGCTCATTCGCATCATACATGGAGCAATTAAGGATGGAACGAGGAGACGCTCAATCATCATTTCACTGGAGGACACACTCATACCCTGAGCTGATCTGATTGACGACAATCAATAGGGGAATTTTGAGCTTCTCCTCAAGAGAGAGAGAGAGAGAGAGAGAGAGAGAGAGAGAGAGAGAGCATCATACACACATTGATACATGTGAGTTTGGGATTTCAGTAATTGGCAGTGGTGTGGGCGTCTCGTCCCATTGGTTTCTGGCGAGCCCTTGTCTTGATCAGCTTCCTCTGACTACGAGACTTCCACGAGGACATCTCTCCATAGTAATGCATGATGTTACACTTGCATGGCATTACTTATCATTCAAGTGGGGCTCGTTAAGTTGCACGGTCATTATAGAGACTTGGGTATAATAAAATGTAATGTCACTTCCCATCTCAATAACGAGTTTCATAGATATGTCTCCAATTAACGAGATGGTGATCTTCTTGCTGTCTCCGGCAAGTGTGTGGTAGCTGTGAGTGTGTGTGTGTGTGTGTGTGTGTGTGTAGTCAAAAAGAAGTACCAGCAGACTGCCTCGTCCTCACTCCAACTTAGCACACACTCACAGGCTCTTCGAAGCACGCTTGTGTATGCTATATTACACAGACTCATTTTATTTCGTAGCAGGCCCCGAAATGCTCCACAAGGGAGGAAACGTGGTACCCTATGGAAGGACCCAAGGAAGACAAACTCCCGTCGCTGGCTGACATGTCACATCTCAGAAAACTTCCCAACTTAACGATCTCTTTACTCTCATGGATTCACTAATGAGATGAAAAAAATTCTAATTAAAGGATGATGAATATCTTCTCAACCATTTGTTCTACTGTTATAAATTCGGTACAGTTCAATTTGTCTTTGTGTGTGTTGCCTATCTGATATCATGCTACGGGATAACACTAATGATCACTCTTCCCTCCACTCTTCATACTGATTATACGGATGCATACAGACGCAAACAGACGGTCCACACGCAATCACTGAGCGCGAAGAACAACGTCTTTGCCTTAAGTTTAGCTTCCTTCTGTGGCGTACACTCTCTTAACAGTCACTCCGTTGTTGTGTGTGTAGTATGAGTACACGTCCCTTCTTACTCTAATGATCTGCATTTGGCGTCCATCCAGCCAACCTATTCATCTATGACTGGAGTCTCTGTGCACCGTTCTATGCATATGACTCTAGTGAGGTGTCCCTACACAGTCAGGCAGTCAGGCAGTATATCCCTGTGTGTTTACTGTATGAAATGAGGGATTGTGACCACAGACGAGACATGTTATTCCCAGGAAAAGCGCATGGACTCCTTCTGACATGTTACAACTGCAACTTGCAGATTTTTGTCGGTACATAATGGGACAAGGTTAGTTAACTTCCCATAGGCACCCAATGTCTGACCATGTGACTTTGTCTCCACTACACAAGACACCGATGATAACTTTACATCCGACTTGTGGCAGGGAGTTAGCGTCCTAAGCACGAGATAGAAACGATCATAGGGTCACGGCATATGGGAACTTCCGAAGCCAAAACCATGGAAAAAGAAGCGACAGTTATGAAAAACCCAGGACGAAGTGCAGGAGGATGAGCAAGGACAAAGAACGCTTTGCTTTTTATTTATGTAAGTATATACTGTGTACAGTTGGACCTCCATGTATACTCCGTTAAGAAGCAATCTCTGGAGGAGCATACAAAAAAGGCAAAAAATGCCCAATCATTAGAAAATAACGCATTTCCGCACACTTTTTCCTTTCTCGAAATTCCCTATTTTCGGCTGAGAAAACAAACTCAACAAATCGGCTTCTCGGGCAAAATTAAATAAGTAGAAATTTCTATTTTAAAAGGAAAATTGTATAATGAGTGAGTGCGATCACTTGTCATTTTTAAAATGTATCAGATACATATATTGTCATGATCCAGCTACGCTTTATCATTGCCGCTCGTCATCACAGAGTGAAGACGGTTTGGTGTCACGGCTACGCGCCGCGCTTATTGACGATTGTTGCTTATTGAAGATAATTATTATTATTGAAAATATAAATTGACTGAAAAAGTCAATATTACTAATATTTATTTTATAAAGTGCCAGAATGGCAATTGTAATGCTATAAGCATTGAGTTAATGTAAAATGTACTGCGGAGCCTGTGGACTCTGACTGATCCTGTCATTCTAGGTTAAGTTTTCTTCGAATAAAGACGTACCTCTCTTATTATAATTTCCTCTTATCTCGACAGGTGCGGGGTAAGATTATCTCGTTTAAAACTACCCTCCCGTTTCCCTGAATTTGGTATTATTTACCGTTAATTTCCCTACTTCTTCGTGAGCTACATTCCCAAAAATTCCCATTTCTCCCGAATAAATTACCCCCCCCCACATTTTCCGATTTGCATCGACCTTCGCGGACTGTTCGAGGCCACTCCATGTCCCTGGGCTACGAAAGAAGCTACCGATTCCCTCTGGCGCTAATAGGATAAGGACCAAGTCTGTTACCCCATCCCCGGCTGCTCCCGTCGTCATTTCATCCCCACAGGCTCCCCGCTAGGCTAAGGAAGCGACCAGATGTGTTGAATGCCGCCCTTCGATCGAGCCGAAAACCTGCGAACCCGTCGGAAGATCCGTTGGAGGAAGATGCTGAGGAGGAGTCCCCCACCCACCCCAGGTGGGTCATGTCATGATCCAGCTACGCTTTATCATTGCCGCTCGTCATCACAGAGTGAAGACGGTTTGGTGTCACGGCTACGCGCCGCGCTTATTGACGATTGTTGCTTATTGAAGATAATTATTATTATTGAAAATATAAATTGACTGAAAAAGTCAATATTACTAATATTTATTTTATAAAGTGCCAGAATGGCAATTGTAATGCTATAAACATTGAGTTAATGTAAAATGTACTGCGGAGCCTGTGGACTCTGACTGATCCTGTCATTCTAGGTTAAGTTTTCTTCGAATAAAGACGTACCTCTCTTATTATAATTTCCTCTTATCTCGACAATATGTACTTTTTCTGATAATGAACTTGCAGATGTTCACTTTTATTTTTATCAACGCTGCAGATGTTCCCATTTGCTTCTTATCCGGGGGCGTTTGTGAGAGCTTTTGATGCGTATGTGTGGCTAGGATTTAGTGAGGGTAAAGCATTGTTGGGACGTAATGAGAAGGAATATGGGTGACAGGGAAAATGTAAGTGAGTCGGGAAGATTGCGTGAAGCATTAAATCAAGGAAGCAAACGGACCATTTAGTCAAGGAGCTTGAGAGTAAAAGAGTTTGAGGCTTTGTGCAAATACTTCCTCGACGATTTTGCCATTAGAGCTCCCACTCTTTATCTCCGGTGGAGAAAGACCCTTGGGCGGAAAACACACATAATACACTACTTTATTTCCTCCTCCACTTTAGCATTCATTTGGTCCTCAATAGACGGCCAAAGAGGAGAGAGAGAGTCGAGGAGATTTTCAACATTGCACATTTCAATGGTGGGCCATTTAAAAGCTAATGCCTGAAATAATTTATATTCGGAAGCCTTTGGCCCCTGGAAGATGACATGGTTGATTTAGTAGCCGCAGTATATTTTTGACACGATGCAATATTTTGACAGCCTTGGTTTCGACCACGGATATTTTTCCTTCATTCCACTATATATATTGGGAGATATTTGTATCAATTTCGCCTGTCAGGATGTAGGAGGATAAAACCACCACTGTCCGTTATTGTCGGCGAAATTAGAAAGAGGCTTCATTCGGCCGAGATCGTGTGTCAATTCCACCATATATATTTGGACAAAATATAAAAAATAGCGTTCCAAAATTGTCCGGGGGAAAGGGTTTTGCAAGCAGAAATCACGTCATACAAGATACGCGTATACTGGAGGGAATCGGCCATTTTCGTATATAAAACAGCTGTTGCACTAGCAGTTCTCGGTGACACATTAAATCACTATGCTCGTAATGAAAACTCTCTGCCATATATTGCTCCGCTGCTCCCATTGTCTCTCTCTCTCTCTCTCTCTCTCTCTCTCTCTCTCTCTCTCTCTCTCCCAGTCTCTCTCCCAACCTCCATCCCATTCCATATTTCGTTTCCTAATATATAACTCTTTCCATTGTTTTGGCTCCGCTACTTTCAATCAAGGAAAGCAAACATTTCTCTAATGAAATTGACCGGAAAGTAGCACTACACTCAACTTTTCAATTATTATCCTTCCTTTCATATCCCCGATTCCAGAACCAATGCCACATGTGGCCAACAATGGTTCAATTGAAACATCGTTTCTAGACCGTCCCCGAGTACCCAGTCACTTCCTCTCCGTGCTCCAGCACGCATACATATACAGAGGTCCATGGCACGGGGAAAATTTGCTCCGAGAGCGCCCTGCGCAACCCATCCGCCTTCCCAAGAAACATTAATACATACCTCTCGTCTGCATCAGCATCCCAGCCAAACGGCAATCCAGCACGATAGAGACTCGAGATGTACATTAAACTTGTGCCATATAAGTTTAATATTAGGAAACTGCCCTGTCTACTTCAATTTGTTTCTGATAACCTTCTGCTGCAATTCCAATATTCTATTTCCCCTTTTCAAGTGACACTGATGTATGTTTCTCCAGCTTCCCTTTCATATTATATGAAAGCACACACACACGCGAAATCTTCCATGCTCCCATCTAACCAACAACAACGTTTTTGTGGCCTCGTGTAATTGAAAATGCGACGGCCTCGGCTCCGATACTCACCCAGCCCGCTCGTACATATATTCCCAGCTACGGGCTTACGGCCAACAAATATCATCTCTCTCCTACTCTTATCCTCCCAACCATACACTCGCTCCGCCAACAAATAATTACATTCCCTCTCATACTGTTAATTGGATTTTACACCTCTTATTTGTGGCTCTGCTTGATGATGTCTTTAATTATTACCTCGCAAAAAAATTCCAACGCTTCATTAATGCATCTCTCTCTCTCTCTCTCTCTGACTCTCCCCACCTTCTCATTTCTCCTCGCTACCTTCTAATTCTACTAATACTACCGGATCCAATTGAAATATCCACTCCGTTGGCTCCAACGACTCTCACGCTCGCTCCTTTCCTTATACTCAACACTTATTATGCCCCTTTCTCTCTCTCAACAATCTCCCGTATGTCTGGATAATAACCCACCCTTAGTTAGTTCTCGCAAACACTGCTATATGCACAACTGCCATTACCAAAAACAAAATATTCACCTAATCCTCCCTGTTTCATAAACACGAACAGAGAGAGAGAGAGAGCATCCCACTCCATCCGCTCTGACCAGCGAAGACGCTTTACAAATACTCTCAGTCAGGTCAGGGATATATGATATCTGTTCTTTCTATCAGAGACTTTCATTCCCTTCATGTACTCACTCACACAGAAGATAATCCATACGACAAAAGACTGAATTCATATTGTAAGCACGCAAACTTCAAATCATACACATGTACAAGTACAACATATGCTTACTACATCCTCCTGCCACTGGAAAGCACTCGTAGCTTGAGTCCCTCCAGCCTTACACCCCGAAAAAAGGATTGACAAAGACCTATAGAAAATTAAATCATTCCTCAGCAACAACGCGGAGAGGGAGCAGTATGCCTTGGTATATTCAATTTATTTCCTGCACATCAAATCTCCTTCCCATACCTGTACATACTTGTAATCCGGGTCTCCTTGACTATACTGTAAGTGCATATATGTACATTACACATATAGAGACACATGACTACATATTCCTTTAAGACAGAGATAGGAAGATGTGGAAAGTTATTTCCAGTTCTCTGTACTTGCTACCATCTGTAATACGTTTACATAAAAATTGTATGTGATAATTCACTACGCACATCGTCTATTGTTGATTTTATCCTTCTATAAGTATTTACGTCAGGCTCAAAGGACCCGTCATAAATGGGACGACGACTGGTCAAACTCAGAACAGACTGGAGGGATAAACCTAACAGAACCACTTACTTAAATGTACGATTACCTCAGGGAATGAGAAATTACCAAGGAACAAAATGTATGGTTAGACGTATGATGAAACTTATTTGACCAAATCGGCGAAGAACATTAATTGACGAGCGTGGAATAACAATGATGGTTTCTTGGAAACAATGTAGCTAATCAAGATTGTTCAAGTAGAATTTCATTGAAGGGCTAGCCGAGACGTACTTGTCAGTGAGCTCTTACATATATTGCTTTACTTACCTGCTCATCGATCTGATATACACAGTGCTCATAGATATATCTATATATAGGTAATCATTGTTAGTTACACTGCTGTTATGAAGGGTGTGCAGTGTTGGAGGAGGGCAAGGCTGGCTGGCGGTTGTGACACATAATTAATAGAAACAAATCATAATAACAAGGAGGCAGCCGAACGGGGAGTGAATTTCTGACGAAGAACAACTTGAGGATAACTACACGATGAAGAAGTATGGAATGAAGAGGAACCTCTCTCTCTCTCTCTCTCAGGAATCACTTGAGGTTGCTCGTAAACTACACATAGAGCTATATATATGTACGTACGTAGTAGTCACTGTTGTCAGGCTTGGAAATTTCAATCTAGCATTTTTTATCTCCCCAACTTTAAGATGGATTGGTGCAATTGAATTTGTGAAGTGGAAGAAAATTACGAGGAGCTTTGGGTCATCACTCAATGGAGGCAGGTGTTCACAACTAAAGAAATCTACTTACAAAGTGCTTATCATTAGTGTTATCGCTTGGTTCCCTTGATGACTCGTTTACTCATTGACTCTCTTTCTCTCTCTCTTGGCTTCTGCTTTTCTTTCTCTCCATCTTGCCCGTATGGTGTCATTAATTAGAAAATTCATACATGACGACGACCTTGTAAGAAATAATAATAACGCGTGCAATTTTGATTTTCAATGGTTGATTTTTTTTTTCGTCCTAATAGCACCACATAATGAGATTCGACGTTTTATTTATGTGAAAATGAGTCATTCTTTAAATGCTACAGGGGTACAAAGATAATGAGAAAATGTATATCACGCCAATTCAATTAGGCAGAATTGAGTGGCCTCAAGCGTTCCATTGTCAGCAGGTTCAGCTGAATTAATGCCAACCGCACAAACAGAAAAGGAAAAGACGAGGGAGAATATGTACCCCCGTCACACCTAACAGCGGACTCTGTATAGACTTGAACACAAAACAAATGTTAAGTATTACTCCAGCCTACGGTCGGCTAAATACATACTTACATACATACTCTTATTACTGCTCGGTGCCCAACAGAACAGGGTACATTGAATAGCTACTTCAAGCTGGAAGGTATATAACCCCCTTTGTATAATAATAGCAGCCGAATATTCTCCATAGATGTTGTATAGTCAAAAGTAGGAGAGTAACCTAGTCGTTACATTGTATCAATGGGTCTGTATACAGTAGTAGTAGTAGGTATAAATGGAACGTGTTTTAGTTTCGGAAAACCGAATGAACCCAGTCCAGCTCTGTTCCCACACACAGTAGTCACTCTTGTTGCTTGAGAAGGAGCTTGAGTGAGCTATAGATGGGAAGGAGAGTCAGAAGATACAAGTCTGTTATTAAATTTGCATTTGACGCGGGGAACTCGTTAAGGTTAATTATACCTGGACAAAGCCTTCATTAGAGAGAAAGAGAGAAATTAGGATGAGATTTAATTGGGAATTTAGCTACCCGAGAGCCCCTGATGTCATCCTTTCCTCAATGCTCTGTTTAATTAGCTCAAACTCATTTCCTGTCCTACAGCAACTGCGAGACGAAAAGAAGCATTTGGAACTGCAGGAGAGAATCGCGGCGGCAAACATCCTCGACTTACCCAATCTCCTAACATTTAAAAAGAGACTGTCTATACTTGTCAGCATTTCGACTGAAAGTTGTCAGTGGCTTTGTATATGCACTTCCATACATACAGGATCTATACATACATACATACATACATCCATCGTGCATCCATACCTATACATGGAAGTACAGATGATAAATTTCCCCTTCCCTATAAACGTCATATATTAGGGCAGTAGCTTGGGTAACGTTTCTACGGTACGTTCATGGGGTATTCTATGAGAGTATAACAAGGTAGAACTAATAGGACTGTATGTATCAAACATGGGGAAATGGAAGAGAGTGAGAAACAAGCATGAGGAAACATGAAACTTGGCCGCCAGTCCGTCTATTTGACGATGATTTTTGGCAATTCCATTAAAAACTGGCACGCTCTAATTTATTGAGGGAAGCACAAGAGATTCTGCTCGGTCTATGTGTATGTGTTGGGTGGGTGAGCGTGTTAGGAAGACATGAATGGGTTTATAACTGGTAATCTGCAATTCTACTCCAACTGATGACCAATTTCCTCGACGCTTGGATAAATTGATATGGGCGGGTATGTGATGAATGAAGCGAAGAATCAGAGTAACAAGAGTGTCTTGAGAGTTGCCCTGGGATTACCATCAGACCATTCCAGAGAGAGAGAGAGAGAGAGAGAGAGAGAGAGAGAGAGAGAGAGCATTCCACTGGCTCCTTGTCTACCATCTACTACATGTTGAGTGCCCGAGAAATGGAAACTTGTGAAAATTTAATGTTTTCATCATTTCCCTTCACCCGAGAACTTTATTTAAGTCGGCACAAGGGCCAATTTAGATCGCTATGCGAGAGCTCATTAATGCTTTCCTATTAAAATTGCATGCATTCATTATCTCTGCTCAGAGTACACACATCTCCCTCTCACACACTCCACCTATGTACTTCCATGTCCTCCCAACCTTACATTCTGCAGCAACATGTAGCACAGAGTAGGGGAACAACACATCAAATAATAGTCGGAGACAAGACAGTCACAAAAGTGAAGAATGCGCTCTCAAACCAGCTACTATAGCTACCTTCTGGTCGAAACCAGGTCAGACCAGGCACTTCAGTCTATACCTCACAGACACAATCAACTCCAGCACCAGTAACTCCACAGTCTTGGAACGAAAAAAATCATAAAGTCATTAGCTGTAATGTCACCCCACGTTGAGCTTACTGTTCCCATCCACTATGTTCTCCTTTCCAGATACAGATATCCCACCTTCCCTCTGCATATGCAATGGATGATAATTAAAAGTTGTAATGCTTGTTTGAAAAAACATCCTCGTTGCCACTCCGTACAGAACAGGACTGCTCTGTGTACATACAAACTACCTTCAAGTAAAGCTGACCTATGTATACGTACTATGCATCAATGCACACAAAACAGCATATACAGATACAACCAACCATGTAATTACTTGACTTCACATTTTATATGCATGTAAGATTATTTTTAGCATATCTACTGTTCACAAGAACATGGTCAGTCAAGTCTTCCGAAAGGAATAATTGCTAGGACAGCATAAGTAGTCTTTTTGGGTTCAAAAGGGCAGTACACTTATTTGACTTTAGAACCAGACTAACTGCGTGCAGAGCACTCTCGTTGTAGCACTCTATTCGGATCGTGCAAGGAAAGAGTGCATAAGTGTACTTTGTACAGTATTCCGTGAAGTTAAAAGCATGGGCATTTGTGTGTAGGTTTGAACACACCGTGTGTGTGTGTGTGTGTGTGTGTAGCTACCTCAGACAATTACACACTAATACGTGGAGATGTGCTGGCTAGGAAGCACATACGAGCTCGTGAGGAAACATAAAAAGTTTTCCAAGTGAACGCCACAGCTCATTATTTACTTTGCTATTTCTTTTCTGAACGCGGACTGAATGCTGGATAATAGACCATTTGCATAATGCGCTTTTTGAGCCAATTAAGTGTGTTTTTCAAATGGTCACTGCATTCATCATAAAACAAGTTTATCTCTCTATTATATCATTGCCACCATTCGAATGAAAATGAGCCTCTACACTAGTACAGTATGGAGAGACATAGAGGGAGTGATATGGAGAAAGATATAGAAAAATTGTAGTAAGTAGCAAGTTTTTTCGTGTAGAAACTATGAGAGGCCCACCTTTCCCTGATCATGTCTGATAGGAATTTAACGCTCAAGTTAACACGGGCGCGCCTTGCCTTAGTGCATAGAGCACGTAAATTACTCATCGAGAAGAGGAGAATTTCATTCGAATGTCCGCTCGGAGTTGGAGGAGCGTATGCAGAGCCTGTGGAGAGGATAAGAGGAGGAGGAGGACTGCAGCCAAAGGATAACTGCTTCCTTGTACAATCCCGTGCCGCGCTCATCGTTTCGCAAGACAGAAAGAAATTGAACCGCTAGACAGACACCGCACACACATGCACTCTCACACATCCATTCGATTTGGCTTTAATAATCTGATGTGCCATGGATGGATCTATAAAACTAATTTCCTCGATGGGTTCCCGCTTCCACCTCCCAATCCACTGGTCTCTTTAAAAAATTAATTTTCCACCCAGTGTGTGTCAAAAGGAAATTGCTTGTATGGCTAAGGATTTTCATGTCCTGTCTGCTACGAACGACTTGGACACTTCCAATACTAGGTATACTTTTCCAACTGCTCCCAAAAAAGTCCACCCGCTACCAACTCCGTTCATTTCTTTCTGCGGGAGGACCGAGAGAGAGAGAGAGAGAGAGAGAGAGAGAGAGAGAGAGACAGAACTCTAGACTTTTTCTTCGCCAGCTATCCTTTCCACAACCACGAGCCACTCCATCCCATAGGTACGGGGAGAGCATATCCATCCAGTGGCTATATATGGCCGGGCCTTGGTCCTGGGCAATCCATGAAGCTATCACTACCACCTCCAGGAGCACGCTCTGCTCTACCGAGTATAATGTGTATCTGGAAAGAATGGGTCCTAATCAGAGCTCATCAAGGGCTTCATTCAAAACCTATAAAATGATTTTGCCTTTTTTGCACACACAGGCACAAGTATATGTAGTCACACGGACAATTTCATCCCAGCACCATTTATTTAGCCAGTATGAAGGAAAAAGAATGCTCGATTAACTACCTCGCCTGACAGTCAAATACCTTGGCCAAATGAAGCAATCAGCCTGTCGTTTGTATTGCAAGACCCTGAAATCCATTACACATAATGTTGGCCGAAAATGTTCCATCATTACTTACACTTTTATTCTCTTTAGAATTGCCTTTTCTATCCCTGCAATGCACACAACGCACACACAATCATCCGTACACACCAGCACTTGACTGTCCTTACAAGTCTCGTTCTGTGACAATATGCATGTAGGCACATATGTACATAGATACCACATTAAGTCAACGCAACAACCTCCTACAGGTACTGGTTAAATTTACAATACAGTAGTCAACTTAACCATGGCTCTACCAAGCCCCACATTACCAGTCATTTTCGCATCTCCCTTCCTTAGTAGGACTTGATGTATCTAAATCAACCAAATCACTGAGTATATTTTGTAAGATTGCAAGGGCTAGCCGCTCCAACTATATTCAGTCACTTTTCGCTCAACTTGAACCTTGGTTTTCTCTCCCTGACAGCGCGTTATTGATTTCACGCATCCATTACTCCGAGAGCATAAGCTTGAGAAGAGCAGTAGGAAACTACTTACAGTATATAATTTTTAACTCCGTCCTAGAAATCAGTTTGGAGTTTGGTGATGCTTTTAGAGCCTAGTTAATATACACATGTGGATTTGTGGGCTGTTTTACACAAACAAATTACTTCCACACACAAATTATAATCTTACTCACTTTTTCCGGTAATTTTTCCTCGCCGCTAGCATCATTTCCTAAATTGGCAATTTCGTATAACAAGTCTCAAATTATGCTCCTGCATTGGGAATCCAATCGGCACTTGCAAGCCTTTACAAATTACAAGTAGATACTAAATGCATACACACTCAAATAAGTTTGCAAAGGGAATCCAATCACATGAATGCATTTACCAGGTGATTTGTACATGCAAGTTACAATTATATGGATACATTAAGCTTTGCTCGTACTTCCGTACAGAAAAATATTAGCACGCATCGGTTAACAACTTCTGATTTGTTATTCAGATCAATTAGCAATCCCATACCGTAGTTGGATCCTCACATGAACCCACGATATCTATCATTCATTAGTCAGTCAAAGGTTCGTGTACAAGGTGTTCGTATGAATGCTGAGGTATTGTAGTGTATAGCGTATCCCCTATCCTCACACTAATAAAAAAAAACCCATCACGCATGCCTTACGCAAACTGCAACATAGCATAACCGGCAAGCATGCACCCGCATTTCAGTGCAGTTAGTAGCGAGAGGAAATAGGGGAAAAGAACGTTGTAACCGGGAATCTTGCTGAACAAGAGAATTTCATAACGAGGTATAACAAGGAGCCGGGAGAGTCAACGTGTAAATGTATAAGTACCTTCCTTGAGCTCCACTGAGGCCGTAGCCATCGTAATGGTAGAAATACCCTGAAAAGTTGAATCAGTATAGAAAGCATTCGCTTACCTTATCTTCAGTTTTTATCAACTCCAATCTTGACAGTGACAATAAATTGCAGATCAGATGAGATCACGATCACTGGGAATAGTCTGCTGGAGATGAGCGAGTTGGGGAAAAGCACACTGATTCAGTTATTACGATTATTGCTTGTGAGTCGGTGGAGGCCGTAGTATGTGGTTCCTTCATAAATTCAACGTATCAGAGAATGTTTGACATGTACACACGTCAGCCTCATGCACTAATCGTAATTTGTTATCCCAAATAGGAGGCCAGAAAAAAACACACTACTCAAAAACTTAAAAACCTTTCTTCTTCTTTGTTTATTTCTAACTTGGCATTTTCTCTCACACTTCTCATTCTCTAGTATCGGCTTTGACAGACTTGTTTCTATAATTACATAACCAGTATACTTTTCCTACCACACGTGATCTCGCCCTACCAATCACTAACTCATGCACAGCCCTTCACAATAGTTCAGGTGAGCCTTGCCACACAAATCAAGGCAAGTGCTATCTAATCATTTAAAGTATACTCACTAGACAAAGTCTGCTCTGCTCGAAATTCCGCTTCTTCCAATGTGTGTGTGTGTGTGTGTGTAGCAGTTGAGACGAAACAACTCAGTCTCGGCAAGTAATAAATACCGTTTCTTTCTGAGACTTTTCCTCTGACTGACACTTGAAAGTACGGTTGGAACGCCGACTACAGCTTTCAATTTCTTTCAGTTGTATAACTTAAATTTGTCTCCTGACTCAAATAAATTGCTCTTCCGACGGACGATGAGTATAAAATCCAGAAAGAGACGACTACTCTTCATGTACCAACATCCCGAGCGTTTCTTCAAGACTGAGTACTGAGTTGAGGGGAAAAATTGATGATGTTCAACATGCCAGTCGTTCAGAGAGAGGGACATGCGCTTTCATTCCCTCCATCCAAAGGAATACTACAGCAACACCATTGAGGACTCCAACAGAATCCTCAACCTTTATGCGTGTGAAACTCATGTGTATACTGCGGGTATGTGTACATCGGCACTCCCATCGCTTCTCCATTCTCCGGCAGAACACCAGTACACACACACACACACACACACACACACACAGTCCCGGTATACACAGAGACTTTTTACTTGATACTGTCAGCGTGTCAGCCTGTTCAAGCTTCAAGTCCGATGTATTTGCCTAGTTGTGTATAAAGCCCCGACCGTACGACATATGAGTGTATGTGTAAGGAAAATTCTTTATTTCAAGTACTCTGCCAACACAATGGCCTGTAACTTTCGCGTAAACGTTTACACTGTATGTACACATGATACGCAGCAGGCAGGGAATTCTGAATAAAGTCTACACTTATGTTAGGTACCTTTCTTCCTTTCTACTTTCATAGATTTTCACGTACAGGTTTCACAGTATAAAGGATTCCACTATACAGAATCCTCTCCTGGAGATGGACAAAAGTAGGACCAGACGTTCCTTGTCTTGGAGTCTTTTCTCATGTTATTATTACATAAGAATCAATATTGTGGGAAAGCTGGGGTAATCATTAATTATTGCACTAGTTAAAGAGTCAGGATTGGTACCTCCAAAAGCAATTACTTACTTAAAGTCATGATTCATTGACCAATGAAGTAGTATGGATTTTGAACTAGGACTTCATTCATGAGAATTATATTCTTAATGAGCACGCAGAACATTTTTGTCTTTACATACTAGGAACATTAAATGTGAATTTTCCCGATTTTATTTACCCTTTTGATGGAACATGGTTGGTTAATTAAGTACAAAAGCTATAGATTTTATTTAAAATTCCGCATTATTGCAATTATCGAACGATCCTTCCAAGATAAAGGCAATTGCAGTTGTTGAATGTTTAGATCGACGGTAATATATATGTATATGAGATACGTTACATATATACCTCTGATGGATTGTAATTATTACTGTCGTAGTTGATTGTGAATATTTTGGAGCGACACAATAGGCAGTAATCAGCAGTAAAAAATCAATTGGTTAATTAAAGACCGCGCTGTAAACAAAACAAGGGAGTCACTTACAATTAAATTAAACGGCACGAGCAATCACATAGGGTGAAGTCCGTACTCCCTTACAATTAGTCATAGGGGTGACCTACAAATTAAAAAAAATATCCAGCTTTGTAAACGGACGTTACGGCGATTAAATATCATCATGCATAAACCATAAATTACGTACATACCATGAAACTTGAAATCTGGTATTTATCAAACATTTTTATTGACATTTCCATCCAATCCCCTTCAATTCAATTACTGGCGTTTGCTTCATTGCTTACGGATAATGGTAGTTGGCATTCATCATTATGTTCAACTCAATTTGAATGATGAATGGCCAGGTAATTAGCATTTAACTGAATATTTACTGGGTGCTAAATACCCAAAGGTTCTTTTTTCAAGCCATTACTTTTTTTTGTGAATGCAGATTTCAATCAATGTTCTACACAATTACTTATTACATGTGCGGATATAAAGGTAAGTGCTTGCATACATGTGTAAGCAGGTGCGTGACTTCACGCTATACAAGTTAATTAAAGTTCCTGAAAAACTGGTATACGTGTAACATCTCTTCTCCAATTTTGGATGAATATAGATACGACGGGTACATTTTTATGCACTGAAAAGTTGATAGTATAATTATTTCTGTTGAGCAGAAGCAATTACTAGAAAATAAAAATTATCTTAGTTATTATATTAGTAAAAGCGCCGATCGTTTTCAGGATTCAAAAAATGGTTACGAGCTTATCAATGTATTCCATTGGTTCATTGGATATACTTACATATTCACATCTTGGCAATTTACTTGAAATTTTTTCTTGAGCTGGATAGAAGCCTACAAGAGAATTTACATAATATAACATTTGCGTATCTGCCTATGCATTTCAAAATTTGTATGTTATTTATCTACTCAAATCTAACAACTAGTGTCATGCTTTTGTACTCCTTACTTTTTTTTTCGCGCAAACACGTCAAGAACGGTAAACTAGGTTAGATTTGTAAAGCAGTCATGCATACATATGTACAACTGCTGTGGGTATTTATAATGTGAATATTTTTAACATGGCGTACAGAACACCGTGACGCTGCCTGTATGTATTTACGTTGTGTTGTAATGTGAGGTTGGAGCGTGGTGAAAATATTCTGGCAGGAAATAAATCACCTTGTGAATGGTCGATTACAGCCCAAGAACAACAACAAGTTTAAAGTAAAAGGTGGAAAAGAAACAGAATTGAAGCAATGCTGAACGTGATTATTGTGAGAAACTCAATTCGGTATGCATTCTTTTCCACGAAGCAGTAAAATTGTGTTTATTCTCCTTTGGGTTTTAATCTATCAGCTCCGTTTCTAGAAATTATTGTTCCATCATATTGCTGCAAGCTAATGCTATGTTTTCTATTTATGTATAAGTATAGATACACAATACATATTATTACTCCTTTGGTTGAAGTTACACCGGAGAGGAGGAAGCTGCTTTCAATTCCGCTTTGGAAATAAAAGAGACAAGTGAGGGTGATTTGCCTCTCGTATGCTTCAGTGCATACACCTTAGTGATTCTCAAAGTTAATTTAGAATAGATGAAGGGAAGATTGAAAGAATGAAAAAGTGTGGGGAAATTTCAATACACTCAAACCATACTGCCTCACCAAACTTATTAAATCATTGTCTAAAAACATGGGAGGTAACACGTAATTGTTTCAATTTAGATTTCAGTGGAGCTTAAAGGAGAACAGTTATGAACATAGTGGGAGTCCCATCCCTCTTTACTCACAGGTCATTTATGTAGATGCAGTCGATCCGAACATGAAAACTCCCGATACTTAAAAAAAAAATAATGCGATAAGGGAACAAATCGTCGGAATATTAATTGGTATTACATCGAACTTTTTCCCATCAAAGGTCGTTTAAATTCAAACAATGTTAGCGGCTTACAGGGGAGAGAAACTTTTGAGGAAGTATTACATAAAGCTAAGCCCCCATGAGAGTCAGTCTTGCATGATGTGATGGGGGTACCTAATCTTTACTTGAACCTCATGCAAATTATTTTCCAGATTTAAACTGGTCCCACAACACACACACAATTCCTCCTGCCACATATGCTGTTGCTTAACCAACGCACACAGACTCCAGGTGGACCGACATACGGATTTGTAATTAACAGTGCCTTCAAGTTAAAATCAAAACCTAAAATTGCTTGACAGGATCTGTACAGCCTGAGATCAAGAATCTTATTTCTGTACCTATCAACCTACCTACTATTATGGTCGAGATTACCAACTCTACCATTATCTGCTCCAGCTCCTCAATTTATACGAGACACGGTGTTTGTGCGCATACTAAAGCAATTGTAACTACTTTCTTAATTAATTTGATTCGACAGTTACTCAGTAATTGCAACTAATCAGTTATGTTTTACTGCACTTTAAAACTAATTCCATTGTAAACTTTAATTATTATTAACAATAAGTCTAGCGAACGCCCTTTATAATTAGTCGTTATTGAAACTAGTGTAAACTGCATGACCAAGTAAACTACAATTTATTACATGTATTATCGTTACACAAAGCTTATGTACGTATGGAATTCTGTATAACATTAAACACGAACCTATGAATGAATCAAGTGAATCTCTATGGATGTTACATAATGTAATATGAAACAGTGAATATAAATATGATACGATAAATATACCATCACAAATACTAATTTTGCTAGGGTATGTGAATGTTGTATGCTCCTGTGCCTTGAAATCGCAGCCCAGGCCTTGGAAGCAATCTTCTTCACATGTGTGTCTCTTTTTTTTTCTTGATATCCAGGCAAACAACAAGAGTTATAAAATTTCCTCCTCAGATAAATATATATATAGATACTATATACATTGTTAGGAATTTTGGTATGAATCAATAGAAATAATAATATTTCATGGTTATAAGACATTAGGGAGGCAATGAGTTCCTCAAAATATTAGGATGATAACATGTCAGGACTATCGAAAGTTAAAGACAAGAGTAAATAAGAAAAATAACCAAATCCAATAGCAAATGTGATTTTTATGGCTGTCAACCACTTATTATCTACTAGATGATCGCCTGCTGGTCGTTTCCTTCAATGAACTCACCCAAGGACTGTCCCTAGACACATATGCTAGTACCACTTTGACTTGCTGAGAGTGGCAGGCTGAAAGTTAACCCACAGTTGAAGTGTAATTTAATACTTTTCAGATGAGTGTTTCAACAAGGGAAAATGAACCCTTATGAGCACAGTGCAAATCAGTTGGACAATAAAAATGTTCTTGGAAACGAGAATGACATTTACAAATACGAATTGTCATTAAAAGTTGAAGGAAAAACAAACCTCCACATTTTGACACATTCAGGAAGAGAGCACGCCTTTGCCGCTCCTCTCCAGTGTTTTTCTATTTGCTTTAGAAAAATCACATAACAATTATGCACTTAACCACTTTGACTCAAGAAATAAAAGTCTCTAGCCAAGTTTACTTTCGAGTAGTACTCAGGAATGTCCACAACTGTAATGGGTAATAATTATCACGAGTAGACAGCCTCTTCTCGCTAACAAGTAAGATCTGTGCATGAAAGACACTGTATTTGCTGTCGGGGGGATGTCATTAGTAGGAATATATTTGTACATACATAAATGTAGTCCAACAATCTCTACAGAGTTTTATTTGTGAAGTACCAAATACATTCATAAGATAATCACGAATATGGAAACAAAGTCAACCAAACATTGTTTCACTAGGAATTAAAATGACCCAAGTCCTGGAAACATTACATAATTTATCTACACGTACGCCAAAATATTGCCCATTTTTCTCACGTATAAGTGTATGCATACGTACTTGGCTAGAATTTCTCGCAGGTGAAACCCTGTTATTTTTGCATTTAGACTTTGATGCTCGTAAACCACTTTACAGTCGCTGTCATCGTGGTAAGTATTTTTTTAAACTCCGAGAGCACTTGCTATTAATGTGATTTCTATTTCCAATTCAAAATAAACGCATTAGACATTCCAATCATTACAATAATACATATAGCTTCGTACGCTATCATGTCTTCAGATCTTATCGGTGCAAGCCTACAACTCAATTTCAAGTGTTTCAATACCAAATCTTTTCCATAACTTACTTAAGTCGAGCTAAAGAAACCTATTCGTAAATTACTCATACAAAACCCACAGGAGTAACAGAAACCGAGCTATTAAGTGTGTATTTTTATAAGGCACAGGTTCATAGCAGATGGCAGTTGTGGTACAGATGCAGAGATGATAATTAAGTTGCTTAATACGTACCTGGCATGAGTTATTTTATTCCCAATCGTTTTGACTAGCTCAAATGTTATTTTTATTCATTTTTACCTTTGGTGAGTTAAATACACGTTATTGAGCAAGCGACGTTTTGCCACGACGATTGTAACAGCCTCGTAATATTACCATTGCAAGCGTACTGTGAATAACCAAGTATGCTATTTAAATTCCTGTACACAGGCAAACTGTCAGCATAACAAGTATTTGTAATTTTGACATTCTTAGCTGACATGGTTCTGAGCACTACCAAAATCCCCATTGTGGTTTTCCTATTTAATTCATTTCAATGAATGGTCGGTGGAAGAGAACATCAAATTGGAAATGAAAACTTCAATCGTATTTAGTCCTGATATAATCAGGTGCAATTCAATGCATACAAGAATAAACGCGGAGCGAACGTAAATATTATTGTAGTAAGAATTTAAATTGCATACTATTGACAATGAGTCTCCTTGCATTTTAACTGGATTTGTTTTCGCTTCGGTATAAACAATAAATATAATGACTGGACCGAGACAGTTTCTGAAAATACAGGCATATGCACCTAATAAATAATCCTCCTATTTTGAATCCTCGCTCGGCAGCTGTACCATTACAAATGTTGCATTGTGAGGAGCAGTGGAGCAACTAGGGCTGGCTAACTGCTTTGCCTGTTTTTTTTTGCTTTTGGAAATAAATGGATTGAAACTTAGGGGAAATGATTAGGGAAGAAGTTTGTGTCTAGCAAAGCCCATAGTCTGGAGAGCGAATAAAAATGATCACGTAGGTATGTATGCAATTAATCTGATGTGATTCTCAAAGCTGTTTGTAGTTCAGTAAAAGTTGAATTGATTAGTCGTTAATTTCCCCAAGACCCTGAGTAGGCAATTTTATTTTATTGTGTAGCAAGATTGGGGGGATTCATAAGTACATACAGACTTGACGAGTCAAAGCAAGTATAGCTAGCAGAGCCGGGCTCTCAGATTATGTAAGAGATTGACCCTGTCGAAATTGTTTGTGTGTAGTATCTACATGTGAGATGTTAGCCTGGCATAACGGTAAACAAGCTGGAGAAAGAGAATACAGTAGAGGGAATTTTGCCTAGTGGAAGAATTTTTTCCACTACTCTCCACATCCAATGAACTAAGTAGATGTTTTCCACTTTTGGGAAAGAAGTAGGGTTACATCAATATCTATCTAGGTGCATTACGTTAATGGCTTTGCCACTTACAGGCATCACATAAAGACGTTCACTCTGTTCTCTTTCGTAAGACTCACGTACTTTATGTCGGAGGAAGTAACGTACGTGGTTCCAAAGCTGTTTCTTTACTTGCTTCCGTGGCAGAGATGCTCTGGCGGCAGGAGTGCATTGAATTTCGCTTCTCTCTTACTACCAAACTAACGTGTATATTTCTCCTCCATTCTCCTGCACACTCCAGTCTTTTTGGAAATACAGTGCATAAACTATGTCTTCGTCGACGGATAAAATGAGATGAGATGACTGTTTTGCAAGAATCCGATTCAACTCCAATCAACATCATTTTTCTCCTCATCATGCATCATATTCTACTTCCTGCATGTCACTCTTATTTGTACAAATCTAAATCTCACTAGCTCACAATCAAAGTCTTGCTCGTAGATTCTGGTCAGGTACTGGCAAATGCATTTCTTTTTTTTTCACATCGTCGTCCCCACTCCAGTTTTTCCATACCGCTCTATCTGGCTGTATATTCGTGAAATCCCAGTCCCGGTTTTGCTAGTTTATCAACAATCACTGCAGGAGTGGGAAATATTTTTATGTACCAGAATAATATATATAGTTGAGTCGGTGCACATTATGTGTCCAAGCCTTATTTTTATACTTTGTTTATCGCAGGGCTATTTCATTTTATTTACCCCACCGTACAAGTATCACTAGAAATAATCATATTTATCTATAACAATTCGTAATAGATCTAGTTTCATGACAGGCAATCGCATGAATAAAAATACACACACATTACGCTAGCTGGAAATTGTTATGGAGCAAATTGATTGTAAACATAGTATGACAGGCTCTCACTTTGATAAATACAGAATTTGGGCACCAATTCTATTGCAATTTCCTGCCTCGAGAAACTTTCGCTTTGCATTTTGAAATTCAGGCATTTCAGGAGAATTCAGAGTCAATTCCCGCTCATTACGTCGGAAATGTTGGGGAATGCTAAGGCGAACCTTGATTAATGTAATAGTTAGTTACAGCACGGCGCAGGGTGATTATTATTAGTTTCCTTCAGGTCCCTACATCTTAGGATTGTGACAACTTATTTTCTTGAAAGCATTCGAGACGAAGGCAGGAATCGGATAATTTCATTTATGGGCATGAATTCATTATGAGAAATAGGGGAGATGCTTTTATTCACATGTTTTTAAATGAATTAATTTCTTCCTAATGCATCGGTATGCACATACCTGGAAATAGAATTGGAGACGAAGTAACTTTATGTTGATAGGTAGAGAGAGAGAGAGCATTAAATGTATTTTCCTGATAAACATATGATTTCAATTTTGAACGTAAATATTAAATTAGCCCTTCAGTTTAAATCATAAAAGATATGGAATTCAAGGAGAAAAGGGAAAATATATACTATTTTCTCATGGGAAAAGTATTTCAGTGTGATTTGAACAGGGCACTCTTAACGCTTACAATGCAAAGAAAAAGGTTGGGAATCAGAAATAAAATCAAAAGCCTATCTGAAATCAATAGTTACAACCGAAGTTAATGGATTATTGCTGTTTTTAGAACAGTGTTGTCACACAAAATGGGCATTATGTTCACATTATTTAACTCGAGACACGTTCAAAAGAAAAGTAAGTACCTCTGTTACGCCACTTAGCCAGTCTGCTAACCCGATGGAGGATTGATGTGCTCGTGATATGTGTCTATGTGTGAGCGTGGATGTGCATAAGTAGTAGTACCTCGTCTGTCTGACTGGCACTAGAGCAGTCACAATGATCCCACTTATTCAGGGTTTGAGGGCCTGGCCTAGACTTTATTGACAAAACTGCCGAATTACTAAAGTCAAGCGTTATTTAATCTAATAAATATTTTTACCATGAAAGCTAATAACTTGAGTTTTTTTCTCAGTTAACTTTCCAAGTATACACCATTAACCTAGTCAATATTTCTCAGCTCAGAGTAATGTACTAGCAACAGTTCATTCAGGGATTTTGATAACTTCGAGAGGACCGACATTTAGAGGCAAATAATTTTTAGAATCCGAGATTCTTTTTGCAACTTGAACCATTTATGACGCTCCTTTAACTTACTAAATATCTAAGAGCTGCTCAAGTGCTACGGGATTGGATCAGTGAATTATCTTGTTACCCAGGGGTCGCAGAATCCATTAGTTTCAATATACTGAAGGAAGAGGAAAGGTCTTATTTCCATACATGCTCTCTTTCAAAGATCCTTTAACTGAGACTTAGGCTCAGTATCCATTCATTCACTTGAGAAGTGTTTGCTCACTCTATTCATAAGTACTTAAGGTACTGGATACATACGGATGTGCTTAAGGTTGAAGGACAACGCACGTACCATCATATACATATGTGTGCCTGTGAAGTAGTATGTACATACATGTGTTCATTCGCTGTTAAGGGTTTCACTTACATATACTTGATCCAAATTTGTATGTAAAGAAGATGAGAATCATTCATGAAAGATGTGAAGGTTATTAATTTGAGCTTAAACGAATGTGTCAAACGTTGCAAAACAAAGATTTCCGGGATCTTCTCAACATCCTTCCCTACAATTATTACATTTCTATGGTGAGCTTTACCTATACATGTAATTGTGCTCCGTTCATTAAAATTCTGAGCAAGCAGGGTCTGATTGTGAGCAAGCCGAATGCTTGAACCCAGTGGAATTACTTTTCATTAATGCAAACGAAAAAATAATGTCTCTGTAAGGATGTTATTAATTGAATTACTGGAAGGGAAGAGAGCAGTGATGCATTACAAAGAGAAAATTGGATTGTAAAGTAAAGTATTGTTAGTTGGAAATTTACTGTGTACGCTTTTGTGAAAGGACCAAAAATAATGGAAGATGAACGTGCAGATAGTCTTCTGCATACATATAGGGGAGCTGAGAAATAATTCACACACGCATTCATTGTGGTATACATCCAATTATCATTTCGGAAAATGAAATCTATTAGTGCTGGGTGGCTTTTTGACAGCTGCCCACTGCACTCACACATTCAACCATGTAAAATAGACGGAAACAGAAGCTCTTCCCATGAAATTCAAAGTGTCCAACTCCGTAGCCTCGTCTCTGTTTTTCGTTTTCCCTGTGTAGCTTATATACCAGATCCACACAAGCATCAGCATACACTACATATTGAAGTAACAAATATGCGCTCATGCTATTTACAGGGTAAACTGTTTTGGTATACAAACTAGCATGAAGTCAGATCAGTGGATAAAAGGACCATTTATGTACACTTATGTATTTCGTAAATTACTCTGGTGGTAAGGGCAGTCCATATCGCGTTACACACTCACCAGCTTCCATTGATGCATTTTGCCTGAAAATGGCATTGGGAAGCGTCCATTGGTTTTTCACACTTATTTAGCTGCATGGTCTCCGAATGAGCCTGCCATTCCACTAACTCTTTATCCTCCATGACGTACATGCCTACACTTCACAGTAGCATGAAGATATTAGGAGGCTTATTTTTCCAACTACAAACTATACCCTGCCCTTACATAGCTAGAACCTCGGGTGTCACAACAACCTAGACACTCCTCTCTCTCTAAACTGCTAATTCTTTTGAAGTTGACCGAGACAGAACATGGGAACGCGTTAAAAAATCCCCATATCTTGGGGGTTTGTGGCTCCCTCATAGTTGGGAAATAAACATTCGTTTTGTTTTGGTCGATAGAAATTTCCACCGCTGATTCTTTATTTTCTAACTAACACTTCAAATCTAGAGTATTGACAAACTTTAATGGGACTCCGAACAAGCGCTTCCATATCTTTTACTCTCGCAGGAAGTAAACACAACCATACATAATAAAACACAGCTGCAGGAAGCGGTGGTTCTGGGTAGTGGACCTTACAGTAAAATTATCTCCCACTCTTACACCACTATATAGGCTATCTTAAGTAACACAACAATTTCAACCCCCCAGAAACACTTGGAATCCATTTAGGCTTAGAATGCTAATATTAAGTAATCCAATTCCAATTGGAATTAAAAATAATCATTTTTTTTTGTGGCTGAATAGATTTTCCTGGACTACTTTCTATAATCAAGCTCATGGCTACGGGCCCCATTATGTGAATCCCTAGAAGACATTTATTTATTTCGTAGTAAACAATTGATGGATACGGCACAGGTGCAGGTAATCCATTAGAAGTTAGCATGATTTGTGGCGGGCATTAGCCTTGCAATAACAAACTTACATTTCGGTGGAAAGTGTAATTTTTCCAGGAATCCATTCCTCGTATGGTCTATTGCAAAGCCATTTCGTGGAGCTAAATTGTTGATCCGCCTCCGACATTTACTAACGCGTATTGATTAAAGTATATTTTTCCTGCCCTGTCTCCGTCAGGGTTTCTTCTAAATATAAAATACATCTGTTGTCGTCGTATATAGTACATACATAACGTAAATAGTACATAGAAGGTATTATTAAGCTACGTTCGCTTTTAAAACAAATCTTTGCAAACCCCGTTGAATCTTTTCTAGGTATATATGTATGTATGTTACCATGATTCAAACTCTACTAGCAACGGACAAATATAAAATACTCATTACCTGTAAGATTCTTTTTTGCCTGTCGGAAAAAGCATTTATTGACTGCAATAATTATTACAGTAGTTGAGTCGAATAGACAACTGTTAATATTTAAGACATTTAATATTAAGCATGATGAATTAAATCTACAGGAAGTTAATTAATTTCATGGTTTCCTATAATTGTGTGGAAGGCTGGTCGCGAGAGGGAGGAAGAGGGAGGAAGAGGAAGAGAAAGGGCCGATTGCTTTTTAAAAGAATGCTACATGTTTGATTGTGAGAGGATAAAATTGTGAATAACAGTTCTCTCTGTGCCGGGCACCATTGTAAACAAACAGCGTCGGCTGAAGGTAACATTTAGTAGTGTGGGGAAACTCTGAGAGAGTAAAGGGAACAAGCTTTCTTTTCTTTTTTCTCTAGTTTGTCTATCTTCTGGTAAGCCATTAGCGAAATTGTGTACATCATGAAATCAAACTGAAATCTAAGAAGAAATGCTTTCGAACTGATTAAATTTTCTTTATAGTAAGTCTCGTCGTCAATGTTTCACGGAGATCACATCATGTAATTGGTAGTATTGACTTTGAAATATAGGTGGGAGCAATGCTGTGTTTCATTCGTCTAGAAGATGGATACAGTCGACTCACTAGCATGTGAGGAAGGCGAGCCTGGCAGGGAGAATGGGAAAGAGGAATAGTCAACGCTAAATTAATAGCGGTAAAGTAATCTTACGACCACATCGCCATCAGGCATGATGAATACCGTATAATGAAAACTGGAAAGTAAACTTAATTCTTGTTGCATGAAACTCATTAAATAATGCAAACACAAGTTCCAATTATCCAATACCAATTTGGTACAGACCTATCAGGGAGAGAGAGAGAGATAGAGAGAGAGAGAGTTTCGGAAGAAGCGAACCATGCTGCAACTAAGACCGTCCATACTTATCCACATTGGTTTTCTCTGATGATGCCAGATACTTGGTGGAATAGAAAGCGCTTATTATTTCTCCTCCTATCAAATTAACATGAATTTACGACTTGACTAAGCCGCCTTCGTACAATCATATACCCTCACACAAAGAGTCGGGAGATTCGTTCTACATATTTTTGCAGACTGACAATGAGTTAGCACACTATGAAATCCTTCCAACAGCCATGCTTTCGTCAGGGCATGGAGTTCTCCGTTGTATTTTTTTTTAAGTTCGAGTGATCATGCAAGTTCATGTCATGAGATGCATCAACGAGTATGAGTGACTTATGCCCCTCAAACATAACCTAATGTAGGTCTGTGATATTCGTTTTGTTTGTCTGCCCTTGCAAATCCGTCACATTACTTACTCCAACTTTAGCAACTGACGAGATAGGTAGTTTTATGGTTAGTGTTATGATGTCTTTGGGGGTTGAACGGTTTTTTAGTGAAATCTGATATGCTCTCGACAAAAACAGATTGCATGGCAAAAACGCTTCAAAATCCATCCTGAGACAGGGGGAAACATCAGCTGTCAATTTTAGCCTGACAGAGTTTCTAACCTACATACTTGCAAATCGGTGTGATATTATTTACTACAAATATGTTTCCCCCAAGCTGTAACTGATTTTGCTATTCTTCCTATTAAAACTCAGTTAAAATGGAATAAAATTTGGACATACTTCGACAATAACTTGATCGATGCTCCGAGCTACACATTTGGCAAGTAAGATAATAAAGCTTAATAAATTAATCCTTTTAAGATCAAAACATTACTTGCAGTAGTAGAAGCAGAAATTCTCACGGCAGTTTTGCAAATTAAAACTTTGATATAACATTGAATTATTATTATTCTGAATTTCAATTAGCTACAAAAAAAATAAAACATTTGAATTGCTATTTGAGCTCAAATACTACTGTTAAAACTTAATCACAGTAAAATTGCTACTCTATTTTTTATGGACATCGTTAATTTCAATTGTGTATGTCAATATACATTATATTTTTAATGGATTATGGTGTCTTACAAAACTATATACTAATTATTTTTTGAGTTTCCCATAAAAGCAGCTGCATAAAAACTATTTAGATTGTTTAATAATCTTCTGGAACTTTATCAAAGGATACCGACTCGACTACCATGAACTTTCACCTAAGGACGAGACATCTACTTTTCTGAAACAAGCAAGTTCTCTTCCCAACAAGTACTACTGGCTGTACCCCGGTGTTCGTAATTTGATAATATACATTTCTAAATTGTTATATTGTATGAAATGCAGGAAACTAGTAATGTAACAATTTAAAGCAATATTTTTAATTTGCGTCTGCAATGTGCACGTAAATATTCCTGATTGTGTGGCAACTTTCCATCAAAGATAATACCCGAGGCGCTACGGTTCATGGATAAAACAACTTTCTCGCAAACTGCCGTATTTAGGGCGCTCCCTACTGACGCCAAAATTGATTAGCACTGCCCCGAGCAAATGCTTGAGCTCACGTTTGCATGCAGGTAGCAGCCCTTGTACTAACTCAAAGCGGGTATTCGGTGTTCTTGGAGTCGTAGCAATCATCCATGTGAAAGTTGAATTATCCAAACATTTACGGAATAGTATTTCACTCGTTGTCATGAATGGTACCTGAAGGCTTCAGGATTTAATCTTATGGTACATTGTGCTAACCAAACAGTCCAAGGTCAATTCAAAGGTTGTTTACTACTAGCTCATAATCAGCTGCTGTACTGTAAAATGTACTTCCAAATTATGATGTACGAAAACTGTGAAATCAACAAAAAATATATATAATAATTATTATAGAGTGTATGAAGTTTGCGTGGAATATAATATTGGAATATGGCGTCTTGAGGGTATTGATTCGGGAAGACTTCGACTCCTGAGACCTGAAGCATGACATACGCCACAATAGCTATGCTAACCACTTTAAGCAGTATTGCTGACATTTTGTTTTTCTGTAAATATTTTTACAATATGGTGTATCAGGAGAAAAAAAACAATCCAGTTCCCGACGTAATAGAAATACAGTTTGTATTTCAAATGTACCACTTGTATTTCAAATGTACCACTTGTATTTCAAATGTACCACTTGTATTTCAAATGTACCACTTGTATTTCAAATGTACCACTTGTATTTCAAATGTACCACTTGTATTTCAAATGTACCACTTGTATTTCAAATGTACCACTTGTATTTCAAATGTACCACTTGTATTTCAAATGTACCACTTGTATTTCAAATGTACCACTTGTATTTCAAATGTACCACTTGTATTTCAAATGTACCACTTGTATTTCAAATGTACCACTTGTATTTCAAATGTACCACTTGTATTTCAAATGTACCACTTGTATTTCAAATGTACCACTTGTATTTCAAATGTACCACTTGTATTTCAAATGTACCACTTGTATTTCAAATGTACCACTTGTATTTCAAATATACCACTTGTATTTCAAATGTACCACTTGTATTTCAAATGAACCATTTGTATTTCAAATGTACCACTTGTATTTCAAATGTACCACTTGTATTTCAAATGAACCACTTGTATTTCAAATGAACCACTTGTATTTCAAATGAACCACTTGTATTTCAAATGAACCACTTGTATTTCAAATGAACCACTTGTACTTCAAATGTACCACTTGTATTTCAAATGAACCACTTGTACTTCAAATGTACCACTTGTACTTCAAATGTACCACTTGTATTTCAAATGAACCACTTGTACTTCAAATGTACCACTTGTATTTCAAATGAACCACTTGTACTTCAAATGTACCACTTGTATTTCAAATGAACCACTTGTACTTCAAATGTACCACTTGTATTTCAAATGAACCACTTGTACTTCAAATGTACCACTTGTATTTCAAATGAACCACTTGTACTTCAAATGTACCACTTGTATTTCAAATGTACCACTTGTATTTCAAATGTACCACTTGTATTTCAAATGTACCACTTGTATTTCAAATGTACCACTTGTATTTCAAATGTACCACTTGTATTTCAAATGTACCACTTGTATTTCAAATGTACCACTTGTATTTCAAATGTACCACTTGTATTTCAAATGTACCACTTGTATTTCAAATGTACCACTTGTATTTCAAATGAACCATTTGTATTTCAAATGTACCACTTGTATTTCAAATGAACCACTTGTATTTCAAATGAACCACTTGTATTTCAAATGTACCACTTGTATTTCAAATGAACCACTTGTACTTCAAATGTACCACTTGTATTTCAAATGAACCACTTGTACTTCAAATGTACCACTTGTATTTCAAATGAACCACTTGTATTTCAAATGTACCACTTGTATTTCAAATGTACCACTTGTATTTCAAATGTACCACTTGTATTTCAAATGTACCACTTGTATTTCGAATGTACCACTTGTATTTCAAATGTACCACTTGTATTTCAAATGTACCACTTGTATTTCAAATGAACCATTTGTATTTCAAATGTACCACTTGTATTTCAAATGTACCACTTGTATTTCAAATGAACCACTTGTATTTCAAATGAACCACTTGTATTTCAAATGAACCACTTGTATTTCAAATGAACCACTTGTATTTCAAATGAACCACTTGTACTTCAAATGTACCACTTGTATTTCAAATGAACCACTTGTACTTCAAATGTACCACTTGTACTTCAAATGTACCACTTGTATTTCAAATGAACCACTTGTACTTCAAATGTACCACTTGTATTTCAAATGAACCACTTGTACTTCAAATGTACCACTTGTATTTCAAATGAACCACTTGTACTTCAAATGTACCACTTGTATTTCAAATGAACCACTTGTACTTCAAATGTACCACTTGTATTTCAAATGAACCACTTGTACTTCAAATGTACCACTTGTATTTCAAATGAACCACTTGTACTTCAAATGTACCACTTGTATTTCAAATGTACCACTTGTATTTGTATGTATGTATGTTTATTGCGTTTTTGAGTATGCTCATACACAAGAGTACAGATAAAGTTTTACAAATAATTTTAATTACAATATGGTTAAGTAAATGTATATTTTATATATCACACTTTACCTCGTTGTCTTATCTCATTTGGTTTTCGAGGGTCCCTATAAAAGCACTGATTTCTAAGCATAAATTATATAGGTTGTTGATTCTGATCGGACAATTATTACACATTAAGTTTGCTAAGCTACTTTCTGGGTTTTCATTTTCATTTTCAATTATGATATTGTACTTAACTCTTAAGGTTATTGTATTATTACATTCCATAATTAAATGCTGCCAAGAGATTTGAGGGTGTCTACATAATATACATGCCTTATTTGGACTAAATTCGATGACATTTTGTTTAAGGCTAAATTTTGACTCAATGGGGTTTGACAGTCGCAGCTGTGCAATTAGTCTAATTATGTACATAGGTAGTTTGCTCGTAAGATAACCAGGTAATTTAGTACCTCTTGACAGAAACTTATATATCGGATTGCTCTGTGAGCTTATAATTCTGTCGATGTCGTCCATATATGATTTATTGCTTGATGCTTCGATTATTGGTACATAATTGGTTTCGATCCAATCTGGTGTCATTGTATCCCAACTAATTTTAAAACCTAATGCATTCAAGTTGTATTTTAATTTTGTAGCCCAGTTCCAAACGGGTGGAAATTGAGTGCTCTCATCAATGGATATAAGTTTTTTCAGCGTAATAAGCGGATATCTATCAGGGCTTATTGTTAGAATTTTATATAGATACATTAATGCTAATTTAAGTATTGTACATCCAATTTTACATCTTCCAATTTCTACGCGTAGTGAGTGATTGGATGTCTTTAGGTTTGCTCTTAAAACTTTTCTGAAAAAACTACATTGAACAGTCTCCACATTTCCTTCTTGGCCTAAGCCCCATATACCCGCTGCATAAAGCAAGTTGGACATACACATTGATTCAAACATTTTGCATATTGATTCCCCTGAATTACATCTGGATGTATTTATGATAGCCAGCAGTACATTTTGTGCGCCTACCGCTTTTTTCTTAAAGAAATTTGCCGTTAACCGGAAGGAGCCTGTTGAATGGAAGGGAACGCCGAGATATGTTACCACCTGTATTTCAAATGTACCATTTGTATTTCAAATGTACCATTTGTATTTCAAATGTACCACTTGTATTTCAAATGTACCACTTGTATTTCAAATGTACCACTTGTATTTCAAATGTACCACTTGTATTTCAAATGTACCACTTGTATTTCAAATGTACCACTTGTATTTCAAATGTACCACTTGTATTTCAAATGTACCACTTGTATTTCAAATGTACCACTTGTATTTCAAATGTACCACTTGTATTTCAAATGTACCACTTGTATTTCAAATGTACCACTTGTATTTCAAATGTACCACTTGTATTTCAAATGTACCACTTGTATTTCAAATGTACCACTTGTATTTCAAATGTACCACTTGTATTTCAAATGAACCACTTGTATTTCAAATGTACCACTTGTATTTCAAATGTACCACTTGTATTTCAAATATGGCACTTGTATTTCAAATGTACCACTTGTATTTCAAATATGGCACTTGTATTTCAAATGTACCACTTGTATTTCAAAAATGCCACTTGTATTTCAAATGTTCCATATATAGTATGTATTGTATTGGGTACGGGTATGGGTACTACTACCCTGGTACAGAAGTTGCGTATACTCGCAAATACGGATGTACATACTACCTGGATACTCTGGATAATAGCCAACAAAGTGCGTACAGATACGGGTACGGATGCTCACTCAGTGGCAATCGAATAGTACCCAATAGATACAGGTATTGCTATGTAAAATGTCTGTAGCCGTGCATGCTGTAGCCGTGTATTATTCGATACTTCAAGGATTCCTACTGGGATGGCTTGCTATGGCTGAGACCTGCCAACGGTGGAGTTAAGCGTTAATCTGCTTTGCTCTTTTGTATATGGATACTCTTGTCAGTGAAAGACACATGGGTGCGATTCATGTGATTACGTGGTCGTTGTATTCTAACGTTCTAACGATTCCTCTCAGGAATCTAATAAATAAATACAGCGTAAACAGTCAGTTAGATCGCCTATTTGTCGACTTATACAATGGAGCTTATCAAAGAATTTCAAGGAGCAGGTGGCATCTGTGCTTGACTTTCAGAGCTCTCACGGGGCTGTATTTGAGTCTAATTTCACTTGCCTTGGTCGAAAATTTCCGTCTCAGGGACCATAAATGTAAGGCAAAGTTTTTGAGTTTTTGTTTTATAAAGCTGTAATACAAAATAAATATTCAACCCTTCTGCTAAATTTAGGCCCTGAAACCTCAATATTTGACTTGGAAAAATGATGCTCTCAACACTCAAGTCAAATTAATTCGTGTAATATTTTGTAAACACAGTCCTCAAATATAGTTTTATAAACACGTCAGATCGTAATAGAGAGAATGGTAAGATCAGAAAATCCTATTTTCCTCCTACTTTACTAACCTTGCATTCTGTTTTTACGGTAATGCCCGTAATTCTAAATGTCGGGACGGGACCTACAAAGAAGCTCGCTGAAAAAACTTCGAATTTTCGATAGTCTTGTGTTAAAAGTTCTTGGATAAATTTTTTAGCCAGGAACAAAATTGTTTTATGTTCTCGAAGTTGAAAAGCAAGTTTTCGGTTATAGAGCGTTTGGTATTAAAAAATTCGTCCCAATTTGTTATTCTTACACCATACAAGAAATATTCAATAACCAATTCGCGAACACATATTTCATTCATCTGGGTAATATTTGAATTTTTTCAGTGTTTATTAAAAATAAACCATAAATGACCTTAAATGATTTTTTAAACAATTTGAACTAGGATACTCTCATTGCCCAAAATGGACTATTCTCATTAATTGGGCATAGTTGTGCCTTTTGATAACTTTAGTAACATCAGGCCAACCATTTGATGTTGAAGAATTTATTCTCTAGACAAACTATGCTACGACCTACACCAAAGAGTCGTTTAGAAATAACTTTGTTTTACCTAGTATGTGTTGACCTGTGACTTAACTTAACCTTAACTAACCTCAACTTATTTAACTCTTCAGGTTTCACTTTGCTGCAACCGCACGCTTACACCCTCACCCCATGCCCACTCGGGATCGGAATGAAATTTTGTGGGAGCTTATGTACCTGGTCCAATGTCCCAGCGAGACCAAACGTTTGGGCCATCTCGCCCTGGTTTGCGCGGGAAACCGCGCAGAAGTTTTAAATTTAAATTCGTGAGCAAAGGGTCCCCCGGTTCCCCCTGTCCAACTTAAATTTTCCAATGTTAAATCACATAAGGAAACTTCATTTTCAAATTTCACAAAAAAAATAAAAATGATAAAAATGAGTAAAAGTTCATAAATATCCCTTATAACACAATATTAGCATGTTTTCAAACTTGGTTTGGGCCATCTCGCCCTCGTTTCCGGTGGAAACCGGATTTACGTTAGAAATTTTTTAACAAAAGGTAAGGCCAGAGTTAAGAGCCCCCCAGTCTGCTTTAAAATTTTCCAATGTCATATCCCATAATAAAGAAAACTTCAATTTCAAATTTCGTGAAAAAAATAAAAATGCGTAGTAAAAGCTCATTAATATGCCATACAACATTATATTAGTACATGTTAGCAAACGACACCAATATGACAATATTAGTGGACATGATAAAATTATTCACTCAAATTTCAGGATTTGTTTCAAATAATTTTTAATGTTGTTTTTAAGAAATAATTTCATATGTGTTCAGATGAGTTATCCAGCAGATGTCTTAACGTTCTTGACTTAGGGGGGGGGCAAGTGGTAAACAGTACTGGGTAAACTACCTAGTTAGTATTTGAGATCACAGATTACTATTTAACATTTTTACATGCCTTGAAAGATTTCAGATTACATTTTTTTAAACCATGCAGAATTGGGTTTACGATTTACACGTTCGATTACGAATTGTGCTGTGCAGTGCTCGTATAAATATAAAAGGGAGTAAGGGAGCGTTCACAAATGACGTCATCAAATTAGTGGGTGGGTGCTAACGGGAGATGATGATGTTGATGACGCAGTGGTAGGGTGGATTTGACCAAATGATGATGTCATCAACCGACGAATGTTACCAAAGATTTTTTTGCTTAACCGTTAAAAGTTTTGGTAGTTTGATTCAATCTGCTTCGAATTGCTTACTTGCCGAAAATGCCCAAAATGCCAGGCATTTTCAAATTAAAACATTTTCAGAGCATTTTTAGGTAGGCAGGCATAAAACCCAGGGCATTTTCAATTGTGCAACCCTGGTGATGATGACGTCATTACATGGGGTGAGTGCGTCGTTTCATCACATGATGATGTCTGATGACAAGTGTGTGACTGGGTGCCTAAAAACTAGTATTTTGGATGACGTCATTTGTGAACGCTCCCTAAATAGTTGCATGCAATAGCTAGCTGTAGTATTATAGTCGTCGATGCACCCAGAGCGCGCGAATATTTGATTCATACCATCACCATCCACTCGCTCAATTCTCAAATTAGAAGAGAAGATAAAATATGAATACATTGAGCTGAATTGAACTTGTAATACTTTAAACATTCTAATGGAGTCTTGTAGCTGATAAGTGCTGTTACTACGTGTAATTGCAAACTCTACCGGAGAAATGCCACTTTGGCCCATTGCCACACTCACAACTGCCACGTCGCTTTTATGTCACTTGCACATCTGCTTCTATGAAAACTTGGCCTTAGGTTAATATGGTGGCCCTTAAATGGGTCGTTGGGTGAATTTCCTTCTGCTATTGAAGCCACCAGTGTTGGTACCGCCTACGATGCTGCGTCAGTATGATTGAGGTCCGGAATGTCACCTGTCATCCTGCACACTGAATCCTCCGTCTATGGGTTTGGACGTGCTGAGATTTGGCGGATGTGTTGTTGAAAGGCCGTCCACACACTTCGCATGTGTAGGCAGGAGATCCAACGTGGGAAGCCCTAACACAACCTCTTCCAATACTGGAAACTTCAACCTCCTGGCCACCCCACCGAACTGCGCCTTCCGTTCTGCAGCACCACCTCCGGCCACCCAAACCTAGCTGCGCCTTCGGTTCTGTAGCACGAACTCCAGCTTCGTGGCCAACAACTACTAGCTGCTGCTCGTGACCTGTATCATCGAACGTCCTAGCAGATTGTTATACTAATTGTAAAAATAGTATTAAATACATGTGCAAGGCACCATTACCAAAATCCAATGCTAACAATTTCAATGCACAAAATTTTCGTATTGAATTTAGAAAATTCCCCGAATTCACGTAAAAATCTTATTTAACCGCATAAACGAATTCCCGGAACACTAAAATCGTAGAAGCCAGGTTTTTACGTCAATTCGAAGATTTTGATGATAATGATTTTCTTTCGAAATTTCATGAAATTTTGAATTTTCTAGCGGGGAAGGTATTTTCCACGATTTTAGTGATCCGGGAATTCGTTTGTGCGGTTAATGGATCAATAATGGAGTAATCGTTTCGTGATTTTTACCAGAATTCGGGGAATTTTCTAAATTTCAGGAAATTTCATAAAATTTTATAAAATTTCAAAAATTGAAAAAGTAAAGGCGTTATGCCACAGTATAGGACCCAACAGGTCGTTTGCCGCTGGTCCAGTAGTTGCAACTCGTCCCGTGCGGGAGCCTTTCGTGGAACAAAATCAAAAACGATAATTTTTTACAAAAGCGCTTCGCTTTAATAATGTAAATATATAAACACGTACATACGCGCTAAAGCACGTGCAGCGCTGATTGTACATATACTTATGTATAGTGACATGTCTGAACATTAGTTTGGATTTTGTTCGAGTTGCGAAAATGGATTTTTCTTATGGGATTTAACATGAAAAAATTCAAGCGAGGAAGGGTCCCTCCCCCCTGTCAAACTTTAAAAAAAATCAAACTTTCAGATGTCCTACTGCCCGAACCCAGAGGAGATGGCACCAAGTTTGTGTGATGTGAACACTATTAGTAGTATCTACAGTTCCACCAATTTTCATTTAGTTCTGAAGTTTACAAGGAAGACTTTGCTTGTAAGCGTCATTACAAAATCCAATAATAAAATTTTACAGTTTTTAGGGTGGCGTCAGCCCCATAGTAAAATAGCCATGTCCGTACGTCCGTGTGTCCTTCCGCACGATTACGCAAAAACCGCTGGTCTGATTTCAATGAAATTTTTTGTGGACATTACTTGTTTCAAACGTAAGGCTAAGTTCGTAGTTGGTTGAAATCGGCCGGATAGTTTTTTCGAAAACAACTCTTGAAATTTTGAACTTCAAGTCAAATGACAAATATATCTGAAACTACTGAATCGATTTCAACGAAATTTTTTGTGAATATTGTTTATGTAAATCAGAATGGTTATTGCTTATATGGGTGAAATCGGCCCGATAATTATGTTTAAAAATATCTGAAATTTTGAAAAAAGCTCAAAATTCATCCTACTTTGACGGCGGGGGATGGCGAAGCCTCAAATTATCGCGTAGCGATGATTTTTTAAGAACTTCTATAATGTTAGTTTATAATCAGGGGTGGATTTATGGGGTGGCCCAGCCAGGGTAAAAAAATATTAACACAGGCCCTCAGAGGGCATGAGTAAAGGCCAAAACATCTATTGTATTGAGGGTTAGGGCCAGGGCAAAACTTATTTTATTAATCCAACCCTGATTACAATTATACGAAATTGTATTTTAGAAGAAAAGGTCATTGTTTTAAAAATATTCGATTTGAAAAAAAAATCATTTCGGCAAAAATTTTTTAATACTACCGGATCAAGACTCTAGACTGCGTCGGTGTTGTTAGGAAACGGAGGTTATCCACCAACGCAGCGGTGGCTTAATCCGCTAGTAGGAAATAAGCGCAACCTGTTAATTTCAAAAAAGTGTCATGTGCCCTCTCCCTCGTTTCCTGTCAACTTTCTGTATTATTAAAAATGTATACATTAAGGCATACTGACCGCAAAATCATCGATTCCAGTTCTTTCATGGAAATTTAAAACTACAATAATTGGTAAACCACTCCTTTATTGATTATGCCCACCGGGTTACATTTCACATAATTCTACATGGCGTACCTCATACAGCTGTATACACCAAGGCCACGAAACTTACAGTGCCATAATTGCTTGTCAAGTTAAGATTAAAATACTTTGTTAGCAATTTGGTTAAGAAGTCCAGGGCGCTAAGAAGCGATTTAGACCAACCCTAGACCATATGGTCGGGATGGTAAAAAATATTTCATTCCCCCGTGTTATAGCGAATCTTTCCCATGATTTTCGAAATTTGTTTCTTGCAAGTTAGAAAATTCTGGCTACAGCGGTCATGGAAGTGGAGCAAAATCCTGATATTTTTTGCCAAAACTTTTGGCTTGAGACTCATGAAAAATCCCAATAAATTTAAAGAAAAAATGCATTAATTAAAGATGCTGTATCTCGACCTTTGATATTCTCTTTAAAATCTACTTATATGCTCTACAACCTAAAATAATGTCAACAGAAATTTCAAAACTCTAATCGAAATTTTGGCGGGATATTCAAATTCACCAAATTTTCATCCAAATTTTCAAAATTTATTTTCGCCAAAAAAGAACCATCTGAGACTTTTCGCCCCAGGATAAATCGTCTTTTGATGAAGTATTTATATAAATCCCAAAATTTCAAGTTTATGTTCAATGGCGCTGAAAATTGCGAAAATGCACATTTTGGGAGCGCTTAAGGAATTCGAAAAACTGCTGGATGACGCTTCTCGGTCAATAGTTTATCCAATTAAAAAGTTTGCTTTAAAACTTGAACTAGTTTCGACCGAGGAAATTTGGGCGGGTTATTCAAATTCACCGATCTCATTCCCAAAATTTCAAAATTTCTTTTTATGAACGAACGGCCACTAATGAAAGAACGGCAAGGACAAACCTCGCCTTTTCCCAAGGCTATAGAAGAATAGGTTACACCGATCAACATGCACTGTGTAAATGGGTGAAACGAGAAGCGGGTGGAAGGGGGTCTGACGTCACTGCTGTATAGAACTTGTGGGAAAATTAGTTGCTACTCATGCAAAGCCATGTCAAAGCATATGAAGTGAACTTTTTTGCGATTTTTAAATTAAAGAACTATTAGTTAATTAGTAATTACAACTAACATTAATACCTGAAACATCTTAAACTATAGTTTAGCTCAATCATGGGCTTTGTTTGTGCTGTGACTGAGTGAAAAACTCAAATCGGTTAAAGTTGCATACCTGATATGTAGGGATTTAATGAAATCAGGTGTTGACAATGAGAAATTACGTAAGTACCACCACGTATGTATACCAAGAATATTTTCGGTATTAATTGAACAAAAACTTTGGTGGTGAATCAGAATTCGGGGAATTATATATCTAACCCGTCGTTACGGACGTTCAGGTTAAGTTAGGTCGGCGGGGTTAAAATATACATACTTGGTTTTTCTTACGAAAATCCTCATTGTCAGCACCAATTTTCATTCAATTAATACCAAGTTAGAATATTCGGGGTTCAGTGAGTATCTGGTACAATGTAATGTACCCGGTATTTTTCCTAGTATAAGAAAATAAGTTTTCTGTGGTACGAACCAGAATACTCACACCAGGTATGCAAAGATGGGCAACTGGTTTTCCTCGCCTGAAACCTTACCTCTACAATGTATTCTCGATTGTCCTTCCTAATACCCTTCCTAAACCGGACTTTTGCTGATTTCATTTTTCCTAAAAATGGGCATATAATTGCCCTTCCTATTTCCTTGTCAGATTATTAAATTGCCTAGTAGGGCCTAAAATGCCTAGTTCAGTCTGAATTGCCTTTGTTCAGCCTTAGTTGGTTGGGTATGCCTTTGCCGGTTTGGTCAAAATTGTACATTTCTTTACGAATAGCGTTGAGAAACAATAAACATTAACATTAGCGGGTAAATATGATAATTGTCATCATTTAAAATGTATATTGTTAGACGAACACATGATAAGTTCCAAGTTTGGATTGATTTTATGGAAGATATATTTTAACGTTAGCAGCATTCAGAATATTAATGCACTAAAAATAAACCCTGTTCACAGCACACCATGAAATCTACGGAAACACCGAATCTAGACTATTAGTGGGGTCCATATGAGTGGAATTTCTTCAGTTTGTTTTTGACTATGTCGTTTATTCAACGTTATACGGTCCAATACAAATAACTAGCAGAAATCATACAAACCAGTTTCATCTCTTGCCGCTGGTTGGCATTAAATATGTCTTCCCGGTAGTCCTTCCTAGGATCCTTCCAATTCCATCAGCCTTCCTATGAACTTGCCTATTATTTTACATATTCTCAGCCTTCCTATTCTATTTCCTAGTTTTGACATAAATTCTACAACCTTCCTAGTTCCTTTCCTAAAAACCTATCCGTTTTGCTTTCCTTCCTTCCTAGTTGCCTATTTACAAGGCCTAGTTTCAGGCGAGGTGCCCATCTTTGCAGGTATGTATATATTCGGAGACGTCTACCAGGTATGGAATTGTATCCGATACAGGAGGGCAGGCCAAGAATTTACATATTTATATTAATAGTGATCGAGTTATGGTTAGAGTTACTCTACCTGACAGGAGAGGAGTTTTTTACATGCTTAGATAGAATGGCATAAGTTTATTTCATTTATGTTAATTCTTGCTGGTGTTAATTAATTCCTTGTAAATATTGTCTCTGCTTGTTGGGGATTACATGTCGGGGCATCGAGATACTTTCTGTCGATGTTAATAATTTCTTCTTCCTTATTTAGAGAACGAGTCTCTAAAGTATTTTGCAAGGTATTTAGCTTGGAAATAGCAAAAAAGGGTATTTTTAATTTGGGTGATTTTTCTACTGAAGATTTAGGCAATTCTGGTTATATAAAATATTCATAATTTCATTCAATCCTACTATTAGCCATACCGTAAACTATGCTCTCCTCACTTCACGTATACAGCAGTGACGTCATCAGTCGCCCCCTTTCATTCATACGAGCGACGGTGTAACCTTATTTCTATAGCCTTGGCCTTTTCCTCATCTTTGCTCCTTAAGATCAGTTTCCCTGGCTCTCAGTTCTTTCGTCATGACCACAATTCTCAATGTAAAATGTTGTATGACCACTCCTTGAAATCCCCATGAAATTGGTTACAAATTGACACCAAAACATATTTTAAATAAACATTTTGCCCGGAATGAGCAATTTTAAAAATGTCAGTTCTTCGAGAAAAAAATCCTGCTTTATTTCTATTTCATGACCCTCGTATCTCGAATTTTTGAGAAAGTGGGATGAAAAAAAATGTGAAAAATCAAAATATTTGTAAAAAAATGGGGGGTTTATTATTTTTTCAACCATCCCTCAGTATATGAGCTAGGGAGAAGGGCTAAATCGTTTCTTGTCACCCTGTACAACAGATAACTTGCGTCAATCACACCCGTCTATTTTTTATATTTTATTCCAACATTAACATGTTTTACTGATTGTCACCATATATAAACACAAATAAAGATTAAGCTACAGCGTGTACATCACTTCCTTTCTTTTGTATTACAACGCACTCACACCGAATCCATTTTCACTGGAAATATTTACACAGTGGTTAGCACAACAGTTATTCACGTGATTAAAATGAAGGGATGTGTTCATTAATCTACTAATTCATGAGCACAGTGAAAGTCATTGCAAGCAGATTAGAGGAAATAACAAAAATATGGAATGTAACAAGTAACAATTATTAAGTTCGAAACACTCAGATAATATTCAAGAATACCTTTGTACAAGTTGTACGTACTCAGTAATCCAATTTTACAGAAACTTTATAATCACAATTAAAATTTCGATTTATAATCATAATTACAATCAAAGTTTACACAGTAAGTAATGTAACAATAATCACATTGGTAACTAGAACTAGACCTGAATAAAATTATTACAATAATTTCCTACTAACCGGGCACAACTTCTACAACTGTATGGATGTGTTGAACGTGGACGCGATAAAAACATTTATGCTCTCACCACAACACGGAAATAAATAATTTGTACGAACAAAAACATTAAAATATAATAACAACACACACATATATAATAATTATTACATGTTGCTTATTTCTTCTGTGGGTACTGGGTACTACAGTAACTTCCTTTCAGGTCTTCTTGCAGTATGATTATTATCTGAAGATTTATATAGCACGAGTGTATCACGAACCAAACAAGGCAACATGTCGGTTACAACTACACCCCATCATCAAAATTTATCTATTAAGAATAAATACCGGCTAGCAATGCTAGCAGCACAATGCATTACGAAATACTCCAGTACAACACCTCTGAATAAATTTCCAAATCCCTTGGAGGATAATCACTTTCCCTAAAATTATCGCCCCGAGGATATCGGTTACATCATCCCAAAATATTTCCAACTCTAACCAATATTAGGAAAACTCTAAAATGGTGTAATCAGTCAAGAACAACGGGTAGGGTCAGTGTAAGTTAGTTAATACATGAGGGATAATCACGTGAGGGAAGTCTAATGTCGGAGTCGGAAATATTATGATTGCAGGATACTTCCTTGAGGGATTGTGCCGGAGTGAAGGCCAACAAGAAAACAAAAACAAAGGCCGCTGTAGAAAGAGGCTAACATGAAACTTGGTTCATTAAAGAGTATGTATGTACAGTTAGCCATCATAAACTCGTAACCATGAAGCTTCATAAACAATCACGGACCATAGCCTCCCCTTTGACTTTTAATTGTATGCACTTTCAGTAACACCTTAACCGGAAGTATACGCATATATAGGATGTCCACATTTTAAGTAATATCTACAAACAGAGTTCTTATTGTCAGCTCCAAGAGCCCCATGGGTGGATGGATGGCAATGTCAACTGCGATTTCGTAGATTCCGATTCCGCTAACAATAAATTTTTACACAACAGACGATAAGGGGTTTATGATTTCATATCCGGTAAACTTGTTCGGATTAGTCTTGAAAATGTTGATCCATCTAAACCAAATCAACACAAAATAAAATAGGTAACCTTATGGACAAAAGGACATTTTACAATTATTTTGGACTTGATTTGCACAATAATTTCTTGTCGACTAAATAAGTAGATAGATCCATTGGATGCCTTTCAGAGATTATTAAGCTGAATTTGCAGGTAGTTATGGCTATAGGTGTGCTGTATTGACACAGCTAATGGAAGGAAGAAACACAGCGAGATGGCAAAAACCTTTTTAGGATAATGTAACCAAAACGCCAACCGACATTTATTAGGGACAAAATGTAGAGGCACCACTATTATTACTCACTTGAAGAGAGGTCTATCTGTATTTATGGTCGAAATTTCACAAACCGCAAAATCATCCGATTTCAGCTGTTTAGCTCAGCAAGAAGTGGCAAGTATTTTTGATCTCTGGTAAAAATCAACGGTAGCTGGAGGATTCGGGTTATATATTTTTGATCTCTGGTAAAAATCAAGGGTAGCTGGAGGATTCGGGTTATATATTTTTTGACTCTTAGATAGCCAACGATTTCTGCATTACAAAGAATTATTGTACCAATTCAGAAGTCCCAACAGCAGTCGACGATTGGAAATTTTTACGATTGGGCTTAGCGAGCCCGATCAGATGTGCATCGAAGGGGTAGGCTACTGAACCTCTGCTTACAGGTCGAGTTCTAATACTAAGAGGGTAAAAATTAAATGTCTTTGGCACTGGTAGGTTCATCTCGGATCGTCGGATCCGATTAACAGGTGTGGTTCGTCCTGCCTTGAAAAGAAACCTCAATATCTACAGGCAAGGTGACCTGAATCATTTGGTCCCATTAATAGCCCATACGTAGAGTTCTTCGAGTATTCTTGACGTTCGCTCCCCAGACTGACTTTCCCCAACCTTCCTACCTGCCGGTCATTACCATAATTCTAAACTTTAGCGACTTACCAGTTAGCTATCTGGAAAGCTCATAACATTTCCTACAATCGTTATCGGGAACGGTTACTGCATTATGTGTAAGTACAGGAATATAAATAGCCTCCGAAATTTTTTCGAGAACGATGTAAATAACTATGTTGGGATTGGGTAAATTCACAAAACTTAAGGCGCTAATTTCCAATTTGTTTCTCCAAGATGTCCAGAATAAATCAAGTACTTTGTATAACTTTTCAACTTATATGTCATGTGTAGAAACTTGATACATTACTTGCTTGTTTTTCCATTAACGATATAGTCCTGACATCGCCCCGGCAGGGGATGACACTGAAAATAAACACAAGTTACGTAGTTACAACTGATGTAAGATTTATATTAATTTTGATTTATACAACCAATTTAGTTTTTGCTGCCAATCCGATAACTTGTTAGCCTAAAAATTTTCACACGTTGGTAGTCATGCGTCAGGAAACTGGATTTTCAAGCAATTCCATCACAAAAACCAAAACATGGACCGATTTCAATCCTACGTTCTCTCACTTAGTTTGTTACTTATTGAAGTACCAACGCATCACTAAGCATATGAATATAATTATAAGTTTGTAAATATGAACAATTTATTAAAATAACACCTCGATGACCCATGTCCATGCATGTATTGTATACATACATGCTGATACTGACTTGAATTTTTACTCGATCCAAAACGAGTCAATCACAGGGTGAGAATAATCGCAATTTTGCTGGTCATGAGGGCGTCGAATTACCCTAATACGAATATTTTGTTTACGACCTGTGGACAAGATTTCAGACGGAAACAAATTAAACAGCGAAAAATTAGGCCTCATATCTCGCTTAATAAAATACCGCTTTCCAAAATGGAAATTCACTTGCAATGCAGCTATTTTATTGGTTGGCATATCAGTAAGTTTGTGATACACTTCCGGAGTGAACTAGAACTAATAAATTATGTCATTGTTCAATGTAACGGCGATTGTTTCTACTTACAATTTATCAACTACAGTAGAAATACAATATCCAATGCTCACAACTACAGTGTTACTGTGATTGTTCACTAGCTAAAAAGTTGCATGTATAAAGAGAGATTGAATTACAACAGCTTTTGTAAAGTCAATAAATTCTGCATTGAGGGAAATGTATCTTTGATAGAAAAGAAAACATTAATAATTTCACTTCCGTCAAAACCTTTTAATCCGTTACACACCCAAAATCATTATTTAGTGACATTATGCAAATTATTACTAAGACCAACAATAAGATCCTGATGTATATATGTGTATTATTGAAACTCAGTCGCTTGGTGGGCCAATGAAAATGCACCATATAACCAGATTACATATGTATTACCACGATGTTTGACACGATGACACGAAAAATACCTCTGATGTACAATATTGTAAATTCTTGTGAAGTGATTAGTTTTCGGAAAAATGGAAACCGAAAAGTAAATTTGCATGAAACTATGGAGATATTTTACCAGCACATGTTCCGGTAAAGCAGAATTGAAGAAATTAAGAAGCTAAATATTTGATCACCAAATTTTCCGATAGTATACAGCTAGGATAATTAATTTGTCCTATCCGTGCATAACCTGACACAAAGTTATTTGTTTTTTCGGATAATCGGATATCCGCGGATAGGATCGGATAATGAACGATTTTTATCCGACATTTTCGGATAGCCATTCTATCCGATCCGAAAAGTGTCGGATAAGTTTCGGATAAAATATTTTCTTCATCCGACATTTCGGATAGGATAGGATACTACCAGTAATTATCGACAAACTTTCGGATAGGATAGGATACGGATAGGATAGGATACGGATAGGATAATGAATTTATCCTATCCGTGCAGAACCTTACCTTAACCAAAGATAAAAACAAATTTGACCATCTAGTATATTTTTTAATTGTTTTACTCAGATCGAGTGTTCAACCAAATGAATTAATATAAAAATCAAATTACAGAAAACTGCTTTATGCGTTTATCATTATTAAAATATTTCCATTATTAAAATATTTATATAGGTATAATGAAATCCCTAAAACCTGCTAGTCAGTAGACCAAAACATCTTTATAAAAATTACGAGTGACTGACTTTGTGAACAGTCACTGGAAAATTGAAGATTAAAATAGAAAATCAAAATGATTAAGTCTCAACTTCAATAACAATTTGCTGCTCGAAATAATTCACTGCTTGTTTTTTAGGAAAGAGATCGTTGCATCTCAATACCTTTGGTGGTTAACGGAGCAGCTATAAACAAATATCCGACCAGCCAATCAACAGTAAGTTCCTACTGGGGACAGGGATGTCCCACGCCAGCGGGCCAGCACGGGTTTTACAGTAGCTTGGCACGAATTGCCACTTGACTTGCACTTACTGAATTTATGCTTCATTCCTGCTAAGATATGTGATCACAGGCCATAATTAATGTCCTCTCAATTGCTTTTAATTAAACCCATTTCCAAATACTTGGTATGTTTTATATATTAAGTAGAATAATCTGAACGTCTAATTCGTGATTTCCTTTCATGCGATTACGGTTGGGGATTATATCAGATATATTACAATGGTATACTCAATCTCGCCTAGATTCCATTCGCGGGAATACATCTAAAGGTATTATTTAGACTTACAATTACAACACTTATACTATTACAACGAGAATATTCTGTATAACAAATGCATTTCCTTACATGACGGCTGAACTCGAACCATTTGACACTGTTCGCACTGCGAAAGGTCAGGATGATTTCGGAATGTACACATGCTACAGCACCACTCGCCAGATTGGTTTTCCTTCTGACGAGGCAAAGCAAGAATTCGAGGCGGGGGTGGTCGAGGAGGAGGTTTTCCGCGTCCACTGGACCACCGTCCACGTTCAGACGAATTTCGAACTAAAGCATTAGCGTCCTGTCCTGGATAGATATCTCGATAAAATTCTTCACTGGTTTCACCAAGTGGAACTGAAACGAATAAACATTCAATCAAAAATAAGCAATATACATTATAACTAAATTGGACTTACATTTGGAGACCTTATGCATTTAAGAGCGTAAGATGACTGCGTGATCGCGACATAACTAACCATAAGTGTACTTAGTATTTTAGATATTTACCACCTGTCAAATATTATTCCTTTAAAATAATAATACTGTAATTTATTTGATCGTTTTTAACCATATGCTCTTACAATCACTGGCTTCACTTATGTTTTTCCTAAGAAAATTTCATTTACGATAAATATGTATTGCCTCTATATTACTCCTTTAAAATGAGCCACTTCATTATTACAACATACTTACATCGTGTTTTCAAATCTACAAGAGAGCAAATGAGTATAACAATAAACACGGGTATTTCAATCGCATTGGTAACATTCTAGGGAACTTTCATTGAACGGAACGTTTTCTTAAACTAATATTCATTCCAAAACGCTGACAGTTCGATACAAAAATACCATTCCGATTTCAAATGAACATGAATACGTTTACCAGTTTCACCCTCAATACGCAAGCGAACTTAGGTTTGTTACATAAGCAAACCATTATCTGTCCCCTATCGTACGATATAATGAAGAGACATGACCTTTCGTCCGTGTATGTATACACTTTCTGGGGATTTTTGGGTAGAAGATGCGACATATAACGCATGTTTCTTTTCACTAGTTCTTAGTCAACCTCACATCTCACCTCCACGGACTCCACTTAACAACTTGGTATGTACAGTCCAGACTCGATATCGTCACATCGCACTACAAAGTTTGATTATAAAGAATCATGACTATTCATGACATAACTACAATGTACATCCTTAGGTCGGGACTTTATAAAAAATGTGACTAGAAATATCGAATGTTTCTTATAGGGGTTAACTATTACGAGTCTACACTGTATTCCATTGTAGTGTCAGATAGATACAGTGGTTTGGATTTGAAGTAATTAATAATTGACAACTGGCATTAGAAAATCTATATTACCGGTATAATCAAATTAAAATATACGCAAAATAAAGACAACACTTGACTCAAATTGTAATACTTACTTGAACCGTTGTTATACATGTCAACTTGGTCAGTCATGTATTCACATTCCATCATCAATTTCTTATTTTCAGCTCTAAGTCGCTCCAACTGAAAAACAAAATAGAGTTTGGAAAACAAGATCATTCATCTGTTTATTAGCTTTTCGAAAAAATATCGACAGGATTTATGGGTATATTGACGAAGATCTGAACGAAAACAGCATTATTATTCTTATCGTAAAATTTAGAATTTAAAACAAGACGCATTGTTTAACAAGATAAGAAGAAAAATTGGATAAAGCGACATAATTAATGATATGGGTAAAAATATAAATAACCGTTGTAAAAATTAAACTGATTTAACATTGGATAAGATTATAACTAGATGTCGTAAACAAATGCTGTTGAGGTATCACTGAAATACATTATTTGTCTCTGTCTTACATAAAAATAATTAGGGTGAAAATAATTTAGTATATTTTCACTTTCCCAATGTGATTCGATCCCACAAGTACCACTAACTTAATTAGTACGTCTCCATAGCGTGAATCGGCTGAATCTTTCATTGACGCTGCGTTCAGCCAAGATGTGTGAGTGAAATATAAGATTTAAAAGTATGTTTGATAAATAAGTTTCAAACTGAAAAGATTTGAGCATAAATTGCATATTAGAATAAAGTCGATGAAATTTTCAGTGATTCGGACGGGAAAACTACACCCCCTATTCAATCTTCAAAGATTCCTCCCGTGAAATTTTAGCGGTTGATTATTCTATAATTTGATCTGTCTAACAGGAGCACGTACTATTTTGTCGATTTTTTTTTGCTGGAATCAACAATACTGGTTGCAATCAATATCAATAATTTGTTTTACTGGTCACACCCATTCGAAATTTTCCTGCTTTGGCTGGGTTGGGTTAAAATACTGACTGAACCGATAACAACTTACAACCATTACTTGCTAACAATTTTTGCACTGAGAACATCCAAATGTTGAGAAAATGTTATACTTTTGGTTAGGCCTGCTTACCAATTCCACTAAGTTCCATTAAAATTAAAAAATATCTACTAAAGTGAAGTTCGTCCAGAGTTTCATACATTTTTATGCAGCCTTTTCCCCAGAAACTAGAGTCTATAGTGCTATTATTTTTAATGCAATAGAAAATTCCTGCGCTATCACCAACCCTTTCTACATTAACTTTATGTATGTTCCTTGCTGTAAAATTTCCAGCTTTTAGGTTCTTCTTGTAAAACATATAGTTTAAGAATGAGGTAATTTATAGTGTCTCAGGGAACACCATTCAATACCCACTCAAATAACAGCTTGATTCCTTAGATAAACTCACCTTTTTCATATAATTTGTACGTCTTTCTAGTTACCAATAAAAAATTTCTATATTCCACAATACTGCAAGGGATACTGATACTACTAATGATCCTTTCTAGTGAATATGCATTGCCTTTAGGCAAGCGTTAGGTAACTAGAAAGCTTACTTGGAAAAATACACTCTACCGAATCGCGTTTAAATTTACGGTTTATCTTACCTCGGGCGACCGTTGCAGCTGAAGTCTTGAGCGCAGAGTTAATACTTGGTTCCGTAACTTGACCAACCGGATTTTTTCAGAACTAAGAACATCTTCCAATTTGTTTTTGCGTTCCAGTTGAGCTGCTATCAATTCTAATAAGAATTTCAAAATAATAAATTAATAAAATAAAAACAAACAATTTATCCACCAACTTTATAAGCATCAAAGCATTAAAATCTTATGAGATACACAAAAATGAACATACAGGCAGAAATTATAAACATAAACACAACCAATGTGAAATTACCAATCCAAAACAACAACCCCAATAACCTACAGCAGCGTTTTACTTCTTACCCTCGTTCATTTTTTGTTGCATAGCAATGGCGTTTCCATGGCTCATGAAGTTTTTACTGCTTCCACTTCCCTCATTACTACTGCGTCGTCGACACGCCAAAATTTTACCCCCACTGGGTCCAATTTGAATTTGCAATTGGGACTCGAACCCGTCACGATTATTGCTGTAAGAAGAATATGTCAGCGCATTAGCCAATTGGTTGCCACAATAGTTACTTTGTGATGCTGGTACAGGAAAAGGAACTCTGAGATAATCATTCGAACCACTTGTGGAGCCGGGTGAAAATATTTTAGTATTACAGCTATAATAATTACAGTTAGAATCGGATAGCTGTTGAGAAATGGAACCAGCCACAGAACTAGTAGGCGATTTCAAAGTCAAGTTAACTGAGGTAAAAGGCCTATCGTCGCTCCGACAACTAACACCACTATCAGAATCAGTAACTGAGGTCGAAAGCCTGCTATTGGGGCTGCAAATTCCACTCGAAATTGAGAAGAAATTGTTGTTTGTTGCTTGAAAGTGAATCCAGGGTGTCGATGGTTGAAGTGAGACACTTACTCGTCTTCTTTCTCTTGTAGGTTTCTTTCCATTAATTTGTTTCGAATCTTTTACGACTGGGTTATTATTTGAAAAATGCTGAATATCAGGTTGAGGGGGTGAGCTTGTAAACATACCCATGTCCAGAGTCTCTTGTTCATCCTCTATGCGAATATTATGATATATTTCCCGAGGTTTTCTGACCGGAGTTTCCGGAGATATTACAGTATTCTGATTAGGATTTTCGCCTAAATTTTGATTCAAACTCGCTGGAAAAACGAGCGAAGAAGGTCGAACACTATCGGAAGATCTTCGATCAGAAACAACAGGCGTAACATTTGACGAATGGCGTACAGCTGAAATAGTGTAAAAATTTGATGGATTTGATGGGTTTGCATTTGCATTGGCTACGGCGGCTATTCGGGAATCTTCGATGAACATGGACACCGAAGAGCTCAAATTCTGTGGCGGGGGCATGTTTCAACTGATGAAACTGTTATCTTGCAATCCGGGAGTTCAACATTAAGCTTTGAATGATGCAGTAATTCACTAAGCACCTGCTTCTACCTGACTAAATAATAAAGGAGCCGCGAGCCATTCCGCGTAGTCCTAAAACCAATTCCTTGTACCGTTAATTCAGGTAAAGTATCACCAAATCACAATTTTATTTGATAGAATTCGCACCACGAAATAATTTTTCACCATGTGGAATCAAAACTAAGCAGCTATGGCCTACAAACGTTTCCTTACATTTCCCTATACTAAATGTAATAACACACAATTACACTTATCAATATAATAATTATCGACCCTATGATTTTCATTCTTGTCCTATTAGTTTGAGAATTCCCAGATCGCAAATTTAGACGAAAGATGCTAAGCATACAGTAAGTAGAATAAACATAACTATATATATATTGTAAGGTATACGATTGGAGTAGAAAGAATTAGGAACAGTATACGAAATAGTGTATTTACATACAGTGCGAATCACTGTCTATGGTTTTTACAACAAGACTAACCTGAGCTGTGATGCTATTAGATTCGGATGATTATTTTCGTCTTCTTCCTCATCTCGCACAAATAGATTTGCTTTTGGATCCATTCCCGAGCCCCCTATCACCATATTTCGGTTATGTCCTCTTCTGCTTCTTCCCCGCTGTGCACGTTCAAATACCGAAATGCATACCAAAATTAATTTGAATATACTCCCATCCGTAGAGATTATACTAAAGACTGGTTTGAGCTTTAGACTTTAGACAGGGACACCACCCCGACTTGCGGGCAACTGAAACATTTTAAACATTGTTCCATCCTATACCACATGTTCAAATCCACATTATTACAAAATACACATTTAGGAGCTCAAGATTATCCTACACGAACAACCCAGTAAACATATCTGATTACATAAAAACAGAATACAACCGATGCTGTCACAGAATCGGGTACTTGTCAAAATTACACTGTCAGATTAGGATTCATTTCTTACTGTACACACACAACTCAATCAAAACTAGTATTTCCTTGACAAATGTTCGCTACTTTCATATCTCATATCTCCCTCAACCAAGCCCAACAACACAGAACAATAAGTGATGTAATTTCAAAATTCATGATTACAAAAACTTACTTCAAACGAAATATCCGCAGAATAATATGAGTCTACTTCCACCTCGCTTATTTTATCTTCAAGTTAATAGATTGTGATCTGCTAATATCTGAAAAAAAATTTGAACCCCAATTACAAATACTTTTGTACAAGCACAAGCTATCTGTGCTCACAACGTACTGACAATCACAACTAATACAAATATAATTTCCTTCCATAATCGTCACCTGTAACGCACTCAATCACAGGATTAGCCTAAATGAGCACAATGCAGAATTTATTTAAACATTGAAGTCCGCGAAACAAAATCACTTGTTATGATATGAGGGACAAGAGACATGTGTCGAGACAGATCAATTATGCTTCTGTTTCGAAATGTTGATAAATAATTGAATACTCAACAAGTAATGGATTATTTACACATACTGAAATTGCGATCAATTTCGAAAGGGATAGCAGCATTTCGTTAAAATGTATTACTATTGAGTTGTAAGTACTTACAAGTAGATGAATTACACTTGTCCTGTGAGATGGAAGATACAAGTTTCCCGACGTCCGACGTATGTCGGACAAAAGGGACGACTTGCCTGACATCCGACGTACGTCGGACAAAAATATTGAAGTTAGCCGACTTCCGATGACGGAAGTCACTCAAAAGTTACCCGACGTCCGAAATCCGAAGTCTCATTAGTCGTTGGAGGAATTGTGCAGACGACGAGGATAAATGTCAGGGTGGCAATGTCAAGGGGTAAAGGTCTGTGATTGGAGGTTTATGCAGACCAGGAAGCAGGAAGGATCCGGGTACTTCACCTGAAAAATACTCAAAAATTGTACCATACTCGGGCATCTCACAATCAGTGTTGTACCCGTATTCGTACCCGGGTACTTAATCAAAACTTATTTAAATGTAATAGTCAATTATATGTAACAATGTATGACACCTTAGTGTGTAATTTTGACCAGCTAGAGCGGTATTTGATATTGCAAACTTTTATTGACGAGATGAAAAACTTGAGCATATTTGATTGGAAATAAAATTAACTTGCATACTTCTAGAGCCATCAAAAGATTATCTACATACTTGTAGATCCATCAAAAGAAAGTATATCGAAAATCAAAAGTAGAATGGACTAGATGAAAATCTTTAAAGCAAATTGAATTTCTACATAGTGATGCCTCTTAGTATATCCCCCATGCACTAAATATTAACAATTTGTAGAACATTTCTCTCATCAGCATAGGAGTAGAGGTAAAAATAAATAATGCATTTCATAATATTCTCCACTTGCTTCTACAAATTTGTCACGGCATTAAGGTTAAAAGAATACTTGTAAAGGTTCAGTTTTTTATTGAATTTTCAAAAGTAAAATACCCTCTGCTGTATTTGTTAAATTTCACTGTCTTTCAGCTACCAAGCAGGTCCCTAGGCTAATAACTTGTGAATGCTAAGACAGCTGTGGAAATCAAAAGTTTTCCAAATTTAAATTTATTTCAAAACAATACTGTAAAGAAAAAGTAGCAATCTTTAAGGTAAAATATTAAAGCAAAGTCTGTTTTACCTTCTATGGTTTTGAGCCACGAGTATGGAACTAATTTTGAAAAATCTGAAAGAAACTACTAAAAGTAGGGAAGTCAAATATTTTTCCCATTTGATTGTTTATAAGCTGATGGGCCGAGTGTTTGATGGCACCCAGTCCACATGTACATACGTTTTTGTACATAGGCATAAAAGTGATTTGCAGTTTTTGTTTGGGACTTGGCTACTCGACTTTTCACTTCTTAATTTAATTAGCCTTTTCCACTCATTTTCTCATCTCATTAGCTCTATCGACGTATAACTCATCTTCTCATATCTTCCTACAAATGTCTACCTTCTCCTTATCAACTACCAATAACAATAATTTGCCATCCAACTCACCAGAACTCTAATTTGTACATTTCATTCATCAAGGCTAATGAAGTATCACGTATAGTACACAAATTGTTTATGTAATTGAGTGACAAAATGCTACATTACGAAGAAATTTTGTAGAAAATTTCGGTAAATCCTTTTCTGCACTTCTATTTTGTTATAATAATTTCTCGTCCGTGTGTATTTATTTATACTTCCTAAAACATGTTTCACTAAAAGCATATATTTTAGCTACACAGTCCTACATACACAGCCGAAGGCCAGGTAAAGTACCCGGATCCTTTCTGCTTCCTGCTCTGTACAAACTTCCAATCTAAGACTTGCACCCCTTGACATTGCACCCCGACATTTATCCTCGTCGTCTGCAAAATCCCTCCTCCGACTGGTGCGACATCGGATTTCGGACGTCGGATAACTTTTGAGTGACTTCGGCCATCGGAAGTCAGCTAACTTCAATATTTCTGTCCTACATACGTCTGGCGTCAAGTTGGGTCAGGCTAAAATCGAGAACAGAGAGCACTTGAGAACAAAGAACAAGCCGGCTAGAACCAAGAACCACCGAGAACAGAGAACAAGATCTGGGGATAAGATCAAAGATTAAATTTGTAATGTCATAATTGCAGAAACATGAAATTGTTGTACCTTAAAACTTTAAATTCGCAGCAATTGTGATTATACAGTGGGTTTAGAGTTCTTGTTCCCAGTGATCTGTCCCCAGTTCTCAGTTCTTGTCTCCAGTGACCTGTCCGCAGTTCTCGTTTCTTGTCTCCAGTTCTTATTCTCTGTTCGCGGTAGTTCTTGGTTCTAGCCGGCTTGTTCTTTGTTCTCAAGGGTTCTCGGTTGTAGCCTGACCCGGCAAGTTCTGCATTGCGTCGGCTGACGGGCATTGGCAAAGTTTCCCCGTCGCCCGACACAAGTAGGCTAACTTTACTCGATATACTTAGCACATCGGACAAACTTCAAGCTTCCCTGTGAGTATTTGTATTATTTTGTATGTGGGTAAGCAGTGTTGGTCCACGTATTTTACTGAAAATAGGAGTAGAGGGAAGACTAGAGTAGAAGGGCAAAATTGGTTGGAAAATCAGTAACGTAGAATAGAGGGCGCCGAGAATTTTGATACTAATAGAAGTAGCTAGAATGAGATGCCTGCACATTCGCTTCAGAATAATTTTGAGACCAAATGCAGTCTCTAAGCGCAAGAAATGCCTTAGGAGCTATTACGTACCTTGTTAACAACATAAGTATTGATCACGATTGTTAAGTAATTATTACTAGATTAAATAATAATTACTGGCAGTAATTAATCTGACAATTTAGCACACCCGAAGTTTTGATTTGCAAATGTACATCATGGTATAACATATATATTTTTCAAAATCTGAATTCTCCCAGTGGTCCTAAACTCGATATAGAGTTCAAGGATGTAAGGGATTGTCAAGATTTATTTGGAAAAACTGATATTTGAATAGTTTAAATCAATGATGTTCGCTGGGGATACCGTCTCTCAGGACGGACGGCAAAAATCGGGACGGGATAGGGACTTTGAGACGGATTCGGTTCTAAAAATTAAGAGAGGAGAGGGACTGAGACGGGATCGAGACGTTGACCGTAAAATACATTATGGATAGGGACGAATACTTGGGACGATTCGATTTAATCCAGTCACCGCTACTCTCACTATTTACAACCTCGTTCATTTACATGTGCTGTATACCATACATATGTAGCAATGAATATAACAATGGTGGGTACCAGGAATGGTTGTCACGTGAGATGGAGAGAGGGATAGGGATAGGATAGGGATACGGACGGGGACGTTCATTAACGACGTTAGCGCTGACTGGCCGTGACTGAGACTAGATCGTCTGGTGTTCAGGACGGATTGGAGGGACGTAAGGATTTGTGACTGAGTGTTACCAGGGATATGGACGTAACTAGTAGGGATTTTCCCATCATTGGTTTAAATCGCTCTCTTTCAAAACCCAGGAAAGAAAGTTGTCCTCCGATTTAAACAAAATTAAAGGGCTCCTCAACTGGGATTTTCAGCACGTTTTACTCCCCCATCTTCTTACTTCTTATTATACCGAGTCAAAATGCTGATGCTTTCCCATCTTTTCTAAAACTTAAACGATTGAAATGAATAATAATATTATTTTACTCAGACTTTCATTCAAAAGATTTACTTTGTGCGAAGGAACTTTAAGCATTTTTTCTACATTAAAAAAATAATTTGAGATGAGTCCCTATTTCGAATTATGTACGTATTTGGAGTCTTAAAAGCTATTCTTGCCAGACTACTCAGTTAAAGTTGGCTAATGTTATGAAACAAATTATACATATATAATATAAAATATATAATATTTTTCTTAATTTTTAGTACTCAATGCTGGGGTCGTGTCATGCTTCTTAAAATCCCTTAAAATCCCCTTGTTCTAAACGAGCATTAAATTAGGCTAATCGTGGGCTTGTTTCGTGGTAGAAGTAGCAGTGGCTAAGATAGAACTTTTGAATTAAGTTCTAGAGTAGCTCAAATATGTGGAGTAGAACTACCGCTGGAAATGAAGCAGTGAATAAACATGTGAAAAAGTAGTGAATAAGAATCTATAGAAGTAGATCTACAATAGAAGCATTAAAGCTTGGATCCATTAGAACCCAAATAGATCTAGAACTACTTCGTTCTGAAGTAGAATAGATACCAGAAGGTCAACATGCTCAGCACTGTACAGTAGGTAAATATACTGTCTGCCGACAGTGTCTTTTGAAAGTTGAAGTCTGTCTCGTAGTAGTCTCGTATGTATTACAATGTAAATCGTACACACATTTGACCGTGCCGCTTTGGAGGCGATGTCATAGCACTACTACTACTGGGGCTGGGTGGTACTGACGCTGCCAACGTAATAAGCATAGAGTAAACATTGGAGTGCAGTGTCTGTGTCTGTGTGTGGATATCCTGTGTGTGTTGTGGGATAGGAACGAAGCAAGTAATAGCTGTGTGTACATATGCTATAGGCAGAACGTACATACATTCACGAGTGTAATTTCACACATGCAGCTTCTGCTGTACTGAAGTGCTCAGTCTAGCTAGTCTCCTGTCTCGGCTGTCCTCTGGAATGTAATTTGTTTTTGTGAGATTGGGATTGTGTTGCTTTGTTGTAGAAGTCTAAATATACTTGCTGAGATCGGGGTAATTTTGAACGTGAAGAATCAGAACGTTGCGGATAATGGGCGAACGTTGTCGTTAAATAATGTAAATGGGATATTTAGTGGGAAATTATTGTAAACACTCCAGCGCTTGAGGTGGGTCAGTTCGGTTAATCTTAAAGAATAACAATTGAGTTAACGTTGCTTTCGGTAGTCATTTCGTAATTACTGTGATGCTGACCGTGTAAGGTTGTAGAGCTGTTGCTTATTTTAGGTAATGCTGAATTTTGTGTTGTTTAATTTTAGAAAACTGTAATAATTACTTGCTTGAGTGACTGGCTTTGCGTTTTGCATTCATATTTAAATTGTAGAATTGTTTTTGTTTTTTTTTTGGCTGGAATGTCCTGAACTGTCACTTTAGAATTATGCTTTAGAAGAAGTATATTGGTAGTATATTGAAAATCATTGGTATGAGTATTTTTGTAAATTATTTTTGGACAAGTTTTCAAGGTTGATTGTTATACCTATAGGTAAGGTGTTAATGTAATTAGTTGTGATAAATGACCAATGTTACAATTACAGGGAAATTGGGACTTTCAAGTAAATTAAGTGACCATGGTGGATTCGGATTCAAATGAAGACTCTGATTGGGAGGAAGTAAATGAGAATGATTATGATATCCCGAAGTTTGAAGAGGATAACGGGAATGTGAAGGAATACACCCAGCAGTTAGATATACCCACTGGGGGGATTCAAATTACAGTTGATGAAGGAGTCCCGGCACCCAAAAGTTCGTGATGAATGTTATTGGTTTTTAATTTGCTTTGTATTGTAATATACTGTTGTATTAGGAATTTTATAAAAGTTCCAAGTTTGAATAAAGTATTACGTTTTGTTGCAGGCAAAAAGTTTGATGTGGAGGGCTATGTGAGGCGGGCAGTTAACAGGCGGAAGAAAGAGCTGCAAGAAGATATTCACAAAGCACATGTACTTTGTTTGTTGTCAAGAGGAGTTTACGTAAACCAGTACCTGATAGATGAAGAAGTATTAGGAGTAGCACTGTCAGTGCTTCCATCCAAGCAGTCATACCCACCTAAAAATGTTGACTTGATTTATTTAGAGAGTTTTATCAAATGGTTCAAAAAAGTTTTCAAAATTGCCCCGGAAAAACAAACGCCAGAAGGGAGTGGGTCGCAAAATGATTTCAAAAACAACCTGATTACCCAGATTAATAAACATGAAGCAGTGGATGTAAACTACTTAGTGTATATTTTCATATCAATTCTCCGAGCTCTTGGAGTTCATGTTAGACTTATAAATTCCTTGCAACCCCTACCTCTGAAACCTCCCTCGACACAATTGATACAAGATCCGAATCGTGGAAAGAAGAAGACAGCTGAAGGACTTCCTGATAATGAGGTAGCAAATTGTAGTACAGATCTGAAGAACTCTAGTAAAAATATGAAAGATACCGAGCAAAAGACAAAGTCCAGCAAAATATCATCTAAACGAGCTTGCAGTGAGCCCCAATCTAAACGAGCGAAAAGGAGTGTATCGCAAACTACACCAACCAAATCAGCAAATAACAGTATGTCATCACAAAATTCTCTCTCCGATTCGGATTCGGATTTTGATCTAAATAGGTCCGTTCCTCGTAACCGTAAAAAGTCCCAACAAGGAGCTCGTGCTGAATCAGAGCCTTCAAAAAGCAGAAAGGGAAATTCCAAGTCGAAAAAAGTATTGGGGAAGGGTCGGAAAATGATTAGTTCGGATGAGGAAATTGTGGAAGAAGTAAAAAAACAGAAGAAACAAGACAAATCAAGACAATTTATTGATGTTTGGTTAGAGGTTTATCTGGAGGAAGAAGAACGTTGGGTGTCTGTGGACCTAATCAATGCGAAAATTATGTGTGATGGGGACTTTGAGGTAATAACTCTGGATCTTCACCTTTGAAGTTTACTTGATGGATTAAACTAGTGATTTTTTCCTTTTTACTTCTATTATACATATGTCTACCATACATTGAAACTGTTCTGGCCCGAATGAGCTCGTGTATCATTTATTCTTCTGACCATTGTGTAGAGGTTCTAAAATATGAAGATAAATAATTAAAGCATGGTTTTGTGGTTTCACAGGCAAAAGCTACTCAACCTCTAGTATACATAGTGGCGTTTGGAAATGACAAACATGTTAAAGATGTCACCAGAAGATATGCCTCAAGATGGTTAACGGGGACTCAGAAGTTGCGAGTGGACTCAAAGTGGTGGCAGAAAGCCTTGAGACCTCTACTTGGTAAAAGAACTAGGCGGGACAAAGAGGAGGATGAATTACTGGATCAGCATCTTATGAATCAACCTATACCTGCATCAGTACAAGAGTACGGGATATTTTTTTCTTACTCTTGTGCCTATTGCTGTGCTAGCCGGTGTAATCCTGCGTAGCCGCAGCAATAAAAGTTTCCAACAAGTGAATTTAATGTTGAATAATTCCATAGGATCAAGAATCACCCACTATTTGCAATGAAACGTCATTTGCTCAAGTTTGAGGCAATTTATCCTCCTGAACCAGCACCGCTGGGATTCATAAAAAACGAAGCCGTCTATTCCAGAGATTGCGTCAAAACCTTACATTCACGAGAGCTTTGGATGAGGAGCGCTAAGGTGGTACGAATAGGGGAAATTCCTTACAAAGTGGTGAAAGCGAGGCCGAAGTACGACAAGGTAAGTTCTGTTTAATGGCAATAATTTTTACAGTTTTTTTTAGTTTTCATTCTTCCTACAGTAATGCTCTTCATGTATGATAAATACTAGATTTTCTCTGAAATATTAGCTCAATCTGAAGTTTACGGTGTACATAATGCGTATCTTACCCGTATCATAATCAGATAATCATATCATTAAAGGTTGTTATTACTCTTGCACTTTCGGTTAGGGTCTTAGGATTTAGGATTGAATGTGAATGTAGTATCGTATTTACCATAATCTTATTTGAATTTCAGATGACATCCACGGTGATTAAAGATAGGCCCCTAGAATTGTTTGGTGAGTGGCAGGTTGAAGATTACATACCACCACCTGCAAAAGATGGGAAAGTTCCTCGTAATGACTACGGCAACGTGGAGTTATTTTTGCCCAAAATGCTTCCCAAGGGCACTGTTCATCTCAGAGGTATGCATTTGCGTAAACATAATTATTAGTTTTCATCATCGTTCTTTTCTCTGGTAATCATTTCATGAGCTTGTCAACTGTTTTCGGAAGAGCAAAGTGTAGGTGCAGGGCGTATTTTATGGATTATGCAATTTTCTCTTTAAACCACCCACACATTTTTTCGGCGGACTGCAGACATAATTTTTTCATTGTGCTTTAGTCCCGTCTGGGATGAGGCCCATACTGTTGCCGAATTTTTGCAACGTAAAACAGCAAACTTGTTACTTGAGTTTCCTTTTGGTGGTATTTAATTTAATACACTACACTTTTACAAGCCGGCGTACATATGTACGGCACATGCCAGTATTATCAATGTCCCCTGGGGTTCAGAGGAAAGTGTTTCCTTAAGAATCTTCTTCAAGTTACCGGGGGCATTTGAGTTTGCCGAAATTGTAGTTCAATAGACAAAATATTGTATGAGCCCGTAGAATCAGTGTTCATGTACTCTTTCACTCGTTTTTTACTGTACTTACTGTTTGAAGTTCTTGATATTCGATTATACGGCAATTCAAAAGGAAGTTATTTAAATCGGGCGGAAATCGGAATCAGAATTTCATAATGCCCCAAAAATTTTGAACGTCATCTGTATTCAAATGGTCACTCAATTATTAGTTTTAATCTTAGAAATGTAGATCGGAATTCTTTTTTGAATTCCGATACTTACAATACCTACAAATCGGGTTTCAAAAAAGTATTGGAATCGGAATTTGTATCCGAAAACATTTAATAAACAGTAAAAAGTTCCGTGCATACCAAGAGCACTGTCAAATATTTCCTTCGTATTTTAAGAATTAAAAATGTATCCGTATTCAAGCTCTTGCTGTCCCTATTTTAAAGTCCCTGGAATTTTTCCTGTGAATGTAGCTTTTTTCGCCTTACCCTGTACTAGCAAATGGGGGAGGTAGTCCTGCCACAAACATAGGCATTTCAACGAAGCCACGAATTCGTACCCTTATTCGTGTTGGTCCTGCGAGCACTGACAGAATCTGATAAAAGAGCAAGTACTATGTGACCTAACTCATTAGCTCACTAGGTTAGCACACTCTATGAGTTATCCGAGCTTAAAATTGTTTGAGAAATCAAGATTGAAGATGCTTTCCTAAATAGTCTAGGGGCTTCCCCGTAACTGCAAGGAAGGAAAGCGGTTGAATTGGACGATGGGTGGAATAATGTTAGCACTTTATTCTCGAGATTATAGATAGATTATAGTTATTTCTATAGAGACCTCACCGTTGAACGTCATACCTGGTTGCCGGTTGGTTAAGCTCAGCTTTTGAGGTCATGAGCCCCGACATATTTGTGGTTACGGGGGCTCACCACCCGGGCGCAGCAAACGTTTTGCTCGGCGCAATCCTTCGGCTTTTCGCGAGCACCCTATGAACCTGGTGCGGGTGCTCACCGTGGCACAGCATACACTTTAATGATTAACATCGGGTGCTCACAGCATAATAAATACCTTCTGGAACTAGGTAGGACTTGTCATTAAGTGGTTGGCAAGCGAGCAGCGCTGTGACACAGACATGTCCAGCCTTCGAAGGCTAGCATTCAATGAAGGCTTCATTGAAGGCGGAAGATAAATTTTCCAGAGAGTTGGGAAGGGAAGGCAGGTTGGCTGAATAAATTCGGGAAGGCTGAATAAAGGTTTCCTTATATTAACAGAAAACGGTAGGCGAAGGAAGCACTTCTGTAAAGTAGCCCTCTGCTTTTAAAAGGCTTCGCGCGTACAATTAACCACAATAGATCGTCACAAATAAAACAATGAGAGTGCTACTGAAAACACTGAAAAATGCATAATGTACATAGTTTTATGCACAATAAGAAACCGTAACGGCTACTTGATGTACTCATGGAATTTATGCTTCGGACAAACTGGAGTACGTTCCTTTAATGACAAATATCTGAGAATCATGCAATTTTGAATTGTATTGCTGATTTTAAGGTGTTTGACCTGCAAAAGGGTTATTTAAATGCATTGCTATGGTATCTCGTGTTATGAAGGCTGAGTGGGAAGGAAGGCGGAATTTTTCTGAAGGCAGGAGGCATTAAATTAATAAGCGAAATAAGGCTGAGGGAAGGCATTATATTTTAAAGACTTCATTTAAAATAAGGATGAAGGAATGCGTTTTTTCAAAAAAAATTGCCTTCGAAGGTTTGAAGGAAGGCTATTTTGTTTGGACATCTCTGCGATGACAGGTAATTTCGGTACGTTACTTAACAATGACTTACTAAGGTGATATATTAACCTGTAAACGTAACTGTGTTAGGTTAAGTGTTAAGTGCATAAAACACGTGGTGCTAACAGTTCTAACTGGCTTACTAAAAGTGTTACTTATCTGGTTTACCAACATGGTTAACTGGTTTCTTTGCAGTTTTAATGGTTATCGGCATAGGCTCATATACCCACGAAGGCATTTGTATCATATAATTCATATTTGAAAATTTTTGATTTCGGGGTCCAGGTCTAGATTCTAATCTCACAAAGGTTTCATGTAATTATCTCAAGTCGCCGGAAGTGTACCCGATATTAAAAGTTATTCACGTTAGTCCTTGCTGATTCTAACCACACCTAACAATAAGTAGCCCGGTAAAACGCCGAGAACATACCACATAGGATATAGGTGGAGCTGAATGCAATTTTTAATCGTATTTTTAGTCTTCTTTTAGGCTTACAAATTAAATGCAAAATTCTGTCCAATAAAGCGGAATAACCCCTATTTATGCTCAAATTATTAACTCATTTCAAGTGTTGTGAAGTTTTATGGTTTACGGCCTCAGTCAAAGTAATATCGGCAGAAATGACGGCTGATTATGAGAAAATGAAATTAAGAATTAAAATTACATGTTATTCTTATTGATACTAGTCTTTGGGAATCACAGATGGTAACAATAATAACTTCGTTTTGGTTTGCCACTGCATAATTGGGAGTTTTGGAAGAGCTTTCTGAATGAACATGTGGTAATCAGATTGATTTTATTGAAATACGATTATTGTTTATGGAAACCTTTTTGAATTTTAATGAAAGGTTCGAGCTTCGTGATTGTTTAAATATGGAAATGTAACCAGTCATGCATATAGAAGTTGTATTTCTTGTATGAGTCCATAATTGCCTATATTAAAGACATTCAGTAAGTATTTATAACTTTAATAAAATATCTGAATCCCTTACTACACGGATTTATGACAATAATATTCGGGACTTCCGTATTCGACAAGTAGGGACAGATTAGCCTTGTAAAAACGAAGAAAGGTGGAGAGCTGGAAAATGGAAAACGAAATCTGTAGTGACAAATCGTGTTAGTACATTTTACTTGCAAATTTCCATTCCGGTTGCCTCTTAATGTTCAGTAGCGCATATGTTGATTCAATTAAGTTGGCTGACCTGCAAATGCTTGGCAAATGCAATTCGTGCCTTATTTTAATTTCTCTTAACTCCGCCATACAATCATAAAGGCGTAATAAATTGTAACCCGCGTTGTAGTGGGGTATGCTCCATTGGGGGTGTCAAGTATGTTCATATGTATTTATTTTTCTGTAAATATTTTTTTTATAATAGAACCTGGGATAAGCAGAATCGCAAAAAAATTGAGCATTGACTGTGCCCCAGCTCTGGTCGGTTTCGATTTTCACAGTGGTGGCAGTCATCCAACCTATGATGGACATATCGTGTGTGAAGAATTCAAAGATCTTCTGTTAGATGCTTGGAGGGAGGTAAGATGAAGTGACTTTATATGTACATATGTATCTGAAATTGGGTTAGTGTAAACTGCACAATATTTAGCCCGACGTGAAATATATTCCGGTGTTGACGTTACAAACTTAAAAACCGCAATAATTCTCCGCTTTGTAATTTTAATTTGAGTCAGGCGATTCCAAAATCGAACTCAAGGCTCCTGAGAAATTTTGGAAATCTGATTTTCGGGAAGGTGTACGTTCTACCATAAAGCAACCTTTAAAGTCCATCGCAGCTATCCTTCTCTTTGACCCCAATTTTCATATGAAGTCAGTTTTCTTCATCTTTTTTGTACTTTCATATATGGGATAATTTTACTCTGTAGGATCATGAGGAGTCAATGAAGAGAGAAGAAGCAAAGCGAAGGAAGAGAGTGTTAGGTAACTGGAAGAGGCTCATCAGGATGGTTATTGTTAAAAGGAGGCTGGAGAAAAAATATGATACCTTTAATTTCCAATCGAAAGAAGCGAAACCTAATGGCAATTCGATTGCTGCAGCTGCAAGCTCAAGTGCAACAAATGCAGGACGAAAACCAAGGAAAAGGAGAAGGAATTAGAAGCTTTCTGATGAATAACTGTGTAAGAGTGTCTTTCGTCCTTTTCTCTAACTGGTGGGTTAGTTGCCTTTATTTCAGGGGTATGCAAGTATGCAAGCACAAAAGTACAATATTGTTGGAATTGGTAGGTCTCGTTTCCCTTTAATTTCTCATTTGTTCTCCATATTCCGTGGTTGTTTGAATGCATATTTGTGCATAATTATTGTATGTAGACATTTACAGCGTCTGCTCCATGATAGTGTAAGATTAGCCTTCGTGTTTATTCTGTTTTGAATTCTGGTTTTTTGAAGTAAGATGATTGTCTGTACTATGCACTATATGATAGCTTAAATAACATGAACGATGATATGTTCGGATTTTATCTTGGCACAACTCAGAACATGGACTGTCCCTGAGGCCGGAACAATGGTTAAAAAAACAAGTAATCAGCAAGATGCAGCTCGGGAAACTGTGTTGAGTATAATTGCCGAACAAATTAAAAATAATATTTTTATTAGAATCGTAGAAATTACTGAATTTTTTTGTTCTCATCTCGGTCTTTTAATCTTGTCATCGATTAACAGCATTGTTGCGAAATTATTAAGATAATAAGAACTAATTCACATATTATGTCTTCAGCCAGCCTGGAATTAATTTAACTTGAAAATAGCTGTTTCCTTCACATTTGAGTATTACAGAGGTAGTTATTCTAAATAGTTTTTACTCAGTCCGTAGATATTATTCTACATTTTACCATTTGACTTTAATTTTTGAAAGTACAATAATTGTGTATGGTTGAAACAACTTTATATGAACCCAGTTGTATGAGCACGCACATAGTTATAGTTTAGTGAAGAACTTATGTAGTTTTAAAAGCTGTAACGTAAACAAGGTAAATTACATGATAATAAAGTTGTCACAAAGAATTTTTTCGGAAGAATGCTTAATTTAACTCGGTTTTGGAATCTGATAACTACAAGAGTTACATCACTGAATGATACTACTTTCATTCTTTTTGTTATTTATGTTCAAGGTACTGGAGTTCCTTTGATATTACCTGTAAGCTTGTAATATATAATTTTATCTATTTAGATCATTACGACGAAATTGTGGCCTACGTGGCTTCATTCTCTGAATGGTTCTTCTTATGTTCCTTCCCGTATTATCTGGCTCTATTTTCTAACTCTGATAAAATTCCACTGTCTATTTTAGAATAACAAGGTTTTCACGATTCGTGTGAATCGGCGGTGGTCGCCGGTTACATGTATTTAAGATTGCAAATATTAATACGCATAAAAATGTCAAGTTGGTTTCCCTGTGATTAATTCTGAGTTGGAATTATTTATAGGTTGGGGTGACGTGTGTCTTGCGTGGATATAATTTATTATTCTACAAGTAATATTTACAAACTGAAATTGATGTAGGCATGTAATTTTATTGAAATCTGGGTAGAATATGAATGACTTTCCAGAAGCAGTCAGTTTTGATAATTTTTTTGTTTAATTAATCACCTTAAATTCCTTTCTTGCTTGTGGAAGCGAATTGGTTTCATTTCATTTTCTGTGATTTATAGTTATTTCTTGATTCATGGGATTAGTATACGAGAAACAGTCTATTTGAAAATTTATAGCTTTTGCAGTCTAGTGAGATCTGTGGTAAATCTTTTATTGCCGTTATTGGAAACACTGCAGTTGAATCAGCAAATATGTAATTCAGTGGGAATCTGTTTGTGAATGAAACTCGGAAGAAGTTTTGAAGATTTTGGCTATACTGTTATGAATGGTTCAGACAAGACGACGGAATGACATCAAGAATCAAATGTAAGTGTTCAGACTAATAGTGCTGGCCTAAGTAAAGTAATTCCTTCATTCAATTTCCAAGTTTCTGGGGCCTGGAAACTATGTCCTTGTCATTTCAGAATGGTAAGACTAGAGATCAGCTATAGTAAATAATGAGAATGACAAATAGTCCTTGTGATGAGCAACCATGCAAGCTCAGGAATACCTTGAAGAAATCCTGCGCGCTGTTAATCCTACGGTTCGTATTTCGTATTGAATGATTGCTAAAGCAAGCGCGAATGGCACAGCTTTTCGAGAATCACGTTGTAGTTGACGTTACACCATTTTCTTCACTTTTTGTTGGCGGTGCTTGGAGTTCATGAGTTGAGGCAGGGAAGGCATTGTCATTTAAATGCATGTTTCGGCGTTTAGTTGAGGACCGGAATGGATTTGTTAGAGCTCTGTGATTGTCTCTACACCCTTCTTGAGCCTGGAGCTTTTGCAGTGTTTGAGATCGTTTATTCTGAATGTGCCGGGTTGATCGAGCGAATTCAAATCCCTTATCTCCGTTCGGTTGCTTTCGTTTTGCTCGACCGTTACAAGTATTCTCCCGTCGAACACTCTTGAATCGGACGGTGGAGGAGGTGGAACCGGACGGTTCAGACAGTCGCGACTTGCTATCAGAAATATTACTTTACATCAGGAGAGTTTCAAGTTACTATTACGAATACTTTTACAAGAGCATGCAAATAATTATACGTAATATTTGTATGTGCATGTGACCTGATTCTCAGCGCCCAATTTTTACTTTCTACAGGGTATGATTAAGCAGGCATAACTACTTTTCCAAATGTTTCACATGCAAATCTCGACATTCAACACATTTCATTTCACACGTTGTCCATTAACGGTCTATATGTTCTGCGTAATAATTGATAAGTTTGTGACAATTATTAGTCTCCAACTTTCCACAGAAAATACGTATGTACTTAAAGGAATTTCTTTCATGTATTTCTATTACTCCTTCCTATCTTGCACTAGTTTCACTTCATAATGTGAGAGAAGTTTTAGAAGAGTAGTTTCGAACGAGTCGTATGCAAATTGCTAATGGAATTTACCCATTTAGTTTCGATTTTCGGCTAATATTATTACGGCATGAGATGAATAGATGAATTCGCCTAATTAACTAAGAACGCATTATTTAACATTAATTTTGATCGGCTGGCCACTTAGACAGTTACCCGTCTTTCCTAGATGTAGATTTCAGAACCTTTTAGTCAACGTTTGACGGGAATCTTAATTAAGGGAAGATATTTTTGCTACATATTTTTGTAGTAATCTACTTCATGCCCTTGCTCATTATCCGTGCATAGGATTTCAGCATGTGATGCCCGTTACACAAGATGTTATCGTAATCGACGCGATGATGACGGAGGGAAACATGGGAGATTTAGCCTACATAATGATAATGCTTTTAGAACTGTCATGTTATGGAAACTACGTATGTATGTGTCTATGGACATGAGGTCGTACTATAATCTTGCCAACACAGCATTTTTTACATGGGTGTTGAGCTGTAAATTATTATCGGTAATCCAACATTTCTGAAGGTCAGGGGTGGATTATTAAATTATTTTTACCCTGGCCCGAACGCTCAAAATTGATTTGTTGGTATTTACGCATGCAATCTGAGGGCCTTAAAGTAATATTTTTTTACTCTGGCCCTAAATTCTTTACCCTGGCCAGGCCAGGGCGGGCCACCCCGTAAATCCACCCCGGCTTAAGACGTAAAATAATGTCATAAATCAGTGGAAATTATTTCTGGCTCGACCATTTTAAAGACAATGTACTAACCCGCTGGTTTTTTTAATACGTGTACTTAGTTGTTGTTGTTAGTTTGAATAATTTGAGTTAGTAATCTTATAAGCACATTTCTGTTAACAAACTGCATATCTACGTTTCTGCTGTAAGTAATGTTTAATTATGTAGCAACCTATTCCGTCCGCCCAAAGGACCTTACGTTACCTGTAGATACTATTCTATATTCGGGAGAGTAACATGCTGGGTGTTTTTCACTTTAGCTTAACCTTTTTATGCCTAAACATATTACCTTAAAACCCCTTCTTTTCCTTGGGTCTAGTACCTGCTAACATTGTCCGAAAAGAACCATTTATCTGTAGTGCATCTTACTTTTCTGGCTTCACCTTTTTGAGCTTGCAGTCATTTCTTTTTCTCAACGATGGTAAAAATGGAGCCTAGACGGAGCGGACTTTCAGTTAGTGCCAGTGCTAGAAAACCCTGGAATTTGTACGTCTATCCAGGGAAACATAAACGGCTATAGCGAGAATGTCATCTGCGAGCTAATCAATAAAAATGAGGGAAGAATTTTGAAGAGATCAGCAAGCTGTAATGGTTCATAAGGAAACACTTCTATGACATTGATTCGAAAGGTTTTAGTGGATCCTAGATTGATAGCTAGCATTATGTTTTTGGCCCTTTTCCAAAAATAGCCACGGGGAGTTTTGGCATAATGTAAGTCTATCATTCAATAATACATAGTAACGTTGCCTATCACTGCAACTGAAGTTTGCCTTTCTTAGATCTTGGAAAGTTTTATATAATCGTTTTAACATCCTATCAGTCGAAGTACTTCCGCTTATCACCAGAACTAATTCTTATTTTAATTTCAGCATATATGCATACCTAATTTACTACGTACATATACCTGACTTTCTATAAATTTATAGTGACCAGGTTTTTCAGACATGTCTCAAAGAGATTCTCAACTTCTTTGCCTCGTAAAGCATGTAAGTTTTCTGATTTTAGTAAAGGCCAGTGGGGTCTCTACAAAAATCCACGTCGTTGCAAAATTAAAGTTTAAAATTGACAAGAAGACCTGAAACGGTTAGAATGATGTAGTTTTCGAACGTTGCAGAACTAGGAAAGTTTGCAAGTCCTTTTGTTGAGATAGTAAGAAGGCGTATGTACATTATCCCATAGAAACTGAATCACCCATTCTGCTATCTTTCGTGCTGATGTTGTACGCAACCTCAAACTAATTGCATAGAGTACCTCCTAATGTATGGTATGTTAGCTAGTCGAATCTTGAAAACGTGATGGCAAGGCCACCTTTTCCTACACAGTCCTCTCTAACTGATAGATCTAATGGACCGTGAAATTATTTGGGAAGCGTTTCCTTCAACAGTGGTTTTCTTGATCAGTTCACACAGTATCTAAGTACCTGTAAAAATGTATAGAAAGTTTAATGGTATTTTCTGTAGTTGGAACTATTGGTCCTTTCTCGGAGGTATTATGATGAATAACTGCAGACATAGAGACTGCAGTGAACGTAAAGGGAAAGGGGTACATATTGTAAATATAATATGTTCAAAATCAGGATGTAGCCTGGGACCATTAAGAATACATCTAATCACTACTAACAAGAAAAACTTTATAGGATGCAGCTGCATTACCACGAAATCCGAAAGAATTAAAATTGATTAGACGCCATTAAACACAGGAGGGAAAGGAAACAACTGCGGGAAAGGTACAGGAGGTTTGCATTCCAGGTGGCTACATGGCGGAAGAGATTAAACAACATACTCAGAATGGACGTTGAGATTAAAGCAACATGCCTCTTGAAGACCTTGTCTAATCCGAAGATTGAAGCAGCCGTAAATTATAGGATTTACAGCACTACTCATAAGGGCGAGAGTTTCCGCTAGGACCATCAGGCTATCTGGAATGCTGAGCTTGTAGTCAGAGAAGATACGAATGTTGTATACGACGAAGTAGGGCGTCCAACAAACTACAAACGTTATGACTATAGTTAAGCTCATCTTCATGGTTTTTATCTTCGCTCTAGGAATGACACGAATGTCACAGGTTTTCCTCAGCAGTGTGAATCCATCTAAAATATAAAAAAAAATGCACAAGTGAGAGATCGGTGTGATTCTTGTATCTACACTGAGCTTGTCTAGGTAAGCTGAGTAAAACTTGCCACTACAACTCTGTCATATTGCTACAAGGCTGTCACGATCAAAAGAGGATGAGTGGTTGTTTCAAATTTATTTTCAGTAAGCAGCCATGCTGAGCTGAGAGCTCTCTTGGAAATATTTCCTTGTATTATTCGTATAGTAAAACCATTTGGTCCACTGCGACCTCGTAGATTGAATTGGTGTTAACTCAGGGCGAGTTCTACTATTACAGAAAGTCCTTATAAAGTGGAACTGTCGTTTCGAATTTTCTTTCGGAATATGAGCGAAGTTGCGTACGTAAATTTATGAACCCATATCTCTACTTTTGTACGTGACGGCTAGTTTTTACCCTTCCTCTGAGTACCCATCCTTGCTTCTAAGTAGTTTATTATCAGTTCGGACCCAAGAAGAGTTCATAGTAAATTGACGTAATGTTGAGACGTGCAATAACTGGAAACATTGAACCACATGTGGAAGCTATGGCTTTCAGCTGTCATGAGAAGATATGAGTATCTTTTAGTAAGAGCACAGTTTCTGATTTTACACCCGCCTCTTCTGTGTTCAGGGGAAAGACGGGGTATTTTATATATGAGCATAATGTATGGTAATAATCCATCTAAATTCTGGTAGTCCGTTCCTCCTGTAAGAGGCAAAGTATGTGACTCTTTGCCCCTTTTGTATTGCTCCATATCGATACTAATATTCTTAGTGATACTTCTTTTCTTGGAACTGGGAGTGCATAATAGACGTGCCTATATAGAAATGGGAAGACAATACCAATAAATTATGAAGTGGTGTTGGTGCATGTAACCTTTGACGCCCAGAAAGAGAAGCTTGTATCATTTACTTGAAGTCGTCGAGTCGTGGAAGAATTGACTAGCGCTTCTAAATATTTCTCGCCATTCATCCCTGCTGTTGCATAGAAAAAGTCTTTGAAATCCCACCATTAATGTAAAACATGGCCAAGGGTAAATAATGACGTATACTGTATACCTATATTAGTTGAAGTGGATTGATTTTCCCATTTCTTATTGTATTAAGTTTTCAGTCACGGAAAATAAACCTACAAGTAAGTATGTATGTATTTATGTTCAGTCGTAACTATCAGCGTACTGTATTATGCCCTATTCTACAGTACTAATGTTAGTCGATTCTGCATCTGTCTTGGGCCAAGACGGTCTCATGGCATTCTCAAAAAAATAGCATTTTGGCGCATGGGGATCCTGTGACATCCTCGAATAAACAACGTGTACAGTCAATTTCCTTTGCAAATATCCTCTTGTCTGTCAATAATGTAAGAGACAATGTGATGCAGTATTTACAAAAGAATCTTGAGTTGTTACTCCCCCTTTTTCTTGCAATTGATATTCTTTCTGTCCTTGCCGCAAATTAATAAAGTTTTTTGGGCAAAAGATGTTTCAGAAACTGGAGGATTAGGAACTTGGGAGCGCAGTGGCTGCTGTACTGGTGATATTTTGTTGTTCTTGAATCGGTCAGAAAACCCTCAGTGCTCATAACATAACATCGCTGAAATGCTGTTTCATATGGAGAAACGTGCATTTCCAAACTCCTGGAAGATCATGTTCTACGTGGGTTTTCTAAGATGCACACATTTAAAGATTTATATTCTGACCTAGTGACTGAAATGAGTTTCGTTCTGAGACAAGAAATCTCAGCTCAGTGCAGTGGGAAGGTTTTTAAGCGGCAAAAAAACTGGTGCAAAATTGAAAAGAAGTTCCACAGAGTAGGTAGTATTTGAGAAGATTGCTTTTTACGATAATCTCCAAAGGTGGAAAAGCATAAAAAGGCCAGGCTGCTTTCACCAAGATGGTACTTTTACCACAACGCTCCTGATTGTCATTCAAACGCATACAAAAACTTGCAACGGTCTCATAAATATGCACGTATTTTCTCAACTTTGAAAATAATACTTTCTAGTCTCCACGGAAACAAACTTTGTCATTATATCAGCCCGGGTTTCCCTTACATTTGCTCTCCTTTGAAACCACTAGGGACAGTGCTTCATAAGAATATTGTCATCATGCATTCAGTTACACTTGAGAAAATTGCCTTCAAAATAGGATTTGGATTGATTCGAAACATTGTGTGGTAGAAATCAAAAGAAACCACATTTCTGTTTTTATTTTTACATCCGTCAAATCAACTTTTACGGAGGGGCTGAGTCAATATTTGCTGACTGAATGAGCCTCACAATGTCCGTTAGGAGGAAATAGAAAATTTTTATCCGTCTTATGGTAGATGTGACACTGAATTGTCTAAAGCTGTCGGTGCTCTGTTGGGGTGTCGTCAGGGATTTTTTTCCAAGTTGTACAAATAGTGCTCAATAAAAAAATCTATTCAAGATTGAAAGATATTTGATGTATATTGATACATGTACATATATGCATATTTGATTGTTTTTGGTCCTCCACTTTAGGTACATACTTGCATCGTTAAGACACGTGCATTCGTGATGAATGTGCCGAGTAGATGTATGTACATACTTTCAGTTTTTCTTCTCAAAGTGATGTTTAGGAGTGGATGTAATACAATGACCCCGGTTGCTATTAATATTTGTAGGTTATGGTACGGCACGATGGAAAATAATTTGATGTGTGGATGAGATATACCTGGGGTTGGTACTGGAGAGGAATGCTAAGCATAATCAGAAGAAGTGAGTTGTAGTTACTTAGTCCCGAACTGGATTTACCTTTATGGCTATCTATCTTTTCAAGTAGGTTTAGATTTGCTCCTGTGATCGATAAACATTAATAGAGATAAGTAAAGAGCTTAATGGAACGTGTTGGTGAGGACAATAGAAAACTACGGCAATCAGCCGCCTAGCCTGTGTAAGAAGGCTGTTAGGTCTCCTAGCCATTATTTATTATTAGAACCTGATCGAATTGGTACGACAGAGCATACAACACGAACTTTGAAAGTACTTATGAGGTAATGAACGACTTGACTTACCAATAGAAGCCATTTTTTGGCAATTTCCTTGCTGCCAGACAACACGAGCCACGCTGAAATAACAATAGGCAATCCAGAGAGCGGGGAAAATAAGAACGCTGCAAGTGAGCCAAATAAAATTCAGTTTTTTCTGCCAGTTCGCTGTATACCCCGCCGAATGACAGTAGAACACAGACGTCGTCCCGTCCTCGTTAAAATCCTCAACCTAAACAAACATAAAATTCATTCAGTTGGAACATCAAACTTAAACATGGTACCTACATCACACAACGGCATGGGGTATTCCTAGTCCCCTGGATAACAGCTAATGCTCAGATGCTCAGTGAATAGATAACTCACGATTCACAAAATTGCCAACAGCTGTAATTTACGCAATTTCGTGCCGCTAAGTTCCCACAATGGCTAAAGGCTATTTTATGCTCATTTCACCTTATCAAATATTCTATCTTGCATGATATCAACCAGTAAGGAAGTATCTCTGGCATGTTCATTTTTAGAGCTAACACGCCAAATCCTGCTTGAGAAGGAAAAACTCAATGTAAGAAGAACCATTTTTAAATTAAGCTGTCCAAAAGATGATATTGGAAGGTTCAAAGTTGGGAGGAAGGATGGAAACTTTGTTTTATTCCGGGATGAACTGCCCATTAATTACATTTGTCAAGAGACGTCAGCAATTTGTGAAATGTGGTCTTTTATGGTCGAGTAAGGAAACTGAGTCTATTTTTTGCAATGGTGTTACAGGATAGAAAGTAACATCGTGCGTACCAATGCGGGCTACTCACGCACACTTAAGTACTACTCAGGAGCGATGGGTGATTCCGATCTTATCTGAACCATCACGTAATTTTGTGTAATAAAGTATTGGAACGAGTGAAGACGGAGCTGGGGTATCATACAGGGCTGATAACAGGGCTCTCTACGAGTGTCTGAAGACCTCTTTAAACGCGACCCTTTATTTATCCACAGCCCACTACGTACGTTTATATTTGTCACGTACAGACTACGCTCACAGCATTTTTGTTGTCTTTGGTCGTTCTCTGAGCCTGACTCTCTATGTGATGTCAAAGTAATAGGGGTAAACATAATCACAGAAACCAACAACAGTTCCCTAGTGGTTCTGAATTTCATAAATTCAGTCGTATGTCAAATTTTGTGATCTTTGAAAGCCTGACCGCATCATAAACATGGTATTTTTCTTATTTCATCGATTCATAAGGTAAACACGTTGTAACCTTTGACAGACTTCATACTTATATATGTATCTACTGGCAGCTATGATTTCCGCCTGCTGTCAAAACCTGTCAACAACTAGTTTCTCTGTGACAGGTGACAGTACCAAAGTCGTTTATGTTTTCACACATTCATTGATAATTTTCGCCTCCACTATTGATTTGTTGCATCTGCACTGAAAACAAGGTTGACGATTACTCGTATTTAGTAAATACTCGTGAAGGCTTCAGTCCTGAATGGGAAGTAATTTGAATTCCAAGTGCAAGCCCTAGCTGAATAATTGTGACTTACAATCAGGCGTAAAAGATTTTACATTTCCCTGTGGTTGATGTTTATGATCAGCTCTTATGGTAAGTATGACAAGAATTTTTTGACATGACGCTCGGGATGAATTGAATATGTAAATACCATCTGTGATTGTGACACTTGATTTATTTAAAATCAACTCGTGTTATAATGGATCCTCAGGGAAACGTAATTATTTTTATTTGCTTATAATTTTTTTCACCTATGCATAAGCAATAAGCACTACATGTTAGTCATTCTTTTTTTAAACGAACACAAAATGTGATCCCTTATTATATGAGCTATTCCCTAATGAAGCCATCCCTTATCCCGAGAAATAATTGGAGAGTTCCATGAATGACCATGGATTTACAAAATTCCAGGTACTAAACCTGGATTAATAATAAGGCAGATCTTCGATAAATTTTGGAGGTAGAAAGAAAGCATAGACATGCGTATCTATAAGTACTCAGTATTACAATTCGTTGAACTTACTTGAATGTAGATGAACAAATTTGGGATTGCGAATATCAGAGCTGTCAACCAGGCCGCTGCAACTACTTTTCTTGCTTTGGAAGGACTTGGGTTGAAGTCTAGTGGACAACATATGGCTTTGTACCGGTCCCAGCTCATTGCCATGAGGATGTAGGTAGTTGATGACAGGGTTACCACTTGAGTGTACATAATTACCTTGCAGCCAGCATTTCCAAGTTTCCACTCTTGAAAAACCTAAACAAGCCATTTCCTGATTAGTTTTTCGATTCAATTCATGCAAGGCACTTCTTGTAAAAAGAAAATGGTTTGAGAATTGCTCTTGAAACATATGGAAGGGTATTGTTCCATTGCATTGTTATCGGTTTCCACCATTTCCACCCCAACTATTTTCTATTTTCCACTTTGAATCATATATTTATCACCATTAAATTGTCTCTGCATATTACGTCTGAGACATTCAAAAAGTTCAGTTGGCTGGAATTTCCGACTCAGCTCAATGAACGCTTTTGAGTAAGTTCACATCCAGGAAAGCTACCTCATATTGTCTACCTTTCAAAATATTATTACAGAAGAATTTTAACGTGCCATTGAACAATACGTAATGCATGTATTGAGTACAGCTTGTCTGTCGAAAGCATTTCCTTTACTGAACTCGGAAATCTTTTACGGTAGATTGGAAATACTCACCGAGTCTATGGAAGCAGCAATCTTCCAGAGTTTGTACCCCCCTGGAATACCATTAAAAATAGTAAAATGCTGCTGTTTAGGAGCATCCAACCGTGCCCTCTGTGACATTAGTATTCATCGATCTATCTACTGGTAGTCCTAAATGAGTTACCTGATGAAGACCCGATCAATCAAAGCTAACACAATTTCGCCCATGCCCACTGTTGAACGAGAGTCTTATATGTTTCAGTACAAACAGTAACGAAAATCCTACAAATAGCTAAAAATACATACATATATCTTTTTAGAAATCGACTCAACTTATCAATCAACCAGAAGTTTTTGGCTTCTGTTAAAACTCTTATTACTATAAGTAGCAATCTTTAAAGTGCCAAGGAACAGTCTAAAAATATTTGGAAGGCTAAAGATCAGACTATCACTTTTTCACTACTCCCCTTTTTTCATCAACGGTTGACTTGCCGGGTCAGGAATCCAACCACCCTTCCCGTTTTGATGCAAATATGTCATTAAATTATTCATCCCTGAAAACTATTTCAAGAAATAAGCTTTGACGTAAGTAGCTAAATTTGAACCCGCATTGCGTACATACGTACTTGCAAAATTCCCAATGTAATACTGTCTGAGTAAACTCATGCAGAATTATAATTAGATGCTTAAACGAATTGAACAATGTGCCATCATTTAAATATAAGTGAGAATGTCAGGGTAGAAGAATAATTGCTACTATGCTAGTAATGCCATCAAAGGGTTATAAATTTATCCAATATTTTTCCCCAGAGCGAAAGAAAGGAGTAAAGCACAGAGAAAGAGACGTTCCGACTACTACGTCAAGTTCCACAGAGAAAAGGACAGTCTTGTCTTAGATCTTAGAGAATTCAACAATCAGGGTTGTACTGGGAAATTAGAACTATGGAGCCGAACGTTATTAACCGTAGCCAATCACGGGCAGGCTTCATCTACGTAAAAACTACATACATAAAAAATACCAAGACAAGGATTATTCTATCCCGAGAAATGCGCTGATTTATTTGTTCACAACCAGAACTGTCCCGCAGAAGGTATATAACTTGAAAAATAATGTAAGAATGAAATGATTAATTTACTTTCAACCAAAAAAATTGGGCTTCATGACTTCTATCTTGATCTTACCCCCCTCTATGTGATCAATCGTGGTATGGTTACGTCACCCTACCTAGGGCCTGTGTGACTACTACGTCGATTATGGACGCCCCGTTATTATCAGCCAGCCATTATTTCATATTTCATCCAACTGATCAATGTCAAAGTTACACATTCCGCATCAATGGTGGTAGGCAAAAATATTAAGCTAATGCATTTCACAATGCTAATTGCTGTATAACTCTAGGGTGTATATTTGATTAGGACTTCTGGTGGTAACATTACGTCCCTCATCAGGATTGGTAGCATGTAGATCATTTTGATTTCAGTTAAAATGTATCTGTAACAATTGGTCTTTTGATAATATATACAGTAGTAGTTATTGTTTAACTCTGTGTTAACCTCAAAGTAACTAATAAAGGGCTAGAGGTTTATGGGTTCTGTGGGACAAGAGGTCATTCCCGTCATACTTTCAGTGCGCTGGCGAGGATGTTACAATTCTCAAATAGATCTCGAGGGGATGACAGTTCCAGTAATTAGAAATCTGAAGAGTGTGCACATCTCCGAGTGAAGTTGTGCAGTTCATTTCTAGCTAATTTCCACTGCAGTACTTCCTACTGCAGAATATTGAATACAATTGTTACCGACCTTCAACATCTTCCCCTCAATGACCAGATTATTGACTTCTGTTACTGCTTGAATCTCATTGCCTAATGTCCACAAGCTTCCCGCATTTCTGTGGGGGAAGAGTGGGCGGTCCTGGAATCTGCATCAGCTGAGGCTCCAGTATTTGCACATTATTTAACTATACATAAGTGGTACTCCGAAACCTTTCATCTGCTTGTTCTGTTTGACAAATTTGAGGGAAGAATGAAATATTCAAACGACTCCTGCTTCTCGTCTCTTTTAACGTTTCTCAAGTACTTGCAGCAGATGTAGTGTAAATATTTAAACTCAGATTGAGTAAACGTACACTAGGTATTTCGTAAATGCTAAGTAGACACTCGATAGTGTAAAGACGTGTGTTTGCCATTTTAGGGGCGGAGGAGAAGTTCCTACGTTGATGTCATTATGTGTCTTGTGTAATTGTTCGTAAACACGATCATTGCCGAACCAATAAAACAAGGTAATTAGATGTTTTTATAGCGATAGAGTAGATAAAACTCATCGGTGATTTATTAGCACGAAAATCCTAATTCAGGGAGGGGTGAAGTGACATTATGTATAGTGTACGGTGAGAGAAAGTACTTGTAATGTGCTGAGTCTGTACCTGTACTTGCGGAACTTTCAATAAAAATCGTAATTAGTATGTATACATATTGTGGAAGAATTGTAATTTAAATAGAAGGGGTACTAGTCACTGACTGTGAGATATCCAATACTGATGATACTAAAATTTGCAAAAAAATCGTCCACGATTATTTAAGGCTGTCGAGTAGGACGGCGTCAGCCAGGATTTCTCCTTACCCCCTTTGTAGTATTATGTACTTATGGAACTCATTTCAAAAACGAAAAATTTTGAAAAAATGAAATTTTGATAACTTTTAAAAAATTACGGTAGTAGTACTGACTGGTATGCGTAAAAAAATTTCATTGAAATCGGTGGAACAGTTCGGAGAAAACAAAAATTTTATTCGGTTTTCTTTTTTTACGTGCGAACACGTGTACTGATTTCAACCAATAATGAACTCATCCGAGAATGTGGTCTAAGGAATATTTCACAAACATTTTGAACAAAATCGCTCGATTAGTTTTGGAGGAAAACTGCGAGACAAACAGACCCACGGACCACACTATCTTGTAAGGGGCTAACGCCGCCCTAAAAAGTGTAATTTAAATACAAAATTAGACACTAGGTGGCGCATACTATGCCCCCAAGTTTCTGTACGTATGTATTAAAATGTGTTTATATGTGATCCATTTTATTTTTTGGGGTTCAAACGGATGACCCTATCCCTTAAATAAACTTTTTACTTGAAACCTTTCATTTCAGTCGCTGGCGTCATTGGATCGGCAGTTATGTATCGTTCACATTGCACTTATGCACATGAACCTTGTAGAGGAAAGGGTCTGCAAGTTAACTTTACTCGCGTGTATTGTTTTTCAGCTGCGAGTGCAGATAGTGATGTTTTATAGTATTTGTGATTTTATACATTGTGATTTCGTAAAAAACCGCAAAACAACAATTGACCAGTTTTGTAACAACAAAATTACGCTGCAGAATCGCAAATAAAAAATATCCATACAAAATTTGAACTTCAAACCTAATTTAAACACCTTTTGCCGCCAAGTTTTGTACTACCCGAATTTCTATTCAAACTTATCACATTCAAGCCAGTCACAACCACAATAACAAAATGTCTGCCAAATAATACAATATTAGAGATCCAGAAGAGGAAAAGCAACAAACGCAAACATAAATAATTACAATATTACAGCACTGACAATAAGTAAAAGCAGGTCGCTGTACAACGTACGGTTTTGCTGCTATACGCTGTTATTCTAACGTGGTGCAGAATAGCTATCTACGGAAATTTAACATTGCGCAGCATAGGAGTTGGTTCAAGACGTTACAATGAGCTCCCTTGGAAAAGGTGCATGTTCTTCTGTTTGCAACGGAAAGTAGAAGCGAGTTCTCCTTCACTTCAAGGGTCGATAGGGCTAACGCCATATCGACTAAAATAAATTATTACTATGAATACTAGTAATTCAAAGAAGGCTGTCGTGCAAATAGAAACTTATCGCCGTCCCATTACATGGGACATACTCAGGAGCCAATGAGCTGTGCAGAAGAGCGACAAGAGCACACATTTGTTGCCATCCGCATTTGCGGAATTCTATTATATTTGTTTTTGTTTACTTGGACAGGCTTACGTTATAGTCACGCTAACGATACGGTAACCTAGTGTTACTACAACTTAATCGTGTCCAAGTCATCAAAAGGTAATTCCAATTTTTTGCATTATACTTTTTTAATTTTTATTATTAATAAAAATTCAATCTTCGTTTTCCTCTTAAATGCAATCCTACTAGTCTGCGTTGGGAATATCAGGTACCAAAAGAGCTAACTAATGGGATGATTTGCAGTATGTGTGTATTTTCCATTGGCGAAGCCGATGACTCTTTGTTTTACTTCGAAGCAAAATGTTATTAACGCGGAAGACAACCAAGGGGAATTACTAGGTGAAGGAAATGGCACTTACACACGTAACTGTGTCTACCCAGAAATGTTGTAATTTTTTAAAAGTTACTTTCACCATGAATAACTTTAGTCGTGTTACCATCCGCAATGCGGATGGCTGTACTGCTAGTTATTATTCTTATTATTAACGAGCACTTCCTGCCAGGTTATTTAAAGCTCCGCGCACTACTGTTAAAACAAGCACGCAAGATTTAGGCATACAATAAGTCTCCACGACAGGGAAATTAATTTGTAAGCCGTTTGGCTATTAATTTCTACACTCACACTACCACCTCTTAAAATAATTGTCCCTGTGAAGAACAGGGTTTTTACTAGTTGTGTATTATTATTTATATTATTTAAAACTCCGATTATACCCAGGAATTTTAATTAAGCGTTAGATGAAAATAATAACACCAGTGTAAAAGTATATGTACCTACATACCCAGATGAGTTTATCCTCAAACGTTATAAGTGTCACTGGTATTTATAAGCATTTTAATGACCAGTAGTAAACGCTCACTGGTGTGCGTATAACCGAGTTAGAGTATACTTAGTTAGGGGGTCCGTGTAGTTACATCACGTTGTGCCACTTCGCCCTCAAAAAACAATGTGAACGGGGCATTACCCTGCAAACGAAAAAACCAGGCAACCAAAGATCATGACACCAGTTCGTGCCTAAAAAGTAAGATGCCTATTGTTAGCTGAAGCGTACAGAGTACATTTCAGTTACTCCTGTTGAGAATTGTACAGTTATGTATGTATATATGGTAATTCGTGTGTGCGAATTGTAAGTGGAGTGCATTATTCTGGAGATGTATTGGTTAACGCGCTTCACTTGAACTACTGAGGCTGGAGAACTACTGGCTAAGGATTGCAACTATTATGCAATCTATCGTTTTATTTTTATCAGGGGTGAGTATCTCATTCGTTTTAAAATAATCGTTTGTCTCGTTATCGTTTTAAAAAAAAAATACTAGAACGCGATATTTTTAAAACGAGAGTACCGAGAGTAGGTAATACACGAGACAAACGATACATGACAAAAACATGGATTTTTGTTGAAATATACAATACATTATTGTAATGTTCATAAAATCTGGTAAATCACACAGTTGTATTCAATTTCACTAATCAAAACAACACGAAATGATTATTTGCAAACGATATTCTCGGTTAATAAAACGAGATGTCTCGTCTTCTCTCGTTGATGCAGAAGATAAAGAACGAGACAAACGAGATTCTTGCTTCGTTGTCTCGTCGAACCCCTAATTCCTATGCTACCCTGTACATTGAATTATTGTTAGTCTCATCTACGTCGGCACTCTTCGTAGCTAACTACTAGTACATAACATATCGTCGCTGAAGAGTCAAAATGATCTACATGCTATGGTTTTTGTAGATCATTTTGCCTCTTCAACGACGATATGGAAGTATTGATGTACTCTAAATCTTATCTGATCCTCTGTATGTGATGATTTTTGCTTAGCAGGGTGTTAGACTTAGGATTGTTTGAACTGGGTAGAATTCTGTATATTTTTTATGTCGGCCAAAACTGGTGGACCCTCAGTTATTTTGATTTAAAACAGTCTCACTTGAATTAGGTTGCAATTTATGCAGAAGCACGATAAGCATTAGCTATGTACACATTTAACTCATACTCATATATCAGAGGGCTGCATGTACACGAATAATTTGACTTATTTACGATTGTTTTAATAGTCAGCTAATTTTCAATCCAAATAGCGGAATTCCTGCTGGTATTCCCGATACCGGTTCCAACCTACGTTTACACAGTTCATTTAATCAGAAATGAATCTTTCGTATTCGTATCGGGTTAATCATATGTGTCATGTTAGGAAAGTATTTTAGTACGTATTTAGCTGCCTTTAAAATAAATTGGAAAAGTAACAGCCCATGGAGATATCCACAAAAATGTTGACGTTTTTCCGCAGGAAAAACTCATCATCTGAGCACCATTGTAATCTATGTATGTATATACATCAATGTAATACTCTATGGATGTGCCTATGAGTTGGTAGATTTACGCTGGTCATTACGGAGTAAGGTAAAACTGCCTCTTATTATCTCTTAAATTGGCTTTATTTACGAGAAAGCAGTGATGCTCATTCGAATTCCCACTACTCTAAAATACGCTATGTAGAAATGCGCCAGTTACACCTGCCGTTACTACTACAAAATTCAGATGTGACAGTGTAAACCACTACCTCTAATTACAACACATTTATATTTACGCAAAACACTACCCACTACCACTACCAGTACTTTTGTTGGCGCCTACCTAACCACTACCGAAACACTACTCTAAAAAAATTATATTCGCCACCCACTACTCTACACTTGGCTAACGCAAGATGTTGGAATTTTAAAAGTAGTTTTTAATAAAACGTTAGAACCATACAAAATTAACACTAAAAATGTAGTACCTCTCCATCCATTTCAGATTACAAAATGCCTCAGAAATTATTTCATTACCAGCATTTGCTAACAAACCGAGCAGCCCTACATATGTCAAAACAGCCAATTACCACCGGTCTGCCCGGTGCTACTCTAAAACTGGTTATGGAAGTACTAGTACTATTTATTAGAGAAAGGGAGGCTTGTAGAATTTTTCCCATAAGGCTGTACGTATATTAAATTCAAAAATTTATTAGAATGCGAGAACTGGTAATCTACCTTTGAAATTGGTTTTCTGAATTTTTCTCTTTAATTCCCGGCTTCGGCTGATCAAACTTTCTTTGGATCGTCCATAAATACCCTGAATTTCGAGAATGTCCTTCATTGTCCGTTTGTTTTTGGGTTTGTTCAGCAACACCATTTGATTTGAGCTGAGTTCAACTGTTATATTTGGCACCGGACAGTCCGTTGCCACTTTCTTACACCTTTTGTCCATATCGATAGCTTCTAGCTTCCAACAATGGAAATAAATTTCTGAACTGACACTAATAAGCGGAAATTCCAAACGATACCTAATAACCTAATGCGTGGAACACAGCAAAGGTACTATACTATCAGTTTATTTTTACGAATGAATTTCGATGGGTGAAATTCTCATAAATTCCGGTGATACTGATGCTGGTAGACGGTAGACTAGACTGAGTCAGAACAAATAACATCCGGGGGTGCCAATATGATTACAAAATATTTTACGCGCCTTACGCTTATGCATAACATTTAATATTACATAACTGATGCGTTTCACTCTTTCACTTGAGGAAGTAATGGTTACTGCGTTAGCACTACTTATGTATGAAATACTGATGCCTATACCTCTACCTCTACTCTATTGCCACTGCAATAAAAATTTGACGGAACTACACTGTGCTATTTTAGTATAGTATTTGTATATGTTTATGTATGTGTTCATGTATATGTTTTAGTATATGTTTTAAGTATAGCAACCCGCTACCTCTACCTACCACTACTCCTAGCAGAAACTATCTCAGTGCGGTGCTACTCTACCAATAACTACTTAATATATGTACTTATTAGAAATACTTTACACTTTACCACTATTCCACTACCACTACGGAAAAGTAGAGTAGTGTGAGCATCACTGCGAGAAAGCGGTAAACAAAACATAATTGGTTGCACAGATTGCTTGCAAAATAAAGAGCGTCTCGAGTGAGTGTTCGAGTCATTAGTAGCACACGTATTGTGCGGGGGATGCCTTTACACGCCTTCCTTCCTTGTAGGTTTTATTTCCAAGATTTTGTTGACAGTGATTTGACGTCATATTGTATTTTCGGGCAGTCAAGGAGTTGTAAGAATAAATAAATACACCAATTAGTATCATTGCAGATCATTGTGTACCCATTTTATACGAACCGATCCGTGATGTGTTTTGAATGCTCGTCCATATGTATGTGAGTTCTATGTCTGAATTCGTCATATCATGTGAATCTGTGGATCCGGGTAGTACAGGGTAAAATTATTTTTTGACAGAAAGCCCTATTTAAGTGCTATATCTGACAGTCTTGTAAGAAATACTAATACATAATAGTTTAAACAATTTTAAAATAATTATTGTATCTTGTGCTGTTAACACATTTACTAAATTGTAAGAATATAAGAATTCTCCCTGTAAAAAATTTGTGAGGAATTCGGAGACAAGACTCAACTCTAAAGCACCTTACTGTCAAAAGTTATTTTATCGATCTTATCATTTAACAAACAACAGTGTCTGAGTCTCAAGTACTAGTCCAACCCCTGGGCAGAAATACTGTCACCCACTCTAATTTAAACCCAACGAACCGTACTGGAAGTTTCAATGCGGGTTCAATCATTTGATCCTTTTAAAAAAAGAAGTAAGCCCTTTCGTACTTAGATACAGAGTCCTGCTTGACAGTATTTTGCACAAAGAAGGCTTTCAGGTAGTATTTAAGGTAGAGATGCGGAAGGGGAAGGTTTTAATAGCATCATTTGCATGAAGGCTTCATGAGCCTAATCAAAATGAGTCCTAGGTAGGGGAAACGGAAACTATTCTTTATACACTTATGCTCTACTTAGATAATCTTTTCAATTACATAAGCAAATGAGTTTGAGCCTGAGGAGGTGTCTAGTTTTGAAAGCTTTGAAAATTAACCCTCTTTGTGCGAACACAGCACAAACTTAATCTTGAAAATACCAAAGGTAAAACGAATTACTCAGTTAATCTTTGTATGTGTCTCTACATATATGTATTATGTGCATTGGGTGAAAAATATTTTCCGGAATTTCCATACGAAGTAAACTCTTAAGATGTAATGGCTTTTATAATGGGTCTGCTATTTATGGATCAAAAAATAGATATAGATCCCTTCTCCAAATGCATTTTGTGGGAAGGAAAATTCCTAAAGGGGAAATTAGACACGTTCAAACTACTTCACTTTATTATATCCTGAAATGTTCCCCCTTGAAATGTGAGAATCCCAGGACTGAGAAGTTTATTGGAAACTAACCAAATTTACCAGTGGTGACAAGCTACCCACGTTCCTACAACTTCTACATTGCACGAAACTTATTCTCGGAAAGTAAAAAAAGAAGAGGTTCAAGTTTCGGAAAACTTCAAATACGTTTAAGAATGAGGAAATTTGGAGGAAATGTTCGATAATTATTGTTGTGGTCGATTTGTCTAATCTTGATTGACATTTGAGAGTGAATGCTCAGTAAGTTTTGCGGGGTAATAAAATTTGTTAGTATTGGACTTAACTTTAATAACGACATAGTGGATACTAAAAAGGTGCATTTGTCACCGGTTCAAGAACATTTTCTGTAACATCTTGTGTTGGAATTGGAACTTTGGTGGAAGTTAAACCTTCAGGTCCTGAAGTTCAGGGTATAAAGTCAGCTGGAACCGGCACACAATTTTCGTACAAAATGACTAACAATCTATTCTAATTCAAAATTTTCTTTTGTCATGCCTTTGGGGATGAATAGTATCCAAGAGAGAGAGTAATATTTTATAAAAATATGCACAGAATTCCTCCGAAAATAAGGCTGTTCAGTCTCCTTAGACTTGCCCGTCATTGGATGGCTCTTTGGAAAACTTGCAGGGGATCCAATGGGATCTATCTAATCCGAGCTTTTCTGGATTTACTATTGTGCCTATAGGGGTGACGGTTGAGCAGTTTGATAAGATAAGTTCCACGACAGTGAAAAACAAAGAAGTTGGTAAAGAAGTTTTGAGGTAAATAGTCCCAAAAAGCTGAAGGCGCTCAAACCATAATCATTGTTATATTCTCCGTTAATATGGACCTGGGACCCCTGTTACTGTTGCAATCCTGACGAATAAGCGGAACAAGAAGTCTGGCTAAGAATTTGTTAAAAGTCGTAAAACTGAGTATCTAAACGTCCAAATAAGTGCCTGTGTAAAAACTGTAGATTTATTAATAATGAAGCAAGTATATCCTGCAGAGAGATCAAGCCATGCATCCGTGAGAGTCAAAGTTTTCGCAAAATTAACCTATAAGGACGCACTCCTTGACGCCAATGATCTAATTGTCATTTGATATCATTCAAGTAATAATGTTTTATTTATTCTGTTGTGTAATGCGTCTAGCTTTGTATTCATTAGTTCATGGTTGAAAAATTCATGCCAGGATTTGACATTAGTTTATAAGCCCGGGAGTTATGGTAGACGAAAGCAGCTAGGTACATTACAAATGTAGGATGGATATCTATATGTACAGTCCTCTTATGGTTATCGTATCCCAAGTTTGTTTATGCTTGTTGACTGCTCTGAACCAATTTCGTCAAGTACGTTGGTCTTTGTCATATTTATGTTCAAGTTTATCGTTTTGAAGTCAGGACGATGCTTGCGGGAAGAGCGTACAAACGGACGTATGAAAAGACCGACGCAGTTTCGGAAGCCAAAACCACCAAATTGAGGTAAAAAAAATAATATTTGCATAATAGGAAGCACTTAGCAAGGTCCATTCACAAAACATGAGAGAACGCAATATTTTACGGCAAAGTACTAGATAGGAACATGAGCCTGGGGAAATTTATTATGGTTGTGAAAATGAATTACACATTGCGAGTATACTGTACTAACGTGCGTAACGCCGTCCAATGCATTTTAAATGACATGCTGGGCCTTATGTGTATACAATAAGTTCCTACCTGTCTAGTCACTTATGGGACTGGCCTATCAAATATTCTAGTCCTTTATTTTGTAGAAAATGTCTAAACATTTTGCTTTGCGTAGCCGTAGATCATCATTTACTACAATTATTACGGGGTTCAAGTACATGACATTGTCGGTATTCCTGGGGTTTCAGAATTAGTTAAAAAAAATATGATTACCTGTAAAAAATTTGATGTTTTTATTGAGCTATCAAGCAGTATTTTCAGTTACTGTGGATTAGTAAAAATAACCCGACTTACAGAATCTTGAGGAAAGTTTGTCCCTACGAAGGGACTTCAATATTTGAAAGTTTACTTTTCTAAAGAATGCCACAAATAATATTACCCGCTCTGCCTGCTTCTATGTAATAGTAAAGTACTGGAATACAGTCTAAATATTCGGATTGTGAGTTTACACATGGAATTTGATGTAGAAGATTATTCGTCTGTGGTGGGTATTGCACCCTGGTGAATATTTTCATGGAATTGAGGAAACGAGCAAACCAACCATGTTTGCATAGCAAATTAACACTGAAATTGGATCTACAGCTTTGCATGATATCATGAAATTATTTTACCATTAGCTACTTCCAGTTTCCGGTTTACCCTTGTTTGCAAATGCCAACAAGACGAAAAAATTGTTTTTTGACTGCTCGAAGTATATGTATGTGAGTCTTTGCAATTTTTGCTACACTAGCAATAGTAATACGTATCTATATATGTATGCTATAATTTCCAATGAGTCTTTCCCACAAATAAAAAATGACCTAAAATATGTAGAGCAGACCTTTATCAATCATCATTATTTTACTGTTTGATAAAACGTTAAGTGCTCATACTGTTCCTGTACATTCCGATTGGAATTGGAAATGACCAGTCCGTAAGTAATTTACAGAGTGAGGTTACGATTATAGAGGAAGGTTAAATACTGCTCCACAGCTTTATTGATTCGACCAGAAATCATAACAAATAATGTCAATAAAAATTCACATTATTAAAGGACTGGGAGAAAATAATCACAAAAATAATTATTTTGTACAAATTTATTAGTTCCATGACATGATTGCACTAGTTGGAAGAGTAGAAGAAAAATTAGCTTCCAGTCCAGCATAGCATATGATTTCCCTCACAGAGCCTCTAAGTACACTTTACGTGACAAATGCTCATTAATTTAAATCTTCACTGTCTAGACGGAATTGTTTGATGAAAAGGAATTTAATTCATCAGGATTTCGTCGGTAATGAGGCAAATGTATAGGCTGCATTTTTCATTGAAATCAATACGATTTACTTTCCTTTTTTGCTTATGGGCCAATGAATCAATGGAAAATAGCCTTTCTAAATGCAAATTGGCCCAAGTGCAATTTTCCCTATAAGAATAACGAGCCAAGCGGGCAAATTCTAATTAAAACTTTTTCTACCAAGCAGTCAATTTCTTCTTCAGAATCAATTGTATCTTGTTCAATTTAACTTAATTACTTACTGAATGCAGTGAAACTCAACTGGATCATTTTTTCTTCAGCAAAAAAAAAAAATTTGCCTCTGGTCCATTTTGAGACTCCGTCAACAATTTGTCCTTGAAATGTTCCTCAAATCTCGAAAGAATTTACGAAATTCTAGCCTTCATATTATTATGTCTGTGAAGCTGGTTCTAGAGTTACGAACAAGACAGTGCTCACAAGTACAATGAGACAGAGCTCTTCAAACCATGAGAAAATGTAGTTTTGAACCTCTAATGAGTCTCTAATTCATCACTCGGCTCTTTCAGGACTAATGCAGATATATCCAATGTCCACAAAAAATTGCTCTACTCCGAAAACTTTAGGAACGTCACTGGGAAGTCATTTTCCTTTAGAAAAACAAGCTTTTCAAGGATTAAGATATTTTATTCGTAATTTTTCATACAATATATGAATGCATTTTTAGGAAATTCAGGAGGGGGAGAAATTCTAGGAGGAGTATGAATAAGCTTCGTACTGAACGATCTCATATTTAGAAGGAAAGCACACTTGAGGTTTCTATGATTTGGTTACAATCTTCCTCTGCTTTCTCTTGTTGAGAAAAAATACAATAACTCTACTTTGTAAAGCCATGGTTGAAAACTTCTTCCCCGGGCAAGTTATTTCTTTCCCTCTCTACCTCCTTAATTCGAGGGAAACCTTCGCATCGACAGCATGTTTAACGTGAGCCATTTGCAGCCCACATCTCCATCAGTATTAAGTCTTAAAATGTAGATATAGATATATACATATATCTATGTAAGTAATTAATTACATATATACTCATCTCCACCAATCTCAATTAAAACTGAGCTTTTAGTCTTCCAAAGAGGCAGGAGACTTTCTGGAATATTATGGTCGTAGAATTTGTGAGTGAGCGTCTTTGCCATAGAGCCTTACACATGTCCTGAAGTTCCAAAGTTTTTCTGTTTTCGAGGTTTTCTCACTTGAGAAAAAGTCTTCGCAATCGATTCCTTCCGGAGTCATAGTATGTATGTCTAAAGATTATATGTGATAAGGAGGACTAGGAGAGTGGGAATCCTGATGAGCCAAAACCATCGTTTACTATAGGATTCTAAGTGAATTAGGGAAATCCTCCCTTTCACTAGTACCACTTGGGCTACTAAATAGCTACTTTATAGGGGGGAACTAGTGGAAGGAAGTAATACTGAGTAGAATCAACTTTCAACAATACAGCTCATGGCCTGTACACTCGTGGGAAAAAGATATTTTCTATTAGTATTCCTCCCAAAAACTTTGGATTTTTTAGATGGAATTTTTAATTCAAAATTCAGAAACTTTGAAGGTCTGTTGTCACATTTTTTATTGAAAGCCTGCTTCCTTTTGGGTAGTAGTCCCTGTGAAGATGGCACAGATAGTGAGAATATCGAGTATGGAAATGAACGCTATGTTTTAGTGACTAAAATGCTACAGATAGAAAATTTAGTGTGTCACATATGCCAGGAGTGTTTCAAAGGGTGGAGTATCCTCTGCAAAGCTAAATATTAAAGTCATCAGTCTTCATGTGTATTCTTCCCAGATGGGTGACATTTTATAGAGTGGTTCAAAGTTTCAATGCTCGCCATCAAAACCACAACCAGCAGGTCTCCGTCACCACATCAAAGTTTTCTATTTATACAGTAAACTCAATGTGTCTGAGTGTCTACGGGGACAAGAAGTACTCACCGCACTTGGTTATTAGATACGCTCAAGTATGTATTTTCTCATTCGTCTTTTTTACCCAAGTCTATTAGCAATGATTACAAGAACATCCAATACTATGTATCCAGGATTGGCCATGATTGAGGGCTACAAATGCCATTTATAATGAAGTAGTAGACAGTAAGTTTCATAAAGTGAAATTATAAATAATCAGTATGATTATAACTAAACGAAGCCTATAACAACTCAGATTTGACATGTGAGAGTTTTGGAAAGGGAAATAGATAGCTGGAGGTAGTTTTGCAAAATAAATTCACGCATCCATAGGTATACTGTATACTTTCAAAAGAATATCATTTAATTAGAATTCATTTTTTTTGTTTAAAAAACTATTATTGAGAAAGGCATCAACTATGAGGGAATTCAGTGTATTCTCGAGTGAGTGAGGGAGGAACTGAGGTAGATATGCCATCCGCTGAAGATGATTTCAATTTCAAGAGAAATGTTGAAACGTAGCTCAAAGCTATGTCACTACTGTTTGTTTACTTTAAACAAAGTAGAGACAGACGATGAATTTAATGCAGTCTGGGTTCCCTCAAGTACATTAGGAATCGTCAGTAATTATATTCAGAACATCTTTCATAACTTACTGTTGTCCTAAGTCAACGAAGACTTCAAATGGACCTGCTGTATTTCTTATTTCAAGTCTTATAAACACAATTAACGCCCCAACTCATCCTGTGTGATGTCAGGTGGAGAAAATGCAAACAAATGGAAAGTCATCGGGTGAAAGTTTGTTGGTTTATATACACAAATTTAGGATGGCAGATGCTCTTACTTTCAATTCCTAGGCAACACATGCGAGGAGATTTTAAACTAATGTTATGGGCCATATATACATACGTTTTTGGGTTTTTTCCCCTGGTTATCTCTTCCCCAGCACTCTTACCCACTTGGCAGACATGTACTTACAACTTCCTGAAATTGATTTTTATTCTCATGGGGATTCCGTATGAGGGTTTCAAGAGCTTAAGTGCACACTAATTTAAATTTAGATGTAAAAAATTAAGTCTATCGTAATCAAGTTTCAGGGTCCCCCTTTTTTCGGGGATGAGACTGTTCAGGAAAAAACATCTCTTGGATTGAAGAAAATACATGTGATTGTAGAGAGAGCTTTTCATTTCAGTCACACACAGTAGCGTCATTAGATTGATTAGCTCACGTTCAAAGCAGGTAAACAAGGAAACCTTGGCTTCTGTCAGTAACACATGGTTCGTTCCTTTCATTGCAGTCCAGAAATACAGGAAGGAAAATTTGGGTCATTTATTCTTAATTCTTCTTTTTATTCTTAATTTTAAAATACTGAAGAGAGGTAGTCATACTATCAGGGGCAGATTTGAAAGCAACTGTTTTGAATACTAGGAAAACTTTGATGGTCAGCTAAATCTACACTTGTGTAAATACAGAGCGTAAGGCACTTTCAATCTCCAGCTCTACCTGTTAGATTACTGGTTCTCATGTGTACTCAGAGAAGTTCAAACAAGAGTTGGAGAAAGTGTGTCATCATGTGATTGTAATTTCCAGAACGTGCCCTGCCTGTTAGCTAAATAAATAAATATTTTCAATAATAATAATTCATGATTCTCAGATTATCTGTAACGCTGTCGCACTTATTTTTTTATTACCCATTTTAAAATATCACGGAAAATGATTGGCTTGTTCCTAGTGGCATCAAAAACTCTTGCATCTTCCATATTGGAAATAGATATCGCTATGTAATTATATGTATGTACAATTCTACATCAAGCCATACTTCATAACCAGTCTCTGAGGCTGGTAGTTCTATTTATACAAATATTTTTCAGTTGTTATTATGAGAACTTATTACTTTATAGTATGTAAATTCCGAACGACAGCACATTCATCAATGAAAGTAACATCAATAGATATTTGAAACAAATAAATAAGAACTCTTCAAGAGAATGTCGTCTGGCAGTTGTTAAACCATATCTTCAAGAATTAGAATTATTTTTAGTAGAAATTTTTTTTGAGTAGTAAAAAAAACTCATGACCCTCGCTCTTTAACTACACAATCACTTATGATTGATTGATAATAAGTTTTCCGAGTTAGATATTTTATCACTCGAAATGTACGTGTCAAGTATCTTTTACCGTAACCTTATTCCTTCCCTGTTGTAAGTACACCTCAACTGCAGAAAAATATTTAGAACAGAAAAATTGGCGCCTCTTGAAACAGGAAGACACTCCCAAAATCCAGTCCTCTTAAATAATACATGCCAATTTCAAGATACTATTTGAGAGTGGTTGGTCCCGAGTGTGAGGTAATTCCTCGAAACGAGAAGTAAAGGGAATAACTAATTACTTTTAAATAAGAAGCTCAAGTGCTACATCCAATGTTTTGAATTTAAACCGTAAGCATTTCGGGTATGTGATTATTACGTAATAATTAAATAATAAAGATAAGGAAGATTATTCAGTAAATAGACATGACTGTCCATACAGAGAAAACGAATGAGATTGCATCCCTAATCCCTAGCTAGTGAGAAGATTACAACACTCAAGAAGATCCGCTCGTTAATATTTCATCCGGGTGACTTAAATTCCCTTCTAGAATTGCCCATAATACAGTTGTGGGAGAGAATAGCTCCACACCAATGTGGTCTATCATTAGTATGATTTCGACAGCATAATTCTATGCCGTTAGTGTAATTACACACATTACGTACTGTAGCGTGTGCAATTATATATGTGCATTTAATTAAAGCATGAAAACAATGTTACAAATGCAAGGAAGGCTTACCTCAAAAATCAGTTCCGAAGACATTGTGATGCAGCAGACGGCCAAGTCTCCAATGGCTAAATTAATAATGAAAATATTCACTCGGTTCAACTGTTTATGGTAGCGGGAACAAAAGAGAATGAAGATGATCACAGAGTTTCCAACTAATGACATCAACATAAGAATTGACAGAGTGATGATTCTCTGCATTTGAGCTGCTGACCACCCGCCAGATCCTTTGTCCATGGAATTGTTATGGTTGGGGAAGTCGGACTCGTTGGGATTCAAAAGAGGGTATGAAGTCTCATTATCCGGGAGAAATACCAGCCACGGTTCCATTTTGCCCCAGTACTCCCGAAACTCTGGTCTCCCACTGATGTCTGCTTAGGTAAACGCGAACGACTCCCGAATTGGACTCAGTATTTGAGTCTCTCTATTAGTAGGGATCTCCCTAGCAGCCGTACAGTTATAATTTAGAGACTATAGCAATTAAACCAGCGCTAATTGCTAAACTCCTTCCCACACTTGGCTAAGGTGCGGCGGTACAAATCCCATCTCATGTGTCTTATTACAGTGTTGTAAAGGATACAAAAAGGAGTGCCTTCATCTGTCCCAACGCTCCTTATGTTTATTGTTTCAAATTGAAATGATAGCCGTTGAGGCGTGGAACTGGAATAACTTTATACGACCACTTCATGAATAAATCGAACAATTCCCATGTAAATTGAATTAATTTACTCCGAGATTTAATTTGTTCTGACACTTTATATCTTCACACGCTGATCCTCCAAACTCCTCTCAGGCTACGTCTGTGTGACAGCTATTAAGAATTCCCTAATGAAAACTATATCCAGTACGTTTGAAAATGAAGGTTGTTGTCGGGATTTTCAGCGGAAACTAAATTTAACACATGTATGCTTCAGATTGTCTCCCAAAACCTCCCTTTAGGTTGAGGAGGAGGGGAACTTAAGTAGTAAAAATCATTTTCGAAGGCCGTGCCTCCAACTTTGAGAATGAAACAAGCGTCCCGAAACTTCACTTGCGAGAAACGTTAATTGGAAAGTAAACGTATACTTTTCGGTTTGAGTTGTTATCTAGCTCGTTATCAGCTTCAACATGATTTCTCCATTGTAGATTTCGTCTTAGACTTCTCCCTTCACGACAACTAGTCGTCAGTCAGGGATATCTTGACAGTCCACTACACTGCCGCAAAATAGAACGGTATTGAAGATAACTAAGCAGAAGTATCAGTCTAAATATCAGAACAATATCTGATTTCCTGTTATTTCGTAAAGGTTAATAGGCAGCCGAGCGTGAAAGTTTTAGACGTTGGGGAAGCAGTTGTGCCCAGAATTTCCCTATTTGTCGCACCTACTTTTCTTTTTTTTACGGAACCTATAATATGTCAAGTTAAGTTACTCTGGCTACACAAGTAGAAATATACTTGTATTGTGCTTGAAGATGAAATATCCCGAAAAGACAGGATGATGATGAGATGTCACTATATAGTCGTTGTTTCAGTCTTGGCCAGGGGTCCTGGAACAAGCCAGCTTTATTATTTCCAGCCCGGAGAAGAAAAGAAAATTCAAGGATATTTTGGGATGAACTGAGAGGAACTGTGAGTCTACTAGTAACTTTATGTCTCTACTAGAACCCAACTCCGCGCTTGCGACGCACACAGTGAAAGCATATCCGCTCGACTCACTTCCTCCCAAACTTGTCTTGGAATCTTCAGTGAAATGCTTTTTGGCCGCTCATATGTAGTGTGCCGACTGGTCTTGTCTGAGAACATTCCACCAAAAAAAAATTATTTTCAGCACTGAATACAACCCATTCTTTTCTGCATCTCAACTTACAGGAGAGCGGATTTCCCTGTGAAAATTCGCTATGCCTTGCAATCCTACTTTATTCCAGAGTCAAAAACTTGGCTAAGAAGCTCGAATAACTGGGAGGATTACAGTATAAAATCTTTATGAGGTCCACATCCGTGGTGAAAACATTAAGTAAGAAAATCCTCATCCGCTTAGAAATAGATTAGTCTTCTTTTGCAATTCCTGTTGTAAATACCTGTAGAGCATGAGTGGTTCTGCTACCAGTCACAATCAGTGTGTTCCAATTATGTGAAGAGATATGAGCTCTGTCTTTCTTGTAAATGATGTTCCGGTACATTTACTTTCCCCTCTCACTGAACATTTTTTGTTTGTTTTTGTGACCACCTCGGGGTAGACATTTAATTCCTGGATTTGGAATGTAACGTGTTAGTAGTGCTTGAGTGGAACGAGAGCATGTTTAAAAATCTTCCGTATAAATCCATACGATTTGTATTAACACGTACACACCCTCACTGCAAATATGTACATACTTTGAGTAAACTGTCATTAATAACATGAGAGAAAGTATCTGAATCAATTGGAGTATACAGGGGATTAGGGATTTTTGTGGACTCAATGACTGTTTGAGAACAATTTCAGTCAATGAGATTCCCATACCTATTTATATGTGTAGTGCGCTTGTAAGGGAGAAGTGATGAGGTGCAAATACCAGTAAATATAGCAGTAGTGGGATTTAGTGTGACAGTAAGTGCAGTTAAAAACTTGTGATAATAATCCAATGCGGCATGTGCATGCATTTCTGACCCTAACTTTCCGAAAGGAATGTTCTGAGGGACCTTGCGTAACCAAAATTGACCATTTGACTATTTGACCATTCATGATCATCCAAATAAATGCAAACTGGAGTTTCCGGAGGAGTAATCATGAATTCAGAGTAATGCTCCCCAACGTCCATAAAATAATGGTATGTTGGAAATGAAAGTAAATTTGTGTATGGGAATCGGACAAGGGTTGTGTGCTCGGCACAATCCAAGCCTTTCCGGTAGTGCGATTGCATTCTGCGAATTCTTCCTGACAGGATTGCTGAGTATAGAAAAATCCATGGAATGCATTTTTTTACACTCCAAAACATCCCTAGCGGGCTTTTGAGTTGACTTAATTTATCGATTTGAATCCCCATCCCTGACAATGACACTCTGATGTGGAGGCGGTCTCGACATAAAGAAATGTCCCATAGTTTATTTTATTTAAGACTGAAAATAATACATGACCAAAAGATGTAGCAACTCAGCCCATTCCCAACTCTGGTAAAAGATGAGCACAGTATTGGAGCGGAAGGACTCAACACTCCGTATCAATTTACTGTCACGAATTTCAGTTTCCCTGGCCTGTGTTTCCCTTTCTTTTGAGATGGGTTCCAGGTTGTCTTGGATTTTTGAATACCCTGCTGTTCTCATCCTTTTATCCCCATTGAGGACTTGGGCTTGATTTTTGTAAAAAGACTGCGGGATTTGTAAGGACGACCCCAGATTTATGGAATAAGTTGTTACTACAAAAATTTTATTGGCTATAAATTTCCCCGAAAATTTTCATGCAAACATGCGATATTCATTCGGGCTTGTAGTGGCGTTGAATATAAATGAATGGGATCATATTCTACACATATATATTTTCGGAGTAAGTTTTAAACTAGGGAAATTTGAAGCTACTCTGGATTTTCAAGTTACTACTTTGAAAACTTACGACGTGATCTTTATGAATACATGATCGTAGGGTTTGTGTGTATTTCAGTGGGATAAAAAATTTACTCCAAGATTGATGGAAAGAAACTGTCTTTTTTTTTGTGGGGGATCTGAAGTACATACGCCGTGGACTTCATAGGGAAAGAAGTAAGAACTGAAGATTCTCTAAGTGATGCTTTTATGTAAGGATCTTGTTTGTATGTAAATTTCAACACTGTACGTTTGTTTGTCCAGTTTTCCCCATGAGGAAAAAATATAGGCATGGAGCATTATTTTCCTTTATATACGTCATTCCTTAAAATGGCTGGAAAGGAAGACAGGGTTCTCTTAGCGGTTCTTCCTGGAGGAGCCATTTAGCACGTGCCTATCCACCTAGAACTGGTCATTACCACACCGAGCACTACTTTCACTAAGCTAATGAGGTACTTTTCAGAGCTATTTCCCATCGTTACTCCAGCCTTAAAAGTATTCTCGTAAATTTCCTCCCCAGGAACTTAATGTTTTATTATTAAAATTTTGTAAAGGTTAATATTTTTTCCGTATCATTCACTTCTCCTAAAAATTTTAAGCGTAATATGGTTAATGGCTGTGCAAGAAAAATCCAAGTTTCTCCTGCCAATTTGCCCTTCATTTTTCCGGAGTGTGAGTATTTGCAGAATTAAAGCCAACTTAGGTCATGGGAAGTATAATGGCTCTCCATCGGTGCATTTCCTTCTCAACGGAGTGGGGAAGCAATTTCCGATTACACTGTTTTGTAAAGGCGCTCATGAGAACATCCGTGCATGCTGGTCGTCCTCAGTCTGTGAAGGGAATAGCCATCCAGTAGAAATGACCATGTCCATCATTACTTTACTTTCATAGAATGTACTCATTAGACGTGAGTGGAAGGAGAGAATGAAAGTTGGATGTAGGGTCAGGAAATTCTTTGGCAAAGCATTGGAAACCTCACAGCAGGGAATCCGAGCCATTTCTCCACACAGTGTTCTCTTCTCAAATAATTTTTGTACTACAGTGTTGCTAGTAGGAGTGACATTCATTTTATGAGGTTCTAGGCTTCAACACGGAGCTTTCAGCTTCAATAATAGGACACGTCAAGATGATGGTCAATCTCTTCGGGTGTGACTGTGGCCATATAATTTTGTTTGTGCTTATGTACCTACATACATACATATGTACGATGAGTCATTTATTGCTACTTGAGTGATTTCAAAGCCTCATTAAGCTTCTTTTACTGTTGTTTATGGTACTGTGGTTTTTATTGCTGTTATTCTTTGAAGACTCATTACTATATAAGTAGTGTGCTGATGTTGTATTTTAATTTTTTTATCGAATAGATTTTATTTTGTGGGTAAAGAAGTTAACACAAACTAATAAACGCAAAACATTTGTAATCTGATTTGTAAGTCTCTAATAATTACAGCAATACATAATTCCGGGAAATGTTTTTGTAATTGTGAAAACTTTTAGCTGGAAATTATGTAATTATTATTTTGGGGTGTTTCTTATATTATCGTGAAAGTTGTTGATTTAAATTATCTTGCAAACGTTACTCATATTGATCTACGCAAAATGTAAACTTTGTCATGTAATAAGTACACTCTTGAAAAAATTTTCTAACACCGCACCGTTTGTCTTTACATGGGTTAGATAATTATAATTAAAAAAATTGATGTAATAATTAAAGTGTTAAAGCTTAAAGTTTCTTCTTTTAGAGTTTCAGGAAAAATTTGCAGAAAATAATTTTACAGTAATTTAATTGTTCCGGCAAAACTGATCTAATTTCATCTAAGTAGACTCATTTATTGTAACTGTTTTAGAAAAAAACATTAGCTCACTGCTTTACTGCTCCCAAGTTTTATGGTCTTAAATGAAACGGGGCACTGTAGGTTGAGGAAGTTAATATGATTGTAATAGTTGGAACGTATGTGTTGTACATAAGTGTACCATTCTGTAGATGATCATTGAAGTATGTATGTAGGTTATATAGAAAAAAGAAGATTGGACGGTTATGTAGATATACATATGTACAACTGTTCTTCTACATATGCATATAGTGCACCCCTTCAAATTCTTAACATAACTGCCATGCTCCTATTGGATTTTTGGGGTGTTAGGGAGAACTTTGTCAATATCAGTGTCATTTTTGACTTCAACTTCAAACGGGCACAGTTTTTTAGTTTGCGGGTTTCAGAGTTTGAAAGGTACAGAATAATCTTTCGGGTTTCTTTGAGCTACTTAAAGTGCCTATATTTGGTCGAACGATATTTCTTACGTGATACACACTCTATCGTGTGTGTTCACGTGATCCCATAAAGTCTATATATAAGGTACCGTAATACGTGTGTGTCCCCCTTGGTCTATAGAAGGGAAAAAGATAAAAAATATTCTATTCCCTCATTATTTTTTATTCTAGCTTTTCTACCAGATTTATTATTAGAAAATTCGTTCCATGACCCCTGGTAAAAGAAAACTCGATTCAGCGGTCAAGGAAGTGGAACCAAGTCGGGATTTGGAAAAAGAAATGTTTTTGAATTCGTCATCAAAATTCAAAATATTAAAAAAATGATGCTCATTTGTAACAAAAGTCGTCCTTCGAAATAATCACTCCGGATATATTCACTCCGACACATCCTCACATACCTCGGAAAAATGTTAATTTTATGACGAAATAAGTTTTAAGGAATTGTGTTTAAGGAATAGCCATTTTTCGTTTAAAAAAACCTTCATTCGCGATGGAAATTTGTTCAATTTATTTAAATAATTTTTAAGTCCTCTTCAGCACAATGTAAAATTTTGATCCAAGTCCTGTTCAGCGTAATGTTAATTTTTAAACCGAGTCCTGTTTAGAGGGCATGCCACGAACTGCCTGTCATTGATGTCAAAAGTTAACCACCTAACTTTCATGGAAACAAACATTGAGGAATTGAACCAATTAAAATTAATTTCCCTAATTTTACTTTTTGATTTATGATGCTGATTCAGTAATTTGTGAATAATCCGTACTTTGTACTTTTTCCTCCTATGTAAAGTATTCACTGCAGAGGCTTGGAGTTATGCTGCCTTGAAAACCCTTCATTTTGCTACAAAAAGCATGGAATTCTTTTAGAACTCTGAAATTGAAGTAATTATAAGAAATAAAAATATTCCAAACTATTTAAAAAATCCTGGCTTAGTTCCACTTCATTGTGTATCAACAGCTTCGGGGCTAAGATATGAAACAAATCTTTGAGAGGAAGTAAATTCTGGAAGAAATGTTTTCACAAAAAGGAGAAATCGAATATTTTGTGTCAATGTCCCTTCTATGGGATTTGGGGGGGGGGGGGGTAGAAAAGAGTATTGGGATACTTCGTACGTGTAACATGCCAATCCATGGATCAAATTCTGACCATGTTCTAAGTGTGTATGTTTTACTTGAATTACATTTTTATGTCCAAGATAACCACACTATCTAGGCTTGAGACCACGAGGATCAAATTCCATCTTCAAATCAATATTGCCTTCAACTAGAAGCAGTTATCTGTTTGGTTACGATAAAAGGTAGCTTACCTCCGTAGCATATTCCAAATTCCTGAACAAATCATGAAAGAAAATATTTCCAGGAATGTTCTTTGGATAACCTCACGTTGGCATTCAATAACAAAATTCTGGGCTGTAAGAACATTTTCTATAATTCCCTTTAGATCGGTTAATTCTCTACCACATGGAGCCAAATTTAAGTGTACTTTATTGCCTTATTTGCATTTTGAAAGTATGAACATTGTTGGATGCGATGCCAATTATTTCAACGGGGTTTGCAATTGGGATCATGTAGGCTAACATGTACCAGTATCTACTATTTTTGTTACAGCTAGAAATTACTCGGAAATCATCTGCGTCCGTAGGTAGTTTGTGTGCGTAATGAGACAGGAGAGTTCACTGAAAATCGCACATGTAGTGGGCGTCATTAACCATGGAAGCGACGTTACCATTTGAGCATTGTTTATTCAGTAGGTTTACCGGTTTTATCTCACTTTTATCGCCTGCTGACCGTTAGAAAAGTACGGCAGGATATAGCCTGGATCCGGTATTAAATGTACCTGACACAATGTCAACATGAAATATTACAAATTCCAGATTGACACAATGTGGAATCAGTCTCTCCTTCATATTGTTACAGGATGAAAGATACGGCGACTGCGTTTTTACATGTGAGCTAAACGACTTGAGTCATTCTCACATGGTGTCAACTTATAAAATATAAAACTTTATGCCTAAAGTCTAAACAACCAATGAATTTATAAAAAAAGCAAACCCAACCGAATAAGGTTTAAACCACTATTATGTTCACCCAGATCTATTTTAACAAAGAGGTATAATGCATATATTGTACTGTAAGCAGAAATTATTTCAGGGGACTCAGACTCAAATGTAATTATTACAGAACACCTGAGCTATCTATGCATAATATACTGGAATTATTTTGGTGTGCCAAGATTGGAAGTAGTCAGGCTGAACAGTTTTTTTTTACTCAGCGCTTTCATTAGTACTTTGGGTGAATTGGCATTGGGGTTTTCTGGCATTGAGTAAAATTGGCTTTATTACCTAAATCTCGAGCCAAATTATTGAGAAGTGCTTTCGGAGTAAAATAGAGGCGTAAAAGACTACAATTTTTGTAGTATCAAGTTCTGAAGCGTCTCACTTTTGGAATTAGCCTGAAAATACTAAAACATGTTGATAATACAATTTCTTGGAATTTACTTTGTTCCTCTTTATAAGATAAGCTGGCAAGCAGTCCGTGACGACTCAGATTACTTGTTTCAAAGAAAGATTGTTTTCTTTTATTATGCTGTGTTTACACTCCAGCAGTTTCCCTTCGCTTTTTTCTTCACGAAAATTTTCTTAGCCGTATTATTTCACGCATTTATAGTTTGCGTCATCGTACGCTATTATAATCGTGCTACTTTTTTTATTCATTTTTCCTTCAAGTTTTTCCTTATCAATTCGATGGTGCCATAATTTCCATCCACGAATTTCAATGTGAAAATAGGGCGAGGATCATAGGTGGACTTGTAGTATAGTTGAATTGATTAATACCAGTTAAATCGGAACATAACAATGATTATTAAATTCCAACAATTTATACTTTCACAGCTCATTCAATTTTTGCTTTCCAAATAGTTGAAATTGTTTCATCTTCGAGAAAAAGGAAAGCTGAGTGAAACTTTTCACTTCAGGACAATAAACCCTTCCAGCTCGTAAAAACGCAGTGAAATGGAAGTCGCGGGAAACTTCGTGAAAAATTCGGTAATGTGACTATAAATACGGTCCCTTTGGAAAGATGCAAGAATCTTGGGATGAAATGAAAAAACTCCCACTATAAAAACAGCATTAGGCCAAAACATCAACAAAGAAGTATAATTTGCTGCAAAGAAAATAGATCGGACCATTAGTCCCTGTCGTACTTGATATGAAATGAAGAAATGGTTCGGATCGCATACTTATAAAATCCTGCTCCGAACTCCACGAAATAGTATCAGAAAATATTAATCTTATACTTCGAATTAATCATCCTATCATACACGTACTTTTTAACTTGATTGTGATTGTGAGGTTACAAAACAATAATTGAATTTATCAGTCAATCAATTATTATAGATTGATCTGCACTGAACAATCCAGGACATGAACTGAAATTAATTAATTTGTACTGTCGGAATTCGAATGCTAAAATAGAATCATTCCGGGTATCACTGTGGCAACTGGGACAACCGCATGAAAATGAAGCTCGTAGCCAAGTCATCCACCAAAACGGCCATCCATTTTCAACATACAAGGAATTTAAATTGCTTGTCAAATGTAGGCAGGAGGATTGCTTACGATGGGCATACAAAGCATTTTTCCGCGTTGGGAGATCACCAAGCACGCACACCTAGAAATGAAAATGGTCTAATAAAGTAAATCAGCGGAAGTAGTAACTTTTATACGCGCTCAGTTTTCGAGAATCTACCCTTCCCAGTAGGTTCAAAGTATTATTATATGGATGTATGTTTGTGTAGATACATACAAGAAAGAAAATAAGTGCTCCTGCATTCATACAAAAATCGTGAAGATGAGTTTCGCATGCTCCTCTACAATTACTTCCAAACAGCTGAGAAGTAACTGCAATAATTCAATTGAATGCATAAAAGTATAAAAAAATCCCAGGAAATTCTACCACATCTGCACGGAAGCCAAACTTTTGTAAATAATAAACCATGGGAATGTGTGTTTTGAATTCAAAATATGTTAGAACATATTTTGTCTGAAATATAAGTCTGAAAGTACGACCTATTTATACTTAGTGTGTATCCTAACTGTAGCAATTGTTAAATCCAGGGGGCTGCTATTCTGTACGGAGCGCAGCGTTCCTCAATGGTTAAGAACATTTATACGTAGCATTTCTTATTTAGTGTTCACTGTCAGTCCAGGGAAACAGGGAATTTTTCGCGAACTTGTAACCACCAAAAATTTCACACTAGTATACACACAGAGTGTAGGAGGAAAACATCTCCTGTTCAAAAAAGAACCTTCAATTCCTGAAAAGCCGTTTGATTCCTTTTACTCATGCATGTATCTCAGAGATCAAAAGAACCTTTTCCAGCGACCACCTGAAGATTTATGAACGTGAAACGAGTGTTTCTTTTTCTTGGAAAATATTTCTGTTCTTAAAGATTCTTCCTTTGATCTCATAACTTGGGCTGAGCTTCGAAACTTCTCCATTTCTTCGTTCCTATTGTCACCTGGTGAAAAACGTTTGGGTCCTTAAATTCGTTTCGTAACGCTGACATTGTGGATACAAGTATGTTTCTCTGGAATGAACCAACTTGGTGGAACATTAGTACATGTAACACGTAGTAACATGTAGTTTTCCCAATTTATCAATGAGTCTCCAGTGAATCTTCCTCACCTTTCTAGCTTACTTGAGCGTTGATATGATGGTAGTATTTGTAAATGTTAGGTGAATACTTGATTTGATTTTTAGTTGAAGGCTGCAAATATAATTTTAATTCAGTGAAATAACTGAGCTGGATGCTGACGAGTTTGAAATTAAATAAAAGCCAAGTTGTATAGTGAGATTTAACGGTTCAATGCAAAATGCATACATATATGGTTTTTTGAATGTGAAAGAATCAACATCCTGTAAGCTCCCTGTCTTCTGGTAGCCAATTTTAGGAACAACATAAATCCTTTGTGGCCTCTTGGAAATGTCATGCAATGCAATGGGTGGAAGCTTAACCTGTGAAAATATGGATTCGCGAAAGTTTATTCCATGCAACAACGAACCTCAGGTTTCGAATAAAGTACGTAAGATATTGCATAGTAATTTTATTTTCATCTCACATTAGCATTCATAAAATGTTGTGAGGTTCTTGACCTTGTGCTGCCTGAATATATCTTTGTAGGTTCTCTCTCTCTCTCTCTCTCTCTCTCTCTCTCTCTCTCTCTCTCACTTTCTGTCTTGCATGACGCTTTTGAAAAAAAAGTTGAGGATAAGGATGGCCCAGCAGCGGATTTTTACTACTACCGTGTGTCGAAAATTAGCTTGCGGTTCATGTTGGTGTTCCGATGCATTTTTCATTGTCAGTAAGATGACATTCCCTGTCTTTCCTGTCGTAACCATGAAAATGCAGGCTAACGCTAAACTTATTATCAGAGTTGGGTCTTGCTTACTGCTTCCTCTCGGGATTACATTGGTGCTTTGTAATCAAATATATTTTCTACCTTCATTCATGAGTGACTTGGAAGATTTAGATTCCAGTCTTGGGTTGTCTTACAAGTCTGAAAGATTTTCCCTACCATTTTTCCCTCTTTGCCAGAGTCATCGTAAATCTTTTAAAGGCGCGGACAGTGGAGAAATGTATGGAATCCTTATTCCTTTAATACACATGGTATAATATTGTACAGTTGGCCCTGGGATAGGAACTGGTGATTTTTATTCTCTGCAGCAAAATGGAATATTCGCCGTGAGGCTTAAGAACTTTTAAGAGAACTAACTCTGTAGTTTAAACTTTCTCCTTTGAAACAACAGGTTTACATGCTGCAAAGGCCTTTTTCAGTCAACAACTAACAAATGCTATGAACTGCTAGCCTGCTGGGATTTTTATTGGCGCATAGAAAGTTACTATTGATTTTACATCAACTTTCACCTAGTAGTTCACGCAACTACACTTTAAACGTCCGAGTTTTAGAGTATATGTATAAGGGATTTCTGGCTTCCACTTAAAATACATAAGTGAGCAAGAACTAAAACATGTTAAACAACACATTTGTACACATGCAGGGTGATCGATTGTCTTTGCCCCCCATGTTCTCCAAGATCTAGGCTTGCTACATGATTGTAGATATACGTTTTGTACAGAATTTTATTGCGGATCCGAAAATAAATAATTCAAGGCTATCGGTCAACATTTACCCAAGTTATGACCAGAAGACCAATAAAACCTTTGGAACTTCTCAAATCCACCAGTATTTTAATTGTCATGTCTTCCAGTACCTGAATTATTTTTTCGTGCAAGTTCTTGTCTTGGCGTCGTTTTGAGAAATTTCTGAAATCCAAAGATCCTCAAACTTTTCAAGTTGGCTCACAAGTGCTCACACGGATTTCTTCAGTTTCCAAGCCATTCTGATTTCCCAAAAAAGTCAATTCTGCTGTCTAGCAGAAGTTTTTGGATTGCTTTTACTATCATGCACTGGGCCCGCTCATGGAGAAAGGTGACTTCGTCGGGGTCAATGACTTTATCGGGATTCTTTACGAATGGAATCACAGGTTGCCCCAGGATGACATTCCGCAAATAATCACCATCCCAGCTTTGTCCTTATGGTTTAATCAGCCATATTAATTCCTTCATGGAAAAGCAGAGGAAAGCTCCTATAAATTGGATTCCATTTCTCATCCTCCAATTGAGGGACTTCGGACGGAGAAGTGGCTTCTCTTCAGTTATTCCTCTTATTTCTGACTTGATTTAGACAATCGCTCGTAACTTGTGTTAACGAATCTAGTGCTTTGACAAAATCCCAGTAGATCCGCAGTAAAATTCTGTACAAACATACATAGCTTCTGTATTTCTGCAGCATGTGTAGATCGTGGAGTGTTCACAAGGGACGAAGTTTATTGACCACACTGCACTTGTGAACGCGTGTTTCCAGTTCCAGCTGAGAAAAATATGTAGGAAATTCAGATCACTTACACTTAATACTTAGATAGGGTACATGCACTGATTATACCGAGTAAAAATGCTTAAACCATAACTGTCTCTTTTGGTTCTGCTAGAAAGCCATTGGTGTAATTACAAGGTAATGGAAATAACTTGAGTAGTATTTAGTCAAATTTCATCAACTCGATTTTAAACAGAAATATTGCGGCTTCCTTCGAGGAACGCCTACAGTCCCGTTTACAACTTGATTTTGATTTTCTCAATGAAAGTTAGTGATTGATGAAAATCGCTGTAATCTCCATAATGTTAAAGACCTTTGAACTCAAAACTCACAACTGTGAGAAATAATTATTGAACAAAAACCTGCAAATCTGTGTTGGTTCTTGGAAATGTATTAATTCAATGTTCAAATTCCGCATTTATTCGTTGTTCGATGAGCACTGCCAATCGTAATTCCAGTTACCCTGGAATTCAAATGCATCTCTCCGGCAGTTCAAGAGTTCTAAAAACACGCCAGACTACTGCAGATGAATTTTTACGAGGGCAAGCGGCGTTCTAATCCGTATTAAAAGTACATTGGAAACTTGTGGTCAGGATCTATCGGTAGGAAGTTGCGTCAGGCGGGGAATAAAACAAAATTTTCGGAAAATTGTATTTCATATATTTATATCCATTTACCATCATGTAGGAATTCAAAAAGGTGAAATATAAACATAGACAGTGGCTTCCATATAGAATACTAAGATACAGTGGAGTAAATGTGAGAATAACAAAAACACTACTCCAGTACAGGAAATATCTATTGATTCTGTATAACTACAGTATAGCTTTGAATGTAGAACTCACTCCGGGAAAACAATGAGTGTGTATACGGAGCTGTATTTGACTAGACGTGGAAGGGTGAGCACGAGCACAAAGAATAAAACACCACATCACTGGAGAATAGATGACGGAGAGAATTCCCAGAGTTGTGAGCTGACAAAGGAGAAGTTCATCACCCACATAACCAGGCATAACTCCCAGACCCGTCCTATTCTCGCTCAAGTGAGAAAACACCGTAGGTGAGTATAGCAAAACTACAAAAATCTCATGATAGAGACCATTTTCATAAACTGGTCATGCTATGTTTGCAAAGGACAAGGGAAAGTTCTACTCTGCGCAATAACTTCAAGTTAGTCTTGTCGGACGGGGGACAACAATAGAATTTACTATGATTTCTTATTAACTTTACAGTTCATGAGTTAGGCTTTATATTTCATCTCAGTCAAAGCAAATTGTTCGGAATTTCTACTAATGAGAAACACTTAATGAGCGGTTTGTCTTTCTTTTGTTTTTATTTCATTTTTATTACTACAGACTACAGAAGGCAGGATCTTCCTTGAAAATTCGTGTGTGTGTGTGTGTGTGTGTGTGTACATAACAAAAGCCCACTCGCTGGCTCCGTTTACCAGTCCGAAGGTTGCTTTCCCCAGAAATTAAAGCATTAGGTTTCTCCAGTTTCCCATGAATTCCCATTTACGCATGTATTTTACTTTGGCTCCGAAGAGACTGTCTTGAAATGTGAGACGGTGTGCGTTCGTAGCCTGTAGTCGTGAAGAAAATTCAAAGGTAAGCCCAAAATTCTAGGATTTATTGAAAACAAAGTTCTTGAACTCTTCGTCACTTGAAAGACTTAATGTGAGACTGCACGCACGTCTCTTGACACAAAACACGGTAGAAAACTTAAATTAAATTTCTTTATGTTTGGGCACACACACACATGATCATCATGGTCTCAAACTTCCTATTTCCGGATACAGAAGGCACTAATTAAGCTTTTGTAATTTATTCGTGTCACTGTTTTTTTTTACACTAAAAACATTCACTGCTTCCTTGTTTTAGCTATGATCAAATACATAATTATGTATATAATAACAATGAAAATAAACTGGACAACAGATTATGTCTCTCTACAATTTTTTCCATCGTTATCAGGAATAAAATAATAATAATAATTCTTTATTCAGGTCGATGTTTTGGCCTTGGCCCTTACAACCTTTGTGTTTTTACATAATTGAGTTAAATACTTATTAAGAATCACAATTTTACCAAGACTATGAAAAATACCCCTTGGAAGAACCCTGAATGTGACAACATACAACTTCCCGCTGCTTTGATCCTGAAAGTTAAAATGTACCACTTTCATACGCAGTACTGGGATACTGTAGAGCTTTCTCCCGCTTGTCACAATGTCATCATAAATCACATTGACAAGTGGCACGTTTTGAAATTGAGCTGCAGCCCGACTTCTAATTAAGGATTCTCGCAAGAGGCACTTCTTGGAGTTTGGCCGATGATATAAAGGTTAGGATAGATGATGCTTTCTCTGATAAGAAGTAATTCCTTTTTAGAGCTTGACTCCCGTCTTCCCACGTACCCTGGTCTCATTGACATTCTCCTACTAGATTTGTTCTTCAATCATTTACAATCCTAGACGCCGACAGCATGGCACTACTAGTTTCCACACATCCCTATTCTTTAGGAGCCCAAGGCAAAACAAACCGACTTTCCTCCAACCAAAAGGTACTTATTAATTCAAAACGGCATCCCTTCAATAATAAGTATTTCAAAGTGTGCTTTCTTTTGCATTATAATGGATCTTTGATCTTAATCTTATCTCAAATCTTTTTATTTCTCAGAATGATAACATCTTCCTCGGTTGCAAGATTTGAAAACCCTGTATTTCTAATGGCATTTAAAATTACTGTCAATAAGACAATTTATTTCAGGATTGTATTTACTTCCTGTAAATGTGGGCCTTGGGCCAGGATAACTATTTCCAATTTGAACGGAAAGGTTTGATAAGAAGAATTAACCAGCAACTGAAAGCATTGTCAACTGATATTTTTAATGGTTTTCCATAACAAAATTAGTTTTGGAGAATTCGACAGCGCTGCAGTTGAGATGAACGAGCAGATTGAGATATATGCAGTGAATGTAATCTTAATAGACTCCTTGATCCTGCCTTATTGGAAACATTCTGAGAAACATAATTACATATGTACATATAACGTGTAACAAAGAACTACAAGCATTCAAAAAAGATCAAATTATCAAATATCTTCAATTTCGAAGTCTTAAGGATCTTATGTAAGGATCTCTTTAGTAAAGCTTTTAGAATGCTAGATTAAAATCTAGCAATGCTAGATATCAAAAAGTTTGAAGCTTTAGTCGTTGGAAAGTAATCCTTTACTCATTTTGTAGGGCGTATGATACATTTAGGAATATTAGAGCAAACAATAGTACTTCTTCAATGAAAATGATTCCAGTTCTTGTGAAAATCTGGAAGCATGGGGGCTTTAAAATTTGACAATGGAGTTCGAGACAAAGATAATTGAATACTTACATTGAGATATACAACTGATCGGACACTAGTCTGAATTCTAGAAATTCTGAATCGAGACAAAAGTAGAGTATTAGCACAATCCCTTACCATTTGTTGTGCTCACAATAGTAAAATCCTCGGACAGACTGCTGTTGCTAGTTGCTACTAATGGCCATGCCATGGATAGATTTAATTCATTGTAAAATTTTACATTACGCACATTGGCTACCCCTCTGTAATTTCAAACGATTATTCATTTGAAGCGTTCCAATTATTAGGATTGCATGTCGGGTAGTATTCTTTAAATTTTTATGAGTGGTCCTATCTCTGTCACAGTAGTCATTTGACAATTAAATATTTAGAAATTCCAAATTTTGTAAATCCGGGATTTTCTTGTAGGCGTAAAATTGTCCACGAATGTAAGTGTTTAGTACCAAGTGTGGCATTACTGTCAATTATTATGCTATACTGTCCGGATAAAACTTGTTTTCTTGTCAATGGACGACTCGACAAGTTATTTTCGTAGAAATACCTTTCAGGATATTTGCACTGGAAATATCCAAAGGATTTGGGCTTGTGGATTGTGGGAATGCAAAGGATGTGTTGAGGAATTGTAAGTAGATGTACTCAGAACCTGTGGATAGCGCTCCTGTTACATGTTGTGAGGTTGCTACTGGGACCATTGTAATTTTGGAATTTGGAACATACGGAGAACGTCATCACACGAGTGGGCTTGTGATACCCACAACTCAATCTCATTGTCATACACTAAGCACAAATACCAAGAATTCAACTTGGAAAGCATGTGGTATCAAAAGGGTCGAATCCTTTCCTGTACGATCCGCTCTTCGGTGTCTCGTAGTGCTTCTCCACATTTATGCATTTATTCTAGCGTATTCTCCTCATGATTGATTGCTGTACTTGATTTAATAATACGGACTGTGCTGGAGCACTTAGAGGCTTTATGGGTATTTTCCCTACACACATATCTAATATTTGCCTGGGGAGTATAACTATGTAAATCAAATTCAAAATTATTAATTCAATTGGTGATCATTGTATTTCAAGCCTACAATTAATTTGAAAGCTCTCCCCACTCGGAATGTGGAAATTCAATAATTTTGCCGGAAATCAATAAGACTACCTCAACATATCACTGATGTGACTACTGCTCCTCTATTATTGTAAAACACGCCATGGGCAAAGGCTTCACAGGTACGGATTGAGGTCATCCACCCAGATTGAACCCATTTTTTGGAAGTGTGGGTGAAATGCGTCGGCCTCATGGAGGAAACAAATATTTAAATTAGCAGTCAAATACAAATGTGTAACTGTAGGTAATGCCATGCAGGTAATGTTAAATTCTTACTTTATTACATAATTTCAAAATTACGAATTCATAATTTTTATTACGTACTTATAAATTTCAGTAGTATTCATAGTTTTTTTTACCACTAGGATTTTAAGATTTCAAATTCATCGATCAATACCAAAATGTTGAAATTAAATCAAAGCATAGAAAGTAGGTCAGGATATGTCACAGATGCTGAAGTTTGATAGTAAGTAAACGGAAGAATTCTGCGTAGTGTTCAATAACATTTCATAATCTTGCAGTAATTCCTAAACTTATAGGATTCCTTCCTTCCTGGAGAATCTTCCAGGGTTACAGGCTTCCTTAGGTGTGAAAAATCAATGACAATGTATTTTCACAAGTAATTGCTCGGCAGACGTAAGGGTTCTGAGTATCTGATACAATGACTTTATTTATCTTTATTTTATGATTGCTAAATGTCCTCAGAGAAACTCATAGAGAGGGTTTTCATGTAATTATAATAACACATTTCAACAAGCTCACACATTTGTTCGCACCGGTGAACAGGAACAGAAAGCAACGCAAATAAATAGTCTAGCCTCAAAGGAGACAGCATCGTCCCATTTGTTTTCAAAGGTACATTTGTGAATGTGAAAGAATTCACCCAAGAGCCTGTGGGAGTAGTACTGCCTCAAGGTAACGAAAAGTTTTCCTTGAGACTCAAAAGATCAAACTTGCTACTGTCGTAGATCGTCGTAACTGGAAAATCCCAACTTCCATTGCCTGGATACATGCATGGTTTTTTGTCCATGTAAGGTAAGTATAGCTGACAATGGGACTTGAAGTTGATAGAGAGGAAGTGTGCGAATAAAGCAGAACCAGGGCCGTTAGCACCATACAAACTTTCTCCGCTTTGGGAAAAGGTTGCCGAAGTCCTAAATGTATCTTTACTGTTCACAGCACCATCCTAACTTCTCTAAGCTAAATTCCATGTTTCAATCATGCCTGCTTGCTTTCATTTATTGTTAGTGTTATCGTTAGATACAAATATTTGAAGCAGTCTCCGTAAGTAGGTGAGGATATTGAAATCAATTTCTTCAGCTTCTACGGATTTCCCCATTGATGAATAACGGTACGAAACAATCCTTGTCAACTCTCACGACTCTTTCTTTTCAATTGCAATCAACAAAAGCAGTAGCATAGCTTATTGATGTGAGCTTAGCCCCTCCAATATTCTTTTACAAGCCTCACATACAATGTACATACGTTTTCTAAGCAAACAATCTTTACGCTCAAGTTTTAAAAAATACTTGGATTGATCTTCAAAAAACTTACCAGTGCAATTTTAACGTGAAGCAAGCAGTGATAATAAATCTAATAAAGTAAAGAACATAGCTTTAAGTACATATTCATTAGAATTCGGACATCCTTAGATATATTTTGTTTCCATATAGTTCAAGGTTTATAGGGATTTCTACATTCTAAAGAACCCTGGTGACAAAAAGTAGTTAGGACTGAGAGTCACTCAATTCATAAGAGACCATGGAATAAAGTACACTTGGTACCAATAAGGTGCACTCGAGTGTTTACTAACACTAGTGGACCGAACGCATGGAGTTTTCTCCTACTTTGGGCGTATTTTTAGATCTTATCCCAGAATGTTCTGGAAGCTCATTTGGTGTTCAAGCCATTTTTTCTTACTTAGAATTTTTGAATTGTATGATCGGTAGCTGCTGAGAACCCGACCAGAAAGCCACTATTATATTTCCACTGGTCAATCCTATCATTATTTTATAATATTTCTTGACTAATTAATTAATCATTTAATTTCGGGTTTCTTAAAATTAACCAACGCCAAGACCCATCATTGATTCGAGAATACCAACACAATTTTACACATTTTTTTAGTTCCACAATTTTCATCTCATATCTGTACAGTCCGCATCTCCGTCCCCATTTATCACTTACAATTTAATAGCATCTGAGAGCTACAATCCCAAAATCCCAACAGCCAGACATCTTTTTTTATAAATACACTAAGATTTATTCCATCACATTTTGCGTATTTTTCTAAGAAAAGTTTTGTATTGTCAACAAAGACCCCTCCCAAAAAAAGAAGCCTTATACTTATCTCCCATTTTTGTTAAAATACAATGTATAGTATAGTTTTCGACCATGTGTTTACACTACTGTGTGACAGCTATGTGCTTACAGTACAATTGACTTTGACCGATTCTTCGGAAGAATTTCTCCCATCCTCCACTGACTGCAAACAATAATTATTTCCTCCACCGTCCAATTGCAAATAAAGAGTGAAGAGCTCGTTGAAGCACGAAGAATTTACCTTTAAGCATGAACGTCGACTTTTAACCTATATTTAAAAGTTTTACTTATGTAGTTAGGAAACCAAAGTAGGAAGTTGGAACATCAAAACAAAAAGTAGGATAAGGCGTAGCTCACTTTGGTATGGACATCTTGTATGTACATGTAATAACATCATTCTTATCCTGCTGGGTTAGATTAGTGTCCAAACTACTGAGACTAATTGTAAGTGATCTGAGATTACACTTGGTTGCCCCTAATTACTTATTTGAGATTAGGAATCATGTGCATACATATGTAGGTGCAGGGTACGTGGAGAAACTAGCGAGCTCTATTATTTATTGTTTTAAAGTGTTTATAAAAGATCGTCCTGACAATTCCTATGAATGGGGAGTTTAATCAACGGCGAAGATTGGCTCTATGTATGTTATCGTGAAGGGAACAATGTTAGGCACTAATATTACCCGTAGAATTGGTTGTAAGGAGCTTATATACCGTGAATCACAGAACAGAATAATGGAAGAAAAAACTCCTCATTCTACCCTTTACCTTGTACATACAATTCATGTACCTATGTATGTATATAGGAGCGTGAGTGACGCATTCACATAATCAGCTAACTGTTGGTCACCAGTGTTATCTTCAAGATGGAAGCTGTAAGTTAAGTTGGCAAACCCACCTGGGACTCGCATCCCTCCCTATCTCCATTGTCTACCAGTATTTATTTGTACGAACTAATTCGAGATCTTCTAGTTCCCTTTATTTTTCCAACTTTCTATGCTCACGTTCTCAGGCGACAGTGTGCTTGCCCTACTCTTACTACAGCTCAGGGTTGACATTGAAAGTGGACTTAACGTGATGGCTTTTATCGTATTGTTGTAGTATACCACACTTGTTAATCCATTCGCTAAATTGTAACTTTCATCACTGCAAGCGAAGAATACCCTCCCTATGTAATTCTCATGCTTAAACTACTCATGTGATAAGACGAGCCCTTGCAGTCGCCTTAGAAAGCCGGATAGAAAGTAAATTGCATTTGTTACGTTAACGGAATTGTCAACAAACTGCACTTCTATTTATAGCCATAGCTTTGGTTAAACTGGAACGTATTTATTGACAAGCGTTACACTGCATGGCATGGCTTTCAAATCCTTGAGAGGAAATAATTTGTAAATATGTCAATGGCACATGCAAGCAGACAAGTTTGCCTGTAAATATAGGCGACGGTTTTTTTTATCCCGTTTGTCCGATCAGATAATGGTTCCGACAATGTACATCAGAAGTCCGAAATTACATGATTATGGAGGAGAACCAACCGTTAGGTTTTAATACTATACAATTATTATTACTCGAAACGTTTTATGCATGGTGTGGTTCAATTTGTTCATCTCCACGTGCCATTGTATGTTTGGAGCCATAATTGTGACTTGTGATCAAAGAAGTATGCAACAGTGTGTGAGCGAAAGCACTGAGTCTATTGAACTTTTATTTATTCATGCGAATACACTAATAATACATTTCATAGGCACTTCGAACATGGTATATTGGGCTTAAAGAGGAGCTAAACATATGCAAACACAGCAGGACTGTCATACAGGTCAATAAACAAAACATAAATGTCCGTTACTCATATACACGTCCCCACATACTATGTAGCCATCTATTCAATACATTGGGAAGGCTCTGTGGTCATTGTTTCCAAGACGTCTTTACTTAATACAACAACATCCTGGGTCATTTTTGTCGTCGTCGGTGAAGTTGCAAAAGAGGTTATCTTGAAAAAAATGATACAGATGCAAGTATAGTCAGTGTTGATTGAATGAACAAAATGTGAAGTTTATCTCGTTTGGTGAAGGAAAACAGTACCTGTTTAAAACCACAGGTGTAACACAGGAAGTAAGTTTCCCAAGGTAACACTACAAGTGTACCATTGCTACAGAAATAAATTTCGAAGAGATGGCTTTGTGTCGCTCTCTCGTTCGGATCGTTCTCCCCTTGAAATGCATTGCATGGTGTCCATCCTGATTTTTTTTTTCTTGGCCAACGACACGTGAAAGTGTGATAGATTTACAGCAATAAACAGAATATGAGCATAAATGAGGACAAGAAAGTGATCTGCAGGATGTGGTCATTTCGGGGATAACTGACTATAAATCCGGACATGTTCTGCGGTTAGATCTAATTAAAGTTAAGTACTTATAAGTGCATGTATATTTAGATATATAATTATTTATATATTTGCATAATAGCTACGAACAAAAAGTAGCATGACCAACCTAAAATTAATATAATTATCGACACCTTGATTAATAACCAGTTCGGTTCTTGTGGTAATTGTAGTATTTATTCCGTAGTAGTTTTGGCATCTGAGCATTTTTTTTTACTTCTTAAGTGGTAATCCTTAAATGTACAATTACTTATTGGCAATAAAATCCGGAGCAAGTCGGGAGTGTGTGGTTGTGAAGTGGCAATGGTGTAGGATTCTGTGGTTCGAATGGGGGAGAAGTTTGCGTTTATTTAAGCTGTCTGTCTTTAGTATGTTTGGTGTGTATCATAAATGTAACTCATGTTGGAAAAGCCTCTCTATTTCCAAAATTGTTGAAAAATAAATAAATAGTCAAAAGACTTAAGGAATAGGCGAAGCGAAGCAACTTAATCTTCATTCTTCAAATAATCATCATCATCAGCGTTAGAATAACATGTTTTGTATTATTTTATACACCTACCTGGAATCCTTCCGCACCTAATGTAAAGTGCCTATAGAAATTACATATGTAACGTTATAATTATATTGTATAATGGCATTTTTTTACATGGACCTTAACAGTATATAGCAAATTTTGGCAGCGGGAGGCAGCAGCAATGCAATTTTTCTGTAATTTTTTTCTTAATCATTCTCCTCGCGCATGTTTCTGTCTGTCTCATCATCTCTCTTGTCTCTCTCTCTTTCATATTCCGTCTCACTCTGTCCCTTCTCTTGATTTCGGATGTCCTTGAGCTTTTCCGCCTCTTTTGTGAATATCATCTATCAATCGCTTAATGGTCTTCCGTGTGTGTACATCGTGTTGTCATTATTTAATTCTTATGTTTTTTCATCTAATGTAAATTTACAAATCGGATATTGCTTCATTTTTTTTGTATGTAACTATAAGATATTCTTGATTGAGGACGGTTTCCACTCTTATACAACAAACAATTACTATATTGAGTTAACTTAAGCCATGCTTAAAGCTCCAGCTCCGATACCAAAACCGACCTTAAATAGAAAAAAAAGAACAAATTCCATTAAGATCAAAATGATGATTTATAATATTAATAATTTTTTTACAGGATTCAAGGCTCCCATTTGCATTTTGAAGGGGAACCTTGACAGAAGTTATAAATTATGAGCCATTTTATGGGGTGGGGACATGGCCATAAATAAGATTATCTGTGGAAATGGAAGTAATTTGTAGGTTGGAAATTAAATAACTCACCCCTTTGGGACCGAACTTCCTTCCATAGCAAGCCCTACAATAGATTTCGCCATCGGGACTATCGCACAAATTAGTTGAATCCAATGATCGTCGGCAGTCAGCGCAGTTAAAGCACCGTTTGTGCCATACCTGGAACATTGAGAGTCATATCAGCAAAAGCTTTTCATATTTTCATTAAATTGTCGAGAGAGGCTTGAGATCCCTCTCTTTCAATTACGATTTAAATAATTTTGTTTGTACGACAGCTTTCCTCACTCTCTGTCCCTTTAAAATAAAAATGGATTGTCAGGAAAATATGCCTCCTTTACAAAATAAAGGCTTGTAAATTATACAAAATGACGTCTGCAATATATCAACGAAGCACATGGCATCCCCCAACTGACAAAATGATAATATTCCGTAGGGACTCAGAAAGCTAATGTTGAGGAAAGCGTGGGAGCAAATTGTGCAACTTTTACTGCGTCACGTCGCTAAGCATGGAGCTTTTTCTGAAACTACCTAGTCGTCTAACCTTTCCGGTGACTGAGAATTCATGCTCACACTTAAAACTATATATTTATTTTTTTCTCATGTATTAAAGTAGCTCTTATACTCTCTCACGCTGCGACAGTTTCAAATTCCTAAGCAATTTTTGAAGTACCTTTGTATAATGTAATATTCCATATTAATTAGGATTCCATGGAATCTTAAAACCTAAGCATCCTAGACCTCCTCTCCGGCTTCGTACGCAGAAACTGGTTTGAAATGAGATGAAAAACAAGCCGTCACAAGAAACAGGAATGTAACTAACCTTTGCTTTGCACAACATCTTTTCGGCCTCAAACACTGCAAAACCGCAACGCCCGCATGAATTTTCCTCATTGCCTTTCAATTGGCCACCGGGTTTCACATCGATTCTATGAATGAAAGTCATCAAAGGTCAAGCATTATTGGAATGTGCATGTGGACATTTATGTATTCATTTAATTGTCTGTAGAACATGTTTCAGGGTAAAAGTTTGAAATGATCTCTCCGTAGGTACTGAATTTATTCAATTATTCATTTCTGGGTTATTGAGCAAGTTTTGAATGAATTGCTGTAGAACGGAAATAGTATATCCATTAAATGTTCTAAATTAAACCAGGAAATAGCTCATTCATTCCGTTTATGGAACACTGCAGTCATGTCCGGGAAATGAAGTCAGACAACGTTATTTCAGGAGTATTTAAAGATTCAATTTACTGCGGGACACATCTATCGTGAAGAGGCAAAATAGAATAGATGAATTTTTGATTCAGAGAAATTTGGTCTACACGTTTAAAAGGAATTGAGTGCATTACAAATCCGAAGAAAAATGAATTGGACCATGAAAAAATCAGCAAAATGATCCAGGACCATTAAACATTAAACGCAAATTTGGGTAAAGTGCTATTTCTCCTGAAAATAAAACGAAGTACTTACATATAATATTCTACTATTTTACTTTAGAGTTAGTTCATTTTCCTCTTAGAAAGATTTGAAGTCATGCAGACCATTTTGCTTCTAATCGAAAATGTATCTAGTGCACTTTAATCCCCTTCACCAACGATAGGCTCGGTTTCAAAACTAAATGTTTCCTGGAACTTGGGCTATCTACTGTGTGCATAAATGCATGTTGTTAACCAGTAGTAATAATTGAAACGTGAGAACCCCTACGTCGGAGGAATGTTTAAAAGGGAAAATGATTGCATTTATCAAAGAAAATAATCACAATGCTTACAATGGAGCGGTAGATTCACCAACGGTGACCAGAGTAGGGGAGTGACCGTAGCCAACTGAAATAATATTAAAATACACTCGTTAATTGTCAAGCATATGTAGCACTCGACTGTAAAATAATACCTACTGTGTTGACTTATGATTATTGTATGAGATCTTGGCCTGAACTTACATCCCTTAATGGCGAATTTCTTTCCATAGCAGGCCTTGCAGTAAATGTTTCGGTCAGGTCCATCACAAGCTAGGATGGAATCAAGGGGTCTTCGGCAGTCACCACAAGAGTAACAACGTTTGTGCCATACCTGGATAAAGTGAATGAATTTGTGACATTTGATTCTTTGAATTGTCAAAGGGTATAATTTATTTCTGTACTTGGAGCAATTTGATCACTTACACTTCCACGGGCCAACATCTGTTCAGCAGCAAAAACAGCTCCACCACACCTTGGGCAAGATGGTTCACCAGGAGCTGCCTTAATGACTGACGTATCCGAATACCTGGGTCGCTGAGTATCATTTTGATCATTTCTAAACGTAATCAACAAGTACTTTACCTTTAGGTGTAAATCCTACGTATGTTTGTCATATTAAGTAATTATACATCGGGAGCAACGAACACAGTGATTGTTCAAGCTCTTTTTGCATTGGTTGAAAATAAGACTACATGATATTCTTATTACGCTCATTTCCTATCTCAATTTTTGTTTCATAATTTCGTTGTCAAATTATTAGCTCCAGATAAAAATAATTGAGCTTTTGCACATGATTGTGTATGGTTATGACCAGGGTGATGAATATGCGGTATTTAATAAGGCATATTTTAGCAGCATAATTTCCAGACAGGGTAGATTATAGGTTACAATTGTGTAAGTATTTTGAAATCAATATGAAAAGAGTGGTAGACAAAACCCAGCGGTCGGTAACTCAACTGGTATGAATTTAGGTAGAAAATCCGGGAAGGGAGCTTCACAAGGAGACCGCGGGGATATTGCAAATACAATGAGAATTAAAACTTGAATTAGAAAACTTTTGTTCCGTTCCAATTGTCAAGTACGTACATTCACAAATCCTTCAGAGAGCATCCCTGTTTTTAGTAAGAGCAGAGGAAGTGTGATGTGGGTCGTCACACGGCACTCCCGTACAAGTACATTGACTCGAAATAAATTGAAATGGGGCAAAGATGTGCAATTTCGACGATCATGCTCATGATTTCAGTAAAATCCAAAAGGAATTCCAATTTCAGGAGAATTATGAACCGAAACAAATAGGAAGGAGAATCAAGAATTTCTGATATTTCTGCCATATCTTGTACACGCATTTACATACCTTGTGCCTGTGCAATTTACTTTTATGGAATTCCCTCCTGCTGTTACCCACCCATAAAAATCCCGTATTCTTTTACACGAAAAACTATCTTGGAGAATAAAGCAAGAATAACGACCCGTGTTTGACAAGTACTAGGGCCGGTCCAGTCCTAATTGAAACTCCCCTTTAAAATTGTTCACCCCTTCAATTTTTAAAATAATAACAACGACTTTGACCCCCAATAAATCTTTAGTGACTTCAGTGTCGATATTACACTTTTTTGGGAATTTGTATTCTGTCTGCACTTGGACAGCAATAAATAAACAAAATGTACTTATATGAGACAATGCTCCTTGCTCTGTAAAACCACTCGAGACTTGAATTCTATATTGAATGACTTAAGGTAATACTGTAAAAGTATTTTAAACTTGCACTTACGCCAAAACATCGGTGAGAAGAAAACCAGAACCACACGCAAAACCATAGCTGGGTAAATAAACAGGTAGAACATATATATACATACATAGGTACAGACATCCATGTCTGAGACTCAAAAAGGAAACACATTGATGGAAATCAATTCCATTCACAACAATAATAATTATTACAATGTCATCACTTACCCCTTTGGTCCGTATTTCTTCGCATAGCTGAAATATATAAAACATATTTATTATTTCCTCCACCTCATAAATTCCTCTGGTTCATAAATTCCTCCGGTTCATAAATTTCCCCCAGACGTCAACTGGTCTTGGTAGACTAAACTTGTGAATCTATGAGCCAATGAATCGGAGGGTGAAAGCAGTCTAGTCTACACTACAAGCTACTACAAGTGATTGACGGTAATTTGAAACGTACCAAGTTCGGCAAAAAACTTCCTTGTCCGCGTCACAAGCATTGATTGAATCAAGATTCATTTTGCAGATACAACATTTGAAGCAGTTCCTGTGCCATGACTAGAAAGTAAATGCCAACAAAATTGTCAATGTTGTATCATATTTGACACAAGTCATTTTTGTAAATTCATATCTGGTTATTGCCAAAAAAGTTGACAGTCATAGTATATAAATCACATATCAGAAATTCAAACTTGATTAAAATCAAGTAATAACGTACTCGGCCCTTGGACAGACATTCCTCAGCGGCGTAGACTTTTCCACCGCACCTTGGACATCCCTCACCTTCAGGTGCGAGAATTGACGCAGTGTCTGTTATTAAATGCGGCTTGTTTGCCAAGTATTGATCCCTAATATTGTGAAATTCCCATTAAAAATCAATTAAATGATCATGAGAATATTAATCAAGGTAAAAATGACAATTGACAATCAACGAAACATTTATAGTGAGACAATGTTAATTTTTTAACTTGAAATATTTTGAAAAAGAAAAAGTTAGTAATTGGCTTTTGCAGGTAAATTTTGCAGTAAATGTGTACTGTACTGGTCAAAGGTCAAAAATATTTGCGGAAATGCCCAATTCTTGATTATTGTTACTCGTACTGATCCTTAAAATCTGTAGTACGTAATTATGTGTCCAAATGACTGTTTTAAGTAAGCAAAAGCATAATAATTACATATGTATCAACTTTTAATAATAAAGCCAACAGTGTAAAATATTTACCAAATGTGCTAATGGGAAGTGTACATGGAGATTTGAAACAGTTGGCAAGCTTTTGCTACAAGGCATGAGTATTCTAATATTTTAAATAATTATAGCAAGCTATATGAAGTCTGGTACTGGATGTATTTTTTTGAAACAAATTTGAGATGAGAGTGTAGTAGATGATGATTGGAAAGTCTGTATGCTGATATATTACAGTCACTGGAAACATTGGAAATTGAACTTGTTTGTGAGAGAGTCAAATCGATTCTTTGCATGTAGTCGATAGACTGTGTCAGCGGTTTGGTGCATTAAGTGCAAAACTCTTTGGAATATTTCCTTGGGCTTAGGACAGGATTGAATGACAATTTGGGAAAATAAAATAAAACCATTTGCTCATGGTTGTATGAATGTATAGTCGGTGATTGACTTGATACAATCCATTTCCATACTATTTTAGCTTGAGCCAAAGTACAAAAGGTCTCCCAGCACTTTATGAAAATGAAGTGTAGTGGGTCTTTGGAGGTACTTCACGGGATGGAGAAACTTTCTCGGAAACGAATCTATCAAATTATTTTCATACACATTTAACTTTATTTGCATGTATTTCCTCCTCAAGTTTCTCTCAGGCGGGATGGAAATCCATTCAAATCCCTTTAATTCAAAATATACAATTGAGAAACAAGTTTCTTATATCTCTAACTTTGAAACTCTGTACAAATTCTAATAATCTTTGTACACAAAGTTTGAGCATTTTGATTCCTTCCAGGTACTTTTACTTTCTAGAAAATAATAATTTTTCTCCAATTGGAATGCATTACTGGAATTTTAATTAAGGATTGAATCCACGAAAAAATTAAGTTTTCCTCCCCGTGAAAGACCTTGGGAATTTTCTGGGTGATGATGATGGGGTGTCGTACATTGTGAGACAACATGGAACAAGATGGACAGATACGTAAAGTTATGAAGAAGGGCAGAAGAAGGAAGTGATCTAAAAAGAAAGACATTGAGTGGGTGTTTTTGGAGAGAAAGACAAGGCTGGTCTTACTCTCCTTCTCCCAAAGTTGTTCCAATGGATCCATAGCGCGCATATATGTTAGGACCAAATTGCTTCCCGTAACAAACTGAAAAGAAGCGAAGCAGAGTCAGCGTGAGTATAAGCGATATTTTGTACACACATACCCGTTCAAAATACTCTCGTCCGATTGCAATACTCCAGCTCCTTGGCCATAACCTACTCCTTTCGGCCCAAACAGCCGTGCGTAATGCACTAAAGATTATACACATCCACAATTTTCAATCAGCCTTTTACTTTGGACATGTAATCACCCTCCAGGTTCCATCACAGTTCATATTATTCAAATCATGCATATGTAAGTCCCCTCTTGTCGTCATGCAACCCAGTTACTCACTGTGAGGTAACCCAGCAAATTTCCTTGGGACAATTCCCCAATTCCATTGATTTCGGGACATTATGTGGGGAAATTTCTCGGCAGGAACTTTCGTGACAAGCCCTCCCCCAACCCTTCTAAAAAAGGGACAGCTGAAATGTTCCCCTTTGGGGCTAGACCTTTCCATAGGTGCACTTGGGGGCATTACCAATGCCCTTCTTACATGTACCTTCTAAGTACGTAGAAGGCATTTTAACGATGAAACATATCCTTGCCGGGGAATACCGTAACCGTAGGCTACAGTTGACAATGCCAGAAAGCACAGCGCTTACAATTAGTGTCTGACTCTGGTAACAAGTGAAATCAAATTACAAAACTCTAAATATGAATTGCTCCCGATAAATCTTAATTTACAATCACAGAAGCACCAGTGTTCCATGAACATTGAAATAGCTATAGGCATTATCTGAGTGTTTGATTAAATACACCGTTTGTATTTATGAGACCTGTCTCAAATTTCAATTTACAGGGGGTTGAATTTCATCAATATTTTATGTCAAAAAATTTTATTCAACAGAGATTGTTTCCAACTTTCCCTCAAATAAGACTTGTATTTTCCCTGGATCTGCACTACTCTACTATCCCTTAGAAATGTTCTCCGAGACAGACCGGGGAACGCTCCTACTTTTTTTTGTTTCAATTCATTGTCACAAGGTTATTTTTTGGTTCTACTCTCGAAGATCTGCAGTAGGGCAGTTGAATAAAATCATGGATGTCTAACCTTCCCCAGGAGCCCCATTGTAGGAGGAAATATTTTTCTGCAGTGAAAATACTCAGAACTTTGGACAAAGTTACGGCAAAGCATTGTATGCTCCTAGAATGCATTTACAGAGCCTGACCTAGCTCCCAATAACAAGTTCAGAAAGAAGCGAATAATAACTTCTGGATAACGGCACAATTCCTACTGCTGAAATTCTTCTGTGTATAAAAATAAATTCCAATGCTAAAATATATCCTTCTATCTACATACATACATAATAATGATTGGGTACAAAAATGTCCTGTACGGACTTAAAGGATGCATGTGCTGTGAATGTTTAGTGTATGAAATGATCACTATAGTCGTACCAGAATTTAAATCTCCCATGAATTTTGTGTTGCAGTAAAATTGGGGAAACCATCCTCGTTTAATATTAAATTTCCCATGAATCCCCATATATTCCGTAAATTCACTTGCTCACCCTGCTAAAATCTGGTCACAGTGATTCGTTCTATTCTGCTTATAGATTGGAATGCAAACTTTTCTATCCGTGAGATAACATAAACACGTATGTTTACTCGGAGATCAATTTATTTTGTAGTTCAATAGTGGGTTTCAACTCCATTGAACTTAAACTTACGTTAACTAAAGCTTGTTGGAAATTTCAGTTTTCAGGAATTCGCCTCTCAAATATTTTGTGAGTTTCAAATTTCAATTGCCTATCACTATTATTTTATATCAATATCATTTTATTATTCCGTTATAAAGGAATGTGGCTATGCATAGTCCCTTCAAATTGAGTTGAGGTGGAGTAAGGAGAGTTAGGAGTTCTCTGGCATTTATAAGAAAGTAGATATTTTTGACACATGAGGATTTCCTTTGGTAGTAATCTTGTCATAATTGACCATGACTCATTAGTTTCACTCCATGTTTCAGATTTTTTTTCCTATTGATTCAATTTTGTGAGGCTTTCAGCTTCACCAAGTTTCCCCCACCGATCCAGGAAAATATATACACTGGATATTAATCTTTTGACATTGTATAACTATACAGGAAGAGATGAAGGATTGCAAATGACATGCTTTTTCCTTTACCATGATGCATATCCCCTGCCACAGACTTTCTTTCAAATCGAACTCAAAGTCTACCAAATTATTCCATCAAGCGGAAAAAACATTATTTTCTTGTCGTTTGTACGTACAGTTACGATTGTAAATTAAAGAGGAAGAAACTGTGTTCCCTGTCAAGAGCAATCTTATCTTAATGCACATAATACTATTATGGGACCAGTGTAGTGGTTTCAATAAAACTTGTGCGAGGTGAAATGATATGTATTCCAAACCCACAGCTGTCTAGAACCGATTGACTTTTCCTGTGCAATGGAAACCTCCGTAGCAATTTTCAACCGAGTGTTGAAAATTAAATGCTAAAATTATCACATTGTTTTTCTTTCAACTATATATAAACATGCCTGCTTTCTATTTGAACAGGATTCCTATCTCTTTTAGATATAAACCTCCCTCCTGATTAATATCATGGAAAATTACATTGATATTAAAGTTTCATCCGGGATTTTGGCATGGTTGAGAACATGAATGGTTTTTAGAATTGTGGAGGACATCCATGAAATTACTTTCTCATGGGAGTCCTATCGTACCTACGTTATTCAACTATTAATAATGCTAATGTGTGGGGCTTCAGGGATAAACCTATCAATGTTGAACAAAGGTTGAAGGTTCCTGGAACATCAGGCCTAATATGCATTGTATTTGAAAATAATTCTTAAACAGTTTCTAGCCACTATCTACTTATTGGAGTACACTGATTAAAATAGTTTGGTGACGCGTGCACCACTACTGCAAGTACTGTATTCAGATTGTCATCTGTTGTCTGGCTGGTTTTCCCAAGAAGGTAGAAAAATCCAGACTACATAGCATGACGTGCACATATATTTATGCCCGTTTGCTTCTGAATAGCGACATAATTGGATAGTGGGGTTCGTAGACTCTCGGAAGTAAGATTAGAGATGGATATTCAGTTGAAGAATAAGAAACTCTTGTGTGCTGCTCCTCCTCCCGAGTTCCCTTCAAGGTGGGATATACTTACAGTGAAAAAATATTTGCTCAGAGTAATCTCTGGGCTGGGGGGATGAGATACTTGGGAATACGATGGAAATACTTGGTGAGCACCAGTTGAGAACTAAATTTAGCTGAAAAGACGACGGCGGAAGAGGAGGCATGCATAATGTAGCAGAGTTTGTATCTACCACATCGCTCATCATCCTCCTGCTCATGTGAGGAAGTATGTATGGAGTATAGACATGGAGTGATCTCTTGATAAAAGTTTAATGATGCGAGATAATGTACGGAAAGCAGACCTTTGCAATAAATATCCCCATCAGGACCATCGCAATGACTTGTGGAGTCAAGTGATTTCAGACAAGTTTTACACTTGAAACAAGACTTGTGCCATGATCTAGTTTTGGCTAACATCTGCTCCGCCGCAAACACAGCACCTGCAAAATTAATTACGACCCAAGTATTAATATAATTTCTTTTATAGTAACATATTCCAGTGGATTACATTCATGTCATAAATTAAAGGGTGGGTGAAGGTGTAATAGAACGCGCGGGACTAATTGCTACTTGCTACAGGATATTAAGTTACTCTTATTGTTAGTCCGACGTTCCCCGAAATACACATAAGGAGAGAAATACTAGTAATGAAAGATTCCAAGTACCTCCACATCTGGGACATCCTTCACCCTCTGTAGCGGCTGAGATTGACTTAGTGTTGGGATGTACCCACGAGTTACTGTCGGGAAGGAACAAAGTAAAAATATCAGTACAAATAATGACCCAGCTTCAAAGTTGATATTTTATGGATAACAAAAAGTAAAAATCATAAACATCGAGACATTGAACAAAATATTTCCCTAGTTACATAAGTTTCCTAATGTAATAATCTACCTATATGGACCATGCATGCAACTATTTAGCACAAATAATTAATATCTAGTGTATATCTTATAACAGTGAGATGCACACACTCATTCCAGAACTAGCATGCATTAAACACATCCCTTTCAAAACATTCCTATGCGTCGTTGACAGCGCTTCAGGATTGGAAAATTCGTTTAGCTCTTCATAGTATAACTCTTTCATGAAACAATGGAATGGATATTATCATAATATATTTACATAAATATAGGAATATTTTGAAATTTCCGGTCTCATTTTCTAATGTTAATATGAACCTGGGGCTGTTACACAGGAGTCATAATAATTTATAGAAGTAGTAAAAATTACAGGAGACTACATAACACAAATTATTAATATACATAGAATATCAGAGACCATTGAGAGTTCCAGGTAAATTAAAACATGCGAGTTTAGTTGCCTTTGGATATTTTGGTGTACAAATCTGACTGAAAACCCAAAATGCTGAGCGTGTATGTAGTTATTTCGTACTGAACTCATAAATCATCACAATTAGAATATCACGGAGTGAATTAGATTTGAATATTTGTATATAATAATTATAATTCTGGGTGAAAATAATTCATAAAGGGTTTTATGTGAGTATAATGTTCATAATCATTTGTACAATTACAAATAAAAGTGACGACGAGTAACACTAACACTTATTGAGAGTTACATTGCTTGCGTGCAATGCACAAGTTTATAAATTACGTGCAGGTATAGGCTCTGGTTGCTTTCCGTCGTGTCAACTGAAGCATACACAGAAGTTAGAAGAGGGTATTTGTATTTATTGTCATATGAAAATTACAAATGCTTTTGGAAAGTGGTAAAAATTGATCATGGAAGGAAATAAAATACTAAGTAAACAGGTTACTTGTAGGCACAAATCTCTCATTTAATATCTGAATTTACTTTTACATTCACAATAGTAATTTATCATGTGAGTATAGTCACGGGTATACAGTTAGTATCTAGAGAGTTGAATTTTTAAGCTTTCACAAGCTTTCATTCTACCTTCTCTCACTTAAAGAGTCACTGCATCTCGAGATGGGACATCTTCATGTAAAGAGCTCTTTTTGAAATTAAAACCTTGCCTTTTCCCTGAATGATCTTAAATTCGTACTTGGAGAACACACTATTGTATAATGAGAAAGAGAGAGCACTTGTACTCGGGACTGATGAGTTGATCACATTAGTAATATGCCTGGTTTTTGAAGGAACAATAAATATTTCAATTTTCTTGTAATTATATACCATCTCGTCACCCACCCCTCAAGCTAGGGACGAGGTTAAAAAATGCTACTACCGCTTTGGAAAAGCATGTAAAATTAAAAGAATAGGTACTAGTTGGTTTGAATTCATTATGTTTGTAGCCAGCTCAGCGCTTTGGGACTTCGCAATAATTTAAATATTAAGAAATGCAAGTCAGTCAAGTTTGTCAACTTCAAGCGACACTGATTTTTACACAACAATGTGTTTACGTACATGTTGGATTCGCTCACACATCTGCAACAGATTATTCTATATTATGTTCAGTCAGAGTAATAATTAAAATCGTGATTACACGTAAAGCAGAAATCCTAGAGGCTGCAAGATAACTCACATGGTTCTGTTCATGCATACTCACGTACACTGAAGTTAATGCTTTTGTAAATGTTACGCTCTATGAAGGCAAATGAATTACTACAAAAAAGGAAGCTTTTCCCCTCACAGTGGAACAAAAAGAACAGGACAGCTTTTTTTTTATACCACTACTTATTTTAGCATCTACCACATGCAATCTTGGCTATAAGTGAACTATCATAGCACAACCCAGCCTAATTTAAACTGCTTAATGAAGCCGTCGGTTACCATCTTATTCTAGATCAAGTGTTAGCCACGCTTGTCTCTAAAACTGAAGATATTATGTAAACTTCCGGGGTACCAGCATTAAGTAGTTTTCTAAACATAGCGGGGGTTTGAACAAACATGCAGCCACGACACACACCACTACATGTAGTCCATATATGTAAATTTTTTTTTGGGAATAAAGTCATTGTAATAGATTGGTTGGGACTTCAAAGAATTTCTCACCCTTATTTCATCGACGATTACTTTGTTTTTGCCAATATCGCCCTTGCTTACAGCTTAATCACCGAATGTCATTAGTATGAAGGTAAAAGAGAAGATTTTCGTGATTTATGTGGTGTTCGTTTGATTATTGAAATGTGTTTCAGTTTGAGAGAACGCTCTTGTCATTTTACCTGTTTATAAACCGTAAAGCCTAAAAAAGCTATGGCATATCTTCTAATTTGGCTAATTATAATTCTACCATATTTTGTATTATGTCTGTGTGTAAACGTCGGGAGAGCTGAGGTTCCAAATTGAGGGCTTCAATCCTTCCCAGTAAGTTCAAAGGCATGAGTTTCGACATACTGCTCTGGATTACGGTTATCTAAACAAATTACTTGGCGAACGTCCATTTTGCCACTGGGAGTATACTTTGTGATAATTTTGTGTGAGACGCCAAAGTTGAAATATTTCAGTTTCTCCGATCTTCCTCTCATCCGTAATTTGATTTGAATCCAGAAATCCTCATGTTTTTATCACCCATTATTTTGGGCTTGATTGGAGCCACTGTGATGTGGGTAGACTTCCTACGCTGCAATATGTCTACCTACTAAAAACCTAACCCTCTTTTTGCATGTTTCACGAATTCCATTGTATCACAATTTTCTGTCTAAACTCGATGAACACAAACCGCATGCTACCATAGTTGAGAGTAAGAGATTCATCATCATGTTATTGAACCGCAATTATGACGTGTGTTGCCGGAAACATTGGATTCAAGAGAGGTAGAGAATTGCGAAGGTAGAATTTTGTTCCAAGGTAATTTTTCCATGTGAGGGAACCGACTTGTAGCCTCCGATCGAATGTCTGCGGCCATATGGTCCAGTTAATATTACATGGCTCCTTTGCTTTGAACCCCTCTCTGGTTTCAGTACTTTGATTTTGCCAATTAAGCTGTGGGAGCTTGATATGAGGACGGGGTGTGTTTGTACTGCCTTTCTCTTCTTGTATATTTCAGGGATGAGAAATTAACAATATTCTTTAACTCGGAGATGTGCTTCTCAAGCGGTCTGGTCCATGCCATTGAAACGTTATAGTAACTCTCTACCATAAAGTTCACATTATGGAATCGAATCGAAATTTATGAAGTATTATGCTTTCCCTGCAATGAAACACTCAAGCCTTGGAATTTAGTATTTGTATAAATTGATAGAAAACAGAGCTTCAAAGGTGATCATAATAAAAATTTACCTTTAATTTTCTACTCAAGTTTTGTCTACAAAAAAAATTTACTAGTTGTAATTACAGGAGTTTTTGCCCCCTCTTTGATCTTTAAAATTGCAAAAAAGGATAGGAAGTAAATAAAGTTAATTTTAATTTTTCTCGTGCCTTTGCATTACCTCTCAGAAATTCTCTACTTTTCCGATAGCATCTTTAAGCAAGTGTTTCACTGCAAGGATCAATGAATGAATCAAATCAAAGACCAGGTTTAAACTAAATATTTATGTGCATGATCTCTAGTAGTATAGGTTGGAGTACAAAACCTAGTATGCTTGGTTTTGTGAGAGACGTCAAATCTATGCGGTGCTACTCATATACCAGTCTAGTATAAGTAGGATACAATACGAATGATGTGGAATTTTTTGTGAGGCCTTTCGGATTCGATACAAGTTTGAGTACTGTTGTTTCAAGTACGTTCACCCACACAAAACTACTGTCGATTTAGTCTAATGGACAATACACCACTTGAAGGGGGTTAAACTGAAATCAACACAATTGTGTGATGTTGTTGTGTGTATAAAGAAGATACGGAAAACAGCTTGGATTTCCTCAGTACTAAAAGGCAGTATTTTTGTAAGATGCGCAGAAAACAAATATGATTTTTAGTAATAGTAGTTATACACAGACACTTTCACACAGTTTCTACAAAATTGTCCATCCAGTCAAAAGGATGTTTGCGGAAGGGTTTTTGTTTGAAATATACAAATATAAAAAGAAACTACAAAGCGGCTACTATAATAATAATTCAAGCCAAAAGTAATAATTTACTGTATAGGAATTTTGCACGGTGAAGGTGGAAGTTTTGTTATTGGCTCTAGTAGAAAATTATTATTGAGAAATTTGGACAAAAACATTGCGTGTCCATACACATGAAACGATGTTCAGTACGAGAGCATGTTAAAATGCATTAATTGGACTAATCCTTATCCTCTTGAAATTTCCAGTAATGGTAAATAATGTTAACCATACTCATATAGTTAGCTTTGATGTATTTTTATTCTCACGTCTGCTCATACCAAAATGTAAATACCATTCCATAGGAAAGAAACACAAGACTTGTGTCCTACTCAAAAAAGAAAAGGACATTGTTTACTCTACAATTTCATATCTGTCAGAGCGGGAGTAGATAATTGAGACATACAAGTAGCCTAAAGATAGAGATAGCGAGAGAGAGAGAGAGAGAGAAAAAAAAAATACGAAAGACAGAGAGAGAGAGAGAAAGATACAGATACATCTACAAATTCTGGTTGCATACATATTCTCATCATAATAGGATTATCAGTACAATCACCAAGTGGAACTTGATGTAGCAAAGAGTTTCAATTGAGTGTTTTGAGTGAAAGCTGGAAAATACGGTAGAGCATTGTAATATCGGAGGCAGGAGTTTCATGTAAATACAAGCTATAAATACAGACGCTAAAGCTCCCTGACAAGATAATGTATTTCCTTGGGTAAATACTCCCGACGCTATTCCATAACTCCAGTCTGAGGAGAAAAAGGAAGAAAAAAGTCGGACAAAATAATTCATAAGCTGGACATATGGAAGGCTCACTTTGCAAATGTTTGCTTAATACCTACATATATATTTACGTACTTGATAAAGTAAATATTTAAATATTCTCAAGAAGTAGAATGGTAGAAAAAATAAACGGGGGGAAAAAGCACAGGCGAGAAACTAGAAGCTGTAAGATTTTTCTATCAAGAGAGATCCATAAGAAGGACCTGGATCTAAAAAAAATATAGCATGTATAGTAAAAAAAAAAGACTTCATTTGAAACGAAGATTACGACGAAAAGTATAAATGAGTGCTCGAGTATTAATTCAATAGCTCGCTAACATTACTTGCAGTTGTTGCACAAAAAAAAATTGGAAAAAGCGATTAAACATTATTGTCAGTTTTTCTAGTAGCTTTCGTCCCAGTACAAGTAGCTGTAGCCATAGGTCTAAAACGCCAAAGCAGAGTGTTGTTGTGTGGTTATCTATAGATACCTATGTATATATGTAATTATCTATATAGTCACTAAAAAATAACAGACGGGAAGTGTATGTGTTTAGCTTATATGAAAATAAAATAAAACCCATTCACGAGCATTGTTTTCGAGAGAGAAAATTGTTTACAGAGACTATGACACCATACACTTTATTAAGATGCAGTAATTATTGTATTTCCTCGGTATATAGTGTTGTGTCCTGTAAATGACATACATATAATATATATTTAAATTTGACCTGAAAATGGGAGCCGTGCCCTCTCTTTCCTTAGTACTGACAACATGTATTTTCCGACGGTTTTTTTTGAAACAATCCAACACATTTTGTCGAGGAACTAAATCGTTTCGTGGATATTTTACAGCATTTTCGTTATAATCCTTACAACATTAGTCATCAACATCATCTTCAAGTTCAGTTATAGATATATACACATATGTACATACAAAACTCTGGACAGATAAATAATTATTATCGATATAGTACAGAACATTGACTCAAAAATTCGATGCAGAGGAAGAGATAAAGAGAGAGAGAGAAAAAAAAGTTTAGAATTCAAGAGAGGGATAGAGTTTTTAAAGAGTGAGAACTTGACACAATGTCGTACGTACTTACTTAAAATCTATGTCATGAGGCCCTATTAAAGAACCGCATGAGGTCGATTCAAGTCGTCACGTTGACTCAATATAGAGAAGTAATGAAACATTACTAGATGAGAAAGATGAAATTTATTGTATTTAAAGATTTAAAACATTTCTATTAAAGAAAATAAATAAGAAGACAATTTCGCTGGACAGCATTGACAGAGAGTAATGTTTGAGAAGACAATTTTGATGGGTTGAGACAGTTTTGGTACTTTTTCAAAAGAATTTTTAAACTCAGCATTTTAGGTTTTGAATTTTCAGATTCAGGCGGAGGTACTTTTTTCAGAGTGGAAACGGCTTGCAAAGGCAGTACTCTTTTCACCGCATATTTTCATGATTTAGAAGAAGACGAAAGAGGAGGGTAGAGAAGGTGTGCATGTAGTAGTAGAGTATATGGTTGGTTGGGTTGGCAATTTTTGGTAGTTGGACGTTCAAGAACCGTAATTAGGATCGATGGGCTTATTGCTACATACACAATCACATCACACAAAAAAAATACATACAATAAATACGAGTCAATTGTAGAGCAGTGAATACACTGTAATAGTAGCAAAATTTGTCTTTGTATCTCAACCGAAAAAATATTCTTCCTTAATATTATAAGATATATATAATTATTACGGAAATTAGCTATCTAATTTTTTTTTGACACTCCAGTCCGCTCTTAGTATTGTATTAACTACAATAAGCTCAGGATTAATTAAACTAATGGTAAGTTTCGGAGGTAGTATTGAGTGCAGATGAAAACAAGGATATCCAGCAGTAGTGGAGTTCCAGTCCATGCTCAACCTAACTCCTAGCTTAAAACTACTCCTTTACTTCTCCTCCCAAAATAATCTTTCCTTCTCATATGCTTCATCCCATACCCAGGATCTATATCTATATATAATTATATATATATGCCTCCTGAGCCTTGGTAATCTCACTTTAGTCCCCTAACTTTTACCATTTCCCTAATAGAATGTCTTTACACACTGTAAAAGAACGCAAGGCATCTCCTGTCCTTCTAAATTAACCACAAAAACAATTTACACTCCAGCTGATTCATGCCTACACTTTGTTATGGAAGCAGCCATAAATAACATACAATATTTACCACTGTCTCTCCAAAAGGATTTCATACTGGCTCTAACTTTGAGAGTCCAAAATTGTGGTAACTGTAATGTTACTACATACTCAATTTATTGCAGTTCTAAATTCTCTGATAATTAAAAGCAATAAAGTTCTGACTGAGAATTGCTACAACCACCTGTTCTGCTTTCATAACAATTAAATTTCCCGACGGTTTTTTTTTTTTGATTGTTTTAATATCCTCATTCCCTCGAAAAACATATTACTTGAGGTAAGATCACAAGACAATTTTATTTCTCACATGCAGAGCTCAGAGCTTTTGAACAAATAAACACGGGACGGAATCAGTTATTCAGGGAAGTTTTATCAATGTAATCAAAGTTGTTTCCATTAGGCTCTAATAATTACTCCTGACTTTCTCCAAGGCAGAATTATTTTTGAACCCTCTCAAAAACCTCACAGACGAAACAACGGCTATTTTAAATTGGAGAATTTTCCATAACTGAACAAATTTTCCGTCCAAAATTCTCTGATCTATTGCAAGAATACTGAGGATTAAAAATTCATCCTGTTGATCTCTCCAAAGTCTGAGACCCTCCCTCATCCTAACTTCATGAAGCAAAGGGTATGTATACAATAATTATAAGTATTTAAAGCCAATTATGCTGTTAAAAAGTAACTTCCCACTCAGAGCTTATGTTTCTCCTGAGTGAGTGTCCGGGAGTTGGCTTGAAGAAAGTTTTGACAAAACTTTTCGTAACAAAAACGACTCAGCCAATTTTTCTCCCTGTAATTATTACTAGCTGTATCATGTGTAACGCGTAACGTTACAACAATATATAGCTGGGTACTCCCTCACAGTAGGGACTGGAGGGAGACGGAAGTGATGATTAAAGTTTAATTTGGTAATTTCCCTAGTTAATTGGAGCTACACTCCCTAAGAATTTTTGAAAGCTGGCAATCGATTAGACCTACCCACACTAAGTGTTTCAGAGATTCACTATCATTCCTTGATTTATACATGAAATGATAATAGGGAAAATCCACTTAATTGCAGCATAGTGAGATAATTCAGTGTCTTTGGCTCACAACTGTGAGTCAAGTGTAGGGGAAGATTATATTTTATGTGTAGATGGTACAGGTGTAGAAATCTCTAACTTTTTTCTTCTAAAAAGTATTTATGTACATATGTATCTGGATTACAACGATAGTTAATAACAATAATAATAATTATTATTATTAAAATTACATAAATTAATTTTTCAAAAAGCATTATCATTGGGCACTGCCAAAGTATTCAGATACACTCGGTATGTCCAGAAACGTTTAGTTGACAATAATCATCACAATCGTGAAAACCTCTTTAAAAAATACAAAACAACCAGTCAGTGCAAATTAATGTGATAGAAGCTAAAAAAAATATTACTTATCACGGCTGATATTTATCCTTGACTGGTTTTTTTAAAAAAATAGAAAAATAAACGAGGCTCTAAAAATGTGAAAGTGTCATTATTTTGTGCAGAAAAGGATGAGGAGAGAAAGTCGAGGTGAAATATAATTCAATGCAGTAAATCATTGTGCAATTCAATGAACGGCAAGTATAAATTATTGCGTGAGTGAAATCTTGATATACTAGACGGCTGGGCTGAGAACCGATCTTCGTTTAGATTAGATTTCTTTTTCACCCGAGATACCATTATAAGAAACTCTGTTCACATGGCTGGATTGATTTTTGGTCAATGTCTGTCCAAACTAAAGAGATTATGGCAAGTGTTCTCATGCCCATTATATTAAGATTTCACTGCAGAGATCAGAAATAGGAAAGAGAGATAATCAAGGAAATTTTGAAAGAGTGAGTAAATCCTTCCGTAACTCATCTTGTCAAATGATGGTAGTGCTACTTTGAAACACTCTTATATTGGGCAATAGATTTAAGGAATTTCGTCGATTATTTTACGTATGCAGCTTCTAGTACAAGCACTTTAAATCTATGTACACTTGAAGGTTCCTTAAATATTTGGACATGACGCGGATGCTTGGATGCAGACTCAACTCCATTTTATGAGATACTATCTGTGTGATAATGATTGACAAGCAAATAGATAAAGTAACTCTTACCTGACACTTTCAGTGTTGCCAAGATGCTCACCAGCATCCATCGACAAACAACCTGCTCCACCGCCAAAGCCATCTGAAAAGAAAAACAATTCACATTTTTAGTATAAATATCCCATTTAAGTCTCCTGACATTATTTTCCTGGAGCTTCGATCAAGGGGGCTTAATTTCCATGATCTTGATGTCAATGGTTCCTGTACTCTTTTGAGAAGTAAAAAGGGAATTGATGGAACATTCATGAATTTTCACTAATAGTTGAACGTAACAAGTTTGATAAATTAAATAAGTGAAGTAATAAAAATAGCTCTGTGATTCCTTAGCATTGGAAAGAATATCTTTGATTTTGTAGTGTTTGCAGGACATGATCAAATTTGGTCTATTTTGCTTCAAACAAGATCTAAGGAAAGATGTAGAGTTTCTAAGACATTTCCGCCCTTTCTTGATCGCTCCCCCGCACAAATACATGTTCAATGTCGGTACAGATTATTAGCTTACATCCTTTGGGTCCGAATTTCCTTCCGTGACAGTTCTTGCAGTAGACTTCTCCTTCATGTTCGGAGCAGTTGGTAGAGTCAAGAAACTTGTTGCAAAGACCTGAAATTTTTATTAAGTCATGAGTACTTCATCAGACCAATAGAACTGGACAACATAGTTTTATAATGTATGTGTAGGAAAAGGACTGGAAACAACCTTATTACTAGGAATTCTATTTGACAATAATAGGTTCCTGAATTTCTTGGAAATCCGCAAATCTAAAGCTTTATCAAATTGTTTGAACTTCATAAAACTATCTACGGTTCTAGGAACGGATCAAACCCCGATCAGAAAATCAAATCATTCACAAACTCGACTATACATTTCTTCACTAATGTCCTTCTGACATGCTTTCCTTTATGGGGTATTGTAATGTGAAAGGCACGTTTTGTGCCATGGTCAGGAAGGAATGCCCAGTTCCATTGAAAATGTCTCTACAAAGGTTCCTGCCTCATCAAATAATTTTCTGTATGGTTGCAGTCATACTTATATAACCTTTTAAAATATCTACAAACTGTTGCTTTTTACAATGGTACAAGAACTTCTAAAGGGGGCTCGAAACTATCAAAGAGCTTGCACTTGAATTTAGATACGTAAAAAATATTTGACAGGAAATGATAAGTAGATACATAAATAATTGTAGCAGGGATTGATTTCTCTCCTCATAAGCAGAGGTCTAGCGTAATGTTTTTGGACAGGCTCGAGAATTAGTCTTGTCACAAGGGTTCGGTTTACTGTCACAATGAATGCAATTGTGTCTCCTGACATTGTTCCTAACTTGCGCAACAGGCTGGCTGAATTTCTGCGGGTAGTAGATATTACTAGGAAAGTTGAGACCCTTATGCTCTCTAGTTTTCAAATAAATCTGAAGAAGTCCAGTAGAGATAAACAAGGTATAGATACATATATACTTTAAGGAGAAGAAATAAGGGTAAGGTAGATGTTTGAGACAGGTATCTCAGGTAATAACTTACCGCACTTGAAGCAGGTTTTGTGCCACTTCTTTCCGCCGGCGAGCCTTTCCTCAGCAGCGTACACAGATTTGCCACATTTGGGGCATTTGGGGTTCTCTGGAGGCTTGAAAGGCATTCTGAAGGGTTTCGGCTACCTATAAAAAAAAATGTAAGGATAAAGAGGTGTCATCCAAAGGGAATCAAATGGTTCCATGGGAACTCTGTATTAAATGTAGATATTATAGATGTACCAACAACACAGTCGTTTATCATCCTCAAGTCATCAATTCTCAGATTTCTCAGCATACTCGTAACTAATGCATCAGATATGCAAAAGGGTGAGGTTATGCTCCTAACCATTTTTAATCTTTTCATTTCCCTGGGTTAGCAGAGCTTAAGGAATATTATTTTAGTTACCATCAAAAGTACTCTCGACCATGTCAATTCCTCCCTGGCACTGATTTATGAATTTAGCTCGTTTTAAATTTCCTGGAAAATTGATTTTGTGCTCTGCTCTCAATTCAGTTACTCTGAATTAAGTTTGTTTGGAAGTTTAAATTATGATTGGATTTTTTGTATGGGAACGTACAGGGAGAAAACCTGTTGTAGGAATGGAGTTCAGTTATGTAAACATAAATTGACTTGGCAACTGAATTCATATACAAAAATTAATTTGCAACTGGAAGAGAATACTGCTGACAATGAGTTGAAAGAAGTTTGCTACAAAAAAGCTTTCAAATTCTGAATATTTAGTTTTTATCTTAGTATTTGAGTATCTATCTATGATGTACTCTGGGATGAATATCTCTTAGGGATTTTATTAGCAAGAATAAGATTCGGGATAGCATCTAGGACGGTCGTGGGTTAAAACGGTGAGTTTGAAAAAATGGTTCGGAATGTCGATATGGCGGATTGGGAAGTGTAGTGAGAAGGGTATAAATGCTTTGAGTTTGATAAAAATACGGGGGCCTTAACGGTGGAATTTAAAGAAAAAAGGTGAGGTGAAAAGATGGAGGCGGTCTGTGTTGGAGATTTAATATCATATTGCGTAACACCATATTTGGACCTGGAGGGAATCGTGCCAAAACTTGTGTCTAAATATAAAGTGTGTGAATCATGCAGGTGCAGGCTTGAAACTCTTCCACAAGCTCCGAACACGCTTCTTACAGAAACAGCCTCTTTAAAATCCGCAAACGTCTTTAGACTTGTTTTTTCCAATTTATTTCCCTTTACAGTTCCCTGCACCCTATTTCTCTCCGTCTGAGTTATTAAGTTGAAAATTTAAAAAATTCAATTGCCAAAAATGAAACTGTCTGTACAAGAGCTGTCGTCTCGATACAAGATGATGTATTGCCCTGAACTGCCTTGTCAACCATGCCTTTAATAAGATTTTTTTCTTCAAATAAATACTTTGTACTGCTAATTTAATAATTATTATTAATGAAGCATCTCCAGTAGTAACTTCAATTTCTTTCAAAATTACACACGTTCTTAAGACTATTTGTACCCAAGGTTCTTATAAACGTGGAAGTTTGAAGGGGAGGACACCAAAGTGTAATGTATCTATCTACAAATCTATGATACGTTGCTCGTGGGCATGTTATCGTTTCGTAGGGACAGAACCTCTAGCATTAGTGAGATGAATACTTTTTGTTGGCATGCCAAAAATCTCGCTTCACTCATATTTCACTTTATCACACTTCACTTTGATGGTGGAGACTCAGCCTCATTCGACTACTCATTTCTTCAGCTGTTTTCCTATTTATCCTGATGTCACCTTGGAAGATGCACGCTTAGAATATCTTTGAGCAAATCTAATGTTTCCATTTGGTGAATTGGAAATTCGTAAGTTCCTTCCTTAATAACTTGGCATTTATCTATCAGTACAGTGGTTTGATATGCTACAAGAGCAAAGTTTGATGTAACCTTGGAAATCCTACTTTACCCGAGAAATCTTCATCTATTATTTCTAATTTATTTCCTCAATTTCAAGAAAGTTTCTCCTCCATTTGGCTTATTTGACCCTATACGTGTAACAAAGATAAGTATGCTGGTAGTGAGACTGGATTGTGCTAGGGAGCAAAAGGGAGACAAGAGTAAGAAAAACATAGGAAATGATAAAGTCAACCAGTAGCTTAACCACACTTGAGTTCCCTCTACCACCACGTCTCCCTAAGCTCATCTTCTCCTGCTATTCATAGCTCAGAAATAATTCTCTTTCCCAACTATATACCATATTTCCCTTTCTCGGAGCATCCCTATGCATTTATATATCTATTTATGTGCAAAACTTGAAACTTTTCAAGCATTCTCTCGTAATAATTGTTTCTCACCAAATTAGCTCCAGTACGGTAAAGTGTACACACTGAATGAAATAATTTATCCTGTTGGAGAAAAACTAATAAATCAAATCTGATTATGAATCCCTATTTTTCTGAGAATTAAACATTTACTAAGAAATATTTTCACTTGAAGGATCTATCAATGATACCTCTTCGAGCCTCCAAGAAAAATAAATCAGCCCTGAGAGTCCACTACTAAATAGGATTTGAGCATCAATGCGCTTGACTATGTACATTTCCCTTGTGCTAAAAAGCACAAGAGGAAATATTGATGCCCGGATTCCTTTTTGCAGGTATCAATTGAAAGGATAGTGTGAGGGAAATGAGAATATGAATGAATCGATGAGGATCTACTTTGTTCAGTTTCAAGGGGCAGTCGCCCGCACTGGAAGATTACATAAACCTGAGAAAAAGAAGAAAGGAAATTGTGTGTGAATAATCTAGGATTTGGACTATGAAGAGGGATAGCTGTCTTGGAAAAGTACAGTGTATTAGGGTGAGAGCAATGCAGGTACGCCTGTATTCATCCAATAGGAGCGGATGATACTAAGGAGGATAAATAGCTAGCGTTATTTCCACAAGAGGACCTCAGATGGGTTTCACTGTTAGCGTCTTCTCACCGATTCTTGGTAAGATTTGAGTGGAATATCAGGATACGGAATCAAGTACAATGGAGAAATCCGGGAGTGCAGTCAGGTTAATGAACTGTTTTTCTCGCTCCTGAGTAGATTTTCAGAAGCCAAATTTAGAACTGAGGGATTGTATTTCAACAAAAGGCTTCTCATTGGCTATCTCCGGCAGGCTCTCACTCACTCCCGATCAGATTATGCCGATTTTGAGAAAGAGGACTAGCTTTGGATTGTTTTTCGAAATTTTAATTTAGAAATTCGTCGAAACAATGAGTCTACGTGAGCACAGTTTAAAAAGCTTCCTCACTAACAGGTCCTACAGTAGATAGAGGATTTATTTGATTTAGCTATGAATGCTGATAAATGCTTAGGAAAGTGACTTGCTGTTGTTGGTACTTTCGAAATTTTGAACAGTTTTTTTGAAAATATGGCAGCAACTCTTACCTTACTGTAGAGGATCCAAAAATCGAAATTTAGAAAATTTAATTTCACGTATACACGAACCGAGGAAGTGGCACACTGAAGTAACTCTTAGCACATGAGATAAATAGTTGTTCGAGCTTTTAGTTTTGTTAAAAATTTTGCACACGGCACTTGTGAATAGGAATAGAAAGTTCATCCCACGTAAAACATCTAATAGCAAGTTTTTCAAAGCGTGCATTAGTTCTGCTCCAGTGTTATACATATATACAGGAGGATCCCGAAGCGCTATAAGTTGTACTCACTGTTAGTCATCGTCCCCTGTCTCTCACGTCCCTGTGTATCTACTATTTAGGACTACCTATGTAGCCACCAACATGTCACAAAGTCCCACCTATTCCTATTACGGCTACGTACTTCATCGAACACTCTGTACCATTTGAGCATTGGACATGCATAAAAGTACGCTAATGCAAAAATTTTCCTCTGAACTTACAAATTAAATTTTATGCACTATCTTTTCTTATTACATGATTATAAATAAATGCATACTTGCTTCACGTGTGGCTATACAGCCTGGAGATGCTTCAACGTGCTAGGGAATTTCTATCATTACAGTAGATATCCCCAGGCCTTCTACTTACATACATCCATGGAGAGAGTGAAGTGAGACTGAGACGGGGAGTATAATTTCTGGCCGGGGTTTACGTTACCTACCACTTCTTCTAACTCCTCCGAATTACGTCGAGAATAGGAAAATTCTTATTCGAATAAGATCTAACCAAACCACATAGCCTCCTATTCTTCAATCGTTGACATCCTTATAAGGTTTCTCCGTTCCCGAGGACATCAGATATCTCCTGAGAAAAAAACATTGTTTAATACCGTAATCCGAGCTTCACAGGTTTTTTTAACGGGATAATATTCCTTCAAATCCCTCAAGTTGGCCTCCTCCATAGTGCATTTCATACTCTACCTCAAGTAATGCTGATCATTCTGTAAAGTAGCACACCATTGGTACTCAATTTAGTGGCCTGTCAGACACACTTGGCCAACTGGAGAGTACCTTCCTCAGAATTCCTCCTTGTCTTCAAGTTTGATTGATGGAGCTGTTTCTGACCTTTTCGCATTTTAAATTTACAAAATTATGTGCGAACAGGAATTTCAGACATGTCCGATCATAAGTAGGTATTTTTTTTTGTGGTGGTGGCCATTGTTCAGACTCTATAGTTGAAATCCCAAACTGTGAAGGAAGCATTATATTCTCCGGGTGAAAGTACGGACAAATCTTATCTGTGATTATATAGTGAGCTAAGGAGTGAATGTATACCGGTTTTGTTTGAAATCCTTAAGATTTTTCCCTATGGGCTATTTACTGTTAAGAGAAAAGCTGAGATTTACTTGTTAAATTAAAAAAAATATAGTTTGTGAACTTGTATGAATTGTACGTAGTTTCTTTTTTGTTTTCCGTTACCATTTGTACAGTCAAAATATCCTGATTATGTCAAGTCTGTAAAATAATAAAATAATTTTGCGCTCAAAATCTCGAACATGCATTAGTAAAATCCTATCAGCATGCTGTTACGTAGGTTGATAGTTGGCGTTGACTTCTACAACCTGCGACAAATGTAGCCAGTCATTATTCCTGCTGTTGACTTTGTATCTCACGAACAAAAAGTGATAGGTCATATTTTTTGTGTTTTGCCAACGAATCCTTGCCCTATGATTTATAGAAGGGAAAATAGTGACAGGGATAAGTCCAGAGGAAAGAGCTTTATTTTTTTAAATATTATAGCATCAAAATACAACCTAAGAACCCGTAGCAAGCATTAAGGGACATGTGATACAGTATATTCAGGCACGGGAGTGAGATTTCAGATAGGGACGTATCACAGAGTTCTGCTTTGATACCATCAATCATCTACATACATGGGAGAAGCTGGTGCTTAAAAACCATGATTTTTTTTTTGTACGCATTGTACAGTGTAGTATGCATGTAAATACGATCTCGATTATTCAAACTTTGCAAATTTCACTTTGTCGGCAGAAAAAGTTGAGAGAGAGAGAGAGAAAAGTGGAAAGATGTACAGAAGGGAGAGTGAATAATGCAAGGAGGGATTTACTGGAGAAACAAGAATTCATAGCGGAATGACAGAGACACTGAAAACTGAGGGTTGATAAAACGGGAGTTGAGTGCAATAGGACTGCAAGACGTCGCTCGTCTCAAAATTGACATGGTGAACTCACATCAACTGCGAGTAGATGAGGATGAGTCAACCTGTAAAAATAAATGGCGTATGAGAAAATATTTCGTTTCGTCTGCCTGTGCGAAGATAAGTTGGAGAAGCTTCTTGAAAAAAAAAACTGGCTACTATGTTTTTTACGATTTGTATATTAAGCCGTGGCCTAACGTGTGGAGTTTAAGCTGTAAGAATAAATCCGGGCATAACTGTTGCTCCATTGCTGTCGTCTTGGTTCGTTCTTTCTCCACTGTGATCTTCTTCAACGTGTACTTATTGTGCACACAGAACAAGCACAGTAGTCATATCTCGTAGCATGCTCTCTCCTCCGTCAAGTTTCTTCTGACTTTGTACGTGTAGCGTAACGTGTTTAATCTAAACATTCTCATAATATATTTACGCTTTGAAAAACATATGCGCATCTTTCACCTCCAGTGACTACAGTGGAGTTTATACAATCCCTATGTAAAAGCATACCTTATAATCCCGTCCCCTTCGTACATTTATAACTCTCGGTAAGGTTAAATCAAGAGCATAGTATTCACAGCAGATTTAGCAGAGAATTTAACCGGAATTTTCTCTCAAACTATATACTTATGCACGCAGGGTCTTGACAGTTTGCAAATTCTCTGATTTGCGGATAACTCTCATTTCCTCAGCTGACGCTCCCGTCCCAATTGTTCCTTTGCCCTCATATGCTTCCGTAGTTGTATCTTTGAGCAGGGCTCATTTTCCAAGGAGTACATAATTTACATTTTTATAATTAAGGAAAATAACTAGCAAGGATAGTCAATGCTGGAATTTTAACAGTACAGTGTAAAAATCAGAACGCTAACGATGGCTGATAATCCCTTTATATTTGGGCCCTTCCTGTATGCACACACACATGATTACTTTTTGTCATTAAAGCATTCTCAAAAGTTACAAAAACTGTTCCGTTTCGGTCTGAATAGACTGAAGTTGTTTACGAAATACTTTCGGGCTCCACCAAATGGCATGAATTATTGTAACGGCAAGGAAAGAAAAACTCAAAGACAGATCTCATTATTTTGTTGTACGAAATCATTTGGAATTATCTATTTGAGAAGTGTAACATGGCCTTCGGAGTAACCTTGTTGGTTTGAGAATGCAACTATTGTAAATTGGACGCCATGGACCAATTCTGGCTTGGGAAAAGTCAACTGCAACAAATCGGGCGTGCTCTTGTATCTATGTATGTATGTACGTTACAAAAACTGGAGTACACACATAGAGATATTTATGAGCTTGGAAATTGAATGTAGCCCAATTTCGCACCTTGCCATTTTTATTGTTGCGTGTGCACATGTTTCCAGTGTTTACAACATATGCTTGTAGGACTTTTGCTGGATGAACATTCTACCGAAGCATTCGAGGTATTTCTTGTATATATACCAATAAGTTCAAAATATTGCGGAAAAGTGTCGGGATTACATCTGTCCCATGAAATGTCAGACAAGAGCAGAGGGTATAATATGGCTGAAAGTCTCGAGAAATTCCCATCTCTACATATAATGGGACATTTGAAATGGTATGTGTTGTTTATCCTATTGTGGGATAAGATTTTACGTCTGTAGGTTTGTGCAATGAACTGGATCATGCTATGTCAAACATCTTCGATGTGGGATTTGATAGAGGTAATGCTTGCTGTTTGCGTGGATAGAAATTCTGATGGTTACTTTAGGAAAGGGGGGGGATATTCTTTTGTGTATTTCAGTCCAAACCACGAGCCCTAGCAGTCTAGGGTTTGGCTGCTGGTCTGGTGAGCGGGGGGAAAACGTGCCTTGCTTATTATTTGCTTATCCAACTTGTAATGAATAGGAGTCTGGTGACTGTTTATCACAAAATCCAACATATCATGGTCGCATGACTTAAAAAGTTTCGCAAGATTTTGAATTCAAAGGAAATGAAAACAGAATGCTGGATTCAATTTGAAATACGGTGCATCTCATAAATTTTAGTGTGCAACGTGGACTGGCAATTTGCTACTGCTTTATAGTCCCATGACAAATCTTGTAAGGAAACAGCTTTGAAGTACTAACGCACGTATGCAGTGATAAACAAGTGCTAGTGTCCAAATCACCAAAAAATAGGTACTTTTTAGTGACATTTCTCAAACAAGTCCAGGTGCATTAATAAATTGTCGGGGTGTTTCAAAGAGATTCATATATATTTCTGGAATAAAAAATGAAAAGACGATTGGTTTGAGATTGATGATCCTCAGACACAGTCTTGCACAAGTCACCGATTTGGTTTCATGTCAACCTTAGGGAGCACACTACACCAGGAATAGCTTGATGATCTCAATATGCCTTTGCATTTACTTTCTTGGTACTTCAACATTTGTCTGTTTACCCACTCTCGTCGTCAGTTTGAGGTTGACGAGTAAACGTAAATGTGTTCTGTGTCATTTTCACAGTTCTGGCATACGCATATGCTTTTCTTGTTTGAGAGAGCAGTCAAATGCGAAGGGAATATGTATGGAGTTACATTATCCGTCATTTTCTTCAGCTGAGTATGCTTATTCTTCCAACGGGAGAAAATAACGTCGTCCTTGGCGTTGAGAATTTTTACAAAACTCCTTGTCAAATATCCATTTAAAAATTGTCAGCATCCCATAAACCCGACTATACCTTTATGAGTCTTTTTTGGATGCAGAATTATTTCTGTAGCGAAGTCGCACGTGTCCGTAATATTTACAGGTAAGTTCAAATAATCATAATATGTAAATTTTATCTCGGTCCGGCACTGAATGACAACACGCTCCTTGAGAGGGAGGATTTTACATAACAAGATGGATACATGTAGAGGGGTAAATAAAAATTCCACAGGAATTTTTTATAATAGATAAAACTGCCCGAATCTAATCTTGACTTTCTCTATGTCACTAGATCTAATATTAGAAAATAGAAATAATGAAAAGCTACATAATCCCCTGGAGTCACTTAATAACCTACATGGTTTAAAAATATATATAGATCAGAATAGGGAATTCATTTGTATGCGTACGGTGAGCAGCAGTGAACCGAAAACTAGATTAAACTGTCCCATAGTATAAACAAGCCCAGGACCCTGGCACTCTAGAAATTAATTTCGAAAATGCTTGAAGCAAAGGAGGAATGTCAATTTGTTGAACCCAAGCGACAGACAATTTAGATTTTGCCCTCTGAACATTATTTCTCCCAGGTATCTATATGTAATCATGCTCTTGTTTATGCAGCCCATATTTTCGATCATATCCTCCAGGGCTTTCAACTTGGAAAAACCGATTCCTCTTTTGGTGAGTTGTAATGCACAAGGAATACGCTTCAGACTAAGGGTGGATACTTTCACCATTTAATGGCTTACTTTGATATCTCCAGTGCGGTGAAGGGGTAGTACGGACATAGTGACTCTTCCACCCCAAATCCTGAAATAAATGATAAATAAGTACTCCATCCGATTTTGAATGGAATTAATTTTATAGACATCTTTTTATCCTTCCTGTATTTCTTTTGGTCTCATTGTCACATTTACTTCCCTTAATTTCAGGTCCTCTTGGCTCCCTCACGGATTTTGTACGTCAGCAGGCTTTTATAAATTTTCAATTTAATATGTACTTGTTTGAAGATCAAGAAAATACTATCTTATTGGATCCACCAGCCTGAGAAGGTATTACACAGATGGTTGCCCCGGAGTTTTCACAATCTCGGACTAAAATACGTTTTTGTATTTGAAAATCGTCAAGACATGACTTCACTTACTTTCACGGTCCCCTATTCCTCAGACGTACGTAAAAATGAGTAATAGCTGTAGTATTTTGAGCACGGAGCTGGATGCATCAGTCCGTGTAGAAGAACCATGGAATAGATGAATAGTGAATAGCCACATGTCAATGGGAATGTAAATGCTTCACAAGGAATTTCTCCCTTCCTATATTCACTCCGAGTGGATGTATTCAAAGATAACTGTGAGACAACAAAGCCCATTGCTACATGCCACACTCCCCAAAACCGAGTCAGGCCTTCACAATTTACAAGAGCTATACAGCATAGGGTAGTGACTCTGAGTGGGCAGTGTAAATCCCACATGAAGTGCATCACTTTCAAGTATAAACTCCCATAAGTGTGTAATATTACAGTCATAACTTACACCCTTGATTTTAAATTAGAAAGCATTTTTATCCGACATTGTTTTGTACGAGGGAGTCAACTCAAGAGTAACTGTTGAGGACATTTCCTTTGGCATTGATGAGCACGTCAAGATGATATACTGACACTCACGTTTGTCGGGGATAATCGGCATACCCAGCATACCAACATTATGTACACATTGTGAGGAGAGGCGCCTGGCGTATCAAAGAATTTTCCTTGGATTAATAAAACCTTTCTTCAACAGCCCTCCTGATTCGGGTAAATGAGACAGAGATGGGGAAAGTATGGCGGGTACATGAGACTCCGAGAGTGTAATCAGTAATTAAAACGGTAAGCTCCGGCCGGCTCTCCTTGATGACTTAACAAGTCACATGTCTACAACACCTTTGAAAAATTAAATAATTATGTCGCGCTCCTTCAAAAGACTACGCTCACTAATTATTACAACTTGAAGCAATGTTTGTCAAAGCCCACATTTGTTCTTCAACAACATACTTAGGCATAATTACACAAGATTAGATTTCCTTTTTGTTCTATGACTCGTGTTAAAATCTATCTTAGGCTTATAGCCCTTACTATATTTATTCTAGTATGTACCGCCGCGCGTTTGCCTTACTTTATCTCGGGGTTCCCAGGCCCCAAACTCAGCCATAATTTTTTCTTGTAGATTTTCAACAGAGAATGAAAATAATATTTTATTATTTTCTAATAAAAATATCAATGTAATATCGTAAAGAGTTGCAACAATTTCAAAAATAACCATGCGTAATTTTACAATTATTATAGAGCCTTCCTGACGCAATTGGAGCTATACACTTGGGACAAACAGGAAGAATATGGAGTAAGCTCCAACTCAAAAGTGCTCCTGTTGAGAGTTGAAACAGTGATGTTAATAATTCAAGAGTCGACAAAACCGATAGGATTTACCTTGTGTGCGTGGACGTATGTAAGTATGCATCACCGTTAAGACATTTAAGTCTCGCTCCAGGTTATGTACCCCCTTCCCTCTCAGTTTCCTTGAAAGTCATACATATTGGAAGACACACAATCAAATGAGAATCTGAAATGTCCTCAGCCAACATCCAAGACTGTTTAAACAGTGATATTTTATTTAGTTCTATTTTACATACTTTTACATACTTTCGTTCCATTCATATCTCCTGTTAAAATCGAGCTTTTGTGGGGTCGTGGGTGTATGAGGACATTGACTTCCTTCATTCTGACGCCTTGTATTTGGCAAGTTTTTCCACAGAATAGTTGAATTAAATTTGTATAATGTAACAAATTTTGTCGCCACAAACGACTGTGGTTCTCACAAGGTGACAGTTCCGAAAAAGACAATAGTAAATGTGTTAATAGTTATTTACTCATTTTCATTTCTCATTTATTTATTGACATGTTTTTCTGATTTCCCCCAAAGGCTCATAGACATTTTAATTAATTTTAATTCAATACAATATCCCACTGGCACTCTGTCGGTTTCCCAACCAGTGGGGAATTTCAAAAGGATTTTATATTTTGGACATGTTAAAAGGGTTCGAGAGCCGAGTGTACAAATATTATCAAATCTCAAAACTAAAAATATTAAAACAAAATTATTTATTTTACTTACACAACTATCCATTGAGTATCTTGGGAACCAAATGTCAAAGTAGAAAGTCATATTCCTCATTTTTATTGGCTTCATGATCCAATTGAAAAGGTAAATATCAAATATTAGATTTGGATTGTGGCTTCCTAATCAGAATTTGCTGTTTCAGCCTTACATCAGCTCATATAAATCATTTGAAGGGACATTGGTAGATTTGAGTCCAGCCAACGGGCAATTCGTGTACGTCTCTAGTAACATATAAAAATGCGTGTACTTATGTACAGTACATAATGGGAGTTAAAGAAAAGTTGACCCAGAAACTGAGTTGACGTTCAAGATCGATGAAATTATCCAGTTGGAACACTCGTGGACGGGTCGGTGCATTTTCCGGGAATTCGATTCAATCTAGTGCACATGAGATTATGTTGCACCCTCGCTTTTGAGTCTCCCTCTTCACGGATTGTGGTCTCACTTAACCCACTCCTCCTGGTTTTTCTAAGCACAGGCTTGTTTTTGTATTTTTTGAAGAACTTGTGGAAACCTACAATTTTACTAACAGGTTTTTATAAAATCAATTTGGAAGTTGAGGGTATGAGTACCTATCTATATAGCAATTTAAAATTAAACACACCACTTGGAGCCTTCATCAAAAAGCAATTTTAAGGAACGAACCACTCAGTTGGTCTATTTTCAATGTATATGAGTAACTTTACAACAATTTTAAAATTAAACACACCACTTGGTGCCTTCATAAAAAAGCAATTTTAGGGAACGAACCAGTCAGTTGGTTCTGGTCTACTTACTATGTCCTGCACATAATAAAGGACTGGTCAGATCACAAGAAAGTTGTTCAAAGCCTTGCTATGCATTGATCATCTGATAATAAAATTCTCCGCTAAAAATAACTCTGAAGACGGTACAAAATAATGAGGGTGTGTTGTAATTACATATAATTTCAAATTTTAATAATAAGGATCTGTAACATGATGGTTCCCGAAATGTTTATCATTAGATATTAGTATGTAATCTATGAGCAAGAACTTTTCATAACTCGCAAAATTTTTTATCAATGAGACATAGTTCCAAGGTTCGGAATCACAAAGATGAACTTTTTCTATACTGACTAGATTTCAAATTGTTGTACGAGCCCATTACTTCCTGACAACAAAAGTCTCAAGGTAAACCAAAACTTACTGTATGTTGTGATGAGGAGCAAAAACTCTTGGATCTATTTTCGAGGGGATGCGCTAGTGAAATCCCTAACTTGAATGCATAAGCTTTCCTCACAATTTATGAGCATGTGAGCGTTTCATAATTACTCAACACACAATCAGCGGAAGGGTTTCGTGATATGAGTTCTTAAAATTCTGTGGTACTATGTCAGAAGTTATCATCAGGAAAGCACGACATGCTTAGGTTTACAGGTGTTGAAAGTTCATGTGAGGTTCAATAAAATTTCAATTAGGGTCACGTAGGCAGTACAAACCTTTTATTGAAGATAAAAATGAAGTATTTTCAGCCTCATTGTTAAATTACAAAGGTGCTTATATCATAGAAAAAATGAGTAGAAGGATTACACTCCGAATATATATCAGGAGATATTTAAGGCTTCGTAAATGTAAGATGTATTGATTTCAGAAAAATGAATGTTTTTCACACAGTATTATATTTTGTCATGAATATTTGACACTTAGTTAAAATAGGAAAGGATGATTCTACTACAATGGAGGTTAATTCAAATACGTTCTGTATTGTGTTTCAACTGTACAATTCATTTTCAAAATTAGATTTTTTGAATTTATGCTTTCACGGAATGGACGAAGATCTTTGTTTGGGAATGAAAATAGTAATAAATTTTAAGGCGATCACAATTCGCGACGGTTGATATGGCTGATTCCTGCTCGCTTTATGAAAAGGGATTTGGGGCAAAGTTGGTCTGATTTGTAATGTAACGGGTTTATTGAATCGCCAAATCTACTCATTGCATGTACTGATTTCTAGAGATAGACAATATAAGTAGAATATTAATGTCAGTAGTAAGGCTTATTGTAATCTGATTTATCAAGTTCAGTTGTTGGTTGAGAGTAGACGGAAATATGTACGTAGTTAGCTACAAGTTTATTGCTCTCCATAATTTCTCTGGACCCGCTTACAAGTAAATACTTTGTGAAAGAAACTTCCTTCCTGAAACTACAGGAAAGGAATTGAGGCAGCCATCTTAAATAAGGACTAAGTGTGAGAAAAATACTTTCCGCGGAAGTGAACACATTGAATCTTCTAACTTTTCCTCGAAACTGAGAAAGCAAAGTTCCACACAATTTGGAATACAGGAGAGTGTGAACTGTAACATGTGAAGGCATGTTACTGTTTTAACCCGACTAAATTTCCACGACAACACTTTTTTTTCCAAAGGGGAATGCAGAATTTCTATTCTGCAGTTTCAATCTTCAAGGGAAAAAATAGAGCATAACTTTAATGAATCGGATCAGTGCAAAACGGATACAAAATAAGATCCAAGCAATAAATTATAGACATGAATTTTATTGGCACTTTGTAAGTCAATGAGTGAGAGGGTGGTAAACGGATCGATTCATACATCATTATTTTCGTAAATATCAACATTTTACGGAACACCGCACATGTGGGCCATTTCCAGTTGGGATTACTTCCCGAACCTATAAAAAAGGAGAATGTCCCTTAAGTTGAGTGCAGAGGAAGTGAATTAAATTAATGAATTACAAAAATTAGTGTAGGTTTTTGAAAAACCAATTTTGAAGTAGCTTGGTCATTCAAGAGCGAGGCAGGCTGAGCTGACAAGGTTAAATAATATCTCATCTTAATGGGTAAGAACGAAAACTACACCCACACGCCACCAACTATCTATCTATAGATATACAGTCCATACCACATCATAGGGTTTTGTAATTACACGGCGGTTTTGAATCCTTCATTTTTTGTCGCTGTCTTTGATGCTCCCCTGTGAGAGCTCGTGTGCATGAAAATGCAAATACATTTTAAAATTTCCACTTCCTTTAACTTCTAGTCGCCTACATTATTTGCACGCTCATTTTTATACAGCAAATTCCGTGCCTTGGACTGTGTACTTGTGTACCAAGTATTCAGTGCTTGTGTGTGCTTGGTGGGGAAAAAAAAGTATTGGGGGAATCACAAAGTTGATAGATACTTCTACTACGTACATACTGTATTGGAAAAATACATGTACATATTATTAGTACGGGAAATACACCAAGAAGCTTTCCCTACGAACAACATTGAGCGTATCAATTTTTAAAAGAGCTTTGTTGGAGGGGAACTAAACTAAACATTGATGCTGGGGATAGAGGGCTTGGAATGGGCTTGACTATAAGCTGTGATATAATGTGCATGTATATATTAAGGAGACGCAGGGAGAGCCGTCCTTACCACACAGTGTATAATAAGTTCACAAGTAACAAGTCGGACAGATTCCATTCCAGCGAGATTAGATAAAAGTGGGTTTGAGGAAGCGTCGTCAAGCAGTCGATATTTGCTTGGTGTATTGCACGAGCTGTACGGTATAAAAATACCAGGGACTTCCCAATGGAAGCAAAGAAAGTCTCTCTCAGATAGATGAGCAAGTTATAGTGATAGTGAGGTAATGCTTGTAAAGGCGTAGGTAGAAGGAGTATTTCTTGGCTCGTGAGGATTTCCCATGTATAGGGATTCTATGTGCCTCTTCGTCCTCAGCATCCTCTGTCGTCTCCTCCATTTCCCGTACACAGAGAGGCTTCGAGGGACAACTGCATTTACGGGAGAAGGATGAAAGTGGGAAACCGGTGTTGGGCCTCGCATTAGCACGCTACACAAGACATATTTCAATATTACTCCCCGACGTAGGTATTCCAATGTATTAAATGATGACTTCTGACTGAGAGGGAATCCGTAAAGGAGAAGAACGCCTACGCCTTTTCACCATTGGGAGTCAAAGGAAAAATTTTGGATGGGGGGATTTCACACACACACACGGCAATGGCTCACCGTTGGTGTCCACCCACGTCCAAACATTTTACATGGGTTGAGAAGCTCCGCACTATCACCGAAATTACAAATATATCCTTACATTATGGTGACAAATGTTCACGCAGAACCAATTTTAGCCTTGTGCTTGTTTCTTTCACTTAAAAAATATTGGCGAGTGTCTTGTCTTTCAGCATACTCAATTTACAGGAAACCCCCCTTTTTTTGGCGGGCTTGTTTTATTTCTCAGCAATCCACCTTTTTTTTCCAATTTCCAATTATTTTCATTGTAATCATACATACTTATAGGTGTGGAGGTTTCTCTTCCCTCACTATTTCTCTCCCAGGGTTTTTTTTTACAGACAGCCTATTTTTTAGTTTGTTCCCTGTCGAATGTTTGTTTCAATTCTTTCCTTTTAGTCGTCGTTGTACTTCAAAAGTACAGAGAAGTACTATCGTATTAGGGACGGATCTTTGGGTAGGAGTAGTATTAGGATTGCATCTTTACGTTCGGAGCATAGCATAAGGAGCGCGGCGGACAGTATGTCATCTCCGTCACTGTCTCCGGCTAAGCCAACCGGCAGAAGATGGGGATGGTTTCTTCAGCTTTCATGACCAGTGGGTCAGTGGGGAAAAAAAATGAACAAGTGATTGGGGCAGATTGGAGCAACATCTACTGCATCAATTTGACGGATGATTACTATAAAAGATAAATTGCCTGGGTTCTATGACGGAGCGGAAAGTTCTACTATGCAACTTAACAACAAGCTGTCATTGCTGGCTATCAAAGTACCATCAGAGCCAATCTCTTCTCTTACAGTGGACTTTCTCCTAGCAACTTTTAAGACCACCCGAGACAGAAATACATTATCCTTCCCGCATCACTGGGCGCAGAATAAGCATGTAAATCATTCTCCCTAACAGTTTCCGCAATCAATAAAGAGCGTCGTGTGGGGATTTTTATCCACGTGCTTGAGTCTTCCAGTACATATCATTTTACAGCCCTTGGTGCGGTGAAGATCCCAACAATTATGGGTGCTTAAACTTCAGTTGAGTTCCATGTCCTTGGAAAAATCCTTCTTTTGAGTAATTTAATCCTTGGTACTTCTGACATGTAGTATTACTTTTGTGGGATGAGAACGTTGGTCAAGACTTAATCTGGATGTACATATGCACTACTTTAGAGGTAACATAAACTAAAAGTAATAAATCCATGGGAAAATCCAGTATCCACTTTTGAGAGGATGCTAGATTCAATTATTACAATTTTCATCCATAAACATGATAATACCCGGGGTTTAATTTCTTGTGTGCGATTTATTTTTTATATACAGTATAAATGAATGAGTTTCGAAATTGTAGAGTGGAAACTTTCGTTAAATTTTCACATTTACCATGATATGTTTCTGTAGTTCTGGCTGTAATTAGCAGACACATACTATCTGTACTTTCATACGTAACGATAAAATCTTACCATTCATTTCCCTTCCGGAATTTCATGAAATTACATACATTGTAGTTTTTACCCGTTTCCCCATTTCTCTCCCTTGTAACATAAAGAATAATGCGATAGAACACAAGGCAAGAGAAGCACTTTAACAAGGTATCACTTACTTACCCTCTAGAGAAAGTCTACCGGTACTTTGTCATTTCATGTGTCTCCTCTCATTTTATGGTACATTTAGTTCATGTTGCTCGTCCCTGAAAGCCAAAAAACACTAAAAAACTCCCATCCTATCCATATGCACACCTCTTGACAGTGTAATTGAAAGCTGTGCATTAGCAACCAATTTCGTAATGTAATAAGGGGGCAGAGGCCTGTTTGTATTGGGAAAGGTATTATGCTATGCTCTATACTCACCCCAGACCTTGGATAGACAGTGTGAGAATTTGAATAAATTATTAAATTTTACAGATACCTCGACAAATTAAATAACCTGATGAGTTTTGTATATGCATGGAAAACTTCGTAAACTTTACCTCGTGTTCCCGAGTGTAATACGATTGGTCTGGGAGGAACAGTAAAATCAAAGTCTCAACCTGTGCGAATATTTCTGAATTATCGTAGGTTCAGGAATACATTAGTAGATATTTTTAAACTGACATAAACGTAAATCCAAAGTTACATACATATATCTGTCATTAACGGTATGAAATGCACTGCTCTTGAATACATACATAAATGTCCCTGTACTGGTTGACTGGAATTCCGCAATGATGCAAATGATCTGTTACTGTTAACTAATTCCACACAGCCTGAGGATTTATTTTTCAAAAGTTAAAGGTAATCGGTACTTTTGTCTGGTATAGGCTTAAATTAAACTATGCTCTTCTCCTTGGATCGTCACCGTCAGGTTTCGCATCGGAATTACCATAGTTCTGGTAGAGCTCACAAGCTAACTATTTACAATGTCCGCTCCGGATTTTCAAATTTATATAAAAATAAGTTTATGTAGAAAGTCTCTACACCTGGGAGTGGGATCATCGATCTAGAAAATTCAAAACAATGTTTTAAATCATCCTAAATCAAATTTTTTTGAGGAAATTGACATGATCAAATTTTAAATGGGATTTCACACAGAGTTTCATTCTGTTAACTATGTTGCAATAAAGGAGACATTCACGAGGGAAATGACTAGAATCGAGATATATTAGATATCTTGCCTTTTTATTTTTAGAACGTTTCAGGAAATCAGACCCCACGCTCAAGAAAGTTCGTTTCTGGAAGAGAATCTTCACTAGCATTGAATACCTGTTAACCGATATCATTGCTAACAATAGGGAATTCCCTAGAATTGCCGAGTCCTTGAAACTTGTATTTACGATTTTAAAATCTGGTGGCCATACCTGCATATAGGTTGAGTTTCAGCTCATCCTCAAGTTTCGTGTTGGAGTGCTCCTCGGAATTTAGAGTTACATGTTTAGCACCCCCAGTCCCGCAGGGCAATTATATGAACTTATTTTTGCGGTATTTGTAAATCCTGAGGGACATCATAAGTACTTTTGCTTACTAGGTCACGCATGCGCAAGAACTTTGTCGGAGATGTTCCCACAGAGTTTATATGTCGTGCCTTGGATTCGGTGAGAGAACCTTGGATGCTGAAAGGCTTTATCTTCTGGAACGTAAGCTCCCAATGTTCTATTGTCTTCTAAAAGGTTCTAATACAAATGACATAATAAGTTATTTGAGAAGATAGAAAATACAATGGGATGTGAGGTATAGAATTAAGAATTCGACCAAGCATACCTATACAATAGAGTTCACTCCTGCGGATAAAAGATTAAGTCAAGAAATAACTCCTCAGGCGCCTAGTTAATGACACATGAAGTTCTACCGCGGGAAGAAGACATTCGTGGTTACAAAACACATCTTCCTACACAGTGCGTACTAATTATTGTCGCCTTGTATATGAGGGCTTAATTTCCTCGAGGAAAATTGTTTGTATTTATAAGTTACCATTTCCCCTTATTCAGCTAATCCCACAGCTTTATTCGAATCTGCTCATAGTCCTACAATTCCTACGGGCTCCGTTCGAGCCCTACAATAGTGTAGTTCTGTGCTCACTCAGGATTGAGGAAATCGTCCCATTTGTTTCGAAGAATCGATGATCATATATATTAAAAGAGGATGCAAGGAGGACAAGGGACATAATATACAGTTAAACACGTAGTTAACACCATGGCTCGGCAATAAAATCCTAGCTATCATATCTCATGAAGTAAAATGGAAGGAAAATAGGAAGAGGCGGAACTTGCCTTGTTGCTATTTTAAGTCTATAATACATACTAGAGTGCGTAGTTGCGAAAGGCTCGCTAAAAATAATGAGGGTAATATTCCTCTGCATAAATGTTTTAATTAGATAGTAGATTATAGGACAAGTAATGTTCCGACTGTTCTGAGGTAGAATGGCGTTGCCAAACATTAAGAAAAAAAATCATGCCCGTTTTCAAAGATTTCATTAGTTTCTCCCACACAAGTACTGTATACAGACTATATACATTATTAGTATATATTCTGAAACGGGATCAGAGGTAATTCTCAAGATGTCTTTCGCATAGTTTTTGAATGGCGTAGCCAGATCATCTTTGGCTTCCACAGCAACCTTGCACGATGCCGTCTCTGTCTTATCGCAATGTCACACTTGAAAAATTCTTGCTTTTTTATTTAACCAGTAATTATGAGAGACATTTCAATAATACACGCAATCAGGGAAATATTCCAGGAATTTTAGTTACTGATGCTATTTCAGATTTCAGCGAGATCTTCTCCATACGTTATTTTATTAAATTTAATTTTTTGATTGCATTTTCCTTCCCGTCGTTTCACGATTCAAGGAAAGGCTGCCAGTTTCGAATTACCTCAGGATGTTATGTAGCTCTATGTTTGAGTATTCCATCACGGCAAAGTGAATTCACAGTTTTTAAGGAAGAAACTTGAAAAGGAGTGTGTGTTTGTGTGTGTTGTGTACTCAGTGTACTGAAATGTTCGCATAGTTTCTGTCGCTGCAAATTCAAAAGAATTTTTAGCTCTATTTAAGAATCTGGAACTGCCATAATCACCAGCTTTTATTGCTGATGACTATAGGATATAGTTTTGGACTAGTGAGTACCAACTATAGGTGTATGCATAATGGATGAGTCAAGACAAGGGAATCTTGAAGGACGTCTCGTTCTTCCCAACGACAAAAAAGCCACGTCAATGTTACCGTAAAGTCTCCTGGTTAAATTATGTAGTTGTGCCACCAGCTGCAAAAAAACGTTTCCGTAAATTTACTTTCTAATGAAATACATGCAAAAATACTTGGCCGGCGTTGTTTGACTCACCCATTCTCAACTTTATATGTCTCAAAAACTCCCATCTCCTGGAACTAACTGAAGGCAGGAGGAAAAGTTGTTTAAAAGGTAATCCCCAGTTGGAAAAAATGGTCGGAGAAATGATTTCTCAACCGAATGACGAATACCACAACTGCGGAAAAGTACGCTAAATAGCTCCAAGGTAAGGAAACTTTTTTCCGTGAGACCTGCCAAGTACTGTACGTTAAAGATTTGCGTACTGTGCTTCGTTTTATGCTACACTGCATTGTGTACTGTCAGGCAAATGCTCGAAAGAAAGTAAAATATACTTCGGACTGTGCCGCACGCACTTGTTTTTTGTCCCTTAGACTTTTAATTAACATGCCGAAAAGTATAGTATGTTGTGTGTTGCTTTTTCTGACGCATTCTTATTAAAGGGTAAATTTTATTTTCATAATACACTCATCCGCTCACTTATTGTATCAGAAAACAAAAATTTTTTATATGTGGATTACAGTTTTGGAGACCACTAGTATTACCAGAATGTATCATTGGTGAAGGGGCAACATGAGCTAGTTTACGATTAAAAGGAACGATTCTCTTAAAGGTAATTATAACGAATCATTTTCAAGCCCCCATAATTTTGAAATGAACAACAGACAATTTTCACAACAAATCTACAACCTTACGGGAAAGATGAAACTATGAAGCGATTTGAACAGTCCTATCCCGGGGAGCACGGATTTGTATTTATAAGCTTATGTAATTACACTATGAGTGCACTTGTTATATTCACAATGAGTTAATACTCATCTTGGATAGTACTCTTGTTAATCTAATTGTAATCCGTATTTCTCCTTTTAATCTTAAGTACATTTTGCAATTGCCCCTCAAGCTTATAATGTAGGCGCAAAATTGTGTACAAGATCTTCCCGACTTCCCTTATAATTTTATTTTTTTATAGCAAAGTTATGATTTAAAGTTTACTGAAACCTACACCGGACAACGTGAAAGACCGGAATGCTGTTGGCAATACTTTGGACAACTACATGATCGCGAATACGTGTATTACTGCCAGGATGAAATGTAATGTAGTTGTCAGCGTAGTCTGGACGAGGTTTCCAGTTTTCCCAGGAAAATTCTACCGACAGAAGTTTTGTGCTTGGCCTGGTTATGTTATGATACCGTTCATTTTTCTTACGTTTGATATATCTTACGACCATAGTGTAGAAAAACTGGAGGAAGGAATGTGTTCCAGAAACAAATGCCAGGGAAACTGGACAACATCATAAAATTAATTAAATTCTACTGTTTTTCAAGGGAATGTCAGTCATAGTTGGCTAGGCACATATGTATATAATTATGTATGTACTGTAAATAATGTAGATGACTTCTTAATTAATATATTTCTGGGAACATCTCCTGGAATCTTGAAAAAATGTGTACCGTTTCTGTAAAAGATTAATGAATTTCATATTTTGGCTCAAGGTATACATTTCCCTGGCTACTAGGGTGAATGTTTAATGCTTTATGTAATTCTTAGAATGCCTGAAAAACTTCAAATACCACGTACATTGAATTAATAAAACCATCTGGTATTTTCACCAGAGGAATCATTATAGAAGTAACAGGAGTACTGTCACACATCAACTTCTGGGACTTTTGTATAACACTGTATTTTATGGTAATATTTTTTTTATTAAAAAGCAAAAATAAATTTTAAGCTTTACTATAATCTTTTTGCGGGGGCGTTTTGAAAACTAATGAAAAATTCATAGGCACACATCACCAACGAAATGTTAAATTGGGCAAATTGGAGAGCCATTGAAAGTAGTGTTTGTGTGGCAGACTGTAACAAATCATAATGAAGATGAAGATTTCATAACTGTTTCAAAAGAGTAGCTCTTGCTCATGCCTGACATTATGCTCTACATTTACTACTGGAGTGCCTGTACCTAATTTATGCTTGTACATACAAACTTCTGCAACTGACTGTAATTGACTCATCTTGACTGGAGAGTCTCTTATCCAGGGGCAACGATGATACTCGACCTGGGATCTCCACAGTCACATTCAAAGCAATTGGAAGGTAATGGTATACATGGGAAATCGCAGCAGTCTTGTTAATACAATTTCCAAATGATTCTGACCTTTTCACAAGGAGCCCTGTTCAAAGAAGAAGTTTTCAAATTGTATAAATCTTGCTCCATTTAAGTGATGAGCCCCTCTGTACCACAAGGAATTATTCAATGTAGGTACTTCGTTTAACGAGAAGGATAAATAGGAAAAGTATGCTATTGAGATAATGACCATTTCTTACACGTGTAAAGTTACTCGCATTCTTTTGAAAAACCCACTCGTCATTTTATTGAATACGTACATTTTAAGCACAAATAAAAATTACTGCAGAGAGCTCAAAAGGTAAATCATTTTTAGTTTAAATTGAATACCACTAATGCTAATGAGAGTACGGAGGTAGATATATTATATGTATGTGAGCTCCTTCTTTTTGCATGAAGGATGTTTCAAAGGACTGCTGCAAAGCGTTATAAATATTCATTGTTATGTAAAACTATAAGGTGTAAAATTGCATGCGCTTTTGTTAATACTTTGCCAAACTCATGCTCAAGTTTTGAAAAATAATATATCCTGAAAATTCCTGGGGGAAATATACTATGCAGTGGTTTGGAAAGTCTCAGATTTTAAAGTTTCCCTTTAAGATGTAATAAACCAAGATGGATATTATGACAAAAACAAGTATTATTACTCCCATGAAATACAGAGGTTAGCCTCATAAAAACAATCTTCAGGAAATATTTGCAGACTTTGGCAGGCTTCAAAGACACCTACTGCTTAACCCATTTTATCGACGAATTAACCTAATATTCGGATAGTTCTTCCTTCTGTCGTGTATTTTTACAGTAGAAGGAGTCAGGACTTGAGAACTCATCGACTTGTCATCATTCATGTATTTTCTCTATGTATGTAATTCTATAATGCTTGAGTTTCTTTTTTAACTTTCAGACTTTTACTCCTGCAACAAGTATATGCTTATAGTATTAGTCAGTATTATATACAGTACTTTTGAAGTTTCTCGTGCTGAACAAAATATCAAAGGACGTGCTGTACCAGAGAAGCACTAACGGAAGAATTGTTTTGTTAAAAGTGTAACATGAAAACGCCCATGAGAATAAAATCTTCTGTAACTTTTCCAATAAATGCGAGTGGCTCCATATGTTGGTTTCTCAAACAACCATATGCAAGTTTTCATAGAGCCCGTCTGTGTGTTCTGTGCACTAATTCTGAAGAACCGTTTCGACGCGCTGGTTGCACATAAAACGTTTAAATATAGTCTGTAGCCTGTATATGACAGTTCATTCATACGTACAGTAAACACTAGCTACCTCTTGTATATAGTGCTAAAATGTCGAGTTATATTACTCAATCAAGATGCTGATCGTAGATCCTATAATCTTGTGTGGAGGTTGCAATAAATCCGTAGGGAGTGTTCACAAATGACGTTATCAAATTGGGATTTTAGTTACGCTGTTTTTTTCATGTGTGATCAGGCTAACTTTGCTTTCTTCAAATTTTATAAAATGTAATAATTATAAAAGATTCAAGTTTCTTCTTAGTACGTACGGAAGGAAAATATGAAAGTGCTAGGTCCATCATTTTGTTTATTTCTTTAAAACAAATGGACAAGAATTCATAGAATTATTTTTATAAATACTCTCTATTATTTATCCATAAATAACCAGCAATTCATTTAAGATTTTTAAACGCAAACATAAGTTACGAACTCTTGAATGAAGGAGCACATCAGCGAATTGCATCATAAAGTGTTCAGTGCTCACTGGATAGTCGGATGTTCGGTACATAACACATCGTTGACCTCTCCAATCCCCGACACAATGCGTTTCCGAAATAGTTTTTTCATACTCGTCATGTATGTATGGAAATCTCTGTACACTAACTTTCATGAAAGGCAAACAAGAAATAACAAAGTTGACTTCCAACTTGCTTGCACTTATGTGTATGTGTATATAAGGCTAAAAACACACGAGGACGAGACTCTCGGTCCTGAGCTGTCCAGACAACAGGACAACAGGGAATTAATGAACTCTCTGGAGTCTCTGTCTGGAAACCTGGATAAGATGAGAGAAAGGTCGGGGATAGACATTGTGGGCTACAACGTGGCCCACGAAATGTTGGAGGCCAGCTACAACGGATCCTATGATCCTAAGGGTTTTAGGGTGACAAGTAATGGTTCCTGTGGTCCACGGTTTGCGGCTGACCGCCGTGGCTCGATGGGGCCCTACTATGACCCACGACCTGGGGGTAGCCGAAAATTACTCACAGAGTTAGCCCTGAGATGAAGGATGAATACATTGTATTTTTATTCCAATTGAAAATCTTCAATTCAATTTCTTCTTACGTTGCACCTAAAACTCGTTTTGATTATCTGCGGCGGTTTTGTGCCATTGTTACGTATCAGAAAAAACTCACTGCAATTTATCACATATTTCTTATTGGCAATCTTATGTGCCTCTATGAGAGAAAGTTTTTTAACTCTTTCCTCGACAGTTTCCCTGTCAAGTGCCTGACACCTTTCCTTATATGTCATACCAAGCACCCCCATTGCCATCTTGCTCGCTCTTCTCTGCAAACTTCGAAATCTCTCCTCGGAGATGTGGGTACCATATAAATATAGCATATTCCACGACAGGGCGTACATAGTATTGAAGAGTGTAGACATTCTTTCCGCACTGATGAACTTGAAAGTTTTCGATATCAATAAAAGTAAACCCCCGGCCTTCTTGTTAACCTGGTGAATATGATCAGTTGGCCTCATATCGTTATTCACTCGAATGCTAAGATCCCGAATGAATTCATATTTGATACTACCGAAAAAATTATTTGTTTAGCAGGTATGCACAACTCAATATTAATTTCTAATAAGATCACAGTAATAATAATAGATGGTGTTTACGTGGTGATGGATTCTTGTCAGAATTTTCCCAATTTTGACTCCTCGAATATTGACAGTGTGGAAGGCCGCTAAGGGTTTTCTGTCCGAACAATCCTTGGTCAAGAAATGGAGATGGAAACTCAGGACTTTTTTCTAAGGCTAGGGTTGTGTTGTTGGCAGAGTAGGATTTTATAAAAATAAAAATAGGTAGAATGTCTTTTTTTATACATTCTTATAGCGCAAAACTTCCAATGATGAAAACATAGGCAAAATTATTTATTCTTAAGAATGATGAAAATCATAATGTGTAAAAGTAAAAGTTGGATTTGTAAAAATAAGGCACACTGCTTAAATAAAATGATCATTCAAGAGCTGTAAAAGTAGGCAATGTCATGATTAGGCTAAGGTTTACATTAATTAGCATGAATGAACAACATTGATAAGTACAGATTAAGACGAGATAAAATGCATTCAGGGGAGATTACGCACGGTCCTTACACACAATGTTTTCAATGTCACATTTCCCAAATCTAAACCTACCCAATTTTTGGATAATGTAATTTGTGAATAGGCCCAGTCATCCTTAAAGTTTTCGAAAGTAGGAACGTGGATGAAAATGTTCAGCCGTCTTTATCGTAAACCCAAAAAGCTGTAACAATATCTTTCTGTATAACCAATAAATCTGTATCAAATTCAAGGTCAAAATTCAGACTCATTTCCCTTACAAGTAGCACTAGACGCTACTATTTATTATTTCTGTACTATAATTAAATAAGGAACTTGATGTTTTCCTACATGCAGCCTCTCTACAGTCTCTACCTCAGTGGATCTCTCAAAGATTCATACAAAATTGAGCCCAGGCAAAAGTAGACCACACAATGTCATTTGTCAAGTATCTTCACTGCATCAACCAGGAAGTTCACCGTTACGTCGTTAAATGGGTGAATATTTTGATAAAACATGTATTACATATAGCCAAGCCTCCTATCCACCTAAACTAAAACTATAAAATATACACTCAGCATTTTAGTACTTGCACGAGAAATACGAGAATAGTTGGTTACGAAGCTTGGAACCTACCACAGGCAATGGTATTGAAACAAGTGCAAATTAACATTCGACTTCCTACAAAACAGAGGCTTCACTTAGTATTAATAGATTTCTCGTGTTTAATGTCCCACTTCCACGCAGTCAGAAATGACTATCGATATGTTTGATTAAACTTAATCGTAACTGACGAATATCTAAGTATCTCCTATGAAATTATTTCACATGATAGTTTGTATGCACATAGCAAAAAGTGATCTCGACAAGATTCCAATGTATGTTACTTGCATACCAAATAAATGCTACAGTGCTATACAGAAATGTATGTCTACTGAACATTCCAGTGGGATGTTTACGATAAGGAACTGTTCCAGCTAAAATCAGAGCTGTTAAGAGAAGGAGGATACTGACGAGGTTGTAAAGAATCTTTATGAAAATAAACCTCTTCGTGAGAGCCAGTAAAGTTATTACTTGGATTTAAATATATGGGCATGCCCCATGCATATGCCCATAGGAAAATAAAATTGGGAATAGACACTAAAAACAAGTCTGGCAAAATTGTGAAGTATTTATTATAATTCCACCTAATAGCAGTGTTATGATGTCCTTTAAATGCCTTTGAAAGTTTGACTTAAAACAAGACCCCAAAAGAATGTTTGAATACTGTCTGTAGTGGAGTGGCGTGGCTTGACCTAAAGCGACCTTAGCTTGTAGATTACGCTTAGCTTTCAATAATTTATTTACGTCCTGTATTGAATTTCCAGAGATTATTACAGGCATGAGCATATTCATATGCATAAAATATGTCGGGAGTATTTATGTTGTAAGTACAAAATATAGTCCTTTTGGTGATTGTTTTATAGTGAGAAAAGAAACGCTTTTTTCGGAGTGAGTGTAAGTAGTACAGGTACAGGTAGGTAATGTTGTTTGTATGGGGTGAAATGACAATGGTATGTATATTAATGCTTAAGTATGTTGATTGTAAAGAATGCAATTTTTTTCTGGGTGTTTCACGATTTATCTTTGGTACTACCTTGCTTGGGTATTATGTGCTGAATAGTACAACATTAATATTTTTTTCTTAGTTATCTCATGACACAGTATATAGTGTTATTGAAAGAATATTCTTAGTGACATTATTTTTTCCAGTTCGTTTTGTTGTGTGCTTGGAAAGCAGGAACTTGTTCAATTTACTTGCCAAGAATGATTTTTCTGGAAGCTCCGATGTTTTGACCGGCTTGGGAAGCACCCTTGTTGCTACCAGCTTGGAGACCAATGATGGCTTTGCCGGCTTGAACAGTCTCGTCGGAAAATTCACGCTTGTTCTCGTGGGCTGGTCGGGGTCCTAACCATGGGCCGGGCCATTCAGGGTGGTCATAAGTCTGTCAAAGGATAAAATACATTTTTGAAGGTTACCATCAAGAAGTTAATGATCGGAAAATGCTATGATTTGTCTCAGGATCTCTACATAGTTCAAAACTAGAAAGATTAAAGACTATACTTACAGTACGGCCGAGGGCAAAGAGACAGGAAGTGACATTGCTAATGTCTTTCTTTTCATAAAGATCAACGGTTTGGAAGACATCAATTTTAGGAACTCCGTACTCTTGGATAGCCTTCTGGAAGCTGTAATAGATAAAAAAAAAGTACGAATGAATCATATGAATAAATCAGTAGTGCTTATCTTCATCCAGGCTCGTTCAATATTTTGAAGGCAAAATGTGAGCCAGATCTGATAAGGTAAGTAATTAGTTGCGTTTGACAAATTCTCTGCACCTTTTGTCTTTCTAATTTTATGTACCATAAAAACGGTCATGAAAAAGAATTAGATTGGAGATATTCATATATTTGTTTTATATATGCGCAAATCTCCAATCTACTTCTATATACTTCTTCGATATACAGTACAAGCAAAAGGTACACAAGTTTTTGTTTGTGGTATGAAAACTTTGCTCACTTGTTGATGTTCTCCATCATCTTGAATTGTCCTCCGGCTGAGTTAACCTTAGCGATAGAACCAGGCTTCAATTTGTTCATGACTCTGCAGAGGATTTGACCGTCCTTCAAGGCATCTTCGTATCCACTGAGTTTCTCTCCCAAAACGGACTCAATCCATTCCTTTGCCTCACGTTCTTGTTCTGGGTCCCTCTTGCCTAACAACTGCAACAACAATCAAAAAAAACTTTTACAGCTGAGGGTTACCTGGCTTGCGTTCTTAAATCCCTTCAAAATTTTCAAGTTGTAGGAGTTTGAAAAAGTTAAAACTGCTTTGGTTGAAAGTAAGTTTGAAATTGATTTTTTTTTTCTGAAACTCCCAAAACTTGAACGAAAAATCCACTGCAGTACTATAACTCACCTTAGCGCGAACTTGTCTTTCGAGAGCCATTACGGAAACTTTGGTAGCTTCACTGCAAGGAAATAATGCACGTCAGAAAATTTCTTGTGAACACTAGACTGTGATCACCCAGCTATGAACGTTAGTTAGGTTATGTGACCAATTGACCGAAAATTTTAGACTTTTATACGGGAGTGAGGCCTCCTGCTTCACGGATGTACTCCCGCGTGTCGTCCCACATTCGTCTTTCTTTGCTTCCTCATCATCTGGAATCTTCTTTACTTGCTCTTCACCTTACGCCCACGCTTTCTCCGAAATCTAAAATTATCTAATAATATTCCCCCCTGTACACTGTGTACAGCAGCTCATCATCAGGGTAACCCATGATGATCCGGTGTGTACGTATGTACAAACACTTAGAGGAGTTGCAGGGTGTTACATGAGAAAGGGGTAAATCAGGATATAATCATTTGCTGCTTTCCCGTAAAATTGCTCACACTTGGGTTGTGGTTCCTTGCATGCTGCAGAGACTTCACAAGTACATTTCACGAAAAAAAAACTGAGGTAATACCCACTCAAGTGTAATAAACGTCTTGGCAAGGATGTTCACAAGACTAAACGTTACTTCGAAAACTGAACAAAAAGAGGTGTCATAGCAAATCTATGTATCATATTTCGACCCGAATGAATAATTCAATCCAAGGAAGTTAAAAGGTTTCTAGTTGTCATTTCTTCGTTGCCTTGAACTAAATTATCTTGAAAGGAGTTTATCAGAAAAAATGCCGAATGTTTTTTTCACCTACTTTTGTTTTTTTTTAAACGAATAACTGCTATACTGCCACTACTTTCTGCTCCCAGTTGCTATCATCACTTTAACTTTTGTGTATACAGGAACTTCATTTATGTCTTCTTCCCTCCCTGCTGACTGACTAATGAATGTTTTTCGTCACTATCGCTCCTGCATCTGTATACCCCCTAAAGTGCTTTACATTGTGTAGCCGTAGTATAGCTAGAGGAACTAATCCTATGGTTCTTTTACTATATAGCGTGTTATTTTGCTAAACGAAATTTTCCTTTTCATCATTAGGTTAAGCTACAAGAAATACCCTAGTTGTGATTTTTTCACAGTTAATTAATTAACCTCTCTGTCAATACTTTATTGTTCCAATGAACATTCAATTATCCATATCAAGTTTGAGACGACAGAATGTACAACTGGGACTTTCTAACTAATAGAAAGTCTTTTTCTACCCGTTTTTCATCCCCATGAAAACTCTTTGTGAGGAATAACTTTTATTAAGGAATTTTTCTGCCCCATATCACTATTTAAAAACTTTAGTGTGCATAATTTCCGTTGCATTTTTCTTATTTAGTCCTCACAAATGGTAAGGATTTCCTAAATTAACAACGTTATTTTCCCAAAGGTATGTTGGTATGAAGAAGCATGTCTCCCCAACATCCCACTCTTTTAAAGCCGGCCTTTTTATTATTTGTAACCAAAGTCTGCTGCACGTCAGTGTAAACATCAAATTCCATGGATGATTCCATTATAGAATCACATGGAGACTGAGAAAGTAAAGAGCTAGAGGCCTGAAGCTTTTAGGAATGGGGAGGAGAACTGTATATGTAAAGTCAAACTGGGTGTTTTTTTACACAACTTTATTGCACAATGTTCTCTACAGTGACTTTGCAGCTTGGAATCACAGCATTGCGTGAAACAGCCTCCGAATTTTTTTCAAATGCATTTACAACTTCCAGTTAACAGGGCATCATTACTGATAAACAGAAGCTGATACATAAATCTTGGAGTTTGTAGTCTGTAGGTTAACGTAGGTAGTGCAGTAGCTTCTCTAACCCGAGGCATTTAGCACTAAATGTCAGGAGAATTGTGGGGCCTAAATTTTATTGTGACCTCAGGCTGGTGTAGGAAGGCTGATGGTTCGAGCTATTCAATTATATCAAAATTACTTGGAAAGTTTGAAGGTGCATCATAATGGCGAGCCTGCGTTTAACATTTAACATCTATAGTCAAATCTAGGGACATACCTAGGGATATGCGTTGTTTCAGATTACTTGGAATATCTAGAGCGACTTTGCTGCCTGTACTGTATACTTACGCAACTTCACTACGGACAACCAAATGTGTACTTACTCTCAAGCCCAATTTCTAAGTAAGCATGTTGTTTTTACAGACAGGAGTTGTCCTTAACAATTTTTAGCTTGTTACTCCTGCCATATGTTTTGTCAACTTAAGTCTTCAAATCTCTTGCTGGTTCTTAGAGAAAACAAAAGAACGGTGCCGAAAAGAATTCTCACAGGTAACTCCAATTTTCAAGTTTGTAATTCCGTAAGAGTTATCTCTGCCCAAAATAAACTAGGCGATGAGTCACCACTTCTGGGTGCCTAAAATAAGCGACGATAACATAAGCAAGGCATGCCAAAAATTTGAGAAGTAATGATTAAACTGTATTAATTTCAAAATGTGTCAAGTCGTTTACCCAGTCGGTAGTTGTTATAATTCATGGAACACGGCGATGGAAGTGTGATTTTCGGGAATAAATAAATTATCATGAATAAAGACGAGCATAAATGCACGTCTGTAATATTTTATATCTAAAAAGGCATAACTACTAATTTAATAAGACTCCAACGTCAGCACGTGGAAAATTGAATGTCAAGACCAGTGTGGATTAAATGTAATTATTTCAATGCACAAATCTCTGGGTTGTATGAAGACACTCTTAGAAGATGCAATCTTAGAAATGTATATCTTCCTATTCTTTAACATCCTCAAATCCAATGTTCAGACTATATCCATTGCCAGTTAAATTTGTCAGTATACGTAGATAAAGAAATATACAAGAAGTCCAAAATGTTAAGTAAACACGAATGGCAGAGTACAAGATGGTACAATTAAGTTAGAAGCAACAAGTTGCTCCTGCTAACATCTGCTCCTTTTTAGAAGTGAGGAAGACTTCACAAATATTTATTCACGCCCACATTGGTTCGTCTTTGATTTGTACCAACTTTTCACCACCCCTAGATTTATGCACCTACCCAAGTCGAGCATAGATGGTACATACTATTTCACTTTTACTATGAGAGCACTATTTTATGCATTTTTCATAGTTTCACTCAAAGTCTGACATCATACACCACGTTATATTTTCTTTGCAGAGGCACATGACAAAACTTTGCGTTACAAAGCGTTTGTTACACAGTTTCATTAAAATGAAGCAGCTCACGGATAAAAAAATATCAAGTGTGTGAGACGCCTTGCAGAAACTACAATACATACACCTCTCAGGAATTGAGCTTCTGAAGTGTCTTTGAAAGTCATTGAGTCCACAAGAGGCACGAGAAAGCTCATTTGTTTAATTAAACCTGTGGAAGTGTCAAAGGATGAATCAATCTGTATAGTGAAAATGTTGGAATACTCCTCATAAAAGGTTTATGACGGATGTAAAAAAATAACAATAGATCAGATTTATTTTTAATTTGGACGTTTACAATTTTTATTGCTGTAAATGAATAATCTTTAAAAGGAGGAAAACGTTACGATTGAAGTACACGCATATTTTTAACTTGCCCACAATCAGCCTAGTACACGCAACGTTCAAATGTTCCCATAAAAACCGAGTAAATAGTTATGGATAAGTTAGCAAAATCATTAATGGATAAAATGTAAAATTTAGTTCCACGAATAACTGTCCTGGTGTTGCCTCACAAATTGTGAGTATTTGCTTTAAAAATTATTGCACCTACCAGACACAAAAATATGTAATTTTACTGTCACAGCATCTTTGGAGGGATTTCCTGGCAATGAAACGTAATCTGTGTAATTCAGTAAGGACGTGCGTGTGAGCTGCAAAATAAATAAGTAATATATTTTGGCACACATTTTTCAAACTATATTTCAAAACGTTTTAGTTTTGTGGAATGTCAGAGGTATGAAAGTGGCTGCAGTTCAACTCACTTTTGTGCATGATTATAATATGTTTGATGAGGTAACCAGATGCAGACCTAAGAAAAATGAGACTTATGCGCTGTACCCACACAAAATTTATCTTCATGTCTACTGTCTACTTCCAGTAACAAATATTTTGAGCCGATTTAGTCCGGAAATTTGAAATGACAAAATAGATTACACCGTTACTTCTAATTGAAATCGGTCTTAACTCATACACTGCTGAATATTCCTGGCAGGTGGTACTTGTACCGTATATCCGGCATACATGCTTGCATGAATTGCGCCATGTTAGTTTATCCTTTTTTGAAAGCTCTTCATTCAAGAAGTCCGATTTTGCAACTCATGTAGATCGTGCACTGTATGTGCATAATATACTGCGAAACATCTATCTTTCAAGGAGATAATTCAAACGCAATAAAGTGTACTAATTGTAACGGAATATTTGACAGTTAATACATATTACAGGTAACGTCTCATGTTTGCAACAAAACAACTATACTCTAACCATTCTTTAGTTTTTCAATCTTCCTAGCTTGTTCACTAGAATTTGCGTTTATTGTATACACAAATGTGTCCTCAATATTTTTTGCTTCTTGAAGAGAAACAATAATAATTGTATCGTGGCATTTAAGAAAATCAGAAGGTGCAAGTATTGCGACAGGTTCAGCATAGAACCTGATAGCTTGGAACACTAGCTGCGTTCGTTCCTTGAGCAATTGTTTTTTCTGTCGTATTTATTTTACTGATTCACAAATAAATTGTCAACTAAAACCATCGCCGCAAAATTTTAAATACTCGTCAAGATACATACCTTACATTATAGATCTTATAGAATAGCATGAGATTCTTAAGATTTTAGTTACCGTTTTGGTACAACAATTGGATACAAAATACAAATAGAACCTAACTTGAATGGTGTTGTTGAAATAATCACTCGCAACTCTATACCTATGAATTTTTGCAGCTTCTACACTGCAAGAGTTCAGATTACACAACACAAACACAACCGAAGAACAAGAGCACTTTATACAACACGACTGTAGAATAATTATGCGAAATAAAAAAATAACCAAAATGGCTGCAAAGCTATTTAACAGGTAAATCCTCTGTTTATTTTGTAGGTACACAGAGTGTCATTATAATCATCGTAAGTACGAAAGAAAAATAAGAAGTAATATGAATTGTATTCTCTATGCAAGTCTAGTACTAAGTATAAGTAGTATTTAATCTTGTATGAAACTTATGTACTGTTTTGTAATATGCATGTATTGATATTAAACAATTATAGATATACATTTTTGTCATCTCTTGCAGCTCTTCCCTTTTTAGCAGCTTCAATAACAGTTGGTACGATCTCATTGGTTTCAATGGACTTGGTCCAGAAGACAAAGTCCCAGTATTAATCTTCATATTTGAGTCCAAAATTACTTCGTAATTACAGTTTAGAGGACTAACGTAATTTCTAACAGGCGATGTACAAACGCACTGTTGTGATATTATTTACCCCTTTACGCTTACGCACCACCGATTTGTTTTGTGAATCGTTTTTGGGGATAAGGAAAATTGTAAGATAATTACAGATAGTAGTCTGCCAAAATGATAAGAAGAAGCAACTTAAGAATTTCTCATTCTTACAGACTCCTTTTGTGATATTATCTAAGCCCGATAGCGAAACATAACCAATATTCTATTTCTTTACAAATGCAAGAAATATGGAGGACAATCACATACTGGACAATTATTACTACGGACAATTATGTCACTCTTAAGCTTTACACAAACGTAAATAATAGATTAATTGGCATAGATATTTGTTAAAGAATTTCACAATATGCAGTGTACGTATATATTATGCCGCTTGTATCAGTACATATGGCTATAATTGCAAAAAGTTAAATGGCATAAGGGATACATAACTAATATAAGGGCATCTAACAAAATATTTTAAAACAATGATTAAGTCACAACACAAGAAAACAGAAGAGTGTATGCATTAATCTTTTGCATAATCAGGTTATTTAAATGATGGGGAACTTTGTAAGATTGAATACATGTCACGATTGGCACATAATTATACTTAAGTTGATCAGAATACAGATTCTGTGTGTGCGCTCACAAATAATATAGATGAGTTACACATCATTGTGTACACTACGTTAAGTCAGACGTAAGTCGTAATGCACTGTTTTTCATATGCACAGACAACGTAGTAAATCTAAGACTATGAAATAATAAGTTACGTTGCAGAGTCTTCTTAAAATAATACAATTTTAAAATAAAATAGAAAGTTCTTTCGTTATCCTACTAACTATTTTAGTAATAATAAATATTAATAATAAATTCTTGGTATTCTACACTACTATTAAAACTTCGTATGATTGATATCATCAACTAAAACAGATTTTGCTTGAATCTCTTTTAACAATAGTATTGATCTCCGATCGAATTTCATCCTTACAGAAAAAAACTATTCGTGATTAACAACAAAATTGATGATTAACTGGGGAGAGAAGTAAACTGATTATAAGCTTTTCGCGCACAGACTAGGATACAATATTACACCAGAAATTAAATTACTAATTCTACGATTGCCAAAAATAAAAACCACAAAAGGTAGGGCTAAAATCAAAATTCGGAAATGTCGACAACTGTGAAATGCCCACAAGGTCATATTTACAGGGATGACATACTTTATCAACTGTGCAAAGTGTGGTGTGCTCGGAACACACAATATTTATTATCTAGAAAGCTGAATTTTAGGCTTGAAAGATTTTATCACGATCTCCGTCCTTACACTTCACACAGTCACAAAACTTTTGTATTGCAAAATTATCAATCTTGATGATAACAAACCTCTTGGTATGATAGGAAATTTATTGAAACGCCGACATCAGACATAGTACATGATTAGCGGTTTGGATATAAGTTGCGGTAGATGACAAAGTTGACAGAGAACTTCTCTGAGAGAAGGCACTTGGTCCTAACGACACTTAATTCTTAACATATTGTGAGACATAAGTATATTCAAATATACAACGCTGTTTGTCATCGTTGATCTATAGGAATTTGAGACCGATGGTTAAGGATTTCAGTTAACCACCTCAACTTGCAATCCAGTAAATGTTTCTAACAACAGACGTTTGTATACTATGAGACAAAGATGTTGGCAATTGACAAATGATTGGCACTAGTTAGCATTAAAAGTCGAGAATATCTTAACTTGTTTCGTCAGCAACAGGCAGGTTACTTCCTTTGTTGTTGGGGATTCTTGGGAAACGGAAAAATGAGCATATGTTTATAAAGAGTAGGTTGTGAAGAATCTAATAATGACGTGAATATGCATAACTTTATATGCATGCAGAACAGAAACTTCCTCATACATTACTACCCTAATCTTAGTCAAGTAACACAATATTAATTACGTTTAAGTTGAGATTAATAAGTCACTCTTTCACAAGTTTATATATGTGATGTTGAGCTCCGTGATCGGATGATGAAACTTCAAAAACGTAGGCGGTGCAAAGAAGAGTTTCTTGAGTTTCACGATTGGTCACAACCTAAACAAAAATAAAGTACGTACATATTAAAAACTTGTGTAAAAGCGTAGATACAATTTATTGACAGTAGCGATATATTATCCCACATTCGTCGGAGCGAACTCAGCAGATCTTAAGTGAAAAATGGGAATACGTCGGACTACGTGGTCAGGACTGGTAAGAATTTACACAACAACAAGCGCGAAATCGACTAGATTCAATGAATCCAAACAATCCAGATATTTTTTCTATACAATCAATTGCAAATCGTAAACAATAGCTCCCATTCGTAAATACTTGAGATTATTGAAGCTAAACCAGCATTAGTAATACGTATCCTTCGAAGACTACCGGGTAGTTTTATAGATCCATTTGTATTGGAGACACGGAATAATCCTCTCGAAAGACAAATTGCTTGCCATAAATCATTCGCCACCACTAAAATAATACCACCACCTGAGTACATAAAGATAATTATTACCTGCAAAATTGTGAAGTTTTCGAGAACGCTGTTCATCATGTACTTTTCTGGTAGATGCTTTAATTTGTGTATAAAGTTGATCATATATTCACACATAGGGGAGCGATTAATACGGTAGACAAAACGACCATTTTCAAGCCGCGGATATTCTGTTTCTACCTTCTCAACAACTTGCTTTCCAAATGAACATACTTTGGTGGAACATGTGATTGTCATGTTCTCGTTGCTCTCGTATCTATTTCAAAAAATTAAAAATTGTAATACAACAAAATCCATAAAATTTTCGTGCAACCTTGATATTTTGTTCAAAAGGAAACACGAATGAATTTCTATTAGCAAGTACTCCAGACTTTCCACGAAAAAAACCAACCCGGTTGCCGCTAGCAATCAAGACAAGTACCACAGCGATTCAACTAACGACTTTACCGAATCACAATGTAAAGCAGATGTATAATTACAGTAATGTTTAAATAATGAGGGAAAGGGAACTTATAATTCTGGCAGATTGCTGAACATCACTGACGCTTCTTCAACCGTGTCACACAGGACATACCAGTTGCATTTAACCGAACTGATTTCATATACATGATACAAGTGCCGTGAACGCTTGTCTTCCGGGGTAACAAAGAATTACATTCCGTCTGTTCTACTCAATCTGCCAAGAGTGAGGTTTCATAAATACTACTAATTGTGGATGGCCTACATGGCATCAAGAACTTACTGGCTGGTGACTCCGTAGAAAGCTCCGGCTTCATCCTGGATGTTGGAATTGAGATCAGCCCAGAATTTTACAAGGAAGAAAGCTATCTGCGGTCCTTTGTCATAAAGTTCTTTGAGGCCTCCCTTCTTCTCTGGAAACTTGTCATAAATCTGCCTAATATCGACTGACTGTTCAGATAAATAAAATTAGCATTCATTAGTACCTCCGATCAAAATGTGCTTAAATGAAATTGACCATGACAATATTTTGAAATAGAACTTACTTCTAATGTTGGATCCGAATACGAGACGGGCCCAATATGGACAAATAAGTGTTTTTGATACTGAAAAGGGAAATTAAATCGTGTGAACTTCCGAAATTATTTTTATCATATATGTATGCATACATAAGTTTCCAAACTTACTGTATCAGGATCTCTTTGCTGCTCTAAAAACGCTGAAAATTCAACTAGGCATAGCTTATGGGTGGAGATTGCTCTTCCTTCCCAAATAGAACCCGGGGGTACAGGAATCCCTACATCTAGGCCTCCACCGTTCCCAGTAGGGTGCGCTTTCCCACCGCCAGGTCCAACATAGACCGGCTGGCCAAAAGGCTTCACACTGTAATATAAAAACAAGTGATTTATTTACAAGCAGACCTGAAAAGATTATAACGCTGTTTTTGTGGTAAAGCAATGCAAGTACTTATGCACGGATATACCATTAGCATACAAAGATGCAGTTACGAAAACAAGACGCTATATGTACCGAGAGCTGCAAGAAAAAACAGGTTCTCGGGAACGGCTGACCCATCCAAAACTATCTAATAGTAAGCTTGGTTTCTTTATGGTTATAAATCAGGAATGACAAAATAAAAAAAAACTTACTCTTGAGAACCTGGTTGTAAGCCCGCTTGCCAGAACTGCAAACCAACAACATAAGTTACGTCAATGTCTGTCTATTACATTCAAATGTAAATACTACTAGTATAAGTACAAAATCTGTGACCAGCAAGTAAATAAACTTAATAAATTAAGGATTCAGTTTAGTTTAGAGTAAGTCCCGCAGGAAAAACTTATTTCTCACATTAGTGTACGGGACAGGAGCTCCCAAACCCAAAGTGGCTAGACCGGCAGCAGTAGCCTTTGTGTGCATTGCATTGGCAGATACAATTTGGGCACTGGACATGGATGACATTGTTTGCAAAACCTTTTGTGTCTCTTTTCCTGGTTGGTCTTGATTTTGCTGCAGGAACGAATAATAACAATGACATTTATTCCAACAAATTTTATCTCCTAATGGTTGCGTACTTTGATACATCCTATCTTCTTTCACCAGTATGCATATACATTCTATTTCATTATGACACCTCGCATAACATGCAAAATTATTTCAGCCATCGCATGAAACAGCTCTTACTACTTCACTTCTTGATAAAATTTAAGGAACCTCCTACACTTAAATGCTAACTAATATTCTTGAAAAATATTTACTTGCTCCACTGTGCCCCAGTCTTTCTACACAAAACTGTAAAATGTAAACGATACTTGAAGAATTTCTCAAGGAGTTTTAAAAACAGAAAATTACAATGACTGTGAACAGATAAAAATATAAACCATATCTGATGTTTGAGATAGTTTCCAATTTAAGAATATTTATAATTTCCCACAAATTAATCTGGAATGTGAAATACTACAATGCCATAAAGGCTCAACTTTGCACCATACTATTGCCCAAATTTTTGGAAACGCTACAACATACACTACAGATATTAATACGAAAAATCATCATCACAGTATTAAATCATTGCAATTATCGTGGAATCCCTTACCTTTATTTTAGCTTGGATTTCTCGCATCTTTCTTCTGGCCAGCACCTGTATGTGGGAACTAACTTGCTTTCTGGTCCGTGTTTTTCCTGTTCTTAGCTTAATATATCTAGCTATCAATTCGTTTCGACCTAGAAAATACACAAACGTATTTTTATTTTACATTGCAAACAATGCAGAATTATTAATTTTATTTGCATACATCCCAATCTCTTTGTAATCCAGCAAAATATGCAAAGTTTGAGCCAACACGGAATGATAAAAGCTATACTAGACACTGCTGTCCCGTCATAAAGCACATGGTATTTACACAGTATAGATATTGTGTGGAGTTTTTCAGCACACATTTTAATCGAAACAACAATGCATTTCATGGATAATTTACTAACCTAATGAAAAAAGTAACATATCACCAGATATATGCATAATATCTAATTTGCACAGTCAAGATTTCATTTCCATCCATATTTCAGATTTCAAAATATGCTTCACATCTGATTGATAGTTTCAAGTATGTCCGAAACATCCACAACTGTGCAAGGTTCCTAAAAGGAGAAATAATTCAGTACATTTTTGACGTGCCACAATAAGGATTCCATTCGGTTTCTCTTGATTTCACAACAACACGTGCATCTAATACATTTGACTGCGGTGAATCAAACATCTACACTATTATGGAAGTTCCACAGGCACATACCCCACTATTTCAAATCATATACAGTATACTTGCCATCACCACCAGAGTAATCTTAAAATGTTCAAGTACAAATGGCAATGCATTATTATCAACAATTCTGCTGTAGGATTTCCATAGGAGTTACTTTAACAACTTTATCATCTAGTCGAAATGTGTCTCGTGCCTTTTATTGCAGAATAAAACAAATTAGCATGAAAATTGCACAAGAAGGAATCATCTTCATCAGCATTCTTCTAGACAAAATGTTCGTACCCTCCACAATCTCCACTTGCATGCATGGAGTGGAGAAGAGCCACGACTCTATTTAATCAGTTTCATTTTCCAGTCTCTATCTCTCCTTTACAAAGTTAAGAACAAGCCAACGATCTCCTCAATGGAAAATCTACTTAAAATATTATAGCTGCAATGTTAACTCAGTGAACATGTATGCACATGCATTATAAGCTTAAAGTCTATAATAATTTAAGTGTTCGTTACATACTAGACCTGCAAGAGGGGGTATTTTGTGTAGCACTGGGAAAAGAGAAGACGGAGAGTCAAACTTGAAGGTTTCTTCTGAATACCAAAAGAATGAAATCTGTTCTCCGCTTTCTACGAAATTCAATACAGAAAAGGAAGTTCGAAGAAATCTCAAACTAATTAAGACATTTTTTTCCAGTGCATGGTCTCCTAATCGAGTCAGAGTAGGAATGAATAGCGTTCTTAAAGCATAGAAAAACAAGTAAAAGTACTTGGGGTTCCATGGTACTCCTAAGAGGACAGGAGGGGAAAAACCTATGATTACTTTGCATTCATCACTCATAGGAAAAAAGGATGAGTGAAAAACCAAGAAAGCACAAGACTTTGTATGGTCTCATCCTTGAACCAGCAACTTGAAGGTGTAATATCCTAGTAAAGATTCTCTTAAGCCTGAACACCTAACGTTCCCACTTAAATAATAACTTATGTATGTTTGTTATAAACGATGAGAATCGAACTCAACTTATACAATGGATAAGAGAAAATACTTCTAGAATGAGAGAAAGGAATAAAAATCGTTCGCACGAATTGAGGTATAAATTTTCCTCTCAGCAAAACTAATCGTTGTGTGTTTCGAGGAGAACGATGTTAGTCCATGGTTGAAATTGCCTCATCATTTTCTTCCCTCGCGCGAGACTTTCTCCCTCTCTGCCTTTCTCTTTTTCTTCTCTCTTGCTGGGTAAAACTAAGTGAACGAAAACGTTCGTTTTCAAGGAAACCTCATCTTTACTTAAGATATACATTCATCTATACCGGCACGTGAATTCACATACCTATCTACCTATAATTTATATGGTTACTATATATACATTGGTGAACATATCCCCATTTTCGTTTGCTCCAAAAAGTCATTTACACAGAAACATACAGACATTACTCCTCCTCTTCACCTATCCACCGTATCGACACAAGCTCACCAATGAAGGAGAAAGAACAAGAGTGCGACGAAAACAGAAGCTTAGTTCGTCGACAACAGAGAAAAAAGAGCGACTGGAGTTGAACGCATTATTGGATGTGAGGAATGCGAAAAAACAATGTCATTTTGAATCTCCACTTATCGCTTTCGTTCAATATTATTTGTCACTCTTGTTTCTATCTTCTTTTCTCACACACTTTGGACCGAAAAAGGTTGTTTCCTTCCCTCAAGTCCTTTCTATACAATCAAGTGCGGGACTAACGTGGAGCGCTTCTGAGAAAGTAGTGATGCAAAGCCTATTCTTCGTATCCTGACAGATTCACCGCCGAAAATAAATTTCTTTTCATTTGTCACCCGACTTTTCTGTTCCCCAATTCCGTCTCTCTTCCTTGAACTTGCACCAATCTTCGTTCACACATACATACAAGATTCCTTATAACTTAGCGGACGAATCATAGCTATCTTTCAGTCTCAATGAAAAATTTGTTCATCACTCACGAGGTTTGAACTAAATCGAAATCAGATTGTGCTCGGATCTCCCGAAACTTTTTCTTAACTTTTATTTTCCTCCCGAAGCAGCAGTTGAGACCAATTTCTTTACCTCACAGTTTTCTTTATCTCTTGCTTCGTCTCCGGTCAATTCGCCCAAATTAATGCCATCACAAGAGATACATCCCATATATTCGAAACTGACAACACACTAACAAAACAAACTTCCTTATTTACAGTAATTTCAGAAAAAGCTCCTAACCCGTAGCCTGTCTCCAACCTCCACCCTATAGAACAGAATTAAACTTTCGGCTAAAAAGACGAAGATAATACAATTAGGAAAGATTCCTTACAAGTTTAAAAATAAAAATATACATTGGAAAAACAGAATAATTTCTACCCATTTATTTTTATGAATACTCGTCGTCCCCTTAACCTGTTATATGTGAATGAATGAAGACAATTCTTATACATACTGTCATTATTTAGAAATGAACATTTCAATCGAAAAGATTCAATAATAGCTTGCCAGTAAAGTACAACACGTCAAATAGTGGAAATTCAAGAACTGAAGAGAAAATTTCATAGACAGGATAAATACCTCTAACAGAATAAATTAAATCTGCAAGGAACTTAACATTGCGGAAAGAACATATACAGGATAATGAAGAGCTTTCTAAATTGAGTTTGGGGGAAACGAGGGTTATGCAATTAAGTAATTTTGAAGCTACTTTGAAGTAGATACTTATATATATGTAGGTATATATATATATATAGTATACGCAGATACCGTACATCAGCACGTCTACCAGGTTTTACGCCTACAAATCCAGTCTCCAATGTCAGTGTCACCAATGTGCCATATGCAACCTAGCTGCAATACAAGCATGTATTTTATGCATTACATAACTTTTTATATTCGGATGACTTAAATATAAAATACATACAGCTGCTCCAATGCAGGTTCTTCGACAGCTAAATCTTATCCAACTTATGAATTATTACACAGATAAAAAATTGTTATTTGTGTGTTACTAGTGTGCATATGCAAACACGTCAAATGAAGTATTCAGGCAATCATAAACTGTGGTTCATTTCTTCTTATCTACTTTGACCAAATAATGAAAAATACCGTTATTCCGATTTGGAAGGGTAACCCAACACATGAACATAAGTATTTATGCATATTACTCGTACTGTAATGACACTGGGCAAGTATCTTCGTGTACAAGACCCTGCATAAGCACGTAAAATGTAGTACACTCGACATATAAGCACAGTAAAGCGCAGGCAAGTGCAGTACCTCGTGTATGTACTTTCTTAATACATACAATACTGCCTCATTCACCAAAACTTTGTTCATTATACGTGTGACAAGAAATGAGAACTATGCGCCGACTACAGAGTGAGGTTAATGTGTTTGCACATATTACCTTCCTACAAGGGAATAATGACACCAGAAGAGTCACTCACTCTCACACAGTACTAAAGTACGACGACAAAACTAACTGCTCCTTCAACCAAACCACCACGGTATTCTCTTAACTTTGCCTCCTATGAATAGTCTTCAATGGCAACTCCCAGATCATTAAAAAGTTCACCTCATTTTATTACACAAATAAAGAAATTTACAAAGGTTTTTGTCCACCCAATATTTCCTTCACATATTTTTTTTTCACTACGGAAAGAAAAATAGTAATTAGTGATGATTATGAAAATCTGACTTGACGAATCTGTGAAATTACTGCTATAACAATAGAAATACCACCTACAGTATTAATTTTTTTTTTCTTTGTAAAAACAGTTCCATACAGGTAACTACATACGCTTGTTCACCTGAACTTATTCTAATGAAATGTGCTAACTGTTTGATAAGCACTAGAGACTAATGTAAATTTGCCTATGCATGTCTACACTTTAAATTTGCAACCGTATTTACTTTCAAGCATTTGATAGAAACATACCACTACCACGCGAAGTCTCAAGTGGAAAATATGAGAAAAACTATTTGAACTTTGTAATCAACCAGAAGTACTCTATACTCTCATTTGTATATGTATAATCAATGTATCAGAGAAATTTACTTCACAAGAAAGTAAGTAACACATATTTACATGTCATTTCAGCTGGATGAAATCCTAGGTAGTGTTTTTAAAACAAACCACAGAAAAACGGAAAATAACGATAATACTCCTTAGAATAATGGATGATTGGCATAATCAAATAAATGTGGGGAATGACTGCAAATTTTTATATTTTCTATGTTTTTGTTTCCTAGCTGAAGTACAAATGAAATTGGTAGCAAAAGTAATGGAGGCAAACGTGTTAAATGAATTAATCCATCCATCCGTTGCATAGCCATAAATTCATTTGTATGTAGTCAAAGCAATGCGTGACTAAATGAATTGAACCTCCAGACGCTAACGTAACGAGCGCTGGTAATGCGCACCAAAAACATGACACAAGTAGAAGTAGACTCACTTGCTCACTCAACAAACTATTACATCCTTACTAATATATTCTATCCACTTTTATAGGGTCCATTCTCTTCATGTATATATATACTCCATTTAGGTATATTTGTAGATTTACTTTCATACTGAAAGTCCCATAGCTTCGTACATAATATGTACAAAGCAAACTGTTACATCCCATAATACTAAAAGTTGAGGAGGATCCGGCAACCGTCTCAGATCTCAACTGTTGCCTCCAGGATGATGACAGGCGAGCTTCAGAACCGCTATGATTATAAATGCAACTACTACGGAACATCCTGCAATATACCACTATATAACACATAAGGGGTCTCTGGATTTGTATCACACGTTGAAATAAAAAAAATATGAATAAAATATAGCAATTTAGAATGGTGTCAACAGCGACAATAATGAGCGTTACCCAGCCACATTATCATGTATTCTTTCTGTAAAAACAATCGCATAAATTGACAATTTATTGAACTTTACGATGGGCTGTAAACTAACTGTACTAGTTTGATACCCAATAAAAGAGATAGATGACAGAAGGTTAAATACTCCCTGCGTGAATAACGATTATAAAAAGCATGAAAAGAAATTGCATTAAAACTGTAACAGTTTCTTCGTAAAACTAACCAAAATGATTCACCACAAGACGCATGTAAATACTGATGCATAAAAGTAATAAAACTTATTTTATGCAGAATTGCCTAACAGCACAGTATATATCCCCCACAAAAAGTATTGTTAAAGATTTGTCAGAGGCCAGGGCTTGGAGAGAAATTATTAATTCTACATACGCTGATCAAAAGTTACGTCAACATTGCTCTTATAATCCAAGCATAGGATTAGGTTACACATGATCGCAATGAAGCCTCAATACATATTACGAACTCAAATAATAGAATGCCTTGTGGGGTGCATTAATTTTGTTACTTGATTTTTTTTGCACAACCTAACCGGGGCTAGCTCGAATATAAGAGAGGGCAGAATTTATGAAGTCGATATTTAGGCAACGCAACAACACATAGGTCCCGTCGAATGTGGATTGGATGTTGCTGTCCCTTCCTTCTACCCGTTATGTATTATCATATATACAGCTCCCTTGTACACAAAGAGAGAGAGAGAGAGAGAGAGAGAGAGAGAGAGAGAGAGAGAGAGAGAGAGAGAGAGAAAGAGCAGTACGGTCGTAGAGAGAATCCGGTCGGTCGATCCCGGAGATCACCCGGGAAGAGGGAAAACAGAGGAGCAGGAGGGGAATCCACGACGATATCCCAACTAAACTATGCCAAGAATGTCCAATTAGTGCATGTACTGAACGGTGCACTAGCGTAAAGCGAAAGCCTAGGAAAAAAGATGCGTTTGCTCTATCCGGACCAAAATGAGCGAAATAGATACGGATCTGTGAACGACGCTGAGATGAGCCTCGTATCCTCGATTCATCCTATCAACTAACATAAGTCTACTTTTCTCCGCCTGCTCAGCCTCACTCACCGAGTCTCTTCATATCGTTCACTCTAGCTATCTCTCTCGCTAGCTCGCTTTCCATTTGTAAGGGGATTATTATTGAACTTGTCGACTCACTTGTAGTCATCTCCATTTTATTTCAACTAAAATACGGATTCTGCATCGACCTATAAACATACACCTACCCTGTTCACAATCAGCTCCAAGCTTATGACTAAATCTGCTACTTCCACACGTCAGTCACGAGCGCCTTTAAAGCTTTTATTTCACAATTGTTTCCGTTTCGTCCATGGGCTCGTACAGCTCTTACGACTCCACTAAATGTCTCATCCTTTGACACTTCCAACTTATTGGTTGAATCATGACTTGTAAACCGTACAAATAATGTTTCAGACCAAAAACGCAGCACAGAATCCTGATTATTTTAAAGCATCAAGGAGCACGCGCGAACCCCGACAATTTTCTACAACTAAAATACATAGGCACATAAACATATGTATATTTACTTAATTCAAATTTTAAAATAGAATCCGACGCACAAATGGAGAAAACTGGTTACAAACAACAACAGACATATAAATCAGCATTACCACGAATGAAAATAAACAATTAAACATTAAGTTTTATGGGATTCTCACTCTAATATTAAATTTACTACGAAAATGCGACGAATCTTTTTCTCCTTATATAAATTTTATTAATACTATTCTTTGACTTTTAAGCACAAGCTGTTAAAAATATTACGTATGGATGGAACCTTATTGATTTTTTAAAAAAATACTTAAAAATATTCATCTGTTTATCGGGAGACATAATATTTATTCAATAACCCAGGGCATCCCTACACATATACACGAATCTATGATAACTAACATACCAATGGATAAATCAGCCGGAGCTCCAAGTACATCAGCAATAACAACAACTTAAGCAGTAATAATTCGAGAGGTTCAGATTGCTTCCAGTAATCATAAATCGTTCGTTCAGCATGCAATTTCAAATGAAAACTGCAAAACTCACAACGACAATGAAATTTAACTTTCATTAGTGCTTTCATACTACCATACGAACTGTACGTGCCACCCTACTACACTCTATCAGTTCTGTTCACACTGGCCTAACACCTCTCCAGAAAAATACCAGTACAGTTGTAGCGTGTTGTTTACTATACATGCAAGGTTAGGTACTCGACCCCTAAAGTTGAACACGTGAAGAAACAGGTACTACCAGTACTTAGCATCCGAAATGTCTAAAATCCCAGCCCTTTGTTACACGAACGAGCATACAAAATAGGATTTTCTGGTTAAGGGTACCTCAAATCAACACCTTACTTAGCTCATCAGGTAAAATAGTTAAAGTCGGGATTGTGTGTGCTGGGACGGAACAGTACTAAATCTGTGTCTATGATGTATAGTAAGAGTAAAATTACTATACGTATGTTATTTTGCTTATTGTTAGTTTAATGCCGAGCTCCCACTTTGCACAAACTCTAGATAATCTAATAACATTTTGCCGTTTGCTATTCTACCGCAATTTGAAAATTAATTCCATGTACTTACCATACATCTTCCCCTCGTCGGATAATATGATTTTCCTTCGGCCACATGGTGGATATATTGCCAGAGCTTCCTGAAAACTTTGTTCAATGTCAGGACTCCAAACTCCTTCAGCATCCGATGACGACAGATCTTTGTCATCCTGCAAATAGTGTAGTAAAAGCCAGGCTTCAGAGCACAATAAAAAAGAATTTCATAGAACAGGTAGACGCATTGTTAGAAGTAGGCGAAACATTCATCTGAACAGTCACTTTAAACGGAGCACAGTATCTACATGAAGTACATGTGTAAACACATTCAGTTTGCTTTGTCTGCGTTGGGTTTTTGTGGACAGGACAATACGGTTGGAAGAGGAAAAAACCCTGTAAAACTTGTAAGTTAAAAATGTAATTTAAATTGTATTGCTTACATCGCTCACGTCTAGGCTGCGGTCACTCCCCGCTCCGTTCGTATCCGGAGCGGGGGCAGAATTCGGAGTCCAAGGAGAAGACAGTTTGACGTCCTTGTGTAAACCCCAGCTCAAATTTCTACACACCATGAAAATAACACAGAAATGGTAGAATTACGCCATGAATAAACACGCAACACAAATACTTCCCAGATACGGAAATTTATACTGCATCTCATGAGAGAGTAACGTTATGACGCACCTTAACAATGTTAAATACACAACTCCTCAAAACCTGACGACAAAGTTAAATTGGGTAGTTATCAACTCGCTCTAAAATATAGTCTTTTGTGACTTGCTGTTGTTCCCAGGCACATGTATGTTTTTGCGGAGTTTCAACACATTCATAGCAGACGCTTTCTTTAACGTTTATTTTCTTAATCACCAGACCCTTGGAGAATCGAACAAGATTTACACCCGTCTTTATGTACGCTTGTATACTTTTATTTTCAGTGACAATATTTTAATTCTTTAGAGCAAGTAAGTACTGTAGTAGTTATTAAACACGAAATTTATTTCAATATTTTACACACCCTTTGCTGAATGAACTCAATTACCTATAAGTTAAACATCTTTAGTTTTAAGCTATTATGGTAATACAGACTGCGGAAATCGTACGAAAGAAATTTACATTTTAATGACACGTAAAAGAAGAAAGAATCATTTTTATTGCAGGTGGAACTTGAAAATTTTATCAAGGATCAACCGTTCTGCCTAGATGGAAAGGCTGGGAGAAACTAGAATCCTGCAGTAAGAATATACAAGCCGAGAATGGATGTGGAAAGTCCTACGAAAGATCCTTCTGTGACCTTCTTTATTCTTGTATACTCTGAGATGTGCTCAGGTGAAACTTGCTACAAACGGACAGCAAGCAGATAAGAGCTGACTTGCAAGCAGGTTGGTAGTACCTGCTGAAGGTAGGTAAAGGGAATTAACTATAAATTATACGATGATTTCCACATGTCCTTTGGTTTTCCAAGAGTCATTTTGGTTCCTCAAACAGATCTAACAACAGTGAAGGTGATGTGCTTACCATACACACACACACACACACACAGACACAGGCCCGATTTTTTTGTCCAAGGATCCGGTGCCTCCAGGCCATTCATGAAATCAAGGGATTGTACATGTGCATCATGCAAAATCCTATGAAGAGAAATCCTAGTCATGGAGGGGCTTTTAGCTTTTAGGGTACTCGAGTCACTCTATATCCACGCCTTCATGCACACTCATTCTGCCACGGTACGTTTAAAAATAGATGAATAAGGACGAGAGAGCAATGGAACCATGCCTATGATGATGGCACCTGGCTTCAGTTGATCTACTACAAGTTGGACATGTACACCAATATAAATACATACATGTACTCACACATTTCCCTGGCACAAACATAAAAACGCAGATACAAAATACATCCAGGGATGCAACATTCAGTGAAATCGTTCCAATCCTAAGTATACACATTACTACAAGAGACATAAAAAATAGTAAGTTCAACCTTGAAGCCGTAGCTACCTTGAAGGAGCGGGTATTACAGCTTCAGCTTGAAGGTTTAGGACGGGCCAGGGTACATGTGTACACATGTACGTTCATGCCCACATAAATGCACACATGGCATAATATTATTTGTAAAGAGAGAGAGCGAGCTGAGAGACAGTCTGTTAAACTCGCAGCTGACTAAAAGTTGCCGAGTTGGGAGGTAGGTACCTACTTCGGATATAAAAGAATCGACTAGGGAACTAACAATAAGCACAGGGGATGTTGCAATGGGATTACCGCGGTTCAACCTTGTTGCCGACAGTGGAAGGGCTTTCCCGAGCAATGCTAAGCATGCAAAACAGCAAGCAGCTCCGAAAGGAACTTCTACTCTTTTAGCCATCAGACCGGCTTCTCTTTCATCCCTATATATATACTTGCCATGTTATCAACTACGACACTACTTCCACCTTTACAGTCCAGGGCTCCAGAACCCCCATCCTATTCAAAACCCTATCATGTACACATTAGGTATGAAATCCTATTTGATCATCTTTTTACAATTAGAAGTTAATATTTTCGAAACAAAAATTCTCATTTATGCATTCACGTAGGTAATAACTGTAACTTGAGGATTCGTCGGGAGGTTGTAAAATTGAGCATGAACGGCAACGCGTACGCTTCAGCTCCTGTTTTTACGCGTGTATTTCACAACCGCATGCCCATCTCTATATCAAGCATGAGAAGTCCTGTTCTTTTTCATTAACTTGGCAATATACACATGCAGGCGTCCACATAGAGAGAAAAAAAAACTTCCGAGCAAGAAATACACTTTTGTTATAAAGCCACTGGAAATCCTTCCATACTAACATGATAATTACTCCTAATATAACATACATGCTCAAGAAGAGTAATCATACTAAAACAGAACTGATCAGATAAAAAAAAAATTGTCAACAAAAATCTAATCAATAAATTCAGCTAAAGAGCTACTTCAGTGAAGTTGAGATGCTCATAATCACAGACACTAAATAATACTTCATATCATCCAAACGAAAAACCCTACAGCTCCCACCACACAGACAAACATTTCATGGGTTTCTACATACTTCCGTTCATTGCTTCACGACGACCCACCAACTAAAAATTCATTGATTTTTAAATAATCATATAACGTTTCATTTTTCCCTCAAACTCCATCAACAGTTTCCTCATGTCTCCACAGACAGGACACTTGCAGTTGTTGGTGACACTATCACCAACCATAAATATACAGGAATAACAGGCCTAATGGTGTGTTAAGAAGAACAGCATAGGAAACAACAGTATACGTCTGAGCTGACGGAAGAAAGAAAACCTTGCAGGCAACAGAGATTATATGCTCAGAGCATTTGACAACATCTAGTCGAGCTAGCAAGGTAGATCGACGGACGGACCTAAGAAGAAAGCAAAGACAACAGGTGTTATCCCATCGTTTTTGACTCAACCGGTTCACCAGGGCTCCCAGTCCTCAGCTAGGCCTCCGGCCACAACCGCTAACGACCATCAACAACCCACCCTCACTCTGGCCAAAAAAACTCATTTCCCTTTTGTCAAGTACCAACCCAACATTGGGCATTGTGTACCGGCAACACAAAATGCTACGTAATAGGCTTCATATGGAAGAACCGGTGATACAAGATGAGTTGAAGACTAGAAGACAATAATCACTAGCGTGTGAGTAAGTATGAATGTGTAGCTTCCCTCGTGCATCCAGCCCAGATGCAAGTTAAATCCCAGTTTGCATCTTATTGTTAGCCTACGAGGACGTCAGTACAAGATATGTATTTGACTAGTGAGGGAGCAACAACTACAGTCAGAGAAATATAAAAGACGGAAAAAACATAGAGGTACTCTCGAGTCTCCGTACTACCTACCTTACCATCATCATCTAACAACCTTCCTTTCCCATGTGCTAGCTTATTTCTTACTTTACTACTACTGTACACAGCTAAGCACTTTCGAGATGAGACGCACTTTTAGCTACAAAAACTTTTGCTCGTATTCATCTCTGAGCTCAAGTTGATGATCACATATATTCCTTTGTTCCTGCTCACATATGAAATCAACTAGCCTCAACTTACCCACCCTTTTTATTCTCTCTGTTCATGTGAAGCTTTGGAGCAGCAGGAGCAACCTAGACGCATGTACAACACCGTCTCAACAGCAGTCATGCACTCACACTCACTCACTTTTCTAAACTACTCAATATGCAAAGCCATGCACATTTAGTACTAACACTTCATGATCTCATCATTATTGCATGGTACATCTGAGACTGATTGTGACTGCATAGGGCATAGACAGTCGAATCATACGTAAGCTGCAGCCTCAAAGCCGCGAAGCTCTCCCCATCCACACATATAACTCCACTCTCCACGACTGTACTACTTAAGAAAATCTGTATTTTTCTTAATGTACGAAATTGAGCACTTCGATTCACTTTTGTACAAGAATAGGATTCACCGTCAACGTCACCCTGACTCAAATTCATGGAAACTAAACTTGAATCATCACTCTAACCAATCCTATCTCGTCTTTGTGAGAGTTTCGCTTGCCAGATTTCAAGTTGGCACGACCAGACAGAACAGTTTCCTTTTGCAAGTACAGTTGGGGATACAGAAACCTTTCCCAACTCCCCAAGTTTTTGCGTATATATGACAAAAATTGAAAAAAAAAATTATCACATCATCTTCCCGGTCTGAACCTTTTTTTCCAAATGGAACTTCATTCCTTCAAGCTCTTTCCATCTTTCCAATGAACTCTGATTTCCCACTTTATCCCTCGTAATTTAATACAATTAATATCAACAAATGATCTCCTTAATGAAATTACCACCAAAGAAATCTCCCGTTCAGATTTAGTGTAATAATACTCCTTCCTCCCATAGGCTGGTTCAGATTGTTGTTGGTGAGCATCATCACAGCCACCACTACAATCCTCATAAACTGAGAACATTAGCCCAGAGCCACTTCCCAGCTTCCTAATCCCCGAGGTATAAAAATGAACCAAGGTTTCCCCAGCTTCCTACAAATTACACTTATAAAACTGAAACACTGGATTGACTTATATATGTAAAATCGTTTAAATATAGTAGCCAGCTATTTTAGTTGTGAGGAAATGCAATGGTATCTTTATGCAAACATTAACATCACCGGGGGGAACCACTACATCATAATGAAATTAATTCTACCGAGGTTCTTCAATCATTTACGAGTCACCTTTCATTAAAATGTCAACAAGGATGCATTTCCTCTCAAAAGTCCCTTTTGACAATACAGGTGTTTCAATTTCCCAGAAGTGACAAAAATTGTTCGAATTGGGAAATCCAAATGCCCCTGGAAGGTACTACTCCAAGGCAAAAGATATTTTCCCCCCCTTAAATTACAGCTCAAGTATGAGTCAACCCAACACCATGAAACAAACCGTCAAGGTTCGTAAATCCTCTTTTATCAAATGACCAACATAAAAAAAATTTAATTCAGGTATGAAGTAGGGATTAATCAGTGAATTACGACAATTGTACTTCAGGCGGGAAAACAGACCCGGCAAAATGGCATTTAAAAATAATCATATTCAATTCCAATTAAGAAGGAAAAACGTCGACTCCCGTGAGATACCGTTCAGTGAATCTCGTCAGTTGTTCCTGAATCATCTCAAAGAAGAGATTCCACCCCGAAGTGTACACACAGTGGATTTGAAGGCAACAAGAGCCGTACAGTTCACAAGATCACTTCCCCGTATATATCAACCTCCCTCTAAATTGATTTCGCCGAAGAATACCCTCGCAACAGCACATTTCCAATTGCATTCTCAACTCTGATGTTTACCATCAATGATTCAACACCCCAATAATTTTTATTCATGTTAGAAGCAAAGACTTGACTCATGCCATCCTCAACTCAACTTTGACGAAACTCCAATAATGTCAACAATAAAAATTTGCTTCCATCACCAAAATGTCACATACATTTCTCATTACTGTCACGACCCCTACAAAGGTTAACTCTTTACGCCATCATTACTTCAATTACATATATCATATCTCTAATTTTAAATTATCAAGTCAAAAAATATAACTGGTATTCACCTTATTTTTTTTTGTGTGTCTATACTTTCTTCAACTCAACCAGCTCAATTTTGCTGACTTGACCCTTTTTTTGCGAAGTAGTCAAGTCAGAAGATCACACCTTAAAACAATCTTTCGTGTAACTTTGTCAACAATGCTCCGTCTGATTCACACTTTCTTCGAAATCCACAATAATTTCGAAAAACTTATGTAACTTCCACCACTGTCACTACTGCATGTACTATTGCAGGGAGACTAGAGAAATACTCATTGGTTTTTGTACACACTCAGAAATAGACAAGTACCCAGGCTCAGTGAGGAACGAGTGCCGTGTATTCAAAACTTCAACTCCCTAATAATACTTTCATTTTGGGAATTAACTTTTACGTAAAAATTTGTGAAAAAATATTTTAAAACTTCTTACCCCGACGGTCCAGTAGGACGTTTTTGATGAAACTTTTGGTCGTTAACGATGATTCTATACACTAAAAATTACGATCGTAGTTCCGGAGCGCAACTCCACGGTTTCTGGTATAAAGAATGCTAGGAATGGGACAAAAGAATCCTAACAACGTGAGATTGCGCCGAGGACTCCACGCAGACACCTGTAGCTGCGTGGATGCGTCAAATTCTATGCGCGAGGGCAACTCAAACCAGAGCTGGGCAGAGTTCCATCACGTGAGTCATATGTAGTCTTCGTAGGATCCTTTACATTGTTTCCGTATGTCATTTACAGCTATACTACTACCATCCCAGCATGAAGCTATAGTCCTAGTCCTTCCATTCCATATTCTTGTAATGTAATATTTGATTTTGTGGTTGTGGACGTTCCGACCGTAAGTATTTTCGTACTTACCTTAATACACTTATTGTTGCTGGTCCTCATTGAGGGTCAATGTCAATCAAAGCAGTTTGTGAGGACAGCATTGGCAGGTAATTATTTTTAATTATTATTATATTAATACTTATAAGAAACTATTACATTATGTACGGGGAATTTGAATATTATGCGTAGGAAATTGTTGGAATATTTGTAGGGAATTATTGTATTATGTGTAGGGAATTATTGTATTTATTATGTGTAGGGAATTATTGTATTATGTGTAGGGAATTATTGTATTAAGTGTAGGGAATTATTGGATTATTTATAGGAAATTATCGGATTATTTATTATGATATGAGTTGTAGGAAATGATTCTGAGGGATTCTTGAGAAGTAAACATTTAGGTACATGGTTTTGAGGGGAATGTGAAAGGATTTTGGAGGGATTTGATGCCCAGTGCTGGTGTTGGGGATGTATAAAATATTCCTGAATTCCTGCGTTCCATTCTTGGAACACCGATCATTGAGTTGCGCTTTCATATTACGTTTAAATAAAATTTGCTGAGTTTTACAAGAAATTTCTCGGGCAGTTGCTCTAAAAATGATCGAGTAGTTGATTGGACTGAGACTATACCATATGGTAATTAGATTTGGGCGAAAATTTGTGTTTTCTTGGAGAAAGATAATTATTCACATTCCTGTGAGCTGGCTTTTGTAACCCTGGGAAGAAAAGTGACAGTCTATGTCAGATAGCTACAGTTGGTAAGTGACACGTTGGTTGATTCACGTGTCATAAAATATTTTCAGTTTGAAGTTTGGAGTAAATGGTTTGATTTGTGTTGGAGTTTGGGGGATTGTTTGTATTTGTAAATTGAGGGATTCAGTAATTAGTGTTTGGTTTATGTGTGAAGATAATTACTGGAGCAGTATGGACATATCGCTGGAGACGAGCGGGTCGGACCCGGACCTGAGTTCACAGTTGAAGGGTGACATCATCATACCGGAGCTGCCTTCGAGCGATGTGGAGACGTCCAATGCGGACTATAACACTTTGGATGAACCCATCATGAATACAATTGTGAGTGGGTTACTTTAATGACGATTGGAGGGTGGGGATAACTGACAGATGAGGATGGGGTAGGAATTTGTGGGGAGAGTTAAATGGAATTTAACGAATGTTGGTGGCATGCTGGTACCGCTTCGGCGGAGATGAACTGGTATGAAGTTGAAAAATATTTTCAAATGATGGGATGAAAACAAATCTTTTGTATTCACAGACCCGAGACTTGAAGACAGTTGGGAAGAAGATCGGAGGTGCATTGGCACCAACTGCTAACAATATTATCATGAAAGAATGTAAGATATTTTTTTATTTCAATGTGCACGGAAGAATTTGAGAGTGAAGACCTGTGGGAGAGATGGGTTATCTTATCTCGATTTTGAATCAGACAGGAAATTTGGAAAATGTTGAGGGTTTTTAAAAAATTCCTATCTACGGGGATAGAGCGGAATTTAATGGGCAAATTTCGTGGTGAATCACTTTGGGAAATGGATATATTAGCTGAAGATGGAATTTAAAGTGAGCTGTAACTCGAGGACTAGTAGGGAGACCGTTTTGGTTTAGGGAAGATGATGTTTGTGATGTGTGACCTGTTTTACAGCTTGAAAGTCATTCATTGTAAACAATGTTTATTGGAATTTTAACTATTACAATGTTTAGGATGTTGGAAGTGGACTGTAATTTAATATTGTTACTGGAGTATACTGATGAGAGGTCATTATGGTGCTGAATAATTTATGTTGATGTAACGAGCTAACTAATTACCGAATCATACTTTTGCAGGGGATTTATGGGGGCCTCTGATAATGTGCACATATATTGGCTTGTAAGTTAATGTGAAATTTTATTTTTACACCGGAATAGTATGGATTTCCTTGGAAGATGGGGCTTTAAAACTTATTTTTTTACTGTTTCAGAATTCTGCAGGGTATTAGAGGTGACTCTGATGGTTCGCAGTTTACCCAGATTTTCATTTTATTCTGGGTCGGTGTTGGTGTCATCACTTACAACTTCGTATTTATCACAGCATGTAAAATGTAATTACCTAATAGATCTCATATCAATTCAGAGTTTTAATGTATGCTAAAAAATATGCTTTACTAATATGTTATTTTTTGGATAACAGTTCCATATTCCAGTGCATCTGTGTACTGGGGTACTGTCTTGGACCATTAGCAATAGCAGCAACAATTTTTGAATCTATGCATCTTCTAGATGTGTCAAGTGGTACATGGTTCCTGCGCTTTATAATATCGGCATGTGGAGCAGCATGGTCAGCTTTCGGTAAGTTTCCTGATAAGCTGTGAATTTTTAACTTATTTTTTGAAAGCTAAATTGTAATAATTTTAGCATAGTTAACGATCGATGATATTGCGGTGTGTTCACATCAGGAAACGTTTTTACACACAAATATTTTTATATTTACTTCCCTCTTTTCCGATTTTATTTCTAATTTTGAATCTGAAAACTAATAATAGTAATAATAGTATAGTACTAAGGTTTGTGGTATTGAAAGCTTTGTATTGAAACGTAAATCTGCTAGCTAAGTCCCTGTTAAACATTCACCTTATTACGTAATTATTGTGGTGGTGTAAAATGAAAATGATCTTTATTTTGAATACAAATTTTTTTCAGCTGCCTCTCGTATTCTGGTCAATACCGCAACTGCAGAGAAGAAATATATGGCGCTGGGGCCGGTGGTCGTACTTTACTTTCTCATCTCATTGCTAATTTTGTATCACTCCGCTTAATAAAAAATATCAGATTGCCACGTTACTTCTACTTTACAAGAATTACGGTTTCCTACCATATTTGTTTTAATATGTCAGAAATGTGGATGAAATCCGTCGCAGGTTTTACGGAAATTGCAAGTATATAGTGTGATTAGCGAATCTGAATAAACCAATTTATTTTTAAAGTTTTTGTTTGCACTGAAAAGATATACAATAATTTATAATTGTAATTATGTATACGTTTAGTTTGAGAATTATTTCGTTTTACTTAGGCGCAAACTTGAATGGTCTTATAAAGTAGCAGTTACGTAACCTTTATAAAAGAATTTTTGCAGCATCGTCAAGTGGTTGTCAATGCATTTTAAAATGATTTGAAGCGGCGAACAATTATGATTTAATATTTTTTATAGACGTTGTAATCAAATACGTGCCTAGTTTTTATACCTATTTGTTCGTGTTTTGTATTGCATCATCCTCTTTAATACTTTGAGACTACGTCTGTTTGACGTTTTAGGATTTTGTTAGTTGTCAGTTGTCAAACAATGCAGTGCTACAATGCCTATTTTCTCGTTTTTTTTGTTTTCAATATCATTCCCTGTTTGTATGCATTTGAGCTTGTGGAGTGTTGTAAAATTTTCGACGAACATTAGTTATTATTGAAATATGGACATGCATTGTATTTGCAGTTTACTTCATTCTAAGAATCAAATTCGTAATCATATATATTATGTTTTCCATGTGTTGCAATTTACTATATACGTTCATAACATAGCGTGCACGATTAAGTATTTGAACACATTCGTGATCATTCCGTGGAGATATTTCGCTAATTGTCAAAGCTTACTTGTGGTATGCAACTTAATTCTATTTCTGTTTTCAAAGTTTTGATCTTCTCCACTATAATTAGTTTCATTGAATCTTTCAATTAGTTTAAAAGACAAAACAATTAATAGCTGGAGCTAAATCATGTCACAACGTTACAAAGATGAATATCATGTAATATCTTCTAGTTCACCGCATTTAACAGACTTAGTAAATATTGAACTTGAAAAATTTCATTCTGGAAAAATTCTTGAATTAGCAGGTTTCATACTTCGCCTGATTAGACAATTTAAAGATGAAATGTAAGTAGACTAATCTTGTGTTCATGTCTGAAATGATAAGAAGATATTCGTGAACATATTGAAAGGTCGACCTGCAGGTGAAGGTTTATTTGTTTAGTTGAGCAATAATCCTGACTATAAAACACATCGGCTAGAACTCTAGAGGGTTACATGATACTTATTACTAGTTGTAAAATTGTATTGACTCTGGTCTAGTGTCCATTGAGGATTTCAATCCATTGCGAGGTACATATATGCTCCCTGGAATTTACAGATTGTACTAGCTTTCATCCGAAAACTCCGTTTAGTTCACTGAAGTACTTACTCTGAACGCCGTTGATTGATCTTATGGTATCTACTTATGTAGCTACAACTACTTTTCACGGCTAACTTGTGTATTACAATCCCCTGGACGTTTACTTGTGGAACCAAATAGCAGCAAAAAGCATTTATTGCTGACACACGCTCTTTTTAGTTTCATATGTTATTTGTTAGATTAAAAATTTAATGTCTGATTTGGATTTAGAGACTTTGACATTGTTTGAGCTCAAGTTTATGTATATATTTGAGGAAGTAAATCTCTAGAAAAAAATGTCCCTGTTAAGTCCAATATTTCCATTAGATTCATGATTATTTTTCGTTTCGGTCGTCTGGGAATGTCTGATGGAAATTTACCGAGAAAAAGTGGATCGGCTGTATGCATGTATACAAATTATTATAATGCACTAGGACCTAAATATTATACCGCAGCAAATATATAAATATATACAAATAGCTTGTGCAACTTCAACATCAGAATTAACTCTGTTGACAAAAAGACTCCGGATAGGCTTTGTATTTACAAAACTCACTAATGATTAATATTTCATACACTGTGGTATAGCAACTACGTTCATGCTTAAACAAAATATATCTTTACTTTGTTCAAGAGTGCACATGACAGGAATGAAAACACAGAAGAAGGGAAATTTATAAGTATTAACTATATCTATAGTGCTTTGTGTTCATTGTGTATAGGATTAAGTTGTGTGTGAGTACTGTAAAGCAGATTTCACACACGTGAAGCCTGTAACAATTTTTAAACTTCCAACCACTCTCAAAACTTGCTGTAACTGAATATAATCAGCTAAGAAGCTAAAAAAGGAACAAAGTAAGAAGCACATTTAATGATTCTGAGCATACCACTACAATGGAAAAAATCACTCTGAAGAAAATTGTATGGGGAGTAATTACGTCTGATGACTGAATTTTTCCAGCATTATTGTGACGTACTTACGCAAGCACGTTTGTTTGTACTTTATCGATAGTAAATGGTAAGGATGAGATTAGTAGTATAGCTGACGTACTTTATGCACTTAATGAGTACTCCTAAGCACTATACTCAGTATCCTCAATCCTCAATCCAGCCACAAGGAAGTGTCATTTTGCGTTGTATTAGTGACACAAATACTGTGCGTTTCCCACGCAACACATCTAACTCATCTATAGTAAGTAATTTGATTTACAAAAAAATGCCCAAAGACAAGAAATGACAGAGTACGTGAATGGTGTATGTAACTCCTGGCAACTTTTGTTATTCTTGGCAAACCAACTTGAGAGCTTAATGAAGACACGGCTAAACAGTTGTTTACATACAGATGTAAAATAAGCGCGTGGTTTTTGTCAATGCTGGGTTGTTGTCGAGAATTTTAATCCCGATTGGGATACTAATGTTTACATTGTAAAAGTAAAATTAGCTAGAAATATTTTCCACTCCTATCGAGGATTACAGTTGCCAATCATGAAAATGTAGCACTATTGCCATTTTGCAAGTAATTGGCAACTAACTTCTTTCGTATTAAGATTATACATCTTAACGACTTCAATCATATGTGTAATGAATCCAGTCTCAAGAGAATATAGTTCATGGGGTACAAGTGGTTTCATATCTTTGATGTGGCGAGATAAAGAAATTGTGATAGGCGGAATCTCTGATCTTGTGGGCATTTAGTAAAATACAAAAGGATTTAACTTTAATTCCCATTTTTTCCTACATTAGTACTTCCTATTAAAACCCAACTTGCACTACAGACGTTTATTTTACAACTTGTGGTTTTCAAAAGTTGCAAAATAAAGCATCCGTGAAAAACTTTTATAATGTACTGCAGTCAGTAGGTGACATAACGTTCCATCTTATAAAAAAATTTGCCGAAAACTAAAGGGGAAATGTGAATTCTACAATCCTTTGAAGCAAAATAGATTGTTGTTTCCGCCCCACACGAAACTAAATATTGTACAAAACTTTCTCAATTACCACTATACCAAACCTGTCAACTGCATCATCCTTGCACAACCAACTAATCCGCATTCATTTTATTCCTCCGGTTCAATACCACTTAATTAACTGCCAGTTTGGTTCCTTTCTCCGACTGCCCTTTCATCGCAGATTGGATTCCACCAAATAAAATCCCTATTTGCCCAAGCTAAATAACCTTAATCAATAATATCTATGTATGCTAAATATCAGTAGCCACACAATGATGCAGAAGCAGCAGTAATTTGAAAGAACTTCAAATCAGCTTGGGGTACCTAATGGGCACGAATGTTGTCATTCGCTCGTGAGTCATTAGAGCAATTCCCTGAAAGTCAGCCATGTCAGGAAATAGGAGAGGAACATGTGCACTGTACAGCATGGGAAATTACGTCCAAGTATATGGATAATTACAGTAGACGACTAAAAAGCTACAAAGTAAATTTAATATTTGATTTCCAATTCATCCTCAACTGATGCGACTAACATAAACATTACTACTCAAAAGGAGATAAACCACACACGTGGTAATAATTCCCCATCAAAACCCATCAAAGTATCTACATATACACATTACCAGACGAAGCCTCGCTTTTGTATGACAAGGGCACTATAGCACCCCAACCCCTATACTTATACATACTCCCAAGATCCTATAGTGCCCCTACCAAAAATAATTACCACGCTATTTATACACGACTGGAAAAATCCTCCAACAAAATCACTCTTCAAGAGAGTTCCAAAAAGCCTCTTTTGCAACTCCAGCTCCGTCACACATGCAAATACCACAAATCCTCCCATACACTACTGAACTTCCACCCAAATCAATATCTGCCAATTATCCGCATTTTCTCACAATTTTAATCAAGTGTGACTAACTCACTTTCCCAACTTGCTATCAGCATTTTAAATGTGTCTCACCCCAGTCCCACAGATATCCCCACTATGTATATGCCATTCCCTCATAATTTTTGCATGCGTATGCGTGCTCAGGAGATATAATTTAAAGAAAAAGTCTCTCTCTCTCTCTCTCTCTCTCTCTCTCTCTCCATCCCCAAAAAAAACACACCGTGCAAAAAGGCTCGGAACGGATGATGACTCCATACCACATACATACAGATGACTCTATCATCTTTAAAAGTACTGATCCAGCAGCATATTTGCTAAAATATAATGAGCAGTTTTTCAGCGTAAAAGCACGCATGGCCAGTAGCATCCCAAGAGTGACTATCCAGCAAAAAGTAAATACCTTCCTCCAGCTCCCATATTATATAGTTACCTCTACAAAAAAAACAAAATTCTATAGTATCTATATAAAATGTCAGATGGTTTCAAAAATCAGGGAGCAACTCAATATATCCTGTATTTTTCCTCCAACATTTCTTGTGTATGGTCAAAAACCACGGAGTAGATATATATATATATATAATAATATATACCTCATATGAGAGACTTTTAGTAGGACGTTAATGTAAAATACTTTAGTGACTATAGTCTCTATAGTCCTGTTATACATTTGATTATTCTATCAGATATTATTAAAAGACTAGTCTGCATTTCTGCTCGGAGACTATCTCTCTCTCTCTCTATCTACACCTAATATACGAAAAAGTGTGTAAATACTTCCTACACAAGCCTTCTGGATGAAACACAGGGAAAAGTCAGTGGTCTGGTCAGGCAAGGAGGTAAAAACTCCTTTTCACTCCATATGGCTATATATTTGACAAACTCGACAAGCTGGTTGTGAGAGACGATTGTCGCTCACTATTAATATAGGCTTTAGGAAATAGGAATATAATAGTTCTTCCCAGGAACTTTTCTGTCAGAGAACAGATTTAGACACTGTCTGTCAATATCTCTGTACTTCTGTACAATCCTACGCTATTAGACGGAGTCAAGTGTCAAAAGTGGATTTTTGTCTCCGCACCTACCTTGAGTAGTAGTACAGAGTAGTGGATATTTCGTATGTACATACATCAAGACAGTGCTCTGTGGTCTGTGATGGGAGAGCGCTCCGCTGACCACTTGTTTGTGTAAAGGTTTCCAGTTAGCGGAATATTTTGTGAGTTGATTGAGATTATCCCATTGAGACAACCTTGTGCCCTTCACATACGGCACAGTATAGTTATTCCATTTAAATAGCATTAGTGAAGGTATATATATGTGCATGGGTAGCTGAAAATACCATCAAACCCAGTAAATTACACTCGAAGGAAACCATTGTCCTTCGAGCTATCAAAAATACAAACAGAGAAATAATACAGCAGGTCACAAAAGTCCCAATATCTCATTTATTTTTAACGAATTTAACTCTGACGTGTACTTACTTAAATTGTGTCCCAGCAGGGGATTGTACAGGATATTTATGAGTGGGCTATTTAAAGACTAGGATAAAAATAATAAAGTATAGTATCGACAATCAACGACGTATAAATAATAGAGCAACGTGTCAAAATCAAGTCAATGAGATTTCACGATATCTGGATAGATTCCACAAATTATTATTACTCTGACGGTGAAGTTGAGGATCATCTGGTTGACTCCCAGCTGTGTGCGATGTGACGAGAGCGTTTATGGTGTAATTAAATTCTGACATCTTGATTTGTCAATGTTTTTTTTCGAAATTAGCAGGTATAGATTGATATCAGGGGTGGTTATTGTATAAGATTTGGATATTTCCTGAATATGTCCCATGTCAAAGATTTTTTTTTTCTGGTGTGGTCATATTTTTGATAGTTACGTTTCTGTTTGTTTAATATTTTGTGTTGGAAGTATGGATTGGAATTGTGATGGATAAACTTGTGTGTTTTGGAAGTATCAGCTGATAAATGGTACTTTGTAATGGGGATGGGAATTAAATTGCGTCAACTTAACCATTGAATTTTGTAGGTGGCAATTGGCAATTGACAATTTGGAAATGGCAAATGGCAAATGAGGATTACTGGTGAAGATAAACCTCGTGTGTGAAGATTGTTGACTGCTGACACATCAGATCATTTGTGGAACAAGTGGACCTGAGGTGGATACCCTTTATACTTCGATTGACTGGTAATCAACTGTATTCGGCGGATTTGACTGAGAACGTGGAACAAGATATCGACGTGAGTTTATCAGCTTGAGAAAATCTTATTAATAGTAAATATTGAAGAGTGGAAGTCATTGTACTGACAGTTAGGATATAAAGTGTGTGTGTGTGTGTGGTAGTTTGGAAGATCCATGTTAATTTATGCTTAAAATTAATATTTGCACAGATGTGTTTAATAGGCCCATTCATGTGGTGCAGAAAGTAACTTGGGAGAAATTACTAACAGATATTTGTGTTGAGAATTGAGGATCGTAAATAGCTCAAGTTAATAATCTATTCATCCCTGGGTTAGTCATCTACTAGATTAGGATAAGGTAACAGTTCAGGTGGAAAGATGCCTGAAGTGTTGAAACTAGAGTAGAATTCAATGTCAATGGTTGGGTTATATACATTTCAAGAGAAATTGTTAAGTAAAGTCGAATTTGTGATTTCGGATTCCCTTTTTGTTTACCATGTATTCAGGTACGTGTTAGGTGCGCAGTGTGTGATTCGATCAGTCGATGTGAACTTTAGGCCTATAAAGTTTTTCAACATTTCCTCAAGTTCAATAACTTGGAACAATAAAATAAAAGGTATTAAGACAGTGTTACCGTGGGGATTATATTAAGAATTCATTAGTACTCGGGTAAGGGTTTTGGCCAAGAAACCAACAAGTGTCGTAAGGCAATTTCGTCTTCATACGGTCATTAACTCAAGGATAAATGATTACTTAAGATTAAATTGAATCAATCATATATGTAATGTTAGATGACTCAAAGCAGAAACTGGTCGGGCTAGCAAATGAACTGACCTAAGTATACTAGAGCCCTATGGTCGACAGTCTTCAAATTGGTGATTGAAATCATGTGAATGTAATCAATCCGTGGATGTAATATACGTGTGAAAAATCTTGCTAAAGTTGAGAATCTTTTGATAGTTTGTGACAGAACAACTACATCAGTTAGACTTAGGAGGTATGGGGTATGAAAATAGCACTCAACTGAATAGAAGCATAAAAAAAGGATCATTGAAAACATCCTTTGCATTTATATTGAGCTTTCCAAATTAATTAACCTAAAATGTGAATAGGTGGTATTTGTTTCCACTCAGGTTTGATCGATTCTTACTATAAATTTAAATTACCAAATAGTTTACGGATTCAAACGTTAAGTTCGGTAGTGCAATTTCTTCGAACAATTTCGCTGAAAATACAGTGAACAATGCTGAATCCTTTTTAAATGTTATAGTATAAAATGGATTAAATATAACGTTATTAAGATTTACAAAATACAAAAATTGAAAACATCAAAATTTGTACAATTTTAACAGATATCGTGTCTCTAAGCGTGTTCGATCCAGATAATCGATCTGAGGTGAATACCAGCTGCCCCAAAGATGAGTCATAAAGAAGAAGCTGAACCTCTTTTACTCCAAGCTGATAATAGCTCTCACCTCGATGGGTATTTTGTTACAATTATAGACTTACATATGTTAAGTAGTCAAAGTACTATACACTCCTGTGTCAAAGTTATGCTTGTCTACGTTTGATGAAAATAACACGGTGATAATGACTCCATTAACCTCGAAAGATACATGGTTCGAGGTAAATGGAATTACGTATGTAAACCATCTTCTTCCTAGGCTCACCTTATTTCCCGTTGCATCTATCTCAGAATGAATGTTAACCTTCCTCTTGTCTCACATTCTTTATTAAATGAGATATTTCTCAAGAGATGAGTTTCGACTTAAACTCGTATAATTCCACAACTTTGGAAACTAGTCGTGATCTTGCGTTTGACAGTTAAACAATAATTCTCGAGTTAAGTTTTAATATCACAATGGTTGCAAAGAAAGAGAAAGGGTATTTATTTCATTCATATTACCTATGAATCCTGAATTAAGTTTTGTTATCAGTTATATTTTATAATTTATTTACTGAATTTACTCACTGTGCTTTTTTGATTAATTAGGACACAAGAATCAGATTTGGAAAATAACTTGTACACTAGACCCAGTGGTGCTAAAACAACAGCGATATCCTTACAGAAACCTACAGCCGATCATGACTACTCTGTCACGGGGGAACATTTTGATCCTCTCTCCAGACGTCAGATAGATCATCCAACGTCGTAAGTGCCTTTAAAAATATGCACATCCGTTTACCATACCTGAAAACATTGTCACATAATTATCTGACTGCCATATTTACAAATTTTGTGGTTTTAAGGAATTTCGACACTATGGTGCACCTTCTGAAAGGAAATATCGGAACAGGCATATTGGCCATGCCAGATGCTTTCAGAAATGCGGGGTTGGCAGTGGGCACACTTGGTACGGTCATCATAGGCCTCATTTGTGTACACACCATGCACTTATTGGTACCGATTTTGCACTTTCGCACAAATTTGTCTTATATGATGTTTGCATTTTTGAAAAATTAGTGTTATACTCTTAATTATAATATAATTGTTTAGGTTAAATGTGCCCACGAGCTATGCAGAAGGACACAAGTACCTACTTTAAATTTTGCGGAAGTGGCTGAAACTTCGTTTAAAGTTGGACCAACGTCATTAAGAAAATTCTCTGGATTTGCTAGGTAAAATTTTGGGTGATGTGCGACCTCATAAATGATCTATATATTTTTATTGCAAACAGCAAGTAATAAAATTTTCTGCATGATAGAACTCTGATCAACGTTTTCCTATGCATTACCCAAATGGGTTTTTGCTGCGTGTATTTCGTCTTCGTTGCCAACAATATTGAACAGGTAAGTTATCTGAAAATGTATTACATTCAGAAAGTTTATTAAATTGTTTGTTATGTTAAGTGGTAATTGTTTTGTGATTTTGTATTCAATCTTACAGATTGTCAATGAACGCTTTGGAGTTAATTTGGCTCCCCGTACATACATGGCAATGCTGTTGATACCCATGATTTTTTTGAACATGATCAGAAATTTAAAACTTTTGGCTCCATTTATGATGGTGGCAAATATATTCATGGGTGTTGGGTTAGGAATTATCTTCTACTACGTACTCCAAGATTTACCTTCCGTTGAATCCAGGAAATATGCTGCTGATTTAAGTCAGCTGCCATTGTACTTTGGTACTGCCATCTATGCATTTGAAGGCATCGGAATGGTAAGTGCAACTTGCAGAAGTAAAAATGCAATTTTGAAGTAATCATTAGTTTCTGGAGTAGTCATGTACCTATAATTTGAGAGATTAAAATATGCAATCATTTAATCACTTTGTTTTTTTTCAGATTTTACCCCTTGAAAATTCAATGAAGAACCCTCAGGATTTCGGTGGTTGGAATGGTGTCCTTAACACTAGCATGGTTATTGTCGGATGTCTATACACGGCTGTTGGATTCTTTGGCTACCTCAAATATGGAGACGCTGCTAAAGGAAGTGTCACGTTAAATTTACCTGGCGGGGAACTGTGAGGGCCAATATATACTTTAAGATACATTTTTTGTTCATTTTTTATTAGTTTTATATTTTAATTGAAATTGTCAATTCGTTTTTAGGCTTGCCGAATCAGTTCGCATAATGATGGCGTTGTCAATTTTCCTGTCATATGCTCTTCAATTTTACGTTCCAATTGACATCATCTGGCCGTCAATAAAATCCAAAATTCCAACAGAACGAATGCAGCTGATATTCGAATATACGTTTCGAGCTTGCCTGGTACTGTTTACATGTGAGTGATACGTTTTTATTAACTTTAGTTGTTAATAAGCCACACTAGAAGTTGTCTGATAAAAGACTTTTTACAGTGAACTGCTAATGCGCTCAAATCCTTTCTGTGTTAACGATCAGGTTTTCTAAAGCTCATGTTTCTGTTTATTTTAGTTGCTATGGCAGCATTGATTCCAGATTTAGGGTTATTTATCAGTCTTGTCGGCGCTGTAAGTAGTTCTACTTTGGCTTTAATTTTTCCACCAATTATCAACATGTTCACAAATTGGTCTGTGGGATATGGAAGATATAACTGGATGCTTATCAAGGACTGTACACTCATAATGATCGGTTTTATTGGATTCGTCGCTGGAACCTACGTCAGTTTAGGAGAGATTATCAACAAAAACACCAAAGCATGAACTGATACTTCTCTTCTGTGTTTGGTGCATTGAATTTTATTTAATTTTCAAGATTAAGATTAAGACGGAAATCGTATCTTCTGAATTTTTTTTCTATAGTCACACATAACTTATGATTTCGTAGCGCCATTGGTGTCAGCAGTCCCCGAATATTCAAACAAGTAAATTATTCTTGTACTAAAGTGTAATTTGTTGACGCCGGTCTTGCAATGTAACTGTGATTAAGCAATGAGTTGTCATTGTTATAATGAAACCCGTGTAAGTGTTACGATCATTTTATCAATCCCATATGAGCCTGTATATATATATATAAATATATTCTCAAATTGTATAAATTGGCACTTCAGTAGTTACAATTCACGATAATTGCAGTTCAACTTGAGATTGAAGAGTTTTAAGTGATAAACGAGAGATTTGGTTTAAGCGTGATTTAATTACGACAATATTAATGAGATTCCAATTATAAGGAAGTATAAGTTTAATGCAAAATAATTTTAATAGAAGCATGTAGCTTTTAGGCCCTCTGGGAGCATTATTTTTCAACGGGCTTCCCGAACCAAGTAGCTTCCAATGTAACTCCACATGCGGATTAGAAAATTTGTTTTGGACTCGATTGCTTGTTAATTTGAAGTCAGTTTGTTTCAGACATGTAGGTATTGAATTAAAGACTGATTTTAGTTTCATATAAGAGCATAAAATGTGTTTTCTTTACTACTCTTTAAAATGACCGTAACACGTAGGAAATTTTCTATGTAATTACATATAAGTAAAATACAGCAACTGTAAGTAACGAAAACGGTTTAAGAAGTAAAAACCGAGAGGTTTTTTAGAGGTGAATATATTTTTTTGAATCCGAAACTGTTCAATTAATAATTATTATTCTTCTTGAGAATATTATAGTTGAGTATGTTCACTTCTCTGTAAAAAACGCATGCAAAACGATTGTTGTATTATACCGCAGAAAACTAGATGAAGTTAATCTTCATTTAATATGTACGACATTCTGTATTTAGATTTTGTGAAGGTAAATGCCTGAACAGCGTTTTTTATTCGGTTTCGCAAGACTTTCCAAAGATAATACTTTTTTACAAATTACTGCATTTTCATGTCACGAGTCCGCACATATGGCCACATTGTTCGTAAGTGAGCGTAGTTCAATCAATGTAAATGTAATGATTATTCATATGCTATTTCTATAGTGCTCTCATTCAGGTGCTGACTACGCTAAGATCACAAATAAATTTTTGCAGATAATCTTCTTAGGGTTCATTTTTGTGGAATCGTTTTTACAGTCATGTATCTATGTATATCTATCAAATCTGGTCTGTAAATACTTAAATAATTAATTTTTATGATATATGTTTTCGTGAAAACGTTGATACTTTCGGTCTAATATTTTTAGAACAAGCTCGGCGAAAAGTGGGTTTACATTTTTTTGGCCCAAATCATCAAGTCTGAAAGAAGGCAACAATAGTGTGTTACAGCGATACTTCTTGTAATTCCATTTGAGTGTCAATGAGTTTACTTTTTATTTATTAATTTTACTAAATATAATTTTTTTGTGCGAAAGAAAGGATAATTTGCAGCATGCATAATACACTAATTTATTTAAGAATAATTACTTCTACACATACTTATATTTTGTTGCCTTGAATATAAACTGCGAAAATTTTTAGGGTTCGTTGGTTTCTTTAGATGGATTATTCTAATATGAATCTAGTTTGAAATTTGGTATTGATATTGTGTGTGAGGATCCGTTATCCTTCCGGAGGTTTCAGTGGTACGAAATTATGTGGTTTTAATTTTATACAATTAATATTTTGGAATTTTTAAGTATTACAGAATTCGTGAACCTTACAAATAATACCGTATGCAGTAAGTCCAAGTCCTTGTTATTGGGAATTCGGGGTTGACCAGTTCCTATTATTTTCTTTGAAGTTATTCAGTATATTCAGCTCTTCTGTTGGTATAAAAATTATTTAGCTTCAGGGATTAATTATACAAAACGAAGTTAAGATTTAGACTGTACTTCTCCGCGGCTCATCTGCGCAAATCTCTCGAATTTGTCTGTACATGAAAAATTATTTTAATAGTGTAATTACTGTGATCTCCTGGATCCTCAAATGGGAGTATTTTAATGAAGCATTTTTGGGGACCGTGGTCAAAACAGGTTATATTTCAATGCTAACCATCAACTAAGCGTATGACAGTAAATATTTATCCCGTAAATGTAATTATCAATACTTATTAATAATCAAACATTTCTTACTGTTATATGTAATTACCATAGTTTCCACTATCAACAAGTGTAAGCAAAGTTTCCAGGTCCTAATCTAAATCAACGTTTGACATTTTCTGGTGCAAGCCATAACTGAAACTGAGTGTGTAATTTCAGCTGGGCTAAAATAAGTCACACACGTGCTTGTAATCTTTGTGTCTTGATCATAGTACCCTGACCTGTATATGTACATATTATATACATACATGTGTTTCGATTACACTATCTGTCTGTTAGGAAGAGTTCAGATATTATCTAATGAAGTTATTCTAATTGTACTTTTAATGTTGTAGGGAAATATACCACATTTAGGTGTTATTGTATTAACTAACGTTTTGCATTGTTGTTGTCGTGTTGTACCAGTGCATGTTTGAATATGCACTTGATCAAGGCATCAGGGATCAGGAGTACAGAATTTAATGTAACATATTCCATTCCAACGTTTATATTTGTACATTGTGACTAAATTGCTTAGTTTGTTGGTGGAGGAAGTGTGTCTTGTACACAGCATTACGATGTAACATAACCATACTCTAAGAAAGTAGTGGTCCTGATTCCTGGGTGAGAGTCGTAGAGCCGTTTTAAAGTGGCTTTAGCAGGTGCAGGAGTGTAGGTACCTACACAGAACTGGAGTGTAGGAGTCTGGGAATGGCGTGCGGTTGGACGAATGTTTTAACTAAGCTTTTGATTTTGCCCCAAAAGGGTAAAATGATCTCAAGCTGTAAATAACTAGTTTGTGTTTTATTTTGACATCAAATCCGCTGCTTTGATTGCTAATCAAAGGAGTGCTTCCGTTCAATGGAAGAGCAAAATGTGTCTCTAACCTGTTTGATAATTTATTCGTTTGATAGACTTTTGAAATCCATTAGTCCGTTTTTTTGATTTCCTTCTTTGTACTTTCTTAAAATTGTTAAATTCTCTTATGTTATGAAGTCTGCGACTCAAGATCAGTAATACCATTTCCAGTTGAGAAATCAAAACTTGTTTTGATATTCGTCATTGAAGGTGGGACACTTTGCAGTAGGGCCTGTTGTGAGGGTATTTCAAAATAGTGCTGCCAGGTGTAGCAGAACTATTTTTAATTTTTGAATACGTACTGAGTGTTGCATGATGCACAAATTTCTTACTTGCTTTGACGTTTTGAGGATAACTAAAGAAACGTGTACCTTTGCAAAAAAGTATTCCTGAAGTATGGTGCAACGCGGTTAAATCGCACTACCACATTTTTATGAATTTCTTCAACACAATTGTATCGTAATCCAGACGTTGTTTTAAGTCTAAATTGCACATTAATGTTTAAAATATGAAAATAACGTTAACATGCATACACACTTGATGTTCGTTCGTGTAATGGATGTACAATATTATATACTATTCAAATGTTCAAGATTTCATTAATGTTATACGATGACATGTTTCAAATAAACGCAGTAACTCATACGCAGAATTAAAATATATTTCGTTTTATTAAATTCCATCCATTTTTAATAATAATCATCTTAACGTCTCGACCCCAATGACACTAGTAAATATAAGTCACTCTTATGCGCATATGAACTGCATCAATGAAATTATTAAAATTTACAAGCAGGAGATAGTTCTGTTGAATTCCAGAACTGCATTAAATAGAGCAGAAATCTGCATGTAAAACTAGAGTAATGTAAATACCATTGGAATTTACTTACACTCATTACATATTGTATTTTATTTATAATAAATTTTATTTCATCGGAGTTAAAAACTAACCCAAAGTTTTTGAAAGATAGCATGTTGGGACTCTAAAATAACGATTGAGTCTATTTATTTTTACAGATAATAAGTGTGCACACACATATGTATGTACATGTCCCTATTATCCAATAGTTTGTAAAATAGTTGTTCGCAAATTTATCGGGTCATGGGTGAAGCCAAGAAGACTCCAAATAAATCAAATACATTTTTAAATTTTTTGTCAATGCAGTATGAAGTGACTTTTGTATATATTTTTTTCTTCTACCGGTTTGGAACATTTCATATTTCCAGAGACTTGAGAAATGTTATTGACGAGATTCTGAGAAAAATACAATGAACTTTTCCGTTCGAGTGTTGTCTCTCAAGTTGTGCGAGGCCATATTTTGGTGAAAGGCATTTGTTTTCGGACATTTGCAAAAAAAAACATTCTTGGATAGATACCTGAAAATGTGTATTTTTGGTGCTAAACCGTAATAAAGGGTTTTAAAAACATTAGGTATTATTAATATTATTGTTTATTAATTCAGATTTAAGTACAGAACATTAAGTAATTTTAAGAATAATAATTAAAAATCACAATAAAAGGACTGCTTGAATGTTAAGCTTATTAAATTACTTTATATTGGTAAATACGCATCACTTTAAATTCATCCTTAATTATTGATTAACGATAAAATTGTTTTACATTCAGTACAAAAATTGAGTGTTAAACATACAAGCACAGCATTCTGTCAAAAACGTATAATTGCTACATCTACTCTTATCCTAAACTTGTTCAACTGTAAGGTAACAATAGACACTAAAAATGTTTTGATTCAATATACCTCACAATACACTGCACTTTGAGTAAAAAATAACGGGAAAATTTCTTCGTCAGCTCCTTAACAAAACTGGTAATCTAAAATAGCAATAAATAAAACACACATTCGTCCCTTAAAAGCTCTAAAGTTTTGCACATATATATCACACGTACTCTTATTTTCAGCTTTCTAAAGCTTCTCCTAACCAGACAATCCTTTGGTTTTGCAGAGACGGTGAAACGCAGAGATCTCAGATAGTATATAAAAACCGAGAGTTGTGCGTGCCTTCAAACAAAACATTCATTTCTATAATAGACTAAAAATTCTGATACTTGTCATCTTCTCGTTACCAAGTACACATGCCTTACTTTCAACTATTTGAGGGAATTACCAGCCCACGTCACCTCGCTAAAAAGAGCACTTTTGGAAGAAATCAACAATCTGATGGAGTAATCTCCAAAAACATTTTTGAGCGTGATCTATAAAGCTTAATGACGTAGAAAATTCTGTCATCGTACTGTGTAAGGTCGGTAGGCCAAGGAAATCCCCGTACAGGATATTAACTTGACTTTACTTAGACTCGACATTCAAGAGATAAGGTACATTCTGAAATCTTCCTCCGCATAATTGTAATAATTTTTGCTCCATAATGGTTTCATGGCAATTCGCAGAACAAATCTTAAGTGTAGGTAATTGACTAACTATACTTACACCTTCTAAGTTGTTTGTGATTCGTGCATGTATAGAAAACAAAGTTAAACAATATGTACAATAAATATATACACAATTCGCTAATGATTACATTTACAGACTCCGGTATGATCATGTAGGTACAATAATATGAAAATTAAAGATGAGACTTTTGTGGGTAGGAATGAGAGATTCGTCAACGTAGTCTGGAGCGACTTAAAACCACCTAAAGTTGTCTATGCTGAAGTCCTGACGAGTAAATCTGGGGGATGAGCTTCTCTCATTGGGATAGTAATCCAAGTACTGCAAATCATCAACATTATTGTCCATGTGGTCCTGATAATTGTACCAGTAGTCATCATCCCAGGGATTAGGATTAGTTCTGAAGATGTCATTCGTGAAATGGGGCCTGTCCTTTGGAATCTCATTTTCGAAGTCACCATGATGATAGGTATCTTCCTCAGATGGAGTGGTTTTGTGTTGCTCCTCTGTTGTTTCTTCTGAAGAATCTGGACAAACTGGCTCGGGACAGCAATCGGGGTAGGCCGCAGCTTTGTTCTCCGTTAAATAGCATGGTGGTTCCACTCCGACGACTCCACACCTGTTTATAGGAGACAAACAAAAATAATGAATACCAAAAATTCACCCTTTTGTGGACAACTTCCTATATTATCACATCTCCTCGCATACTTGTCGGACTGTAAATACCAAATGAGACGAGACAAAGGATCAAACCACTCCTACCCTACACATACATTATCCTTCAAGAAACTTTCTGTTGTGCTACAGGTGCTGCAAGCCTAATCAATACTAAACGGAAAGAAATGCTCTAAACATGTACATATACAGCTCAACTGTTCACGTATAGCCTAGCTCTCGACATGTGCATACACTCGTCTGCATTTTACCATATCTGGCATGACCAAAACAAAAATCTATCCATTAGAGTTAGTGCCATCGAGATCAAGATTGCAAATTATGCAATTCTACCCCTCACATCAAGGAAAATTATTTTAAATGCTTTTGTTCTTCATCTTCAAGTATAATGGTAAACACAAAAATGTTACAATTACTTGAGTCGACAACAATTGAAAAATATAACGTCATTACAAAACATGTAAAAATTTTCCATGTTTAAACAACGTCGTTCATGTTCACGGTCAGTCACCAAGAAGAGTGGATATACGAAATATAAAGGATTCTTGGAAGATACAGATTACTTCTATAATCTTCATGAAAATGCCTATCTACAAAAAAAAATCCTTACAGCAAAGGTATCTAAATCCTGAATTTAAATTTGTCACGATTTTATGAGTATGGATAAATGGAACTTGGGAGTAATTTGCAATTCTAAATTGCATTCACTTTGCATGTAACCTGACAAGTTATTAAGATTAACATTGACCTTCGAATCCTGTCAACAGCTTGATTTCTCCCTATCACAACCCGACAGTATTGATAGCAAACGGCATTAAATATTTTCTAAGAGTGACAATAAATCTCAATGTAAGTTAAGCTAACACTAGGTGCGTAAATTATTCCCCAACTGCAACAGTTGTTAAGGACTATTTAATATCTCACATAATTGCCAAGAACCAGATGGTGATGTAATTTCAAGAAAAAATAATTCCCGAAAGACGAAAAAGTAAGACAATCTTCCGAAATTGAAGTGCTTGGTCACAGAAATCCTGCATACAACTGGTACAAATTGAAATAATGTAGACAATGTTGAAAACATGAAATTAACTTATAATGTGAAGATATAACACATTTCCAGTTGATTGTACATACTACCATTGAAGTCATAAATGATTCTGTGTATTGTATGATGTTACAAAGGGAATCAAGTAATTTTCGTGTAACTCATGTCCTGAGTCATGAAACTCTGCATTTGTAATAATGCCTAAAAAAGAAGTTCTAATGCACGATAATGGAAAAATTCCAATTTAAATTCTTCATTCCCAACAATTGAAGTCTCCTATACCTTACGCCTTACAGGATTCATTCCTACCAAGCTAGTACAAGCACCTGTTGACACTATAGTGTGTGTATGGTAGACGGATCCACGTTCAAAAGTGATTATTTATTAATTTCCCTAACACCTCACATTTGAGCTGCAAGCCAAAGTGATGCATGACATATGCAGTGTTTTATTGCAAATTCATTATGTCTATGTACATATTCACGGATGGAAAACAACCTCTGCAAATCCTGTTTGCATAAAGTCGCATAATTACAAGTAGAACAGCTCGCATCGGCAAGGACGCCTTTTGCTCTTTGGTATGTTCAGACGTGATTACAACTGTAATGGAATGGGAAAATTCGCAACAGATGTTAGACTCGCACTAGGCCACGCTGATTCGAAAATCGGACCTGAAGCCAGGTCATAATTTTTGCCATAAAGATGACATCCACAGCGGAAGTATATTTACAAGAAGGCCGACGTCTCAATCTCAGTCATAATTCCCCTTGTAGTTAAGATGACTCCTAATGGATTATCCCTCTATGACTTATTGACGATTGACCATAAAAGTTCATTAGCAACAGGGCTTTGAGGAGAATTAAAATACCGAATTATTTTTATGACTTTCATTGTACTTTACATACATACTTCCTCTGCCTTTGACTTTGAGTGTATGTAGCCGACGTGAAGGCCCTTGTTTACAGAAATCACTACCAAACTTTTTTTTTTAAACTTTTGTTCATTAAAACTCTATCATGTATAAAATGAATGATACTGTACAGGTAAAAATTATTTATTAACTATTGTGTGCTGTAATTCAATGGCAAGTTTGGGTTCGTGCAATTACACCTTCATAATGCAATTAAATGAAGTTTCAATGCTTCACCGAACAAGAATCTCCTCAACGGCTTCTTAAGAGCCACGCGCCTGTAGCTAATCTAACATCATTAGACGGAAGAATTTCCTATGATGAGGCATACTGACTCTGGGACAGTCGTGGTAATTTGTTATTGAGGCCGAAGGAGGAAGTTGACAGGGAAATACGGGGGAAAAAAAATTTGGCGTAAAAATAACGAAAATGATTGTGCTTGTGTACGGGAATTTTTTTTTTCATCCTCATCACTCTTGACATTATATTTAGGGGATATGTGATGGATTCATACAAGTAAAATAATAATTATACTCAGACTATACACTAAACATTTTTTCCGTCACTATTCCAGCCGGAAAAAAAACCTATCGACAATTTACAGATGACACCGTCATTAAGGAAATAAACTACATGGCACCAATTCGTAGGTACAAGAAGAAGAAAAACCTCCACATGAAGTGGAAGTAGAGAAGTAACATCAAGCCAAGCTTCCTTGAGTTGCAACTCAATATTGACAATAACAAACACTATGTAATGGAAAGTTTATTATTAAGTTTATAAAGTGACGAAAAGGTTTCACGCACTTCGGAAATTTACAACAAAAGTGAAGGATGATAGGCACCTTCAAAATCTTTTAACGAGAACTTGCAAATTTCAGGAACTTAAGATTTTTTAGAAACTTCGCCAGACACACATGTTTTCCTTATCCTTAGTATAACCATTAATGAGTTCCTTGCTATAAGCAGCTTGTCTCAACATTTGATTCCACGCACCTTTCTATATATGTTCTTCGACATTGTTATGAATTGGGATATTAAAATAGGAAAAAAAGTGACTCCTTGGTGGAAAATTAAATTTCAGGGAACCAGCCAACTGTTAATTCAAGGAAGTCATTCCTAACACCTCTCGTGTTCGTAACCTGATAGTGTAATTCAAAGGTAAATAAAGCTTGAACATATTGTCTCTACCGTGGGCTCGTACTCATGTGTAATTTAAGCTCAAGAAAAATACTGGATTTAAATTTCTCACCATGTGTCTGTCCCTCCCATGCTAAAGTAACTCATGAAACCTAGGATTACCATTGGTTTTAGTGTATCTTTGTAAAATATGAAACGAAGTGGGGAAAATAGTAAAAAAAATATTATGATCATATTGTGTTGAGCTTGTACAAAAGTTTTTATTTAGGGTGGTACTCTTCTTCCTTTTCTGACCTTAACCTTGGCATTATGTTCAGCTCATCCGTGAAGTCTTAAGCAGTGTCCCCATTAGTACTTCTACATATCACTCCTAGCTCTTTATCTAAGCAGACTGATTGCGTGCTATAAAGGCAATGCTTACAGCAAAGAACTCATAATTTAAGAGTCCACAAAACTCGAAATATTGCTATTGCGAATCTAAAAGTGCGAATTAATTACTGCTATATAATTTGTACTTGTTGCTCAATATTCCCCAACCTACAACTCGGTTTGCTAACGAAGATAAGGAAAAGTACTTGTTCATGTGTTTGTCAGAAGAACTAAACAAGACAGGGGAATGATGTTTACTTGTTCGTAAACATCAACTTTAAGGAAATCAAAGTAATTTACTCGAACACTGTCACATGTATTAAGGAAACGATAGCATATCAGGCACGACTTTATTGATGCGTGGAAAGTGGTTCCTCAATATGCAGACGCCTATATACCATCACTCCATATACATGAATTGCTACAAGCCGTAAAGGAGTCACAAAAGTCAGAACCTCTTCACAGGTAAACACTAGACGGTATTTCCATACTATGAGGCGTCACGGAGCTCAATACTTAATAAAAAAGATGGATGACGTGAATAAAAGGAAATAATTCTCTTATAAGCAAATTAAATTTGGGTTATCCAGTTTTTTTTACACTACGTGCTAACGTGACAATGAAAAGGAAAGTACACAGTACACTTTAGATCATCTATATACTAGTATGTATATACTCCCCTATTATATACATATGCGTGAGTCCGGTTCGCTAGCATGTGTCTGTGTGTATTGAATTCATGAAGAGATTTTTTGACGCCTTCAAGTCTTTACATAATTACTGCCATGATCAAAGCCAAAGCATGACTACAAGTCATGCAATGCTGGAAAATAATTGAAACTCGGACGCCTCGTGGGATTATTGTAAAAATTTGTATGCACGAGGCTGGGATACTATACCCCTAACTTTTTAATAACCCTAGATACATATACTAGACCATAGCGAGAGACATGTCTGGCGTCATGGCTATCAAAGGTGCTAAAAGAGTAAAAAGTGTCAACTAGTATCAGTTCCACGATCGAATTCCTTTCGAGTAAATATCCCAAACTTGACTTGAATCTGCTGTAAACATATCTACTGGTGAGGGTGAGAATTAACTATCATTTTAATGGCTTTTAAATGGGGCCTAGTTATCTCTGCATGGTCAGGGTAGCAATTTCTACTCACAAAAATGACCATCACATGAATGGAACAATTAGCACAGTACATTTCCGTTTAAAAATACTGAAAAAATGATTAATTGCCGACAGTTTTGTATCCCTAAACAAAAATAACGTTCAAACCTGGAGGAACTGGTTCTCATAAGCAAAATTCATTGGGTATAGTGCAGAGTAATTAGTGGATGATACAGGTGGCAAAATTCACCTTGTCTAATGTTATGTTTAAAGATCCTTGTATTTGCATACATAATGTATGCAAACACCTAAACTATTGTATGGAAAAGTACACACTTGACCATATGAGCTCCAGCTCCAAGGAAGCTCCTCATGTCAGAAAAAGATTTTTGACAGCTGAAAACCATTCGAGAGGACTTAAATACGCTTGAGTGGTAAAGGAGCAACTTTTTTCAAACTTTAATCCTAATCATATTAATTTTAAACACTAAAGAGTGGGAATGAACAAGTACGTTCAAGAGAGATGGTCCTACACATAACAATACATATAAAAAGGGGATTACAAGCATGTATGAATACGTCACATTTCCTTCTATTACCGTTTTTCAAGTCCAATGAGCCGATCTTTGTTGAACTTGAGAACACAACCTACGCTAAAGAATTTGGTGTGAAGTCCACAGAGTTAAACAGAACATGAGTCATGATCTGTCGCCAAGTCTGACGGGAGATGGTAAGGAGATACATACATAAACACTGATTGTGAGTCAACGTAAACAAGCTTCGAGGAGAACCAGGATAATCCTTATCTCTCTGCCCTGCACTAAAACAAGTCTATCCTGCTCCCAATCCCTGCGGTAATCGATGGTATGCGAGGAATTTAATAGCTAATCCACAAAACATGATCGTAAAACAATAACTTACGTAGCGTAGGAGATCATGAGCCGGGGGATCCCTGTGTAGTTCACCATAAGGCAAGATGCTTCCATACATCCTTCTTCAGTCCAGGACTCACCCGGCTTAAAAAACTTTTTCGTCGACTCTTGATAGCAATGGTCAGGTTGACCTAAGACAGAGCAATCAAGTTATATTATTGTCTTTGACAGTCATAGTACCTGTTTATATGCTCACTACTGCCACTAATGGCTCTAATGTTATTAATCTGAGAGAGTACACACGGCCTACGAGAAATTCCAACGTCAAGTTACAACTTTGGGTGATGGATGAAGTCGTACCGTGTGTACTTCAGAAGTACTTGGCAGTGGTATAGAGAGCATGGAGAAAGTCCAAAAAAAAATTCAATTTATGTGCATGTTAAATAATGAAATATGCAGTACTTACTTGCATGAACTTGAGCTGGTCCTAGGGCAAGGGCAGCCAAGGTTGTGGAAACGAAGCACAAAACAATGATGCCACTCAAGAAAATCGAATTCATCTTTTTAGAATATGTGACTGACGTGAGATACTATTATCACGAAATCTCTCGAATATATCTTTTACGACTGGTTATTATCGCTTTGATTGTCCTCCTCAAATTGTCAATTCCTTGTGGAATCTACTGGGGTGATCTCAGTTGGAAGCACGAAATGTGACGGTAATTTTGGAACAAAAAACTTAAATTTATTCCTGACTTCTCGAAAATGAAATGTCAAATTGGACTTGGAAATTTGGAAATTATCGCAAATTTCGAGACGCTTGAATGTCAAATGTATTTCTTTGACTCTCTGAAGACAGAAGATTTCAAGTTGATGCGGTATACGAAGTATACAAATGGTTTATATGAAGTACCAGTGGAGTACCTTCTGCTGATGTGGTGAGCTCTGAGTTCGGCTAGAGTTTGGTGCTTGTCGACCACAACTTGTCTTATATATAACTGTGGAAAGGAATCCCATGACGTAAATAAGCTAGAGTTTGTAAAGCATTTTTTTCCTACGCCTTGTCGTACACAACTCTTGATGATCTCTTACGTACGTACCTGTGTGCCAAAATGTAGTCAGTGCTCAGATTTCAGCTTTCAACTTGTCTATAGGTACGTTTACGTTTATTATCTCGTCATGTACACCTAATATTCTTTTTGTTCTCCGTTTACGTCCTCATGTATCTCCTATGTGGAGAGTCTGCCTCTACACTAATCAGTAAAACTAAGGTGCAGTTCAGTCCACTCGTGTCCCAAACAACAACAATGTAGTACGTTGGTGTAGTTTTACTTTGTCTTATCATAGTATAATGGGAACTACAGAGGAAAATGGCGTAATTGAATCCTCTAATGGGCTCAGCATTTGCTTCATTTAATTCGGTTAAAGAATAACAACGAAAGCATAACATCGAAAGTGAGGCTTGTTTTCTTATTATGCAAACATCTCAAACATTTGTTTACTGGAACGTTGTAAGGCGCAGATGAGCAACTTGCTTTTGTTTTCCATTTGTAGACTGTCTGTCATTTACTATTGATTTGTATCGAATCCAGGATGTCCCGGACGCAAATCATCTCAGTCTTACGTGCTCGCATGTTGGCGAGACATCCTCATGTATGCATCATTATGACATTAACATGCCATAAAGCAGGGTCAAACAAAAATAACAACCTGTGGAATACCGGCCTGCCTGATTCAACTCTCCTGACATAAACAGCGTTCCATGACCAAATACGACAGATGTATTATTCACGATTGTTTCGGCGTAAAAGGTGGGAAAATCTTCACAAATCGTATACTATCCAGCTCATAATTTTTTTTTTACATTTTGGATTTAGAAAGCTCATTTTTGTAAATAAAAATCCGACTAGTTCATAGAGCTCACATATTTATCACAAATTTCTTTGAGATTGGGACTCTGATTTTTTTTTACCATTGGAAGGAATTATTGCTCTTTCTTGCCTAAAAAGTAACGAAGCTACAAGCCACATGCATAATCAGTTTTCAAGTTGAAGCTTTCATTTGTGCAAGGTAATGGTATCGTTGGTTGTACTTATGATTCCCTTTTGTTACTGACAAGGAGTTAGAGGCTCCAAGTTGGAGCCAGAAAGTAAGATTATGCAGACTGGCAGAGGACCCTTTGATAGCAGTGATTTACTACTCGTCCGTTGTAGTAAGGCAGATTGCTGACCACACTCATCGTGGAGTGTACTTGAAGCATGTAGCATGAGTTGGCTGTACAAATAATTAAATGTTTAATGTTTACGTGTGTGTGCGTATGGGGATCTGACGATTCGAGAATGCCAAGCTGGAGGTGTTCACATACGCGTAAATTTGATGCCAGTGAGTGTCTCAGATTATCTCGGTGGATCGTCTGTGCACGTTCAGTGGTATAACTTGATCAAGTAGTTTCACGTGAGGAAGGCGTTTATTTGCATACGTACTTTTGTACTTGAAGGTATCTTGAGGACGTCTATGTTCAGAACGGCTCCACATTACAATGGTCAGAGATGTGTAAACTCTTTCGACAAGTAAACTTCTTTTTAAGTTTATACAAAATGAAAAATATTGCATGCAAATGGCATTCTGTATCGGCGCCGGCGTCTTTTCACATGACATACAGAATGCGGATCTTCTTCGACGGCTCCCCTGGTACTAGCCTATGTACCTTCCAAGATGCTATGCACCTTCTTTTGAGCATAATTGTGTACTTATATACTTACATGACTATCCTGCACTCAAAGGCCTTTAGTTTTTCAACGTGAAAAGACCAAGATGCATACAATGACTCCAACATCTTAGCCAACTACAGCAGCAATTATAATACACCACGTCTCCATTTTATAACTGACGGAAAAATTACACAGAAAATTCCTGAAGGCATTTAAAGCAAGGAATTAAATCCGAGATGAGCACTCTTTACTCTGTATGACATTACATATTAAATAAGTATGTGGATAATGAACATTTTTCTCTCGTTCGAAGAAAAGGTTTACCCAATTCCTGCAACTCCGCTGTTATTCCTTCATGCTCTCTCTCTCTCTCTCTCTCTCTCCGGTGCAAGCCCTGGGGGAGTTATTTGACCATAGTAAATGCCTGCGTTTCTAAAAAAAAAATTAAACTATTTCCATAATATAATGAATTGGCACGTCGTTCCTTGTATAATTTTTTGCCCTCTCCGTAATAACAGAGCTTAAAGCATCCGCAACGGGCGCACTCAATATTTGTCATCTGTATGGGATACTTTTTAAAAGGGAAATTAAGATTTAGGATGGACGTGAAGATATTCTGGCTTGTGTTGGCGACGATGTTATATACGACTGTACATATGTATGTACATCATGAACCGCAGCCGACAGCTCGTTGCATTATTAATGATAATAATATCCTTCATTATTCACTGCACAATTTTTCTTGTAAATTATTTCACAGTACATTGTTTATGTCCATCCATCCTTTTACATAGTGTACCTCTCACCAGCCCAAGCCACTGGTAGTGTGGTATTTTACCCTCGCAGAAAACTCAAGTCATTTCATGGACTAATTACTACAGCAGAGGAGATTATTTGCCTTAATTATCAACTTCATGATTCATTCCTTCTGGTGCCGCATGCAGGTATGCACATGGACTCCTTGTATTTTCACCTGGAAGACACAATTATCCGTTCAGCTAACGTCTACATACTCAGTCTCAAAAACAAACTTCACAAGGGGAGCATACCCCCCCCCTCCCTCCCCCACGTTTGTCCTAGGTAAATATATTTTACTATTATTATTTCCCCTCAAAAGTAGATGATGTATGTATGGCTCAAAATATTAAAATTATTTTAGGCTACGAACACACTTTCGCGCCATACAGATACTCACTGGATTTTCTGGTGTGAGCGGCTGACTCTGAGAGTTCGACAACCCATACTATCAAATTATCACTGGGTTCATAGAAACCGGATGTCTGAATGCTCAAAAATGTAGCATAATAAAGGAGTATAAATAATAATAATTTAAGCTTTGTATTCTGTCAGATTTAAATTACTGCTATGGCGTTCACACCTACTTGACCCATTGGGACCGATACAGTCACGGAGACTGCCAGAAATTCTCCAAACTGTGGAGTATTTTCTTTACCCATAATGTGCATGTTGCCGGTGAAGAGGGAAAATGGACTAGATGCATTTTCGATTACAAGCACGATGATGTAGATACAGTTTGAATGTGCACTTACAATTACTTTTTTATTGCTTTCATTCAGAACTGCATCTTGCTCATTTTGCCCCTTCAACGATATTTGTCTGTGGAACTGATCCTTAATTTTCAAGAGTAATTTCAGATTCAAAAGAAAATGAAAATTTGAATTTTTTATGCTTTTATGTATAGTAGTGTAATTTTGTCATCTTTGTACCTCTTTTCTTTTGATGAGAAGACACTTCGGTAGAAAAGTTTACTTGCGAACGTTCCATGTTGATAAACTTCATTACATGTTTCAAAAATTTAGTGGGGAGATCGAAACAATGTGAGTTGAGTAGACGCCATGAAGACCCGTGTACATCAATTGACTATAATATATGAGCCTGTTTCTGAAGACCTACTGGAAAGTTTCTGACACCGTTACCGACCTAACACGAGATTTGCTTGTTGCCCCACGACAAGGTCATGTTCCTGAGCCACTGTACTCCACAATCATCTCGTGAAAGTATGGACTGATGAGTGAATGTTTCGATTCCATTAAAAATACAGAGTAATTACCGTACAAATACAATTTATGGTAATTAATTCAATTAACTTTTGTTCCTGCAGACTGGCATCTTGTACTGCTTAGTGTGGAAAATGTAAGTACACACTTATGGACTGGGACTGGGCATGGAAGAACGACGGCGTCTACCACGACGACGACAGTATAAAAAAAATCCATATTTTATGGTCCTGTATATCACCTGGATGGGAGATAATGTAATGGTAATTAGTGAATTCATGTATGTACACACCAAATCATTGCATGCATTCCACCGAAACACATTAAATTTTTTTTCTCCTCAAAAATAAAAAATAATGGCCCGTTCTGAGAAACATGTTGTTACAGTGAGTATGTGAAGGAATGGATTCTTGTTTACGCTGAAGCTCTAGGCGTGTTTCTTGTTCTTCCTTCATTTGTACCTTTCTATGTCTATTCCAGTCCTCACGAAGCATTTCATAATCATAATTCTCATTATTAAACGTCGTTGTAAAGCAAACACTGTCAATCATTTCATCAGGCTTCTCATGCAACTTGAGTTGTTTCCTTGTCTTCATGCGACAAAATTAATTTTCAAATCATACTATTCATTGCAATTGCGGCATGGGACGAAAGATCAAATGATAGCAAATAGTGCGCTGTTTCTGGTATAGAAATAGTAAAAGAAGGAAACTCTTCCCAATAACAAGATGTACTATCTATGGATGAAAAATAGACGCTTGCATTCAGACTGAACTTGTTTCTTGCTCTGACGAACATTCAAAAGAGTTCCTTATATGTCTTGACATCAGCATGGGGAATGCAGCATCAGCGACCAGCGTTTCTCTCTTGATAATTTACAGAACAACTTCCAAGTGTATGTTAGGAATTGGTACGGAGTGGATCGATCAAATATATGACATAGACAAGTCATTAATGAAGAAATAATAATTTAGTGCATATGCTAGTAATTATTTCTGCATTGGGAGCAATAGATGTAAGGAGCAAGTACATCGTTAAAATAAATTAAAGAGAAACTCATCAATTGATTGGAGCGAGGCATTCATCACATTTGCCAGAGTCACAAGTCAATCCTGCCGAGGATTCAAGGGCAAGGGTAAATTTATTTGCTTGTCGCTGTCAAAATCACAGCGCGGGTGAGATCTGTTTTTGTGTGTTGAGCTTGTGCCAAAATGCCATATCAATTATTTTCCATTATATTTTTACAACTCTGCTCCCCATCTTGGAGTGTACATACTAAAATACACTCTTATAATAAATTATCGATGAATAAAAGAAGTCTGTGTGTGCTACCTATAAGCACCCATAAGTAGGTACACTAATATGTAATTATTGAAGTAGCCAGTAAAGGTACGAGAACTACTTATTATTACTCTGAACTACAACTATTTTGGAAAAGTTTATCAGCGTCATCATGTACGCAGAAATTCCTACTGGGACTGCATCCATAAGTTGTAGGACTACATTCAGACCATTTGTGCTCAGAAAGTGCACTACATTGATTACTTTCAAATCCAAATTTGACAAAAATACTTTCAATTCCGTATGAACTAATTGCATATCTCAACGATCTAATTACCCACGAATTCTATATACTTGTCCTACTCTTTCCCATCCCACCAGTCCGTGGAGAGTTACTGTAATTGTTGTGGAGTGAGATAAATTATCGAGTAAATGATAGCAACACAAACTACACACATCCCATTATTGTCTCCGACAGTACAAACAATAACAGAAGAACTTTCAATTGCTTAAATAAACCTGCTTGTGACAAAAGGGATATGTAAAAGTAGTGACGATGAGTCAGTCCTTGTAGTCGCATTAATCTTTCCCTGAAGCATGGACGGATTACCTTGGCACTGCACTAACAATGTAATTATTAGGGGTGGCATTTTTCTTCTGACTCTCTTCCTTTTGTAAAACCAGTATTTACGATGAGTCCAGGATTATCAAGTCGGGGTATATGAAAAGATATGATTCAATGGGCTCTCTCTCAGTCAGTGGCGATGGCAGTGTTGGAATGCTCCAAGGTCCTTGGCTGACTAATACTCAAGAATGTGAACCCACGCAGATGGGACTGCATCAGAGGAACACCAAAATTGAGTCTTTCAAAAAAATGAACATTTCACGATAAAAACCAGTGCGATTGCACACTTTTACCATTTTTAGTTATGTTTACATTCCGCCTTTTCTTCATTCCGCTCTCGGTCCGCCTCCCTTTTATACACACCTCACTTCACTCCTGTAGTACCTTCAGTAATGGGTTGAGGAAGCAGGTCAATGAATGTACAATGGTTGCTTTCAGGGATTCTTTTCTTCCTTTCCGGGCTAGTTTCATGTGGGTTTATCTCACTGCTAATCTTTGCATTTCTATAGAGACACTTTCTTCAACCAAGACCTACCTATCTACAAACTATGTTATAGATTATTGTACGAGCCGCATCAGCGGTGAGATAAGACAATACTGAGAATAGGAATTAGTGAAGTAAATCCTACTGATGGAGTAAATCTATTCGAAGTAAAATCTCAATAAATGAATGGTGTTATTATGTCATTGTTTCTTCCCAAAATTGGAATCAAGTTACGGGAATGATGACGCTTGAAAGAATATTTAAACCCTATTGTAGATAGAATATTCCTCCCATACAAGATTCCATAATCCATTTTTATTCCCATGAAAAACGTTCTCTCATATGTTTGAATGTATACTGGAGTAATTCCAGAAATGTCCCACTGTTTCATGGGCCTTGGTGTGGGTTGAATTTGTTATATCGTACGTGTCAATAATGTCGCCAATGAAGTCAGCATCCAGCCACTTGTGTATCTATGTTGTTGTTGAGGAGTAAAAGCATAAAAGTTATTACCAGGGACGAAAAAAAAAACTGAAAACGAAAACTGGATTTCAATAAATATCCCAGGGGTGTAGTGTAAATTAATTTTTTTTTCTTCCCAAGCCATAAAGAGATTAGAAAGGTAATATAAACTAGTTTAAGTATCATTTAAACAACAAACTTTTCTCAGTAAAGATTAGCTGGGTGGGTATATTTGAGTATATTGAGATATATTATATCCCAGCTATTTCCAGTACAATCAGTTAAATTATTATCGTTATTATCGTCTGCATTCAAAGAAAATGAAGATTGAAGACGGCAGGCACCATTACCTTTGATCCGGCACACAAAAGCTGAACCACAAAAATGTTGATTTAGTACTATGATATACGCCAGAAAATGCAATAATGCAAATACTAGGAAGACGACAGCCTTTTAAAAATAGGAGAATGGTCAAGCATTCATCTCTTGTAAGAAAACAAGATGCACAGTTCAACAAGAGAATGTCGCCGTTGATTTCATTCAATGCTCAGTCGTAAATCAATTCTCCTACATATTCATGCCTCTTTGAGGTTGGGTATATATGAGAGAAGTCAACGCGAATGGGTAAAAAGGCCGCTGGACACTCGATAGAGTAGTTAACACGTGAATGAATGTAGTGAGTGAAGTATTCACCCTTTTTAATTACGAGACGAGTATGTAGTGTAGTATTTGAGCAGCCCTTAATTACGGAATTCGCCCTCATGACAGAGGCAATATCACATTCTACGCAAATTTTGTGACACTTGAAGCGGTCCCAACAGCCCATCATTTGTTTTAATGAAGACTCATGCGTTCAGTTATTATTGCCACGTTCTTCGAATTACCGTAGCTCCAAGACAGGATTTTTAATTCCTCATCAATTAACACCCTACTAAAAAAAATGTGCTTTATGCCACATGTCCTCCCGTCTGCGACTACTGAACTTGAAAGCGTCCAGTAACCAAGTCTAATTCTATTTCTGCGTCCTACAGCCAGTAGTTAATGCATTCCGATGTGTAAAGGTTATGTTCATAGAAATTACTGAAGCTCCAAAGTAGAACTGGATTAGAAAGGGAACCTTGTCTCACAATTAGAGAAAAATCCTGCAACAACAACTCTCTTCATGACAACAAGTATCTACTGCTGAGAGACAAGAAGGAGCACGGAGGCATCATAAATTTACTGATTGGCGTCGCTTTCCGGTGAGCCGATTTCATTTGATTTTTTCCCAGCCCTTTACACTGATGAAAGAGAGAAAAATAAATAATAAATCATTCATCTTCCAGTTTCTTCCCAACTCTCTGCCGTGCATAGGGTACATTGTTGCACAAGATCTGTTCACCTGGGTCTACTACTTTACGACTGAACAAGACATATGATGTCGTACTTACTTGACCACCACATGACGGTAAAAACTAACACATCAGGTCTTGCTCCGACTATCTGTTATCTACATAGATGTGACTGCCGTAGTAGTAGTAGTAGTAGAGGCAAAACCCAGAAATTGAACTGGTTTTTTCCAGTAAGTTATATACGATACATACAAAAATGACAAAGATTATTACTAACCGCTTTACGTTTCTAATCAAAACAACTTATATGTGCTGGTCGAGACACAGGAGTCTCTTTGCTTGGCGGGGTACGAAGTGGTAGTAAAGTAGCAGGTTGTAAGTAGTAAAGGGAAGAGAAGTAAATAGTAAAAATTCCAATTCAGTCTTCGACTCCAGAATGAGGAATGTACATGTATGGGAGAGAACAATCAAAGTAGTAATTATATTTGAACTTAAGGTAGAACCCCTACAATTTATTTGTTTTACTTGAGAAAAATCCAAAGTGTAAAAATTATATTGCATAAATGAAATTACAATAATATGTACTTTTGAAATTTTTTTTTTATTATACAAGTGTAAACCATATAATGAACTCGTCATTACTGTTTACTTCCACGACTTTAGAATCCTATCCACTGAGGAATTAAAATGCTAATCCACACTTGGAAAGGAATGTCTTTGAGATCGTAAAAACTATTGGAGAACACACCTCTTGAAATCATATCCGTGAGACGGAGAGTTTTGCACGTGGTGGCTTCTTCTCCTGGAGATTTTATTGCATATCTATAGGGCTAGTTGGTAATGGTCGTAATATTATTTATTGCTACAAACAATATTGTTGAAAGCTCTGCCTGAAACAAAAGCTAAAGAATGTTACAATCTCCGCTTTGCTCGCAACAAAAAGAGCCACAAGCCTTAAAAAATGTTCTGTGTACTAAAAACTATGTTCTTCACCCAAAACGATGGTGTAAATACAGTAAGCATGTGTAAACGAATAAGATGGGGTATATTTAAATTATAAAAAAAAATGCTTGAGCATTCCTAAAGTAATATCATTTTTAGATTTGCAGTGGACTCTCTATATGTATATTGACAAGGATGGTAAGGCTCCTTGTTTGATTTCCAAGATTACTATCTTCCCCATGCACGACTTCCCTCATGCGTGACTGTGACTCTTACGTTTCAGGATGTTCTCCCTGCACTCACAGTAAGCACATCCCAGTTGAGAGTAGAACAAAAAATTGTACAGCTAATTATTATCCGTGTCTCGCCTCAATTCCACTAAAATATCCTACAAATGAGGAATCCTTACTTGGTCAATCTACTTATCAAAGGCACGCATCACCAAAAAATTCTGATTTCTGATACTCAGTATAACTAATAAGCTCAGATCAACTACTTACCAATCCAATGATGTACTGTAGAAGACCCAAAAGGAAAAATTCCACTGGATTTCTATCCCTTCAGTTGAATTAAAAAATACTCAAGAAACTATATTGTATCTCCTTTCTGGACAGATGGAATTCTTTATTAGAAAATTACAAATTATTTTTGAATCTCCCATCCGCCTTCTAGTAACAAAAGGCTAATTGAAAATATTTTTTCCATATCATTCTTTACCCCACACCAACTCACTCTCTGGTTTTGATCGCTAAATCTTAATAATGCTGGAGTACTCAAATCAATTACTGGGCGATATTTTATCGCGATAATGATCACCTGCCTGCACATTCAATTTACAATTGAATTTAATGAAGTAGTAGTAGGAGAAAAAAGCCTGATTACTTGAGAAATCATCATTGAATTTCATCCCGCCACATTAGTTTGATGGGAATTCTCTGATAGAATTTCAATCGTGAAATGTAATTATGTTTCGCTCAAATTGAAATCAACAATAAACAGCATGTATACGCTGAGTTAGTTACTGGTTACAACTTTTTAGATAAAGGAATACCGTCTTTTTTTCTGGGTCCACACACACACACACACACACACACAAACACAACCACACATACACACACACAAATACTTTACGCCTATGCCTCATCCTATACTGATGCATGAAAACAAAATTAAAATGATGAATTGTATGAGTGGAAATGAAAGATCGAGTGATGATAAATGTTCATAAAATAGATAATGACACTTGAGAATCGCCGAGTCATCTTAATAAAAAAAAAAGTAACTTCACATTACAAGTGCGGTTAAAGAGGGTCGGAGAAAAAAGGACATTTTGACTTGCATAAATGACGATATAGTAATTATTATAAATACGGATCTTAGCACACAAGGGAATACCCCCGTGTGTAACAGAATGGATGACAATTAGTACTCCTGTGAGTGACGCTAGGATAATCCTCAGACCGAGAGTGAGCACGTGAGTTACGTAAGTACTTACATGAACTGACACAATACATCCCGAGTGGGAATCCATATCATTTAAATATTATTTTTTAATTGTGACTCATCCTCCTCGAAAGCAGAAGGGACTTAAATTGTAATTGATGCAATAGCAATTATAGTCTAAGTGAGAAGTCAAAGTCATTGGAATTTACACAAAGAAAAAAAAATAGTGTAATCCCACGCAGTCTTCAGAAGTTTCCGTATGCAAGGGGAATACATACGAAGAGTTTATACAAGTGTATCCCATTCAGTTGTGGTAATCTGTCATGTATGTATCTTTGAAAATAAACCAAGAGGAATAATATTTCTAACTATTTTCAGATTTTTTTACATCCTTCATTTATATAAAATGAGCTAGAGCACGTCCTTACCCCGCTCTTTCACTGAGTTCTCGAGCGTAATCTGAAACGAGAAGCTGGCTCAGCATCTAAATATAGTAATGGTGTATATGATAGGTCCCCTTGTTTCTTTCGACGTGCGATATTTTACATTAATATTTAGTTTCTGGATTTTTACAGTGAACTTGTTCACATGGGATGTTTTTCCCTTCATCCAATTCAATCCCTATCTTTTAGGATTTCAGGGTTAAGGATGATACAAAACCCTTTGGATCAATTCGTACTTGCACACATACAAAAAGGTCTGACGGAGCTCGGCTTGTGCGGAGTAAATTGAACACAACTTTATGTATTGGAGTTCTGAGAACCAAGTCATACAAATCATGAGAAATAAACTGCAAGCACTCCCTTACACAATAATTATGATAGCTGAAACCAATTCTTAACTATTGATGACATTTACATGTCTTTCAGGATTCCAGTCAGACAAAGTCAACTATTTGAGCCAGCGTGCATGCCAAGCAATATAAAAAATATTGCGATGGTCTTTCCTCCTTTTTGCTCATGATAACCGAACTATAACCACACTGTTATAGACGTTCTGGGGTATGTACAGCAAATGGGCATGGTTAGTTAGGTACGGTTGAGCTCTCTCCATGCCCCAGCGGTGTAATTGCATCTACGACCATTGGAGAAGAGCCTGAGATGAGAGAGAATATCTATACGAACCTATAATTTGAAAAATGTAACTGCGTCTGATGCGGTAGTGGACAAAGCTATACTCCAAATGTTAGTCCCTTTCGCCTGGAGTAGATCAATAATAATGGTGTATTTTTTTGCATCAATAAATTAATGACAATTGAATGACTGAATGAGATTTTACGCTTAACTCTGCATGAGGGATCCGCCTGGTAACAATCACACGAGATAGAACTGGTACATGTCTACACACAGATATAAGCTTTTCTTCGAAAGCCTCAAGAGGTAGAGGGTCTGGAGATGCTCGAGGTAGAACAATCCCTGCATGATGCTAGAGAAATATTTCACAAATAAAAATTGCTTTGCAATAAATTCATATTTTTTTTTATCCCCATTGAGAGTCAGACAAAAAATAGTTCAAAGCCAATTGTCCAGGAGAGATTTTCAGTATTGAATTATATTATGAGTGATGATCTAAGGCCAGGAAAGCAGTTGGTGGGCTCTTCTTGCTTGCAGCTTGAATTTTTCGCTAGTTCTAACTACTCTCATTGTTAGAATATATAGCAGAGTGTCAGGAATTCAGAATAGTATTTATATCTGTGCACAGAGTTGCAGTAGTTTTTGAAGAGACCAAAGATATACATTCTTTTTATTGAAATCATACACATGTCTATTGCCTGTGGTCTTGTGCAAATGGACAGTGCCCACTTAAAAGTCTCATTGTTATGTACACAAGAAAAAATCTCTCTTGCATACATTAAATACTGCTACAGGAGACAAGCTCTAACTAGGGATTTTTACATCCTGAACTTGAATTTAGAGCTCTATCAAATTTTACCTCCAACAAAATCATCATTGTTAACAGAGGATTTTTTAAAGGGAAGAAATTTCCCCACTTTGACGTTATCCTGGTGAAGGGTGAAAATTACGTGTATGATTTGATTTTTTTTACAAATCTCCGCCTCATTACCAAAGTTCCAAAATCCGTGATCATGACTGTTAACGACTGAGTGCTAGAAATTTGATTAGTTATGACGACAAAAATTTTTCTAATTGATTTCTATTACTGACAAGCTCCAGGGTTTCCAGTCAAAAAAATCTGCCGACAGTCAAAACTCCAAAGGCATGAAGCATGTAACATTTACATACCTACGGATTTATGGACGTACACAGAGCATAAGTTATGCGTGCCAGGGAAATTATTTCCTACTCTTTGCAGGCCGGTTTATCTTTGTTATATAGTAGAGAAGGATTTCATGCTGACTTCTCCTGTCAGAAATCTCTTTGGAGGTCTGTGTTCACTGTAATTTGCTCCTGGAATACAAGTCAATGGGATTCAACAGGCTGGCGTCTAGGCTTTCAGGTTGGGATAATTATCCATAATAATGAAAACTGCAAGCCTCATTTAAATCTACAAAAGTGAGTACTATCTCCTACATCAAGGATAACATTGTTGGTTTAGGCCGCCCGCTCCGCTCAATTATAAGAAATTATTTATTGAATTTTCACTTTCCACCTTCGACAGAGGCAAATGTCAAAGGTTGTCTTTGATAGGGGTCAGCAAACCTTGTGACTACAGCAGAGAATAGCATTCAGAGCGGAAATAACTCACACTCTTAAATGGTTGTCTGCTACTTACTTTTTTGGTCGTGCTTTGTGTAAGAAACCAAAATGTAATGGAAGTTTCACCCCGACACGATTCAGATAACTGATCCTATTTGCGGTTGCTGGTATTTAATTACGTTTTTTTTTCAGGCTATAATGCAAACTTATTGCTGTTCCTTCCGGGCGTCGTGATAAATCTCAGGTACTTAATTGCTGATAGAGGCGACCATTAAAATAATCCTCACGGACTAGCCATAACAAGCTATCTGTGGTGAAAAAAAGGAGTCGGCAAAAGAAGATGATTTTGTGGGTAGAAAAATATTCATTGCAGTGTTCTATTTACGGGGAAACTATCTACGAAGGAAATGTGTTCGTCTGAAATTGACTCATGAACATAATGAGCCGAATGGGAAATTAATGCATGTGCATAGGAATGCGCACCTCAAAATATGTCGATGTGCATGCCTGTGTGAGGATTTACTGTAAGAAGCTGAATCTAGCCGTATGCATGCTTTAATGGATGTAAATCAAACAAGTGGTGCTTAAGCTCTGAGTATTAGCATTTTTATTTGTGTGTATGACGAGTTGAGACAAGGCGCTCCACAACTGCCTATAATGGAAACGGGCACAAATAGTTGAATTAAAATACGTGCCTTTCAGTCCAAGACAGAGCTGATGCTTCAAGTATCTACATATTTAACCTTAAATACAGTTACAGCTACAACTAAAAGTTCAGCTTCAGCAAGGAGAAGGAGCTTTTGGGAGCATGGAGATATAGAGGTAATTCACGAATGCAAGTACCGGGTGCATTGATTAATCTATAAATATTAAAATCTTCCGTGGGCTTCCAATCAATCACGTGTGACGAATGCTAAGTAAGGAGTGCTAAAAAAGGAAAGCTAAAAAATTAATAACAATTTTTTGTTCCATACATCCACTCAATCTGATTAAGTTATTATTGATAAAAAACCTCAACGTTTCACTCATTCCTTGCAACTATGTTGAGTACTACTAGACTAGTATACCACAATGGACGAAGACAAAAGTTACAAATACCATTTGGTAAACAGAGCTACAAATTACATTGCCGATGTTCCACGCTGGTCATCAGCAGGAAGGAGAGGGGAGAGAGAGTAGCCCAAGCTATGATAATTATTCATTGATGGAATTTACCTTTAATAAGTATGTAATTACCCATATATTACGACCCTGTGGGACACAGCTCCAAGAACCGTTTGTTCATTTGACAAAGAATTCGTGAGCAATATATTTCACTTTTTGCTCAATTTTTTCTCCCTCCCTTGTTTTCGCAATTTATTTCTAAAATAAATCTTTGCTCATTTCAACAAACCAATTATTCGATGAGATTTTTCACGAGCGGGAATCCTCTAGTCGTTAGTATATGTAGTACCTCTCCAGTGACGTAAAATTCCTCCAGGATTGAAATCCCACACTGACATACTACTGACGTCAACTTAGTATTTCCTCCTTGAGGTATCATCTATCGTAATTCCAGCCTCGCACTAGTGCTTAGCTTATGGATGATGATAGTACATTTACAAGAATTTCCAAGTCTTATTAAACTCCTGTGTTCCATCGTCCATGTGCCTGCCTTTTTTTAAAACCAAAGTACGTTTTTGAGACTGAACTGGTTGACTCAATTAGGGATGGATTTTCTGCACGATTCTTCAAATCTCTGATATTAGATCACTTCCCATTATTCCTCCTTGCGCTCTCTGCTGTCTAATCCAACTGCAATTTTCAGTGTGCTGACCTTTAGGAATTGGTGGCTTACGTAGGACCATAATTACACAGACCTTTTTTGGTCTCACTAATAACAACAAGCCCAATGGGAACATTTTGGGCTTAATTGTGGGGACTCGTGCTCAAAAACTTGGTTGCCCATAGTCCTGTACAGGGTGAACTTGTGATTTTTATTGTGGGCTACCATAATAAAATCAGTCAAATCCACAAACAACTTATTATAGTCTCTGCGGGAGTGAAGCGTGCATAATTTCATGGAAGTTACCGTTAAATATGTACCAAGTAAGGGAAGGGATATAGATATTGGAAAGGCATAAATTCCCATCGGCAGTTCTTGATCAAAGTTTTTCTGGGAGATGTTGAATATTCAATGGGAAATAAAAACTAGTATGGGTTCATTTATTATTCTACTTTAATTACTACATTCCAAGTAAAATCCTGAATTAATATGCTTTCTTCAGTCTTTCCCCCTAAGATTTTATCTCCGTCATGTTGTGAGTAATGTAGTAGCCGGAATTTTATTGTTTACATCATTTCACAACTAAGTTATGAGCGCTTCACTATGCAGGACGAGAAAAGAACATGAGGTTGATTAAGTGATAACTCCCGAGAGAAATGGAAAATATCGTGTTCAAATCATAAAGTCATTCGCGTATCCGGAAATAGTTCCTGGAACATCGACCACCAGTCCAAGTAAATGCATACTGGACTTGTACTTGAGCTTGTACTTTACCTTGCTGAGCTGGTCTTTTCGAGGAACGAAGTAATCATAAACAAAATCAGAGAGACGTCAGGGAAATTAACATGTCACAAGGTTTTTTTCTCACATTTCAATCCCAGGACTACTACTCTATCGGAGATGGTCAAAATGTGCATCCTGTACAATTGTCTACGCCGAGAATACAAATCCCATGAAGGGGACTCACTTGGCAGTCCCAACTGAACAAATGTTCGGCTGGTCTGTTGTTAAATCTGATAAGTTTAATTGAAGAACAAGTTTAACGGACAGTGGTAATGCGCAAGGAATAGAAACGTTATTACTTTATCCATACAGGATCTTTGAGCAGGATAGAGATGGATTAGGAGGGACATACATGGACAAAATAATTGTAAAACGCGATTAAAATGCTTTAAGAGAAAATGTCTACAAGAAAAAACTAGTATCCTCATAGCTCATTATTATTTATGGTATGCTTAAGTGTGTATGCAAATCTCTCAACGTGATAAATAAATGCATACTAATTGTAAATCTTGAGGATAAATACATTTTACGAGTGTCACACGACTCTTAAAGTAAACCTTTAATAATAGTGTACAGAGCCTTTTCGCACTCAAACACTCAGACAAATTTGCTTATTGTTGGTCTGTCATCTCCTGTTTCATTTGTGTAAGGGAAGGCTTTTCCAAGTTCTGTATTTAAATAATTCAAAAGTACGAGCAACAGGACTTGAGTCAGGGGTTCTCAAATATATGTGTACAATACTCACATGGACGAGATGGATACATGCCTGACGATACAGATTTGGCATACCACTACAGTATATGAGGACTCACAAAGTCACATTCCTTGACCACCATGAATTATTGCGTGGATTTGGGTGCCAAAAATCCTGGAGCCGTTTACTATCATTGTGACCGAACTCCAAACAAATCATGCATAATCATAAATAAAGCGAATTTCTCTGAATTCCCTGAGTAATGCTAAATGCTCAGTAAATTCTGACTGTTCTTCCTTTTTTGGAGATTTTTATGCCTGGATTCCTTGCACTTTCCTTTTTTATGAGTGCTTTTCAACACAGCAAGCAGTTGTCGAGAGTCCCAACTTTTACACCCTTACAGGATGATCGGTTGGGTTTTGCACAACCAGACGACTCTAAATCATGATTAATACTTCCATTAGTATTAATTTCAATGCTACTGCTTTACCTTGTTTACATGAAAACCAGCTCATATATGAGAAATTCCTTCGTGTCAGTTCACGTCGAAAAAAATACGGTCAAATGGCAAGGCAACTTATATCCAGTGCATGGGGAAGAATGACATGGTATTCCACCCATCCATCTATCTATATAACGTACATGCATGCAGTTTTTTAACCTACACAACTCTGGTATTTAATGCATGCTACGAGGTTGAACTTGAGCCATACTCTTGGGTGCTTGCATGGGGGAAAAAAATCAAATATGAAGTTATAGCCCTATTTGCATATTTTACACTCACAGAGTGCCTCAATTAACTTCAACTGTAACGCGTCAGATAAGTTTAACAAATGTTCAAAAAATTATATTTATGCTTAGAATATGCGTTGGCGCCATTAACATTTCTTTTTCACTTCAAATAAATGCTGAAATATTGGATAACCTCATACAGGGAAAACTACACAGTCACTATTCTCTTCCTTAACTACCAATTGTGTATATATGAATATACTCCCTACGGGAGACTCGTACACCCGCGCTGATGCCGATAACTGTGAAAAATGAAAAAATGTCTTTGTTGTTGACGATCGGAACTCAAAAGTGACTATAGTTGAGTTGAGAGCCTGCTAAAATATTTGTTTTCGTCCAAGTGACAGAAACACGCGTGGAGTTGCTGCACAAGGAAAAGTTTGCTCCGCCAATTCTATGTTTTGACAAGTCGCGGCATAATTGCATTTAAGGATGTGAAACCCATACACACACACACACACACATCATATCGACATTGATGAAAGCGCACTGAGGGAACCAACTTTATAAGAAAATTGAAAACTATTTACTTGTCACACTTGAATTTATTTGAATTAGAAAACTACATACATGTTTTTACTTCTTTGATTTTGATTTGAGGTGTATGATATGTATACAGACACATGAGGCTCGGGGAGTGCGCTCAATCTTTATTGATGCTTATCACGTTTTAACAGACTATCAAATTGTTGTTGTTTACTCAACAGGAGTGGCGCCAAAATATTTCCCTTTCGGCTTTCACGAATATTGTAAAAAGATATCTGTGCAGGGCAAAAAGTATCTTGAGACAATAAAAGGTAAAGTTTTCTGAGAACCCAATTGTTTTGTACAAGTTCCAACAATACTTACAGTCAGACGGAGTTAACAGTCTTCATAGATATGCTTGTATGAGCATCTACACATAATTACATATGTATGTATGTCACAAGTGAGTAAAAGCAACAGTTTAATCGTGCTCGAGTGTAATTATTCCAAAGGTCTTCTATGTAACTATACATATGTATGCCTGTGAAGGTAGCAGTGAGGGTATATATGTATTTAATATGTACGTCCCATGTCGTCATATGAGAGAGTGGCAATCTCGAAAAAGGATGTTGCACGCAACCATAAGTCCCGTTAATCCTATTTTTCAAATTTGATCTATAAGGAACCTTCAGAGACAAAGTAGTGGTGAAATCTTTGGGAGTTGAAGAACATTTTAAAGAGACCATCTATTACTCGAATAGATTGCTTGTATGCTACCCAAATTTCAACAAGAAGTGTGTATGTGTGTGGATGAGTAGAAGAAAAAAAAATTGGAGATCCGTGCTCGTGGCATTTTTTGTTTTGGAATTCATTTCAAAATCCTATGCAGAAGGAATGGCAGGTAATTCTAAGTGTGGTATGTGCTCTCTCTCCCTCATTTGCACGCAGAAATCCCCAAAGGATTTAATGCTCCCTCTCCAAAAAGGATTTGTCTCGAAAAGGATTGGTCATGTAAAAGTACGTGTAGTATGAGTAAGTGAATGCATAAGCACAGTAATAATAATTTATATGAAAATTAAACATAAGAAAGCATGTGTGCAATAAAGGCAACAACCATGAACTTGGGAGCATAAAATGAGATGGAAGCTGAATGCTGAATTGATATGAAAGTAATGTTACGTTCTGTAGACAGTTGCATGAGGAGCCACGTGAATTTTTTTTTTTGTCAACGAGTAAATATATAGTGGATGTACTTCATATGAATGTAGTTTGTGGTCAATTGCAATTTCCGTGACAGAAAGGATCACATTGGAATGAAATAAACAATATTATTTATCCATTTATTAAGCTAATAATAGTTGAATTTTACAATTTAACAAGTTTAAGTGAACTTAATCTATGCATTAGTCGCTTGTATGTGATGTCCAGACCAAAATCAGGATTGGGGGTCCAAATACAGTATATCCAGTATAGAGAGTATAGGGGTTAGTAATGTTGTCATTAAAATTCAAGTATGCATAATTTATCACTAATTGTAATCGCTATACACATGCAATTAAACTGCTTAGGTTACTTTATAGTGTCGCTCTGTTCACTGTCTTCCACTCATCTCACTTTTTTTTTGGTGAGATGATTTAGATGTATATCTACATATAGTATGTATAGATGTATAATTACATATAGATAGAATATGCACGTAGTCATATCTATGTATATGCATGGCACGAGGACCCTATCCCAGCAGATATCTGCAAGTTGTGCACTGTGCACAGAGATTAAGGAAATGCTTATGAGATATTACTCGATAGACTTGTTTCATTTTGCATAATCATCACGGCGCCAATTGTACGTATGTATGTAGCGTGAAGAGGGGAGCAAAAAATTCCTGAGAAGCTGTAAAATGTTGACGTCTGCATATTACTTGTACGGATAAATATTTATCGTTTGACATTATTTAAATTGATAGATCACCTATTATTTGTAATTATTAAAAGCCATTTTTCAAACTCTACATATATGTACATACATACAACCGTAGTTTTTAACGGAGGCAATGGTCACTATTGCCCCAACATTCCATACCGCTGAGCTGGGACTCGACGGCAACTGTAACGTCCTCAAGATATCTAGTTAAGTATTTACAGCAAATTCTCATCCCAATGACGCCCTTATGTAAAAAGGACGTGAAAAAATTTAAATAGTAAACAATTACTGAGAATTTACAATCCACAAAGTTAACAGTAGCTCTGTGTAAAAAAAATCCATTTTTTCTTTTCTTTTTGGGTTATATACTGATTTCCAACTGAACTAAACACGTTATGCTGCTTTACAGTATCCTCACAGTTCCCTTTAAAATAATTATACGAATCACAGTAATTCCCAATTTTTTCCTCCCGTCGTCCCAGACACTAATAATTACTTATAGACTATTGAGTCTAGTTTTCAGTCCGCTTGCAACGCATCTCCTTATTCTAAATTTTAGCTCCCTAGTGTGTCCTCCATATATATAAGTTTTATTAGAAATTTCTCTAGAAGACTCAAAATATACATAGGTCTCAAATCGTGAAAAAAATAACCAATTTTGAAACCAGCAACCTGAACAATAATTATGTACTTCTCAACTCAGTCTTGGAGAGGGAACAAAGTTGAATTACCCAATAACTCGTCAATCTCATGGATTCCCTGGTAGATATACATACACGATTGACCTTGCGACTCACATGTTGGGCAAGAGAGGATGAGCTTGCATGCATGCACTCAGTTAAAACCTTTAAATTGGGATTTGTTGCTTCAAGACATATCTTAATATTCATGTATTTCCCCATAATTTTTCCTAAAAGTCTTCTCTTTTCAAGAATTTCCTTTTATTTATTTGACGCTTTGGGCTAATCTGGCATGCAAGTAGTCGATCCAAGTAGCAGTTATTTTTGTCAAATGTGGCTATTCCGCTCCCTAATGATAATTGAATACAAGCAAAAGTACATAAGTGGACGTACATATCAAAATGCACATATCTCCACTTCATTTATTCTATACTTGGACAGTTGTTGTAACCCCTATTCAAAATGTACATCCAGTACGTCCATCTACTGTTGATTCATTTCAGTTCAGTTTTTTTTTATAATTGTCTTTACAGAAACATAAGTACATATATGTTGCTGACTCAGTAAAATATTATTTATTTCCCTATACAACAAACGTCAGGAAAAAGTTTTTTTTATAACTTATCACCAATCATTTCCGATCATTGACAATACTCCCTTGGATAGAGTATCCATATAATTAACAATGTTAATGTAGATAGATACAAGAAACGCTTACAAGCACCTCACATAATTTCCCATTCGGAATTTAAATTTGGATCCTTACACAGAATACTGACTATCACTAGTTCAATCTTTAATTTTGTAACAATTTGTATCGTCATGTTTAAAAACATTATAGCATTTGGTAAAGCCAGAGAGTTTGTGGGAAGGGGAAATAATTCATTCATGTATTCAATGATACTGCAGAGCTCTCTCATAAAAATCACTCATAAAGCTTGTGTGAGCGCAGTCCAATTAAATACTCAAATCTTAACGGGAGGTTACAAAATTAGCTCATTTATGACTCATTGTACAGCACTATTGTGGCTGATCTGGAACTGACCACTAGGGACTATATGACGTAAGCTTGACCATTGTTAACAGTCTTGTTACATTTAGTGTCAGACACTCGGAAATATTGAAAATAGGGCAAGAACTGTCGGAACATGCAGTTACACTGTACACTAATGGAGATTTAAATTCCTCCATGCATAATAGTAATGACTGGAAGTATCACACACCTCTGGGAGAAAAATCGGACCTGATGACCCATCAGTATTCCAAGTACCATTTGGTGGGAGCATTACATGGTATATGAAGTGTGGCTCCGTGCTCCAACTCTTTTATTTACGTCATATACTATATGGGGAGAAGAAAACTATTCTAATCTGGAATAGTGGCGAAATTACTAGAACTGCATAATTTTATCTGAGTTTACTCAAGTAGCTCTGAACATCTGTCCTAAAAGTCATGAAAATGTATAATTGACCTGCAAACGTAATCACCAGCGTTGGTGCCACCTTACGTAAGTGAGAAACGTACGTATAATTCCCCGTACAATTAGACACCCAGTCCATCATGGGTATTTTTAGAGTTGTAGTATTTGAGCCTCAGTATTCTATAGCAGATGTATGACTCCCTCATTGTCAAAAAGCTAGTTCTTTTTGAGCAGGAATGAAAAAATGAACCGAAAATCTTTGTAAAGATCGTAAATGAACATATTGTGTGAAGCCTAAGTTCGTAGCCTGATAACGGCATGAAGTTTTTATTATTGTTACAAGAGCTAAAGAAAGTTTCAAGTCTGTGTCTATGAAATCCAGTCTTCTAAATAATGCTAAGTAAGACTGAATTCTTTCGAGAGTTATCACGATATAATAAACGTAAACATACTTGTTCAAACATTGGTTATTAAAAGTTTGACTGCTCACAATTTATGTTTCAAGAGATGCACTCACTCTCAGTCAGAGGTGTAGTAAAAGCAGGTATCATGTAAGCATCTCTGCCAAGCAGACTCACGGAGCATATACTGCTATTCAAGTTACAAGTTCCCTCATGACATGGGATTATTGTTCCGCGTAAATTCCCTGCATAATATGGAATATAAAGCATCGCAAATGGCAAAACTAAAGATGCGACTGCGAAAAAAAAAGTTAAAGTAGGTGCTCACGTAAGAGGCTCATTAGCAAGAGTAAAGGAAGTGACTGGTTTTTGTTAGAATACCTTTCCATGCTACAATAATTATTACTTCTCATACCGTCGCATATCTGAGGATAACTTGGGAGCTATTTTAAGGGAATTACGTTTTTCACAAAAATTCCTCCGCAAGGTCATTGAAAGCGATTATCTGAAATACTAATACTTAGAAATTTGAGATTACTGACGTCGGAATGTAAACGTCCTGTTTACAAGCATCAAAATGTCTCCTGACTTTTCAATAATCCTGCACTTTGATGCATGTTTTCTTTTTCACGAGTGAATATAAATTATGAAGGTATTTTAGTACTCACTACAGCGGCCTAGTAAATCCCCTAATTATTTTTAGCCTAGTACTCATAAAATCCTAGTATGTACTTCAACATTCCACAGTAACTTGTACTAATATCCGAAATACTCAAGCAAGTTCTCCTCAATTGAGGAAAATGATTTAGTACAGAAGGAAAGGGACTTATTTATGCTGGAGGGGGTAAAATTAACATATTTTACATTTCTATCGATGGCACAGGATCCGGGAATGTAATATCCTATAATGATTATTATTCAGCAGACATACCAGGAAAATAATGCAAGAATTTCCCATTTGAAATTAAATTGCTAGTGTGTATGTAATTGTGTTTGCTTGTACTCGTGAATTGTATTTTTTTTTTATTTTTACATTTTTCTTAATCTTTTGAGTCTGCCATTCATGACCTCTCCAAAAAAAGGAGCTGAGGAATTGAAATCTAAGCATGAGGCATTGTCTTTTCATATCTGAGTCAAAATGAGCTAGGAAATGGAGCTTAAAGCCATTTTCAATTCCCATACAAAAATTTAACCGGACAGGTCACATCCATACAAAATTACTCATATCAGTCGCGGTAGGCACACTAAATCAGTTACATGGCTGGGATGAAAGTTCTATAAAGTCGATACTTCTGTCAGCCTTCTGCTACTCTAGAGTTATACATACGTCTGCTCAGAGTATCTTTTATGATAGGGTTATCAAAATCTTGCAAGTGGTTTAACAAATTAAGGTTATAAAATGCACCTGCACTTGGTTTCTTTAGCAACTCAATTTCATGGACTTATAAATCCTGTCAGAGGAGGAAGAAAATACAAATTAAATGGATCATAATCCATGTTCCAGGAATCCCCACGACAACATATTCCCTACTAAAAAAAACTACGAACGCGGAATTACCTAACATGTGCAGTACACTACATGTATCCGTGACACGAATCTCCAGGAAATTATTGCTCCAAAACTATCGTTGACAATTCAAACACAGGTAATTGACATAGCCAATTCATACATCCTAAATTGGTAAAGTAAGGCGTTGGCAAAATTTGACAAAAAATGACACTTTTCCCTCCCTTCAGTATATTTTGAATGAGTGGCTGAAATAAATTTTTGAACGTAGCCATAACGTGCAGGAAATAAATGGCGTCTTCTCTCATCTAGAATCTATGTGTAGTAAAATGAATGAAAACTACTTTTCGGTGATAAAATCGTGCATGAGTGATGAGGTGAGGCAAAATAATGGGGGTGAGTTTAAATTATTGTGCACGGTACATATTATGTACATACACGTTCGTATACAACTTTAGATTACAGATCTCCAGCCAACCACTGAGCAACTGATAGAAATAACGAAATTTAATGAAAACATAAATGGTAAAACAACCTGGAATTCCCAACGAAGGGCTTCGTGTAACAACTAATTATTTTTACCATTAAAAGTTGGACATAAGCAGATATTACAGAAAATAGGTTTACCTTAGTCCTTAAATAGTTTAGCTAGCTCATAGTAATAGCTACATCAGTATTTAAGCAATTCATGGTTTCCTGGCTACGTTCCAATTACAATGTAATTTTTTTTTATTTTCCAAAATAAAATACTGCTAAAAGCCTATCATAATAATAATTACTTTAGAAAAACGCCTAAGTGCATTAATTTGAGATAACTGTAGGTTTATATATCTAATTAAACGTAATTGTATGTAAGTAAGTTACATGTAAAATGCACCGAGGATCCACCAGATTGCTTCCAGGAGTCACCGTGCAGTAGTATTAGCAACTATTACTATAATAATGTACAAAGTAAAATCCACAAAGTAATAAAATAAATCAGCTTTAAAGTTCTTTTAGGATCTCTACCACAAATGGTACTTATTATAGCGCTAGCTCGAATGCAACTATTAATTCACTAAATCATAACAACCGTCCAAGTTTTTCGATGAATTCAGCTAAATTATTGTCAGCATTGATTTACTATACAGCAAGTTAACAATAACTCTTAAAAAGGGCTCGATTCCCTTACTTAAAGCCCATAGTTTTTTTTAAGGTAGTACTTTTAGAAAGCATATAAGGTAGATTTAACCACTAAACTAGATATACATTTAGCTCCATGCAAAATTTTTATCCTTATCAGGGTTTGCAGTCCAGTCAGGCTTTTTTGTGTCTCCTTTCCTTAAGTTTTAATCCGGTACATATGCTTAATTCGTTTTTATTTTACTATTCACTTAAATTATTAAAATTCAAATGCGTTAAATGACTCGTAGTATTTTTTTTTGGAACGAAACTCTAAATTACATATATTGATGGCTAACTTCCCAAAGACATTCCTAGAACCTATAGAAATCCCGACGAAATTACCTAACCATCAGACATGTATTACATTACCGTCCGAACTCGGAAAAGGGAATGCACAAATGTGGTCCCATCTCTTCCTTCGAAAATATAACAACTCTGTCTCTTTACATACTTGCATTGAAAATTGAAAATTATTCACACTGTAAGTATTTCAAGTCTATCATCATTTTCCGTTTCCTTAGCCCTTCTACTTTCAGTATCTTTTTTTTTTTTAATTTCCGCTCAGTACTTAGTACATGTTAAGTTGAGCATTAGCACATATATATTTTTTCCTTAGCACAGCTTTCGTTTCAGAAGGTACGTTCAAATTCATTGATTAGAATTGTACAAGTTCATAGGTTGGGTTGTGTGTGATTAATGGAGTTAGTTATCTATCTAATTTGAAACGTGTGAAACTTTTTTCAAATTTCTAACCTATAGTCGATATTCCTACAGAATTTCAATCTACAAATGTGCACTTATAAGTGATTGGGTTATAAGTCGAATAATCGCAGCATAATATTTTGATTATACAAAAAAGGCAGACAAATCAAAACAGAATTGGCATATGTAAGTATTTTTGCTTCTTTTCACACCCCCATGTATCTCTTATGACGGAAGTAATTCTCAAGTCGGCAAAGTCCGTATTCCTGAAAAAAAAATACAATTTTGAAATTAATTAACTGAGGGAATGCTAGATCTTCCAATATAAAATTATACTGGTCCGTACTTTTCCTATTGTGGAAAAATTTAATAGTATTTAGCTGCAGGGATGGGAGGGACAGGTAGAGAGGAAATTAAACTATGTACCTCACAGGGGTTTTGACATGTCAATTTGTGGGATTTGTAAAACAGGAAAAGTAATACAGGGAGTATATGGGCGGAAATGACGAGGTACAGTAAATATTGAGCGTTGTCAAAAACTCACCCAGTAGCCAAATGGAATCTGCGACACCTGGGCATTCACGACGGCCCAGAGACTCCAAAAGAAATGGGAAGCCAAAGTAAA